>JAGXJF010002218.1:0-600000 GCA_019208055.1 Stipa capillata
AATTTTCTCCCGGTGCAACGCACGGGCACATTTACTAGTTAAATTCTCAATTTTGATGTTTGAAAATTGGGATTTTTTCTAATACAGTAGAAGTATAGCTTATGTTGCTGTAGAGCGTGCACAGTACAGCCTGTACAGATGCTTGAAGATGTGCCGTACGTCTTGACATGTAAGACAAATAAGGTGCTAATGTTTTAGTCTCGAGGCTTCGTTAGATACCGATACTTAGGGGCTGTTTATTCATGTCACTATCTCTAATAATAAATACGTAATACAATTATGCAACGACCTACAAAGAGGTGCTCGTATTAGGGAGAGAACTTTTACACGAGTGCTTGGTAATTGGTTGACTAATTATATTCTCTCCTTTTGAGCACCATGCAAAAACGTCCTGAATGTATTTTCCCTTTCCCAGTGCTTTAATTTGTCAAGCTAAAGTGCTACTCTTATGAAAAGAAGAAAAGAAAAGAAGCCCTACTCTCTTCTTTTTAGATCGAAAAATCCTACTCCCAGAAAGAAAAGAGAAGCAGGAGAAATTAGCCATCTGGGCCATGTGTATACTAAGGCCCAAAGGCCCAATACAGCCGAGTTCAGAATAGACAAAGCAAGAAGGCCTTATGCTGTTCTTATTGCAGAAGCAGAAGAGATGCATCTCTCAAAAAGAGAAGAACGGATGCATCCATGCATGATAGACATAAGAAAGGGTGATCTCCTCTCAGAAAAAAAGGGTGATCAATCACACTGGCAAACTCCGCGTCGCTGGCGTCCATTTGGTGTACTCCTCTTTGATCTTCTTCAGCCTCACAACCACGTCGCTCATCGTCATCCTCTAATCAGGCGAGTCGCTGCAGCAGAGCAAACCTAGCTCAAATACTGCCACAAGAAAGCAATTGTCCAAGCCCGAGCTAGAAGAGGAGGAGCCTTGCAGTAGCTGGCCATCCACGACATGGACAAGCTCGGCAGGAAATGCCTGGTGAACCCACTGCCTAAGGCTTAGTTCTCCACCGAACATAGCATCTGTCGGTCTCCTTCCCGTGAAAACTTCAAGGAGCATGATCCCGTAGCTGAACACATCGCTCTTCCGTGATGCTTTTCCAAGAGAACCGTACTCTGCTCAGGAAATGTACAAACAAAAAGTAGAAAGGGATTGATTGACCATAATTAAACAATGGTTTAATAAAAAAACTGGATTCAGCAAGATAACAAGTGCTAGCTAAGTACCTGGTGCCATGTACCCAACTGTTCCAGTCATGCTTGCAGAGGTCATGGAGTTGTCACTTAGTAGCAACCTTGCAATGCCAAAGTCTGCCACATGAGCCGTCATGCCCTCATCAAACAACACGTTGCTAGGCTTCAAATCGCAATGCAAGACCACCTCGTAATGCTCATGGTGCAGATACTTCATTGCCATCGACACGTCGAGCATGATGTCTAGCCTCTTGAGAAACCCCAAGTGCCTTGTGCACCCTTCAGAGTAGTGTAGGTGTGTCTCTAAGTTGCCATTGGGCATGTACTCAAGCACCAGTGCTCTGAAGTCCAGGTTGGAACATGTGTTAAGTATCCTTATCAGGTTACGGTGTCGTGCCATGCGAAGCACACGACACTCAGCATCGAAGTTCGTACGGCCCGCTCGACCTGCATGTCTAGGACTTTTATCGCAACTATCAAACCGTTGCTCGGTTGGCCCCGGAAAACTTTACCAAAGCTTCCAGACCCCAACATGTTATCATCACTAAAACTACAAGTGGCACGAACGAGCTCATGGTACGAGATTAACTGATGGCTTATTACATCAACTGAATCGACAGAAGCTTTGACCCGTCCTTTCTTAAATTTTTTGCTGATCCATAGGTATAAGCAAATAGCAATAGCTCCAAAAGCTATGCCAACAAGAACTACAAATCTTAGTAAGTATCTATTACTCGAGAGAGACTTGTCAATACATGGTGAAAATCCTAGACGTGGAGCGCCACATAGCCCAGCGTTCCCAATCAAAGACTGCAGCGTGAGGTTTGAGAAAATAACACCCTCTGGTATTTGGCCTTGTAGCCTATTGAATGAGAGGTTCAAGTTAGTCAAGTAGGTAAAATTTGCAAGGAACTTGGGAATAGTACCAGATAGATTGTTAGAGGAGAGGTCTAGTGATTCTAAGCTAGTTAGTTTTTCTAGTGGTTCTGGAATGGAGCCTTCGAACAAGTTGTGCGATAGATTTAGGTAGGTCAGCATCTCAAGTTGCCCAACTGATTCTGGGATGTTTCCAATCAAGAAGTTGGAAGAAAGGTCCATTTCATAGGTCTTTCTTAGCCCAACAACATTGGTCGGCAACCCATCAACAAAGGAATTGTAAGAAAGATTTAGTTGGATAAGTTTATCAAGTTGGAACAAGCTTGTCGGTATCATTGAACTTATTTGGTTACTGGAAAGATCGATGTACTCTAACTCGCTAAGATTACCAATGTTGCCTGGTACAGAGCCAAATAATTTGTTTCTTTGGAGAAACAATTTTTGTAGACTCCTGAGCATACCGATTTGTGTTGGGATTTGGCCTAACATGTCATTGCTGGAGATATCAAGCAACACGAGATTTTCCATCATAGTGATGGATTCTGGGATTGCCTCGGTGAGTAGATTGCTAGAAAGATCTATCCACTCAAGGTTGCTTAAGTTTGACATCCTTGCTGGAAGCCCGCCTACTATCTTCTTGTCATTTGCACGGAAACTGACTAATCATGTGGTGAGGTTTCCTATATGTCCAGGGAGGGTGCCTGTGAAAAAATTAGCACCTAGGGTAAGGATTTGGAGCTGCCTGCAATGGGAAAGAGCCGATAGGAAGTCCATATTCCCCTCCAAGTTGTTAATTGACAAACGAAGGGTGTTCAAAGCTGCAATGTTCCTAAGTGTTGCTGGTACTGAGCCGGATAGCTGATTTACTTGCAAATCTAGCGAAGACAACTCTGATAAATTGCCGAAGGAAGCTGGAATTGCACCTGCTAGTTGATTATCTCCAAGATGCAGATACCGGAGTTCCTGCATTAGACCTAGTTCGGGTGGAATCTGTCCTTTCAGGTTGCAAGATTCGAGGTCTAATCTAGTAAGACCGCTGAGATTGGTAAGAGCGGCTGGGATCGAGCCAACGAGGTCATTTCCACCTAAGAAAAGTATTGCGAGATGTGGCAATCTAGCTAACCACGTCGGCACAACATCCACAAAAGAATTGTAGGCCAGAGAAACCATTTCTAGGTACTTGCATGATGCAAGTCCTGATGGAAACCGACCAGCAAATTTGTTTCGACTAAGAGCAAATGTGCGCAACATTGGGAGGTTGAAACTTTGATTGCTCGGAATCGGACCAGTTAAGTTGCTGTTGACCGCAAGCACCATGACTTGCAGCCTAGACATGTTGTACATGGCTGGTGGCACCGGCACTAGGCCTGATAGGCTGTTGTTGCCGAAGTGGACGTGCCTCAACGAAGGCGTATTATTGAACAGATAGTTCGGTATTTGACCACTCAAGTAATTTTCGTTCAGATAAAATTCTCCAAGGTTGTGCAGGCGCAGGAGCAGCTCAGGGGGAATCTGGCCTGAGAGTTCGTTGCGCCCTAGTTTAAGAAATTCGAGCCTTGTGAGATTCCCGAGGGCAGGAGGAATACCATACGACAGACGGTTTTTACCGAGGAGGAGATACCTAAGCCGACGCAGCCTGCCAAGATCGGTTGGGATGGAGCCCGTGAGGCTGGTGTTGGTGAGGTTGAGTACGGAGAGGAAGGAGAGGTTACCGAGGTGAGGCGTGATGGGTCCTTGGAGGGGCGTGTCCGGCAGCGACAGCGCGGTGACACGTTGCCGGCGGCGGCTGCAAGTGATGCCGACCCAGCGGCAGAAGGACACCTTGGTTGTCCAGCTGTTGGCGAGGATGCCGGCAGGGTCGGCGAGCTGGGCTTTGAAATCCAGCAGGGCGGCGAGGTCCGTGTCGCTGCCGTTGCCGTTGGTCGGACTTGGGGAAGAAGATGAGATGGCCGATAGTAGTACTAGTCGACGACGGAGATGCGTGCAGATGATGATGCAGGGGTGAGGGGCCATTGAGCTACGGGTCTGTCTATTCGTCACTGCAATGACAACCGATATCGAGAGCTACGCGTATAAATGGGCTTAATTTCTGCAGACTTTCGAGTCAACGTGCCTAACCGGCCTGTTCTGTATGATGCAAAATGTATGTACATCGATCGTAGACACGTTGCCTTCGCCGCACGGGCACGGCAGGACAAGCATCGCAGGTCGCAACACGCTCTAGAGCTATCAGACCCTGACCCTTGTGGTTATTAGTGCACGCTTCATAACCATGGAAAGGGAGGTAACTGGTGGGTGTCCACACGTACGTTGCGTTTCAGAACAACTGGTTGTTGTGTTTCTTTACATGAACTGGCTCAGTCTCTATACAATTATGCGAGAAATATTTTTAATTATCTTTAAATTTTTAGACTTATATAGGTTTGTACTATTTTATTATTTACAAGAACAACATTATATTATCTGTATCTGATATTAGATTAGTACGTGAAGTTAAGGTTTAGATCGCCATTTGTTGATACTAGATCAATATGTGGAGTTAAAAGCTCAGGTAGCTTTTGAATGAGACGTAAAACTATAAATATCTATCTGTGGACTATTAATAATTAAGGCATATCAGACCAATGGTCAGATAATCTATAGGTATATTTATGAAGATCTATCAATTGTGCTACAATAAAAGAATGGTCTACCGATCAATAGCCAGATGATGTTTAGGTGTAGTTATAAAAATTTATCGGTTATGATATGTCTAGTTACAGTTTTGAAGATCTATTGATTATAATATGTTAATATACGGTTATAAAGATATATCTACTATGATCTATTTAGATTTAATTATGAAGATTTATCGGTTGTGGTCTACTAATAAAAAAAATATCCCTCAAATGAATGACAAGATGTTTGAAGATCTATAACGTCCCTCAAATTAATTTGAATTGAAAAATCCAAAAATAATTATTAACCGTGTCAGCCACTACTTGTCCTCCAGTCCACAGTCCACCGGTCCACCACCGACCGCCAGTCAAACTCCCAACTCGTCGTCGCCGTCTTCTTCCCGCAACTCCCTCACCTCCTCCTCTATCCGATCTCTAGTGGCTCCAAGCTTCGGCCTTTAGCTAGTTTCCTGCAGGCCGCCTCCATGGGAGCTCCGCCTCTGCTCCTCTACCTACAACTCCTAGCCGTTGCAGCGGCCACGGCTGCGGCCGCGGGCGACGGCTGCACCGCAGGCTGCGACCTCGCGCTTGCCTCCTACTACATACCGCAGGACGCGAACGCCACCTACACCACTCAACTCTTCGGCATCTCCGACTACCGCAAGCTCGTGCAGTACAACCCCAAATACCCCAACTTGGACTTCATCCCCTCCGGCGGGCGCCTCAACATCCCCTTCCGCTGCAACTGCCTCGCGCTTCCCGACGCGCCGGCGTCCACCTACCTCGCCGGCGCCGGCACCGTGGATGCCTCCGTCAACTGCTCCTGCGGCGACGTGAGGGTGTCGCCGGACTACGGGCTGTTCCTGACCTACCCGCTCAGGGACGGGGAGACGCTAACCACCGTCGCCGCGGATAATGGTTTCTCGTCGCGGTCGCAAATGAACCTCCTCAGCAAGTATAACCCCGGGATGGATGGTGTCACGGGGAGAGGGATCGTGTATATCCCGGTCAAAGGTGAGGTCTTTGTACCTCCTTCATATTAATGTGAATTGTGCGAATTAGGTTCGATTTTTTGCTTGGCCTAGCTAGAAATTGGGGAGTAATTTTTTTGCGAGGAATATTGGGGATCAATTTGGGTTTTCACTCTTGTGCTCAATTGTAAAGTGTCGTAGGCGTTTTCTGCACTGAGTAATATATGCTGCAAATAAATAGTTTTACGAATATTCTACTCACTTGCTGACATGGATTAAATAGAAAGAAAAAGGAGAAATAAATTAAACGGCCATGTATCTCCCCGATCTCTGAGCTGTTGCTGAAACTGTTTTGAATTTGTTCCGTACTTTGAACGGACATGCACTTGCAGCAAATATTGGTAGTCGCAACTATCTTGGTTGTGTTTGTGAACAGACGATCAACTGATTGGACTCTGGTTATTTCGCTGCCCACACACATATATTTTACTTCATATGCCATTTTGTTGGCACAAATCGATTGGCATTTGCTCCATTTTGCTCATTTCATGGGATGGTTTCATGGCCATTCTTCATGCATAGTAATTTAAAAGGAAGTCCTGAGATATTTGCGGATCCAACCTATCTTGACATTAATGCTAGTTTGGAGAAACAAATTCAAGTGAAAAATTGTCTCTACGAGATTCATTTTGGTAAAATCGCAGTAGGAAACATTCCAACTGTTTACTAAAACAAAAGTGAAATCTTCAATCCATTTGATGATACCATGTGATTACTAGGGTGGCGTTTTAGAGGCTTAAATCAATTAATTGAATCTTGTTTCCTCGAGAAAACAATTACCCTTTAAAGAAAGTGTCACGCAAGCAGCTTTTGCGTGCGATGGGCTGGCTTGGCCCTATTTGTTAGGCTGACGTGGCACCTATATGATGCTTACTAGGCGCCACGTCATCTCCCTCTTGTTCTTTGGTTCCTTCTAAGGCATGCAGCAGTCGAAGTAGAGGAGCCACGGCCGAGCGCCATGCATGGTGAGCTCAACGCTGGCCCCCTCTTCCGCATGGCCTCGCCAGCCTCACCACGCCCACGAGGACGTAGGACGTGAATAGCATGAATACTGGCATTGAAGCCAGCGATACCGTTGCGATGGGGCCGAGGAGTGGGTGACAATGACCCTGGCAGGTGAGCTGGTGTCAAGATAGGCGATGGCCATGATCGACATCCACACCATCTTCAGCACCTTCATGTTCAGGCTGATGGTGCCCAAGGACAGTGTGTTCACGTGACGCGTGCATGGTGGAGAGTGTGGAGGACCTGGTGTTGGAGCTACTGCTTCCGCCTACTTCGTGTCCAGTGGGTTCAAGATTGATGCGATGGCAAGATCCTCGGCACGTTTGCTGCCACATAGCATCGATGGTCTCACCCCTAACTCGCTGTCAGCCATGGCGTGCGACATGTTAGGGGCGAGGCCAATCGATGCTAGGTCGTGCAGAACTACTTGGAGCCACTATGGGAGAGGTCTGCACAATGCTATGCTAGCACGCGACTCGCCACCTACACCTCCGCGCGCCACGACTAGGTTTCTGTTCCTGCGGTAGAGGAGGAGGGAAAAGAGTGGTATTAGAGAGAGGGAAGAAGTTGGAGATGCAGACAATGATGGGGACGCGCCTGTATGCAAAACTAGGTGACATGGCATGCCAAGTCAGCACCAGATGCTAAATCTGGTCCAAATGGGGATTAAAGATGTTAAATCTAGTGAATTGTGTCGCAAGACTTAAATCTTGACTTGACCTAGGTACCTACGAAAATAAAAATAAATTACTCAATCATTAATCATATGTTCAGTTGGATTTATCTAAAATATATTACTCTGGTTGTTTGGTTTTCCAGATCCTGGTGGAAGTTACCGTCCTCTAAAATCATCAGGGTAAGTGCTTTTATTAATTTATCAGGAAATGTTATATATGTAGCTAGATTCTAGTTTTTGTATGACGAGTTTCCATTACATGAAGAAAATATTTTTATCGTACGGAAAAAATGTATCAATTGCATGGAATTTATTACATGAAAACATCTCAGAAAATAATACTTCTATGGTACAATTTTATGTTGTATATGTAGAAAAATAATATTACAATAGTTAGATTATTATTATTTCATGGTAGTCTGATTCTATACTAGGATCCTATACTTGGATTGGGCTACCGTCTTGTCCAAGCGTGCTGATAAGTATCCTCGTCTTCTGCAGTACAGGCAGCCTCTGTCCCTGCGAGCTAATTATTCTTCTGCTTTTTGGGGTTTATGGAAAGAAAAACTGTATGCCATTGTCTCATTGATTCTTGCGGGGAAACTATGATGTTTATTCATGTTCAACTATTAGTACCAGCTGGAAATGGAGCTTCCATAGGAGCAATAACAGGAGGTGTTGTGGCTGGTGTAGCTGCACTAGTCCTGGGTGTCTTGTTTACTATTATACTTTATAGGCGAAGAAAGGCGAAAGAGGCCGCCATGCTTCCATCATCTAAAGATTCTACCCAACTCGGTAATGATAAGTTTTTATGAATCTCTCTTTCTGTGTCTACGAGTCTCTGACCCAAGCAACACAGAGTTACTCTTATAACATCTTTTCTAGAAAAGCATTTTTATGTCTTGATTTCATTCCTCAAGTTAATTTGTGTCCTTTGTTTGTGTCAATAATGTTTCCCTACAAGGATAGGGGTGGATTGGGGTGGTTTGAAGTTCCAATGATCTGAATGCCTGTATCTATCCTGTGAAGCAATTATATTACTATTCACAGACCTGAAAATATTGCGGAGTAAATAGAGTACTCCCTCTGTTTCACTGTATCTATTCTCAATCCACCATGCATACAAACTAAGGAAGCACTAATTCTAAGAAAAAATAAATGAGAAATAAACATGTATATCCCTATTAAATAACGTAAGACAACAATTTAATCATTCCCAAAGAAAATTAATAGGGGTATAGCGTGAAATCACATAATAACTACACTTTTAATTTCCTCGATGGATAGTCATTTTGAAACGAAGTATCCCAAGGTTAAGGACAGATATAATAAAATAGAGGGAGTATATGTTATGCTACTCAGTTATGAGTAGATTATTTTTTAGAGACTCGAAGTTAACTCAAAGTTATTTCAGGAACTTAAGTGTACATTTGGAGCACAGAGAAATTATGGGGTGTTTGGTTTAACAGATCACCTCGTCCCTAGATGGGTTGGTCATCATGGGATGAGCCATCAAGTTTGGTGGATGACCCAATTCCTCATTTGTTCTAAACTTATGTTTAACGAGGATGATCGGTGGTGATGGACCAACCTATTCTATTCCTTAAACCAAACAAGTGAGCTATGTTCGGAGCTAGGACCGTGTAGTCTGTTCACCATCCATACACCCCGACAGACAACCTTGAATAATGATTCCAATTTCTCTTCTTTTCTGCTTCCCTGAGTAATCTTTGACAAATAGTCAAATACAACAGAATGTAGCTTCTACTGTTTCTAAATATTTATTATTTTTGTTCCAGCCAGTATAATATCGATGGATAAATTGGCATCATCAACCACTCAAGCTGATGGCACTTCACCAATTGCTGGCATTACAATTGACAAATCAGTGGAGTTTTCGTACAAAGAACTTTTTAATGCTACAGAGGGCTTTAGCACCATTAATAAAATCGGGCAAGGTGGTTTTGGCGTTGTCTATTATGCTGAGCTTAGAGGCGAGGTTAGTTCAACCATTTGTCAAATGCATGGATAACAAACGTAGCAAAGTTCATTTCACAAACCCACAAACATGTACCTAACTACAGGGGCTTGAACATACAAATTAAGAAGATAAATCTGTGGTGGTCCATGCATTGTGATCATGCAACATTATGATCTGCTCCTCATTTGAAATGACTTCGTTTCTCTTGTGCATCCAGAAAGCTGCAATAAAAAAAATGGATATGCAGGCTACTAAAGAGTTCCTTGCTGAGTTAAAGGTTTTGACACATGTTCATCATCTGAATATGGTTAGTGATTTTTTTATTTGTTTTTCCTTTCTTGCCAATCATATTAGAGATTTATCTGTGCTCAAACTTTATTCCTCCTTAGTAAATGAAAAAGGAAAATAGTTTGCCTAGTTTAAAAAAAAATTGCTCACAAGTTATCTTTGCATTTTCCTTTACTTTCTCACAACAAAATAATCAATTTCAATTTATGTTCATATGAATAAATAACTCTTTCATGAACCTTTCTAGAGTAAGTGTCAACTGTAAAATACATGTTGTTCTGATCAGTGATTGTTTTGGACATAGGAAAATTCAAACTTTTAAAATTTTGACTATCGGTATCTGCTAAAAGTTTTAGGTTGGCTACTTGTAAAAATATATGTGTAAATCTGACCTGATCATAGTATATAAATTTTGTTGTGTTCTATAATGCTGTGAAGATCGTTCCAATATCCTAAATGATAACCTTTAGGAAAGGGAAGAGAGTATATAGTATGCAATAACACACAGGCATAATTTTATTATTGCTTACATTATCTGTTTTTGGCTGGTACCCTTTTTTGATTCTCATCTCTAGGAAGTAGAAAAAGGTTCCAACGCATTAACAACTTAAGTAAGGTATATTTTAAGTATGATACTGCATACTTTTACATACTACGAGAAAATCAATTTTGATCCGAATGTCAGGTAGCACTAATTAAAAATTCGCATCAGAACTCTGAAAAGCACAAATACGAGGGTTGCATGCCTAAGTAAACTGTTTTTTTCCTCTATTTATTTAGATAGTGAAAGCTTCGGTCTCGTCCTTTACACCAACTAAGGATACATGCAGCTATAAATTTATACAAAATTGTCAAAGACAATAAAAAACCCAAAAAAAGTGTCAACAAAAGGCAAATCAAAAGAAAATAACAAACATATTGTCTTGCTATAGCCATGCCTCGGCAAAACAACCTGCTACTAGCAACGGATTGTGACACCGACAAATAACACAGCCCCTTCGCCAGAAGCCACTAGGAAATCGTCTACACGAGAACAACGGCGTTGGCCATCGACTCATGAAGCCTGAGTATAATTCCAAAAAATTGATTTTATGAAATTATACTCGGGCGCTTAGGAATTATACTCACTCCTACTCGCCGAGTATAGTTCGTATGAATTTCCAATGCGAATTGATGAAATAACTGCGATTTGGCCCTTTTTCCATCTTGTTCCTGTCTTACCTAAATAATATAAACTTTTTTATGAGAAAATAATAATGATTTCCCATAGGATAATCTCGTAATTTCCCTCTAATCCCTATTCAGGTTAATCCACTTCTTTTTCCTACCATTCTCAGTGTTTGATTTGACGCAGGTGCGCTTGATTGGTTATTGCACAGAGAGTTTTTTGTTCCTTGTCTATGAATTTGTTGAGAATGGCAACTTAAGCCAGCATTTGCGTACTGGAACTGGTAATGTGTTGCCTCTCAAATGATCTGGCAAGACCTTTTCAATTGCTCCTTGCTAATTAATCTCCTAACACATTTATATAGGTTATGAGCCTCTGTCTTGGGCTGCAAGGATTCAAATTGCACTAGATTCAGCAAGAGTTCTTGAGTACATTCATGAACATACTGTTCCAGTATACATACATCGGGACATCAAATCCACAAACATCTTGATAGACAAGAACTCCCGTGCAAAGGTAGGAATAAATCATGCTATTTTTTAATGTTTTGTCCATCTTTATGTACTAATAATTCTGTGGATCTTCCAGGTTGCAGATTTTGGTTTAACAAAGCTTATAGAAGTTGGTGGGACATCTGTGCACACACGTTTTGCTGGTACATTCGGTTACATGCCTCCAGAGTATGTGTACTGAGCATATAATTGTCATTTCTATATTTGCGCAAACTGAGACGTATCCCCCCGGTATACGTCTGTGATGAATGCTGACATCCATGGAAACTGATGTTTGTAGATATGCTCGATATGGCGGTGTTTCTCCAAAGGTTGATGTCTATGCCTTTGGTGTTGTCCTGTACGAACTTATTTCAGCCAAAGAAGCCATTGTCAGTTCAACTGAATCTGGTAGTGATCCAAAGGGACTGGCTTATCTGGTAATTGTGCTGCTCAGCCAACTAGTTATATATTTTCTGCTATTGTGCTTCTTAGAACTGTTAAGGTACTTGTTTCGAGTGCCAATCTGCTCAGGTACTTGTTATTACATCTATTAGTTTCAGAAGTTCTGAATAACGTGCTCTCAACAAAGCGACATATATACGTGCTTTAGATGCTTGCTGAAGTTGATTATTTTTCCTGCTTGATGACTTTGTAAAACTGCAGTTTGAGGAGGCTCTCAACACACCGGATCCAAAGGAAAGTCTTCAGAAGCTGATCGATCCAAGTTTAAGAGGGGATTATCCCATTGACTCCATTCTCAAGGTTTGTTAGAACTCAGAACAATGCATAGGCCAAGCAAATGCAATTGCATACATACATAGCTTTTTTTGCATCGTCCAGAAAGTACATCAGGCTAACATATCTCATCTTTCCTCTTGCAGATGGCACACCTCGCAAAGGAATGCACGCAGCAGGACCCCAAGTTGAGGCCTACAATGAGACCCATCGTCGTCGCGCTGATGACACTACTCTCTTCCTCGAGTGAATTCTGGGACATGGACAACCTCTGTGAGAACCCAGGATTGGTCAGCCTCATGTCCGCGAGGTGATTTTCTTGCAACCTGCCCCTTAGAATTGTAAATTGGGGCACATTCGTACTGTCAATGCTGGTCAATAAGGTGGTAGTGACATTTTGATCCATCGAAAGGAAGCAACAGATCAATTCATTCTCCGTTTCACAGTGCAAAAACTAAAGAACATTAAAGTCACTACTCAGCGGTGTATGTCCAGCAGATTCAAAGAAACAGTATATGGCCAGAATTCATTACACGTATGGACCAACGAGGCGCAAGTAGAGTAGATCAAATGAGTAATTTGCTGCAGATCATGCTTTTCTTAGCTCAGAAACAGAACATCTACATCCATACATAGACAGAAGGATGGGTGATTAATCACTGGGCCGCACTCCGCTAAGCCGCTGCTGTCCATTTGGTGCACTCCACATTGATTTTCTTAAGCCTCACGACCAGATCGGTCATTGTTATCCTTCGCCAGACGAGTCGCTGGAGCAGAAAAAACCTGGGTCGAATATCGGCCCAGGAAAGCCATCGTCCAAACTGCTACTACAGAACGAGAAGCCTTGAAGCAGTTGGCTACCCACGACATGGACAAGCTCTATAGGAAATGCCTGATGAACCCAACGCCAAGGCTCAATTCTCCGACAAACATCACATCCGTGGGTCTCTTTCCGGTGAAGACTTCAAGAAGCATGATCCCGTAGCTAAACATGTCACTCTTCCATGAAGGTTTACCAAGAGATACTCTACCTTTTAGTGCTCATGGCGCAGATACTCCATTGCCATCGACATGTCAAGCATGATGCCCAGCCTCTCAAGAAATCGTAAGTGCACTGTACCCTGAGTGGGCTGTAAGTGGACTGAAACACCTGTGTTTTGAAGTCTAGGTTAGAGCGTGTGTTAAATATCCTTATAAGGTTGCGGTGTCGTGCCATGCGAGGCACAGCACTCGGCATCAAAACTTCTGATGGCCGGTTCTAGCTGCATGTCTAGGATTTTTATCCCTACCATCAAACCACTACTCAATTGGCCCTTGAACTTCCAGATCCCAACATGTTATCATCACTAAAATTATTGAAGTTGTGTCGAATACATGTATATAGAATTATGGTGTAACTAGTGGATAGGGTTAAGTAGTGTTTGATTCGAACACGTTGTAGTCCGGGCTCCTATAATAATAGGCGCCACTGCATATAACCTAGATCAAGACTCGGACCGATCCGAACTGGCATAGAGGGATCAATCAAACTGGCCCTCGCGGATGGTCAAACCGTCAGCCTTAAGAAACTGATGACAATGGTAATCTTTTAATGGATGGGATGGAGCACCCGTAGAAGGGCTTCTGGAGATGTAATCTTCGGTTGAACCTCATCAACAAACATAGATGTCTATTTTCTTATTGCATATTTACCTCTTGCAATGGCTACTAAAGTCGTGGGTATTAGTTGATGATGTTGCTCCTGAGAGGGTAGTTTTGCAATGAATGGTACCAAGGTGCAAGGTTAGATTGGATCTTGAAACGGTATGGAAGAATTCAGCGGAGATCAATGAAGCTCGACGATGTGCGTATAAAACCCATAAGGGTTTGGAGCATGGTCAGCGAGGGTGGTGGCATACGTGTCCCGCGTTGACATGCATCTACAAGACATCAAGCTGCAGGGCACAATGTTGTGCGAAGCGGACATAGCATAAACTGGAGTATGGTAACGACAGCTCTTAAGAGGAGGCCGGCGTCTGTGCCACGAAGCGGCCAGGCGACAGACCCGATGCGTCCAAGGCCCCATAGAACTGGAATAGGACATTGTTCGTGTGGAAGCATTTTCTCTGCAAACATGTAAAAGTAGTGAAATGAGATGATAAAGGGAGAAGAAAGGAGTGAAATCCCACAGTCAGCAGAGGGCGACCATGCAATTGTACTGTCGTACCAGGTACAGTAGTTAGCAACAATACCAAAAATATACTAGCTAACAACATGTATGGTTATGAGTCATTCATTTCCATTCACAAGACCATACAGGCTAAGGCTAAATTCCTAAATAGGATAAATGGAGATGACATTTCAACAATTGTGGTGTTTTAAATGAGCATATTAACTGATCAAGAATGCATACGAAGTAGAAATGAATCTGTGGATTTATTGATGTGCCTTTCATTGTGTATGCTTTTGTTTCCTATTCGGGCACGAATACCCTTACGGCTTGATGCTTCATTTCCGAATCCAAGAGTTCTGTAGCCATGCATCATTATCCGAAGTGTGAAGGCTGAATTTTAATACTATATGAAATTGAAGCCAACTTTCTCAATGAACACTGACATGGAAGTCAGTTCTAGTTAGTACCAGACCTCCCTACTGGTCAAAATTATTCAGGAAGTATAAAAGAAAATTTCACCTACATGGAAAAAGAGAACATGCGTTAGAACAGGGTTCTGTTTCCTGCATTTTGAGATGTAAATTGATGTGGAGTGCTTCGGCACACCATTTTAAGTTTGTGAATATTAAGGAGAAATCTGTTAATGAGGATAAGGGGAAAATATGTTGAAGAAATGATGATTAGTTTAAGTTCAAAACATATTATCCAGACAACAAATTAAATATGTCTCATTTGTGTTCATGTCAATTGTTCTCTTGCTGGCAATCTAGATAGGAGTTATTATTTATTGCTTTGTTGATAGGAGTGCCACCTCTTTGATCAAACCATATTGACGAAGGCACATAGATGACAGTTCCATCAATCAGTTTAAATTGGATTTTGGTATGGTTAGGCCCTTAGGGTTTTAAACCATGTACAGATCTTTCAAAACTGAATTCATTTTCAGTAATACAGTTTTTCCCTTTTTAATGAAGCACTTTCCTTTAATTGTCTTCTAGTGAATTGCTAATGAGGCACCTTTGCATTTGTTTTCCTACTGTGTTGCTCAGATTGCACATTCTCATTACTTTCAATGTCCAAAATCATACCGAAAACATCAATATCACGACATATAACAGTTAAACTTGTTCGTGCGAAACCTTTTTGACACAAAAAATGAAACTCTTCATAATTTTCCATGCAGGTAACAAAATGTGGAAGGCTCTTGTTCTCTGAAGTCCTCACCATGACCTGTCTTGCCATTAGAATTCTTCTAAGGTGCTACCAAACTGCATGTTAGAAGTTGTTTATTTCCTGGAAACCATTGTTGCTGCTACTTTGGATTCAGTTGCAATCACAATTCAGAAATCACATCTGAGTTTTGGTTCCTTGTTGATCTGTGGTTTTGTGAAAAATGAATTTACTTTGCTACTGTCATCTTCCTATGCCACCGTTCTAAAACTTGTCACCCAGGTGCCATTTGATCCCTACTGGTCGATGTGCTTAGTTCTTCGGATCAGCAAAACCAGTACATTATAGTTCCGATCCAGCGTAGGCAAATGGTTAACTGAATTGCTTGAGTGTCTTTGACTTTCGGCTTTTCTGTAATGCAAGAAGTGCATTTTTCTTGTCCCAAAGCAATGTAAAGCTATGGAAAGAACGAAACCCAACAATTTCCAAACAATAATACAGCTAAGAAACCTCAAGAGCTTGTCGACTTTATTCAAGACAAAGTTATGTTTTCCTTTTTCCTCTTCTACGAGTACCTTGCTGTGTAAATTACCTTTGCTAGCGTCTGTTTTCTGGACGCTGTTGTGTTGCGCTATTGCAGTGCGCGTATACTGGTGAATCTTTATATATTTCTTCTATGTTTGCAGTTGCAAAATTTGTATTCAAGTCCTATTTAGTCAGTTATTGAGAACATCAAGTATGGTTCCCTCAAACCAAAACATTACACGGAGTTCTTTTCTTTTTTGAGTGACATAATTCTTTTTTTTTAAGGAACATAAATCATAGTTTTCGCAGAGAAGGCAACGGCAAACAAGCACATTCCAGGACACTTGGAAGCTGCTCGTTGGCTCGTCAGAAATTTCCTCGGGTACAGCGGGTGTTGGAGACCGTCCATTCCCCATCCGACGGACGAGATGGTATCAGACGGTACCAATCCAACTGCTCCCCTGCTGCTTCTGCACGGCGCCCAGGCCAGCAGAATAGAGAACTTCAGACAGAAGAAAGAAAAGAAGCCATCCAAGTCCAACCATGGCGCGCCTCCTCCGCTCCGCCGCCGGCTTCAAGCGCCTCGTCGCCGAGACCGCCGTACCCGCCGTCGCCGCACAACTACCCGCCCTAATGGATGAGCTGACGGTCGGTGGACGAGGGCGTACCCACCGAGAGCTCCATTATGCTCAGCGCGTGGCTCAGGGCCGACGCCGGGCTAGCGGCGGTGCTGCGGGAGAAGGAAACGACTGTCTTGTGCGCGTTATTGCTCGTCAGGGCGCGATCGGTGCTCAAGAAGATGGTCGACAAGCTGCCAGAAGACAAGGATGTTTGAATCAAGTATCAACATTAAGCTGCTTCGCTATGTTAATGTCTCTCTCTCTCTCTCTCTCTCTCTCTCTCTCTCTCTCTCTCTAAGTAGCATCATTTGGGCGTTTTGTTAAGCTCAGCTGGTGCAACGATCTCTGCTTTGGGCACTGATTATCATGCATTATCTGTTTGTTAGTTAATTTACTAGCAGTTTGTTCTTTAAGCGTGTAACACTTGATCATGTTTGGTTGGACAATAGCAAGTGGTGCGTACCAGCACTTGAGGGTTGAGGGCTTGAGGCATATAATTGTATCTTCGCATTTTGTTTTGTACGTTTCCTTTGCATAGCAGCTTGTTAATCAGGGCTTAGGTGCAATTGATGTGGAAGGAATCAGAGTATGTCGCCTGTGTTTATCTGTTTACAGTTTTGTTACTAATTCAATATTCCAGTATTGGTGTCACATAATGCTACGAATCATTTATGTGTATGTCTAGTCTATTTGGTGTCTCCATCATGCAAATAGGGCATAAGAAAATCAGAAAATTCTGTTCTGCACATTGGGTTATTGAGCAGACAATAGCATGCCATGCATGCCACATGACAGAATAAGTTCTAACATAATTAATTAGTACAGTAAAAAAAGAAACTAGTGATGAAGTTAACGAGCTGCCTAGAGTTCATCATGATCGTCTTCCTCAGTGCTGTTGTCATCCGGTGCACCTCCAGACCTCTGGTACACCGCTGAGATGATAGGGTTGCACACGTCCTCGAGCTCCCGGAGCTTCTCATCGTACTCCTCCTTCTCGGCCTCCTGGTTGGCATCGAGCCACTCGTTCGCCTCCCTCACGGCCTCCTCCACCTTCTCCTTCTCGTCGCCTTCCAGCGCGTCCGCCATCTTGGCGTCGAACGTGTTCTTGATGTTGTAGATGTACGTCTCCAGCTTGTTTCGGACGTCGACCCGCTCCCTAAACTTGCGGTCCTCCTCCGCGAACTCCTCCGCCTCGCGCACCATCCGGTCAATCTCCTCCTGGCTCAGCCTGCGGTCGTCGTTCGTGATGGTTATCTTTTCCGACTTGCCGGTGCCCTTGTCCGCCGCCTTCACGTGGAGGATGCCGTTCACGTCCACCTCGAACGTCACCTCAATCTGCGGCGTGCCCCTCGGAGCCGGCGGGATTCCGGAGAGGTCAAACTTACCGAGGAGCCTGTTGTCCTTGGTCATGCTCCTCTCGCCCTCATACACCTTGATGCTAACCGTGGTCTGCTTGTCCTGGTACGTCGTGAACACCTGCGTCTTCTTTGTCGGCACCACCGTGTTCCTCGGGATCAGCTTCGTCATCACCCCGCCGACCGTCTCCATGCCCAGCGTAAGCGGCGCGACGTCGAGCAGGATCATCCCTTTGGTGTTCTCGTCGACGTGTCCGCTCAGGATGCTGCCCTGCACGGCGGCGCCGTACGCGACGGCCTCGTCGGGGTTGACCCCCTTGTTGGGCTCCTTGCCGTTGAAGTAGTCCTTGAGGAGCTGCTGCACCTTGGGGATCCTGGTGCTGCCGCCGACGAGCACGATCTCGTCGATGCCAGCCTTATTGAGCCCGGCATCTGCCATAGCTTTCTTCACCGGCACCATCGTCTTCCGAAAGAGGTCGTTGTTCAGCTCCTCGAACCGCGCCCTGGTGAGTGGCTCCGAGAAGTCGACGCCGTCGAAGAGCGCCTCGATCTCGACGCGCACCTGGTGCTGGTTGCTGAGCGCACGCTTGGCGCGCTCGCACTCCCGGCGCAGCTTCCCCAGCGTGCGCCCCTCGCTGGTGATGTCCCGGCCGTGCTTCCGCTTGATCAATTTGATGAAGTAGTCCATCAGGCGCTGGTCGAAATCTTCGCCGCCGAGGTGAGTGTCTCCGTTGGTCGCCAAGACCTCGAACACGCCGTTGTCGATGGCCAGCACGCTGACGTCGAAGGTGCCGCCACCGAGGTCAAACACGAGGACGTTTTTCTCGGATCCCTTCTCGTCGATGCCGTAGGCGATGGCTGCGGCGGTTGGCTCGTTGACGATGCGGAGGACGTTGAGCCCGGCGATGACGCCGGCGTCCTTGGTAGCCTGGCGTTGCGCGTCGTTGAAGTAGGCCGGGACGGTGACGACGGCGTTCGTGACCTTCTCGCCGAGGTAGGCTTCAGCCGTCTCCTTCATCTTGGTGAGCACCATGGCGCTGACCTCCTCGGGACTGAACACGCGTACGTCGCCGTCCTTCACCTGTACCTGGACGTGTGGCTTGCCGTTCCGGTCGACGACAGAGTAGGGAAGCAGCTTGATGTCCCGCTGCACGACGGCGTCGGCGAACTGGCGCCCGATGAGGCGCTTGGCGTCGTAGATGGTGCGTTCCGGGTTGGCAGCAGCCTGGTTCTTGGCGGCCTCGCCGATGAGGCGCTCGCCGCCGTCGGTGAAGGCGACCCAGGATGGTGTGATCCGGTTGCCCTGGTCATTGGCGATTATCTCGACGCGGCCGTTGCGGTAGACGCCGACGCAGGAGTAGGTGGTGCCGAGGTCGATGCCGATGACGGTGCCGGGGTTGGGGCGGGAGTGGCCTTCCGTGGGGGCAGCGGAACCTGGGACGACGAAAAGCAATGTGGCGACGAACAGCGGGAACAGCAGCATGGAAGCAGGAGCCATGGTGAGTTGTTTGCTTTGGTTGATCTCTTTCGCTCGATTTGCTAAGACACGACGAGGAGAGCGAGGCGGGGAGGCCGTCATATTTATATCGTGCTTGCAGCTTTAGGAAACGGAGGCGATCTCCGACTTCCGATGCAGGTGTGCCGTCGAATCCCAGTTGGACGCGTCCTCCCGGTGATCTCAACCGCGTGTTTCGCTAATCGGACGGCTAAGAGGTGGCCGTGACGTGCTAATGCGTGGAGCATGCATGCATGCATGTACGCGTTTGGTTTCTCTTTCCATACGTGTTCCGTATTTTAACTTTGTACGTACTCGAGTTTAACTTCAATGTCCTGCCGCGCGCGATTGAACACGGCTTCTGATGCATTGATCAACAATTAATTATGTTACACAAAATTATGGTAATTAAATTCATATTCAAAAACAATTTTTTGTTATACTGATGTAACTATTAACCAAATATTGGATAAAAAATTTACGGTCAAAATCTAAATTTGGACACTTGAAATACACCCTATGTTTTGAAAAATAGACATGCATCCTCCAAACTATTGCAAATTGCAAAATTCTAAACATGCATCATGCAAACTCGATTCTAAGCAACAGACAATGACATGGACCCGTCAGCACGAGACAACGAAATTTTCAAACAACACACATTTGATACTCTTAACCAAACTCGATTCCAAGCAACAATCCAATATACTGGACCCACCAGCATCAGACACAACGAAAAATTCAGAGAACTACACATTTTGGCACTGTATATAGTGATGCAACCACTTGTTCACTTGCTGCACGGTCACAAAGTATAGAACAACACATATGGACAGTATCAGTATGCTCCCTAAACTCACTAAGATCAAGCCTAAGAATCTGTACAGTGAGAAAACAGCTATGAGCTGTACTGACAGGACAACAACAGCAAGTCTGAATCAGTTGATGATTAAGGAATTCTTTCAAGTGTTGGGGCTTCTCTGTCCAGATGCCCTACGTTCCTTCAATCGCCCAGACGATCGTCGACGCTCACTCTCAAGAGATAATCTTCTAGCCTGCATTTGAACGCTCCTCAATGGTAGAGAGTCATGTTGCCCTAGCGCTGCTCGTCTAACCCACCAGAAGTAGAAGATGCAGATCAACATGATGAAGCAAACTGCAAACAAGATAAAAAGTATCTTGCTGGTATGATGGTATTGCTGCTATGGGAATGTGAAGGAGGCATCTCCATGGCGGTATCCTTATGAGTTCGTTGGTAAACAAGCTGACAGGAAACAGAAAAAGGAAAGCAAAAGTTTCAATGCTTTGAAAATTCAAAGAATTTGCAAATGTATAATAAATCCTCCCAATCGATCTTTACACTGATTTGGCTTAAGAAAATTACAGAACAGAAAGCCCGTATGTTTACCGCATGCTTTGACAGGGAATGACCATCTCGCTACAAGATCTAGCTCTGTCCTTTCCATGACAAGAAATATACGTTGCTGCCAGTTCAGGGGAATCAAGCCTTGCCCTCACGAAACGGCATAAACATCTTTCTCCATTCTCACCACTAGCTGGTAACTCATCAATACCATGTAGTAGTGCTTTGCAGCATGAGACTGACGGTGAGTTCCACGACTTGTATGGTGGTTGAATGCATGAGAAAACTGCGACACTGATCATGTCATAACGGCAAGTGCCCTCACTGAAACTTTTGTCATGCGTGACTGAATACATCTGAGTAGATGATAGAAGGATGGCAAACAGAAAGACCAGCAGCCAGTACATAGTACGAACTGTCAAAAAGGAGCCTAAAAAGAAAACATCATGCTAAAATGAAGCAATAAATAATCATACTGGTAAATAGTACACAAATAAAGGGGAAGATGATACATCAATGCTGAAGTGTGACGCGCCCTAATAAGTAATAATCCATGACTCGGTATCTCACATTTTGGGACAACATGTAGCTATTGAAGTGACTAAAAAGGCTGATAAATGAGTCCTGAGAGCACAAAAGCGTAGTTAGGAAGCAACATCAAATTGCGATTAATCGACTCGCTAAATTTTCTTAACGAAGCAAATCAAACAATGATTTCCTATTGGTCAACATGAAGTACCCCTCGTACAATTAAATATATCCAGTCCAAAACCAACTACTAAACATAAACCCTATACAGTAGGATGGGTTCATGAACAGAGTAGCCAAATATGAAGGAAAACCACCTCAAGTTGATTAGTGTACTTGAAAAGCAGAGAGAAAATAAGTACCTCTCAGTGGTTTTTTTTTGAGATAACCTTCATTAGCATTAAAGCCACAGTACGGGGTCAAAAGCCCCAGATATTACATCACCAGATATTACATGAGAAACATCAAGAAGGAAACAGCTGTCCCGAGAAAATTTCAGAAAAGCCCCTAAACTAAAAGAAATGACAATCAGGTCCCTGGGGGCTACAGTGCTTCTCCTGCGAGACGTCGCTGCGTTCGGCCGGAGCAGAGGGCGACGACAACCCGAGCGCCGTTCGAGCACCTGCACAGGCAAACAGAGCCAGAAGGCTCGGTGGAAATGCCGCATAAGAAGACCACCGCGAGAGGTGGATCTGGATCCCCGTTGGACGACCATCGGCCGGGGCAACGCCCCAAACCCGAGCAAGCCATCAAGAACACGGCCGATGCCGACGACCATCCACGAGCCAAACCAGAAGAAGCGACCCGCCGGAGCTCGGAGAGAAACAACTAAAAGCAAAAGAAGCAGGGCCGAGAGAACCATCGCCGGGAGAACACCGGAGACTCGCCCGAACCACCACCTCGAAGAGAACAAGAACTTCACTGGCTCATCGGTGACGCCGAGAGGGGCCGCACCGAAGCGGGGCTGGAGCCGGAAGACCACACTGCCGAACGACGTCGCCGCCGCCGCCGAAGCGACGCCGCAGAGGCTACAAAACCTAACTACCCTAGACATATCTACACGCCGAACTGAGATCCGTTGGTTCCCCTACGCTTCCGCTGCTGGAGCGGCGACCGGGAGGGAGGGGAACCAACGGATTCGACGGCGGAAGACCGAGCTCCTTTTTATCGCCTTGCTCTACTGTAGAGAAGGGGAAAGAAAGGCCCCGAACCTTACCTGAGACGGATTTCTGTACCTCTCAGTGGTTTAGACATTGCTTTTATGGTATGGCCCGCAGCTCGTGAAACACCTAATCCTGCATCACCAATCTAAAGATTTCAATGGTGGCTAGCTCTCAGTTACTCAGTTTTCACAGTATAATATATTGACCACGAAGCTCAATGGCTAAAGTGAAGCATCATGATATATAATTATAATAGCTCACCTTCACAACATGTCCCACAGATAGCCTTACATACCGAGCACATGCCAATCTCAACATATTGTACAGCTTCAGTGGAGAGGCAGCCACAGTGACAGTACAATCTCCAGGGGCATTTGTTTCCGACAATGCATTAATCTGCAGGACATAGAAAACTGTATCTTGTACTCAGAACAGGAAGAGCATGGTTAGGATGGCCTAAAGACACACAATTTTCTCATATATTATATACTAAAAGTAGAATAGAATAGAAAAAATAGAGAAATGCTAGAAATTCTTATAAAAAGCAAAACATCTCGATTGTTAATCCGGTGGACCCTTTTATTGAGCTGATAGATCTTCATAACTGCACATAAACAGATCACAGCCGATAGATCTTCATAACTGCACCTAAACAGATCACAGCCGATAGATCTTCATAACTGCACCTAAACTGATCACAACCAATAGATTTTCATAACTGTATCTAAACAGAACACATCCGATAAATCATCATAATTGTACCTAAATAAATGGCTCGATACAACGACTAGCAGGTCTGCTCGCGATTTGAACTTTTATTTCATGTACTGATATATATCAGGCTGGCTTGCGATTTGAACTTTTATTTCCCAGACGGCTCTAATATCACGCGTACTGATAAAAAAAATAAAGATAATTAAAAACATTTCCCGTCAACTAGTACTGATCTAATACCATGCATACAGTAAAAAAAGATAATTAAAAATATTTTCCATGCAATTAGTATTGATCTAATATCACACGTACAAGTAAAAACAATAAAGATAATTAAACAGATCACATCTGATAGGTCATCATAATTGTGCCTAAATAGATGGATCAGTACAACAACTAGCAAGCCGACTTGCGATTTGAACTTTTATTTCACATGCTGATCTAATATCACCACATAGATAAAAAAAAGTAAAGATAATTAGAAATATTTCCCGCGCAATTGCGTGGGACATTGTGCTAGTTGTAACAAGAATAAAAGCAGAACCCTATCTCTTCTTCATTCTTTTTCCCCCCTTTCGAGAAAGTGCATGAACACATAAAATACACATCGACTAATAGAGAGTAACTATAATGATTTCTACTGTGAATTTCCGAAAGAAAACAAAAACTCACCATAGTCCCATCTTTCTCCTTCGCAACTTGACCTTTAAAGAGTTTCAGTAGTGGAGCTTCAAGCACTTCCTACCACTTATCTGTGCCGTAAAAATAAATTGGAGCAAGATAAGGGGCAATCTGTAGTTACAGATATTTACAACACAAGTTAATTACTAGGTTCTGTGATAGGACAACTGTGCGGTGACTGTGGTCCAATTTTACTAGCATAACTAAATCAGTGAATATAATTTAAGAGGAGAGAACATTGGGAACCAAATACATCTTATTAGGATATACTCCTTGAATGCTAATGTCAGAGAAATTTGTAATCTAAACAATGCGGAAAAGCAAATACATCTGATGCCAAATTGAAGCATGACATAATTGCACATCTTCGTTGAGCAATTCTTTAGGGGCATGCATGCTAAGTCACGTTTACGTAATCAAGCACCCTAAATATCATACGCAAATTATATTACTCGACAAACAAGGTACATCCTACAGTTACTAAGTCAATTTTCAGAATAGCACATAATCAGTCACAGGCATACCGCCTCTTTGGAGATGATTGGAGGCGGAACCTGCTCTGTCTCGTAGCGCGGCTCCGTGAGCCCACTCGCCGCAGAATCCTACAGAATTACATAACCAAATGCAGAATGTTGGATGAGATCGTTCGATTGACATGACGAAAATATGTAAATAATGATGTAGTTTGATGGAAATCACATTACATTGCTACGGGCGCGGCTCCAGGAAAACAAGGCGTTGTGGTGCTTCACCTTTCTTCAAGCACCATCATTGTCGATCCACTAGCGTTAGCCATAATTCCTGCAAGCCTGAAGGCCTGGCGGCTTTGGAGCATCATTGTCAAGCACCAGGGTGATCACTAACGTGGCGATGCAGAGCAATCGACAGTCAGACCTCCCAAGTGACGGTCAGGCCAGCCATTGGAGAGTAGCCGCAGATGGTGGTTGGGATCATGCGGGGGATACACATGGGCAGGCCAGACCGGCCGTGAGACTGATTTGATCCAAAATGGATATATAATGCAGTGACCAGTGAGATCGAGCTGCATGCGCGTATATATGGGCGACACGTACGGCAAGCATGGCAAGTCAGTCAACAACGCATGCACCACACACCCATCCGCGAAGCATGGATCTAAGGAGATAGACAAATCTACGCCTCCGCAGTTACGTACTTGGCCTGTGGCCACTTGAAGACGAAGCCATTATGTGTGTGTATGTGGAAAAAATTACAGAACACGCATGCATGACCAGCAGTAGCGTTAGGTAGTGTGGCGTGGTTCGCTCTCTGTTTTCTTTAGACATGTATACACGCATGGTCTGTAACAGCCCTGGTTTTTCAAATTTTGTGTTTGCTCAAATTTTGTCTAAATCTGGAGAAAAAGAAATCTAAAATCCAAGTTTCAAATTTAGATTCTCTCCCAAAGCCCAAATCAAGTTCTAGCCCATGATCTCATACTGCTCCTGTTCACCTCAGCCCAACACAGCTCCAGCCCAATACCGGCCCATCTCCGTCGTCTTGGCCCAATCCGGTGAAGCCCGACACCACCCTCGCCGCGCGTCCCCAGCACCCCCTCCTTGCCTCGCCGCCGCCTACGACCTCCCTCTCTTCCTCCTGAATACCCCCCCCCACCCCACTATTGCTCCTGCGGTTGCCGCGCTCCCCGCCACCTGCTCGACGCCGTACCCGGCTCCATGCCTAGCCGTTCGTGCACCAGCGAGGACGAGGACGTCACGGCGCCCAGCTCACCGTCCTCTGCTGCCATCGGAGCTGCCTGGAAGCAGCTCGAGCTAGCGCCCGCGCCAAGCTCCCTTGGCTCGCCCACACCATAAACACCTCCCCTCCTACTCTACATCACCGTCATCGCCACCCTCTTCTCCAAGCTCGGTAAGGAACTAAGGATCCCCTTTCTGATTTCGTCGACGATTTCTCCCAACCACTGCCTCCCTGAGCTCCCTAGTGACCGTATTCACCCACCCACGCAGGGCCAGCACTAGCACGTCACTTTCAGAGAGCCGCAGCCATGAGCGCCGCCGCTCTGTCCATGCGGTCACCGCCTCAATCACAACACAGCTCACCTCAGAACAAAAAAATATCCCCATCTTTCTCCTGCACGCAGCTACATGACAAAACCACGACCAGATCATCCTGAACCTCGCTGGAGCGCCACCTTGGAGCTCCCCCGATCCTCACGAGCACCGCCACCGCGAGCCTAATCCCGCACAAGAACCCATGTGTATCTTTGCAAAAAATGGAGTCTCCATGGTCCATTAACGCTACTCGCACCATCCTCCTCAGACGAGCACCGTCACAGTCGTCGGAATCGTCCTCGCCGTCTTTCCCTGTTTTCCCTTAGTTGCTGGCCCGATTAACTCCCTTTCTTCTTATTCAAGCCCAATATTAGCAAAACCAAACCCAGCCCAAGTCTATAAACGCTGTTCACGTGTACTGTTTCCTAGCGGATGTAGTACTGTTCACTGACCCAATGAATAGTACTCAGTCTGATACTATTCACCCCAACCCGCTGGTGTTCATTTCCGCACCTGAAAACACATGATATATCCAGTTTGATCATTTCAACCTCCCAAATTCATTTTTCTATACCATTCAACCAAATTTCACTCCATATGTATCATATCCACCAAAATCCACTTTACCTTTATAATCCTATTTCTAGATTTATTTGTATTTTGCTCTCAACTCGTATTTGTAGGTAACATTTTGGGCTTTGAAACCCGTTAATTGTTGTACATCGGTCAGTAGACCAAATTTTACTCTGCTAGTTCTTTTTTGTTGTTCATGAGCAGACTTGATATTCTTTCTATCTACAATTATAGATCCTAGACAGTTGCGGAAAATATGACGGCTCTGTTTGACGAATAGGGTATACCCATTTGGAAAAATGATGTCGTGACATGGTCGTCCCTACTATGCATGATTATTGGTGCAAGCTACAGTCCGCGAATTCTCAAGCTTGGTGTTTGCAACACGCTCACGTAGAAAATTCAACACGCTCATGTAGAAAAGTTAGGATATTTTATTTTCTAATGCAGTAGAAATGTAGCTCATATTCCTAGAAAGGTGTTGTTTTTGCCATCGCTACCAGAATCTATAACTTTCCTGACGCCAATAATACATGGGAAAACCGGAAAAACACTCAACAACGTCTTTCCCTAGAGTAACACTCAACAATAGTGTATCAAATGCGGTTGAGTTTCATCTTGAATTGTTTCGTAAATGTTAAAAATATATCTCTAGATGTAATAATATTTATAGTTTATTTAAAATTTCTGACTTAGATTTTTATGGAATTTTCTCAGTAACTCACATTTTCATTCATTATATTTTGGTTGGAAAGCCTATGAATTTTTATCCATGAAATTGTATTTCTCTGAAATAATACTAATCTTAGCATTTATGTTTGACATGTCCTCACGTACTCAAAAACATTGGGTATGATTCCAAAAAAGGAGAACATTTGGTGTGATATGAAGATATATATCATGGCATGAACGGGAGTCACTAATCCTGATACGGTCGATCATTTACTTGATGGTGATGCACTTTTACCTCCCTTCCTGATCCGGTCCCTAAATATCTCACACAAGTTCATCTTTATTTCCTTTTGTAGAGATTGGAGGGCAACCTGCTACAGCCGGCTAGCTTATGTCTTAGGTGGTAAGTTTGAGCGTCTTTATAAGAGCTCTAACTCTTGTATTTGGATATTTAACATAAAAGAAAACAACGCTTTGGAAAGTATCAATTGATAATATGGAAAAAAAACCTACATATTCCTACCACACCGGGAGTATGTGAAGAAAACAAAACTGAAAATTTGGTAACTAGCAACGTTTTTGTTCGAATCGAAAAAAATTCATGAATTGATTATATATTTTATGACATGACAACATTTTCTTATCATGTGGTGGATTTTGGGTACGATGTTAATTTGAAGGGTAAAAATGTTTTGAAATGCTTATTTGACATCACAAGAACATGAAAGATTAAAAAAAACTTGACAACATGTTCGTGACCAAATGTTTGTTATGTATGACTGACCGAAAGAAACTTGTAATATTACACGTGACAACACACGTTCCTAAGTATGGGCTATGTTTCACCGACTGAAAAATCTTTGGACATTTTATGATTTCTAAATATTTTCATTCTGTAGGTTTAGACATAGACATGCTGCTAGCATGATGCTACGTTTGCATTGTAAGAAAAATCGACACTCTCAAGCTAGTTTGTGTGCAAATAGGAGTATAAGGCGCAAGCCATCTAGAGAATCCGTTTCCTATTGAATGGGTTGATGGTAATGACCAAGATTAAGGAAAATTAATTACACCTTTCATTTGCATGAAAGCTACGGTAACCGGCAGTTGCAGGTTAGCCAAACAATACCTTTGGTAGTATATATATATAAAAAAAGCATTACCTTTCCTTACCCCTATGAATGGACGGTTTAGATTTATCCACTCTTCTTACCCCTTAAGATGACAAGGGCTCGTCTCTACGTGGAGTATATACACAGCAAAAGGAGGTACAGTCAGGTAAGACCATTGTCACAACCTAATTGTTGGAGGAGGGTTTCCGCGCTACCCCGAATCGACGCTGTTCAGAATCATTGTGACACTGTTAAGGTTTTCGTCGACGTTCTCCGCGTCAAGGCTGCCCTCGACGAGTCCACACACTCTCCGTCGTCGGGGCTGTCTCCAACGTGCCCACGCTTCGTCGTCAGGGTTGTCTCCGACGAGCCTGCTTTCCGTTGTCAAGGCTGTCTCCGACGAGCCCGCGCTCCGCGTCAGGGCTGTCCCCGACGAGTCCACTCTCCGTCGTCAGTGCTGTCTCCGACGAGCCCACACGCGAGGCCATCATGTTCTCCAAAAAGATTCTCCCGAAGTTTCTCCCGAAGATGCTCGGGAATATTCTCCTAGGATTCTTTAGGGATGGAAAATGACCATAATGTCCTTATAAGTTCCCTCTCATGTGAGGGCAAAACTGTAATCTCATACTTTTCTCCCTTTCCCCTATAAATAGCCCCCTGGGGGTAGAAGGCAAGGGATCACCCACTTTTCATTTCCCCCCTTATGAGCTCTCCATTCCGTGCCCTAATACGAATATTGATTTCCGTCGTCGACTGCCCCGCGCGTATTGCTTCTCGCTCGTTTGTCCCTCACACGCCCGGAGGTCGCTGTAGCCGACCGGGGGTGCCACAAATCTATTGTCTAGACTTATATCTACGACACTAATATTGTCCGAGGTAGGATCTGCTGCGATGTACATCATGTCGCAAGGCGCTAAGACCCCCAACTCATTCGACAGTCCCTCGCGCATCCACTGCCACTCATGGAGCTCCTTTCTCAAGCTATCTGCCTATTCAGTGGTAAGTGATCGAGCACATCAGCTGCTAGAATAATTGACAGCATTAACACAAAACTAATCAATCATATTGCAAAATTCGAATCTAATTCTCATCAAAAAATATAAGAAAACAAGTCAAGTGAGGGAGGAACCCCACGGAACTTTTATTAAGGAGGAGCTACCGAGAGGCCCAGAGCTACACGAAAATAGAACGGAGAAAACAAAAGGACAAGACGAAGTTACAGCTCACAACAGACTTGTGGTCTTTCCAACTAAGGTATTGTGTAATTGAAGTAGGTACATGCGTATATGAGGATAAAAATAAAAAATAAAAAATCGCACTTCATATGTGTCAATGCCATGTGGATACACTCATACACAAATGGTCATCCTAAACCTGCATGTTTCTTTATACCAGCATGCACGGTTATTTGCAAGCAACAATGGATAAACTGTCGAGTTCGGTTTTCCAAACAAAGTTTGCGTAAAAAATTTGAGATTATCTTTTGTACCAAAGAAATGTAGCTCATGTTCCACTTACACTGTGCCTCGTACCTAGCTGTCAACTGAAAAATTGCAAATAGTCCGGGACAAGGTGTAACAACGGCCCAATACATCCTAATTAAGCACAGCCCAGGAGCCCTGACAACAGTTCAGCCCAGTGCATAACACAAGAACAGCCCAGCCAGATTTCCATAAGAATTTTTCCCTAGTTAAACAAGCAGAAGAACAATTCTCTTCTCTCTAATAAACCCACGAAGACCTCTTATTCCTCCAATCTGATCTAGGTCAATCGCCCACGAGGAATCCATCACGGCGCCGGCGACCACCGCTGCACCTCACCGGCGCGCTCGGCTAAGTCTTCCTCACATGTTATTGCTACTGGCTTTTAGGCATTTTGATCCAGCAGGAGTAAGCTGCTCCATATAAACTCAGTCTCCTTTTCACATGCGAAAACTGAGAAAAGAGTCTATGTCACAGTTGCCAGTATATGTCCAGAAATTATTACACGCACATACAAACGAGACGTAGAAGTAGGTAATGGTTTGTTGAAAAACATATACACTCCCTCCCATCACATATATATGTAGTTTCAAAATCTTAGATAGTCAAACATGTTTATCATCAATGTACAAAGAGTTACGAACATTCACAACCACAAATTGATATTACTATATCCATTATGAAATATATTTTTATAATAATTATTTTCATTTGAAACAATATATATTTCAAAAAATTGATGGACAAAGTTTCACTTTAGAGACCATATCAATGTCTAAAATTACTTACATTTATGATCGGAGGGAGTAGCAAAGAGGGTGCCAATTATTGCGCCGCAATATGTGATGTCGCAGTTATCTGTTTGGTGTACTCCATTTTGATCTTCTTCAGCCTCACGACCACGTCGCTCATCGTCATCCTTTGGTCAGGCGAGTCGCTGCAGCAGAGCAAACCTAGCTCGAATACCGGCGTGAGAAAGCCATCGTTCAAGCCAGAGCTAGAAGAGGAGGAGCCTTGTAGTATCTGGCCATCCACGACATGGACAAGCTCTGAAGGAAATGCCTGATGAACCCACTGTCTAAGGCTTAGTTCTCCCACAAACATAGCATCTGTCGGTCTCCTTCCAGTGAAGACTTCAAGGAGCATGATCCCGTAGCTGAACACGTCGCTCTTCCGTGATGCTTTTCCAAGAGACCCGTACTCTGCTCAAGTAACATGGAAATAAAAACTAGACCGTGATTCACCAACCATAATTAGTCAATGGTTTAATTCACAGGTGCTAGCTATGTACCTGGTGCCATGTACCCAACTGTTCCAGGCATGCTCGCACATATCATGGAGTTGTCATCACCTAGAAGTAATCTTGCAATGCCAAAGTCCGCAACATGCGCAGTCATGTCCTCGTCGAATAGCACGTTGCTAGGCTTCAAGTCACAATGCAAGATCACCTCATAATGCTCATGGTGCAGATACTCCATTGCCATCGACACATCGAGCATGATGCTCAACCTCTCAAGGAATCCCAAGTGCACTATACTCTGAGACCTGTGTAGGAGCATCTCTAAGCTACCATTTGGCATGTACTGAAGCACTAGTGCCCTGAAGTCTAGGTTGGAACACGTGTTGAGTATCCGTATCAGGTTGCGGTGCCGCGCCATGCGAAGCACACGGCACTCAGCATCGAAGCTTCTCATGGCTTGCTCGAGCTGCATGTCAATAACTTTTATTGCGACCACCAAACCGTTGCTCAGTTGGCCCTTGAAAACTTTTCCGAAGCTTCCATACCCCAACATGTTATCATCACTGAAATTATTGGTGGCGCGAATGAGCTCATGGTAGGAGACTATCTGATGGCCTATGACATCAGTCGGATCAAGAGAAGCTTTGATCTCTCCCTTCTTCTTAAGTTTCTTTCCGATCCATAGGTATAAGCAAATAGCAATACTGCCAAAAGCTACGGTGACAACTGGGAGTAGAAATTTTAGCAAGTGTCTGTTACTTGAATGAGACTTTTCAAGACATGGTGAAAATCCTAGGCGTGGAGAGCCACATAGCCCAGCATTCCCAATCAAAGATTGCAATGTGAGGTTTGAGAAAACACCTCTCTCGGGTATCTGGCCTTCTAGCCTATTGAACGAGAGGTTCAAGGTAGTCAAATCGGTAAAATTGGCAAGGAACATGGGAATGGTACCAGAGATGTTGTTGGAGGAGAGGTCTAATGATGCTAAGCTAGTTAGCTTTCCAAGTGGGTCTGCAATCGAGCCTTCAAACGAGTTATGTGATAGATTTAGGTAGGTAAGCATCACAAGTTGCCCAAATGATTCTGGGATGCTTCCAGTCAAGAAGTTGGAAGAAAGGTCGATTTGGTCGATTCTTCTTAGCCCACCAACAACCGCTGGTAAAGCACCAGCAAAGGAGTTGTAAGAAAGATTTAGTTGGATAAGTTTATCAAGTTGGAACAAGCTTGTCGGTATCGTTGAACTTATTTGGTTACTGGAAAGGTCAATGTACTCTAACTCGCTAAGATTACCAATGTTGCCTGGTATAGAGCCAAATAAATTGTTCCTTTGGAGGGACAATTCTTGTAGACTCCTGAGCATACCGATTTGTGTTGGGAGAGGGCCTAACATGTCATTGCTGGAGAGATCAAGCACCACGAGATTTTTCATCATAGTGATGGATTCCGGGATTGCCTCCGTGAGTAGGTTGTTTGACAAATTTATGACGCTAAGGCTGCTTAAGTTCGAGATGATAGCTGGAAGTCCACCTGTTATCTTGTTGCCACTCGCATAGAAAGTGCTTAATCTTGAAGAGAGGTTTCCCACATGGTTCGAGAGGGCACCTTTGAAAGAATTTCCCCGATGGCAAGGAGTTGGAGCTGTCTGCAATTGGAAAGAGCCGACAAGAGGTCCAAAACATTCCCTCCTAAATTGTTCCAGATTAGATCAAGCTTGGTCAAAGCTGCAATGTTTCCAAGTGTTGGCGGTACGAAGCCGGACAATTGATTTCGTTCCAAACCTAGGACAGATAACTCGGATAAATTGCCGAGGGAAGAAGGAATTGCACCTGTCAGGTTATTGGCTGAAAGAGACAGAAACGAGAGTTCCTGCATTAGACCTAATTCTTGTGGAATCTCTCCTTCCAGGTTTGACAAAAAGAGTTCTAGCGCAGTAAGACTGCTGAGATTGCTAAGAGCAGCTGGGATCGAACCAACAAGGTCATTTGCACCCAGGGAAATTACTTTGAGGTGTGGCAATTTAGCTAACCATGTTGGCACGACATCTTTAAAAGAATTGTAATGCAAATAAATTTCTTCTAGATACTGGCATGATGCAAGCCCTAATGGAAACCGGCCGGCAAATTTGTTTTGAGAAAGGTCAAAATACCGCAACAATGGGAGGCCGAAACTTTGATTGTTCGGAATTGGCCCAGTTAGGTTCTGGTTGAATCCCAGTGCCATGACTTGCACCCTAGACATGTTGTACATGGCTTGTGGCACTAGGCCGGAGAGTTGATTGAACTGTAGGTTCAATACCTCAAGTACGGAGAGGGAGGCAACACTGAGTGGTATAGGACCTGAGAGGCTGTTGTTTCCAAAGTCGATGTACGACAAGGCAGGCGTGCTGTTGAACAAAGAGGGTGGTATTTGGCCACTCAAGTAATTTCTTATTAGAGATATTTTCCTAAGGTTGTGCAAATGTAGCAGCAGCTCAGGAGGGATCTGCCCCGAGAGTTGGTTGACAGCTAGTATAAGAACCTCGAGCCTTGTGAGGTTACCCAAGGCAGGAGGAATAGCACCTGACAGGCTATTTACATGAAGATCGAGATATCTAAGCCGGCGTAGCCTGCCAAGATCGGCTGGGATGGAGCCCCTGAGGCCGATGTTGGTGAGATTGAGGACGGAGAGGAAAGAAAGGTTACCGAGCTCAGGAGAAATCAATCCACTGAGGGCCGTGTCTGACAACGAAAGTGCGGTGACACGTTGCCGGCGGTGGCTGCAAGTGATGCCGACCCAGCGACAGAAGGACACCTTGGTTGTCCAGCTGTTGGCGAGGATGCCGGCAGGGTCGGCGAGCTGGGCTTTGAAAGCCAGCAGGGGCGGCGAGATCCGTGTCGCTGCCGTTGCCGTTGCTCGGAGTCGGGGAAGAAGATGAGATGGCCGATAGTAGTACAAGTACGACGACGGAGATGCGTGCAGATGATGATGCAGGGGCCATTGAGCTACGCGTCTGTCTATTCGTCTCTGCAATGCCAACCGATATCGAGAGCTACGCGTATAAATAGGCTTAATTTCGGCAGACTTTCGAGTCAAATGTACCTGACCGGCCTGCTCTGTGTGATGCAAACGTATGTACATCGATCGTAGTCACGTTGCCTTCGCCCGGGCACGGCAGGGCAAGCATCGCAGGTCGCAACACGTTGTAATCTTTGTACATGTTGATACTCTGTGCCCCGTGAAGTCTAGACCATCAGACCATGCTCGCTCCTGGTGGAGCACCTAAGGACTGAACTAATCTTTGTACATGTTGATCTAAGCACCATCTCATGGGCTTCTTCCTGCGGACGACTTTCGAGTCAACCTGTTCGGTACGTGGCGCACTACATCCATCGTATCGTAGTTAGGCCGCACGGCATGGCAGGCAAATCAACGCACGATGGAATTAAAAAGAGCCATCAAACCGGACCATGACATATTGACTGAGTAGCACCGCGCACTCCCACTAAAAGAAAACATGCATGCACCTCAAGATTTGTCCTCATGTCCGCTATTGTTTACAAGGTCACATTCATGCATATGTTTCTTTTCACAATTTTTTGAAGTGTGCAAGTGTTTTGTTCCACACTCACACCTCGTAGCTAGCTGCGAAGCGAAAATGCAATTCTCTCAGGCGAACAACGAGACCTAGAAGTAGGTATGTAATGTGCAAGGCTGAATTCAGATATGTTTTGGACAATTTGAGGTCATTTGTAATGCAATATTATTATGTAATGGTCTATGATAATTATGTGATGGTTTGTGATGATATAGTATTTTGTTTCGAAGGACATGTCTAACAAACAAATCCTAAGGCTCACTGACGAGTTGTCCTAGCACTCGTCACTGATGACATGTCAACATCAACAGATACTCTCAACGACTCGATCAACATTTACCCACTGGAGAAGGATGGGTGGCTTGAATAAAATAAACATTGTTGCCGCTGTACGTTTATTGGCACGCGCCCATCATGATTGAGGTCCCTATTTTGGTCAATGTTTGATGTGACATCTGTATTTGCGCCTCGAGGGCATCCCTGGCCCGCCACATGGCCCTGTATTTTCCTGTTCGCTAATAATGGCATCCAGCGTGTTTAAATCTTGTACCCGAACATACTCTATTTGGAGAAAAGAATGACAGAAGATGAGCTAGCAATCATTCAAAGTGCAGAACTGAAAGACGAGCGGTGCAGCCGTTGCAGATTATAATTCAAAGCAACTTTACTTGTTACTGGTATAATTGATTAACCAGTATGATCAGCCCAGTCAAATTAGTATAGCATCATCCTTCCTGGCATGGAATTCATATATTTTAGAGAAATTTCGCACGAATCTTACAGGAAGCCATTCAAATCTCGTAAGAACTGGCGTCCTGTGTTCCAATCTGACCATTGGAGCACGGGAGTTTCGCAAGAACTTTCCAGGAGTGAGAGTTATTTTCCGTACGAACAGGGGGAATTAATCCGCGTTCTAAACATTGTCATAGTAGGTGAGAGTACTTTGCTCTGAGCATTGTTAGTTCCTCTTGTCCCCGTAGCACTGGAGCGTGGAAGCTCCCGGACAAGCTCACTGCTCAGCTACACAAGAACTTGTCAGGTCGGCATGCGAGCAGGCCAGCTGCTCCTAGTCAAGTCAAGGCAGTGTAGTAACGTCAGCGTCGTTGCGTGTTCGTTCAGATCTTGAGAACAGCAGCAGGCAGCAAAAGCAGATTATCCAAACCAGAGCGAAATGTATGCATGCCAGAATACTGTTTACTGGCTTGCTGCATCGCAGAGGTCGCGTTTGAATGAACGCAGTCAAAACCTATCGATTCCCGGTCATCGCGTAGGTGCGAGCTACTACACCACAGCAGCAGCACTACCCGGTTCCGGGTTTTCCGAAAGGTCCAAATTTCGGAAGACTTCAAGACCTGTGTTTTGTTTTCAACGAAGTCTTTGTATTAACAGTTCTGTAGGTAGATGGGGCCATGGGGGCCGGCGGGGCTGTAGCTTTCCGCCGCACTTTTGGCCGGCAGAGGCAGAAGAATAGTCACGCCTCCAATCGATAATGAGTGGCGTGTCCCTATCTGCAGAGGAAGACTCCATAAGATGGCATCCAGAAAGCTCTGGGGTGTACTCTGCTGCATCAATGTACAATTTGCTTAATGGTGGGGCGGCGGTGCTTCCTTATACCCAGATTTGGGAAGCCAAGCTCCCGCTCAAAATTAAGATCTTCTTGTGGCAGGTTATGACTGGGAAATTACCTTCTGGCGAGGAAGTTCAAAAGCTGCAGGGACTAGGTAACGGGACCTGTGCCTTGTGTGGTCTTCTGGAGTCATGTGATCACATCATGTTTCAATATGTCTTGGCTCAGTTCACGTGGAGCTACACCAGGGAGGTCGTGAGGTGTGACCGCGCCCCTGCGTCGGCTGCGGCTTTGCCGGCCTAGCCCAGGGGCTTACTGGGAGAGCCCAGAGGGTGGCTTGGCTCGGGTTTGCGTCCCAGTGTTGGGCCATTTGGGACGACGAGGAACAGACTTCTATTCCGAGGAAACATCGTCTCCCATCTAGCAGATGCTATCTACCGTCTCTGTTCCTTGTTGCGCCTATGATCCACCCGTTTCAAAGCGAAGATAAAGAAGCCACTGACATGTTCTACTCAAGCTTTCGTCGTCTGGCGACTCGGCTCAGGGCTTCTGATTCTGCCTTGGTTAGGGTGTAGTCCTCCTTATCGCGTCACCACCGTCTCCCTCCGTTAGCGGTATTACCCATCCCGGTGTTCAGGAAGGCTCTGGAAAATTGCTGCGGGCCCCTGGTGCGGCTCCCTAATTCTTCATGAGAATCATTCTCTCGCCGCGGGGGATCTGTGTTGGTTTCGTGCCTTCTGTTCTACTGATGTATTCCTTTGATATTCCCGAGCCACGCTCGGTTGTGTTGTAATGGGTGTTGAACTCTGTCTTCTGTTCTACTGATGTATTCCTTTGATATTCCCGAGCCACGCTCGGTTGTGTTGTAATGGGTGTTGAACTCTGTCGGCTTTGTCCCCGGTTTGTGGATGTTTGTACCTTGACGTTGCCTGTCATGTGGGCTTAATTAACTTTAAGCCGGGTTATGATAGCCTGTTCTCTAAAAAAAAACTGCAAACAGTCTATCTATCTACCTACCTACCTATCTATATTATCTATCTATCTATCTATTACTATTTCTCATGTTAATCGAAGAAAAAAGAAAAAATATCTGACCATCTATCTAATGGGGTCGAGTTATAACGGTTTAGATTGACTGAAATAGGAGTCATTGCTCCTTACTATTCATAGACTCTCTAGAAATTCCCACGTTAATCAGAGAAAAAAGAAAAATATCTGACCATCTGTCTGTTGGGGTCAAGTTATAACAGTTCAGATTGACTTAAATAGGAGTCTTGCTCCGTACCATTCGAATATCTAAATAAAGAAGTAAATATATAGCCCATGCAATTGCACGGATTGACGATCCTAATTAAGCACAGCCTAGGAGCTCTGACAACAATTCAGCCCAGTGCATAACACAAGGACAGCCGAACAAGATTTCCATTAGAATTTTTCCCAGTTTTTTTTTCCTTTCAGAAACGCGCGAGACAGTACCCCTTTTTTTTATTAAGGAAGAGAAAAACAACGAATATACAGCAAACAATGATTCACATTACAAGGCCGAAACCCAGCCGGCGCGCTCGGCGAAGTCTTCCTCACATGTTATTGCTACTGGCTTTTAGGCATTTTGATCCAGCAGGATTAAGCTGCTCCGTACAAACTCAGTCTCCTTTCACATGCGAAAACTGAGAAAAGAGTCTATGTCACAGTTGACAGTATATGTCCAGAAATTATTACACGCACTTACAAACGAGACGTAGAAGTAGGTAATGATTTGTTGAAGAATACATACATTATCTCTCATTACAAATCTATACTATTATATAGTGTACCAAATTTGAACTAGACCTGACAAGCAATCTGAGCTATTGATCCCATAAATCCGACGGCTGAGATTGGAGGGATTCGCGTAAACAGTACCTGTAAACAGTACCCATGAACAGTAACATCTACAGTACTCTATGAACAGTACCATCTACAGTACCTGCGTGCACGCACTGTTTGCTAGTGTACATAGATTGTGCAATCTCAGACTATCAAACATTTTTATCATTAATGTACAATAAATTACGAACATTCACCAACCACAAATTGATACTACTATTTCTAAATATATTTTTGTAATATATAATTATTTTTAGTTGAAACAACATACTTTTAAAAAATTGATAGATAAAGTTTTATTTGAAGACCGTGTCAATGTCCAAGTAGAAAAGAGAGTGCCAATCACTGTGCCGCAATCCGTGATGTCGCAGTTATCCGTTTGGTGTACTCCACTTTGATCTTCTTCAGCCTCACAACCACATCGCTCATCGCCATCCTCTGGTCAGGCGAGTCGCTGGAGCAGAGCAGACCCAGCTCAAATACTGGTATAAGAAAGCCATCGTCCAAGGTGCAGCTAGAAGTAGAGGAGCCTTCCAGTAGTTGGCTGTCCACGACATGGACAAGCTCCGCAGGAAATACTTGATTAACCCACTGTTTAGGCTTAGTTCTCCCACAAACATAGCATCTGTCGGCCTCCTTCCAGTGAAGACTTCAAGGAGCATGATCCCATAGCTGAACACGTCGCTCTTCCGTGATGCTTTTCCAAGAGACCCGTACTCTGCTCAAGTAACATGGAAACAAAAACTAGACCGTGATTCACCAACCATAATTAGTCAATGGTTTAATTAACATGTGCTAGCTATGTACCTGGTGCCATGTATCCAACTGTTCTAGGCATGCTCGCACATATCATGGAGTTGTCATCACCTAGAAGCAATCTTGCAATGCCAAAGTCCGCAACATGCGTAGTCTTGTCCTCGTCGAATAGCACGTTGCTAGGCTTCAAGTTGCAATGCAAGATCACCTCATAGTGCTCATGGTGCAGATACTCCATTGCCATCGACACGTCGAGCATGATGCCCAACCTCTCAAGGAATCCCAAGTGCCCTGGACCCCCTTGAGAGTAGTGTAGGAGCGTCTCTAAGTTGCCATTGGGCATGTACTGAAGCACTAGTGCTCTGAAGTCTAGTTGGAACAGGTGTTGAGTATCCGTATCAGGTTGCGATGCCGTGCCATGCGAAGCACACGTCACTCAGTGTCGAAGCTTCTCATGGACTGCTCTAGTTGCATGTCAAACTTTTATTGCAACCACCAACCACTGCTTAGTTGGCCCTTGCAAACTTTTCCGAAGCTTCCAGACCCCAACATGTTATCATCACTGAAATTATTGGTGGCACGAATGAGCTCATGGTAGGAGACTATCTGATGGCCTATGACATCAGTCGGATCAACTGAAGCTTTGATCTCTCCCTTCTTCTTATGTTTCTTGGCGATCCATAGATATAAGCAAATAGCAATACTGCCAAAAGCTACGGTGACAACTGGGAGTAGAAATTTTATCAAGTATCTATTACTTGAACGAGACTTTTCAAGACATGGTGAAAATCCTAGGCGTGGAGAGCCACATAGCCCAGCATTGCCAATCAAAGATTGCAATGTGAGGTTTGAGAAAACACCTCTCTCTGGTATCTGGCCTTCTAGCCTATTGAAGGAGAGATTCATGGTAGTCAAATCGGTAAATTGGCAAGGAACATGGGAATGGTACCAGAGATGTTGTTGGAAGAGAGGTCTAATGATGCTAAGCTAGTTAGCTTTCCAAGTGGGTCTGCAATCGAGCCTTCAAACGAGTTATGTGATAGATTTAGGTAGGTAAGCATCACAAGTTGCCCGGTCGATCGGCATGATCGCCATAACCGGCGTGAGGACGGCGACGGCGACGACCTCGACAGGCGCGGCCGTGCCAATGCGCGCGATGGTGGCGGTTGGCAGGACCGGCTCAGAAGGAGCTTGTCCCGCAACCCGCGGGGCAGAGACGATGAGCGCGGCTGGCGCTGCCAGGGACAGGCAGGGCTCGCGTGGCGATGGACGTCGGCGCGCCACCTTGCCGGACGGTGCGCAGGCCACCCCGCCTCGCCTGGAGTGGCATGTCCGCCCAGTGCCGGCCCAGAGCACTTCTGTGTAGCGGTAGGTGCCCGTGGCCGAGCCTGCTCCGCGTTTGGTGCCCGTCCTGCCGTCCTGCCTAGCCTGGATGTGCGTGGGCGCAGCCAACTCGCGCCCGCGCTCCCGAGGCTGCGCGCCGGCGCTCGGTGGAGAACCGCATGCCGCCTTCATCACTTGAGCGCTCCAACCATTGGGACAAAGCAGGCGCTGTGTAAGTACATATGGCAACTGCCAACTTAACCATACCTCGGATAAAACAGATTGGCAAAAATATGCTCCCGATATAACTACGTCTCGGATAAAAAGACGCCACATACCGTGGAAACGCGTCTGCTGTCCCGGGAGTGGACTTAGCCGTGGAAACGCATCTGCTGTCTATCCCGGGAGTGGACTTAGCCGTGCGTCCATCTGGCCGTTGAACTTAGCCGTGCGTCCATCTGGCCGTTGAACCTCGGGCGAGTCCCTGCTCCGGATCTCACCCTCTACTCCGGACACAGCGCATCTGCCCAAACGGTGCACGCGCTCCAGATAGCACGCGTACTCCGGGCGTGGTGTGGCTGCTCCTGGCGAGCAGCTCTACTCCGGACACAGCGCGTCTGCCCTGAACACCGCGTGTACTCCAGACATGATGAAGCGGAGGACGGATCATGCAAGTGTCTGGGGCGTGCTGCTTATCCTGAGCGTGGCGCGTTCGCCATTCCGAACGCTACACGGGCCCTGGGTAAATCGCTCACTCCGGGCGTGCACGCTTCCACCCCGGGCGTGGCACAAGGCTCCAGTCCTTTTCTGTTTGCGGGTTTGCGTGCACAACCGCCTGCGGAGCAGGCAGCCACACGCCTGCCGCTGCGCTTGCTTGAAGCTAGTACACCTGTTTGTGTTAGCGCGTGTGGATGAAGCTGTGCGGTGTGGTGTGGTGTGGTGTCGCCGTGTGGTATCTGATCAAATCTTGTTAACACGTCAATTTTCGGTGATTAATCTCACTCCAATCAACTCGACGCTCATCACAATTTCAGTATTTCAGAGCTTCTCCGTGGCTCCATTGAACTACTTCGAAACGGCACTCATTAAGCATATATACGGTTTTGATTGAGCATGAGTTCTTACTCGTTCGGCTTCGGTTCATCATGGTGCTATAACAAGCTGCATTTCGTCCGTGGTACCTCCAAGTGCCGCAGCGCGGGAACCCTGGGCTCCGGCCTCCGCCTCAATCCGGACGGAGCACAGCCCCGGACCTCACTGAACTCTGGACCGGCCTCCGCCTCCCGGGCTCCAGGCTCCGGCCGGCCCCTCCTACTCCGGACTCTGGCTGGCCCCACTACTCCGGACTCACCTCCTGCTCCGGACACCTTCGTGCCGATCTCCGGACTCCGCCCTCGGATGCCGACCGCGGTACACTGACTCCGGACGCCGCCTCCGGGCTCCAGACTCTGGCCACAGCGCGCCTCCGCCGGGCCGTTGCTCCGGAATTCCCCTACCCCGGACGCCACTTCCGGACTCCGGACTCCGGCCGCAGCGCGCCTCCTCCGCCAAGCCGCTACCCCGGACTCCCCCTACCCCGGACGCCGCCTCCGAACTCTGGCCTCTCCCAATCCCGGACTCCCCCTACCCCAGACGCCGCCTCCGGACTCCGGCCTCTCCCAAGCCTGGCTCCTCCGCCCCGCGCCGCGCTTACAACCGCCGCCGTACCCGGATCCGCGTCGCCTCTACTCGGGCCACGGCGAGGACCCGGCCTCCGGTGCACTCCGGACCAAGCCGCCGCTGGCTCCAGACCCACGTCGCGTGCTCGGGTACCCCGCCAGTCCTCCGTGTACTAATAATAATAATAATAATAATAATAATAAATCGGCGCTGAGGCACATATGTCCTAGACCTGCCATCCCGCGCGCTACCCCGGCGAGCCCCGTGCCACGCGCCCATGCGCTACCCCAGATGAACCCCGCGCGCGCTACCCCGGGCGGACCCCGCGTGCCGCGCGCCTACGTGCTACCCCGGGCGAGCCCTGTGCCACGCGCCCATGTGCTACCCCGGGTGAACCCCGCGCATGCTACCCCGGGCGAACCCCACGTGCCGGCTCCACCCCTCGGACGGGCTCCACCAAGTTTCGGGGCTCCGTTGTACCCCGGGCGAGCCCCGTGTCGTGCGCCCATGCGTTACCCCGGACGAAGCCCGGATGAGTCCCGGGTGCAGCCGCGTGCCGATCTTCCAACCCCGTGCGCTACCCCAGGCGAAGCCCGGATGAGTCCCGGGTGCGGCTGCGTGTCGATCTTCCAACCCCGCGCTTGCCCGGATGAGTCCCGGGTGCGGCTGCGTGCCGATCTTCCAACCCTGCGCGTTACCCCGGGCGAAGCCCGGATGAGTCCCGGGTGGCCCTGCGCTGATCTTCCAACCCCGCGCGCTACCCCGGGTGAAGCCCGGATGAGTCCCGGGTGGCTCCGCCGCGCGCCAGTCTCCCTAGCCCGAACGGGCTCTGGCTGAAGCCTGGACGAATCCCGGACGAGTCCCGGACTGCCCGGCCACGGTTTGTTCTTCAATCCCGGGCTTCAGCTCCCCTGCTCTGGACATTGCTTCCCCAAGCCCGGACTCCGGCTTCTTTGCTCCGGACCCCGCGCTTGCTGCGGCCGCACCGCCGGACTCCGCGCCCTGCCCCGGCCTAACACGCCAAGCCGCACCGAGCAGATCCTACCCCGGCCTACCCCGGCGAGCATCGGGCTACCATGGGCAGACCCTGCCTGCCAGTCCTGCTGCGCCCGGGTGTGCTCCAGGTCGAGTGCCAGCGTGCTACCCCGAACGAGAGATCCTAACCTTTCTATGTGCAGGTGTCCTAGTTTGAGCACAGAAACTCAGTGTCAATAGGGTGGGAAGCATATGTGCGTCTCTCAAGTATACGCGTGCGTGTGCCAGTGCCAGCACCGTGGCACAGGGCATTGTTAATTAGCTCTCGTCTAATCATTCACATGCATGCGAAGACGAGTAAAAGAAGGGGACGAGCTGTCGTCAGTCCGGGCCGTGCGCCAACCCCTTCTTGGGGGTACTGGCGCCGGTCCGGACGGGCGCTTCTCGACCGCCCGGACCAGCAAGGGGCTACTGTTGTGGAAGGGGTCACCGCACGCCCCGGACGAAGACAGATAATGGTAAGATGTGAATGCCTGCTGTGAACTCACGTCTATCTCCTTTGCAGTTATGAAATACTAGCCCCCACGCGAAGTACGAGCACGGATGCGGAGCGCAAGCGCGGACGCGGGGTACGAGCACAAGTGCAGACGCGGGGTGCGAGCGCAAGTGCAGACGCGGGGTATGAGCGCAAGTGCGGACGCAGGGTGCAAGCGCAAGTGCAAACGCGGGGTACGAGCGCAAGTGCAGATGTGGGCACAAGCGCGAACGCGGGGTACGAGCACGGATGCGGAGCGCAAGCATGGACCCGGGGTACGGACAACCCCCGGGCAGTACCCCGACACGTGACGTACCATACGGCGTGTCGTACCGGACGTCACGTAGAGGCTAGGGTATATGCCCCCGCGGGTGGTGTACGGATGACCTGCAAGCCCTCGTCCGTACGGCGGACCGGGGGCAAGACCGTAACCTGCCTAGGGGCAGAATTGTAATCCGGCCTTGTGCTTCCCAAGGCCTATAAATAGGGGAGCACCCCCCAGGTTGGGGGTACGGAATACAAGTCACACCAACTTCTTCTCTCGTCCAAATTTTCACTAAGTGTTCGCTCGCTGCTGTGCGCTCCGTTCCGCCGTCCCTCGTGCACACCCGGGTGACCTAGCACTCAACCGGGTGGGTGCCACAAGTTCACTGTCCGACCGCGTAGTCGACGACACCATGCTTGTGTGTTGGGAACTATGGAACGAGAGAAATGCTTGAGTCTTCAGGAATCAATCTTCTCTACCATCCATCGTCATGAGCAAGATTAAGCAAGAGGCTAGTCATTGGAGCATCGCCGGTGCTAGGCATTTGAGTTCTATCTTACCACGAGAGTAGTTGTTTTGTTCCTTTTTTCGCCTTTGGGCGAGTTTTGTACATAACTTTTACTCCTTCTTAATTAATGAAAACGCGGCAAAGCTTTTGCCCGAGCTTCAAAAACAAGTTGCCCAAATGATTCCGGGATGCTTCCAATCAAGAAGTTGGAAGAAAGCTCGATGTGGGTGATTTCTCTTAGCCCACCAACATCTGCTGGTAAAGCACCAGCAAAAGAATTGTAAGAAAGATCTAGTTGAATAACTTTATCAGGGTGGAATAAGCTTGCCGGTATTGTTGAACTTAACTGATTATCGGACAAGTCAATGTATTCTAACATGCTAACATTACCAATGTTGTCTAGTATTGAGCCAGAAAGTTTGTTTGTTCGGAGGGACAATTGTTGTAGACTCCTGAGCATACTGATTTGTGTTGGGATAGGGCCTAACATGTCATTGCTGGAGAGATCAAGCACCACGAGATTTTTCATCATAGTGATGGATTCCGGGATTGCTTCCGTGAGTAGGTTGTTCGACAGAGATATCACGCCAAGGCTGGTTAAGTTTGAGATGGTAGCTGGAAGTCCACCTATTATCTTATTGCCACTTGCAAAGAAAGTGATTAATCTTGCAGAGAGGTTCCCACATGGTTTGAGAGGGCACCTTCGAAAGAATTGTCCGCAATGTTAAGGATTTGGAGCTGTTTGGAATTGGAAAGAGTCGACAAGAAGTCCATAACATTCCTTCCTAAATTGTTCTGGGGTAGATAAAGCGCCTTCAATGCTGCAATATTTCCAAGTGTTGGCGGTGCGAAGCCAGACAATTGATGTCTTTCAAAATCTAGGAAAGATAACTCGGATAAATTGCCGAGGGAAGAAGGAATTGCACCTGTCAGGTTATTGTTTGAAAGAGACAGATATGAGAGTTTCTGCAGTAGACCTAGTTCTTGTGGGATCTCTCCTTCCAGGTTTGAGAAAGAGAGGTCTAGTACATTAAGAGTGCTGCAATTGCTAAGAGCAGCTGGGACCGGGCCAACAATGTCATTTGTACCCACGGAAATTATTCTGAGGTGTGGCAATTTAGTTAACCATGTCGGTACAACATCTTTAGAAGAATTGTCAAACAAAGAAATTACTTCTAGATACTAGCATGATGCAAGCTCTAATGGAAACCGGCCGGCAAATTTGTTTTGAGAGAGGTAAATAATCTGCAACAATGGGAGGTCGAAACTTTGATTGTTCGGAATTGGCCCAGCTAAGTTCTGGTTGAATCCCAGTACCATGAATTGCAGCCTAGACATGTTGTACATGGCTTGTGGTACTTTTTTTTAGATAATGGAAGCTTTTATTGAATCTTGGCAACGTATCGAGAGGATACATTATCCCAGAAAACAACTTCCGGCCTCTGCATCAAAGATGCACACAGCCTTGATAACTGTTGGGGAAGGGGTCACCGCGCTATCCGGATTCGACGCCTTTTCTGTACTTGGGAGAAATCAATGAATCTCCGGACTCATCAAGACGCCAAGACCGCTCGATGCCGACTCCACGACAACACCAACCTCGTCACGACTCCAAGACCGAGCGACGCCGACTCCACGACAACACCGACCTCGCCAAGACCGCGTGATGCCGACTCCGCGGCAACATCAAGTCTGTAACGACGCCAAGACCGCTCAATGCCGACTCCGCGACAACTCCAACCTCGTCGTAGTGCCAAGGCCGCTCGATGTCGACTCCGCGACAACTCCAACCTCGTCGTAGTGCCAAGGCCGCTCGATGCTGACTCCGCGACAACTCCAGCCTCGTCGCGACACCAACACCGCTCAATGCCGAGACCGTGACGGCGACAAGTCCGTGCATGACGGGCGGGACCCCCGGGATATTCCCGGAATATTCTCGAAGGAAAAGACCTACGCGCCCCTAGGGACGTTAGTACATCTAGGGGCGTAATTGTAAAACGCCTGAGGGCATTCCTGTAATCTCCCCTACCCCTCCTTTTTCCCTATAAATAGAGGGACACCCCTTCCATTTGAGGGATCCCAGAAATTCTGAATACACGTTTGCTTGCTCCTCCTCTCCTCCGGTTTGCAACATCGCAGCGGGTTCGAGTGTCCTCGCGCCGTGTAACCCGCGTGCGCGACTGCGGTGTCTCCGCGACGTAGTTTCCCGGGCAACCCTCGTAGGTTCGCGTAGCCGTGCGGGGGTGCCACAAGTTCACTGTCTAGCCTCGTTGCTACGACAGTTGGCGCCGTCTGTGGGAAACTAGCAAGAAGCCGTGTGACGAAGACCGCAGTTGCCACCGGGAGTGCGAAGACGCCACCGTCAGCCCGCAGGACGATCGAGCTATTCCACCTAAGAAGTGAGGAAGAACGAAGTGGAAGGCCACGGCCACCACCGCAACGGGCATGAGAGCGACGACCTGAAGGACGGCACGCGCCGGTGTCGCAGCGTCCAGCTCGGCTCCCCGTCACGGCGTCGACCTCGGAATCTCCGTTGCGGTGTCTCCGTCACGGGGTCAACCTCGCCCCTCCGTCACGATGTCGACCTCTACGGTCCGCCGCGGCAGGGACTTCGGCACTCCGTCACAGAGTTGACCTCGCCCCTCCGTCGCGGTGTCGACCTCTACGGTCCGCTGCGGCATCGACTTTGGCACTCCTTCACGGAGTCTCCGTCACGGAGTTGACCTCGCCCCTCCATCGAAGTGTCGACCTCTACGGTCCGCCGCGGCATCGACTTCGGCACTCCTTCACGGAGTCGACTTCGGCACTCCGTCGCGGTGTCGACCTCTACGGTCCGCCGCGACGTCGACTTCGGCACTCCATCGCAGTGTCGACCTCTACGGTCCGCCGCGGCGTCGACTTCGACACTCCATCATGGTGTCGACCTCTACGGTCCACCGCGGCCTCAACTTCGGCGCTCTGTCACGGAGTTGACCTAGCCCCTCCGCCGTGATGTTGACCTCTACGGACCGCCGCGGCGTCGATTTCAGCACTCCGTCACGGAGTCAACCTCGCCCCTCCGTCACGGTGTCGACCTCTACAGTCCGCCACGGCGTCGACTACGACATGCCATCCCGGTGTCGACCTCAGCGTCTCCATTGCGGTGTCTCTGTGCGGTGTCGACATCGGCACTCCGTCACGGAGTCGACCTCGCCCCTCCGTTGCGGTGTCGACCTCTACACTGCGCTGTGGCGTCAACCTCGCCCCTCCGTCGCGGTGTTGACCTCTGCACTCCGTCATGACGTCGGGCTCAACACTCTGTCGCGGTGTCGACCGCTCGGCGCTCTATCGCGACGCCGACCTCGACAGCATGTCACGGCGTCGACTTCGGCACTCCGTCACGCCATCGACACCGCTCGACATGTGGCTGCCCACCCGCTGGCTTGTTCCTTTGGTGCTGGAACTTGGGAATAGCACACAAGGGGCTCATCTTCAGCATCGTCACCCAAAACCTCCTCGTGTGCGCCGGGAAGCCACGTCTCCCCCACACGAGTCGAGCAACAAACCTCCTCGTGTGCGCCGGGAAACCCCATCTCTCCCGCACGAGTCGAGCGAAAAGCCTCCTTACGTTGGCCGGGAAGAACCATCTCCCCCGCGTGAGTCGAGCACGTGAACCTCCTCGTGTGCGCCGGGAAGCCCCATCTCTCCCGCACGAGTCGAGCGAAAAGCCTCCTCACGTTGGCCGGGAAGAACCATCTCCCCCGCGTGAGTCGAGCACTTGAACCTCCTCGTGTGCGCCGGGAAGCCCCATCTCTCCCGCACGAGTTGAGCGAAAAGCCTCCTCACGTTGGCCGGGAAGAACCATCTCCCCCGCGCGAGTCGAGCACTTGAATCTCCTCGTGTGCGCTGGGAAGCCCCGTCTCCCCCGCACGAGTCGAGCGCAAAGCCTCCTCGCGTTGGCTGGGAGCAACTCCCCCACGTGAGCCGAGCACCCAAACCTCCTCGTGTGCGCCGGGATGCAGCCCGTCCCCCACGCGAGTCGAGTAAAAGGCCTCCTCGCATTGGCTGGGAAGAAACATCTCCCCCATGTGAGTCGAGTATTGTCGCTCCCCCGCATGAGCCGTCTTGCAAGCCAAGAAAGGCCCGATGCACACGTCGCCGTGCGCCTATCTCTAAGTGTTTCGCTTCTTTTTGGGCAAGGACCCGGTACGCATGTTGCCGTGTGTCAATCCCTTCTTGCAGTAAGTGCCTAACTATTCGATACAGGAAGAAAAGCTTAAGGCTAGAAGACGACTACTCGCGCTACCCACCACGCCGAGGGACGCGAAGTTTTTTCGATTAGGAGGCCAGGTACCAAGTACCACGCACGACATCGCAAGGGACTACGCCACCGGGGTACCCACGGGCAAGCAGCGATGCCGCGGCCTCGACTCCTCGATGCTTCGTCGCGGCGTCTCCGTCAAGCTTGGCGCTCCGTCGCGACGTCGACCTCGGCGCTCCATTGTGGCGCCGTCGCGACGTCGTCCGCGGCACTCCACCGTTGCGGCGTCCGACGAGGCATCGAGCCCGGCGCTCCGTCGTGACGTCAACCTCGGCGCTGCATTGTTACGCTCCGTCGCAGCGTCTGCGTCGACCTTGCCGCTCCGTCGGGGCATCGAGCACTGCGCTCCGTCGCGACGTCGACCTCGGCGCTCCATTGTGGCGCTCCGTCACGGTGTCTCCGTCAAGCTTGGAGCTCCATCGCAGCGTCTGCGTCGAGCTTACCGCTCTGTCGCGGCATCGAGCCCGGTGCTCCTACGCGGCGTCGACCTCGGCGCTCCGTCGCGGCTGCGTCGACCTGGCCGCTCTGTCGCGGCATCGAGCCAGGTGCTCCGTCACGGCGTCGACCGCGGCACTCCACCGTTGCGGCGTCCGACGAGGCATCGAGCCCGGCGCTCCGTCGCGACGTCAACCTCGGCGCTGCATTGTTGCGCTCCGTCGCAGCGTCTGCGTCGACCTTGCCGCTCCGTCGGGGCATCGAGCACTGCGCTCCGTCGCGACGTCGACCTCGGCGCTCCATTGTGGCGCTCCGTCACGGTGTCTCCGTCAAGCTTGGAGCTCCGTCGCAGCGTCTGCATCGAGCTTGCCGCTCTGTCGCGGCATCGAGCCCGGTGCTCCTACGTGGCGTCGACCTCGGCGCTCCGTCGCGGCTGCGTCGACCTGGCCGCTCTGTCGCGGCATCGAGCCAGGTGCTCCGTCACGGCGTCGACCGCGGCACTCCACCGTTGCGGTATCCGACGCAGCATCCAGCGTGGCGCTCCATCGCCGCGTCAACCTCAGCGCTGCATTGTTGCGCTCCGTCGCAGCGTCTGCGTCGACCTTGCCGCTCTGTCGGGGCATCGAGCACGGCGCTCCGTCGCGACGTCGACCTCGGCGCTCCATTGTGGCGCTCCGTCACGGTGTCCCCGTCAACCTTGGTGCTCCATCGCTGTGTCGACCTCGGCGCTCCGTCGCGGCATCGACCGTGGCGCTCCACCGTTGCGGTGTCCGACGCGGCATCCAGCGTGGCGCTCCATCGCCGCGTCGACCTCGGTGCTCCGTTGTGGCGTCTCTGTCGTGGCATCTCCGTCACGGCGTGCAGCTTGGCACTCCGTCGCGGCGTCGACCTCGGTGCTCCATTGTGGCACCCCCGTCGCAGCGTCTGCGTCGACCTTGCCGCTCTGTTGCGGCATCGAGCCCGGCGCTCCTTCGCGGCGTCGACCTCGACGCTTCGTCGCAGCTGCGTCGGCCTGGCCGCTCTGTCGCGGCATCGAACCAGGTGCTTCGTCGCGGCGTTGACCTCGGCGTTCCATTATGGCGCTCCGTCGTAGCATCTGCATCGACCTTGCCGCTTTGTCGCGGCATCGAGCCTGGCGCTTCGTCGCGGCGTCTCTGTCAACCTTGGCGCTCCATCGCTGTGTTGATATTGGCACTCCGTCGTGTCATCTCTGTCGCGGCGTCGACCCCGGCGCTCCGTCGCGGTGTCGACCTCGGCGCTCCATCGTGACATCTCCATCGCGGCGTCTCCGTCGCGGCTGCGTCGACCTTGCCGCTCCGTCGTGGCATCCCCAACGCGGCATTGACCCCGACGATCCGTCGCGGCGTCTACCTCGGCGCTCCGTCGCGGTATCTCCATCGCGGCGTCCCCGTCGTGGCACCTCCGTCGCGGCATCGACCCCGGCGCTCCGTCGTGGCATCTCCATCGTGGCACCGACCTCGGTGCTCTGTCGCGGCATCTCCGTCGCGGCGTCTCTATCGCGGCATCTCCGTCGCGGCGTCTCCGTCGTGGCACCTCCGTCGAGGCGTCGACCCCAGCGCTCCGTCGCGGCGTCGACCTCGGCGCTCCGTCGCGGCATCTCCGTCGTGGCGTCGACCCCGGCGCCCCATCGCGGCGTCGACCTCGGCGCTCTGTCGCAGCGTCGAGCTCGGCACTCCGTCGTATCATCTCCGTCGCGGCGTCGACCCCGACGCCCCGTCGCGGCGTCGACCTCGGCGCTCCGACACGGCGCTCCGTCGAACTCAGTGCTCCGTCTTGGCGCTTCGTCGTGGCGTCTCCATCGTTGCGTCCAACGCGGCGACCAGCGTGGCGCTCCGTCACGATATCGACCGCAGTGCTCCATCGCGTCGCCTCTCCCCCCACGGCCCAAGCAGGAGGCCTCGCCAGCATGCCCTCCACGTCGCCCCGGAGTGTCACGGGGGTCTTGAGTGAACGGGACCACGGTCGATGCGACGCGGTCGCTGCGACGGGTCCCGTCACTATCTCCTCGCCAGCATGCCCTCCACGTCGCCCCGGAGTGTCACGGGGGTCTTGAGGGAACGGGACCACGGTCGATGCGACGCGGTCGCTGCGACGGGTCCCGTCACTATCTCCTCGCCAGCACGCCCTCCACGTCGCCCCGGGGTGTCATGGGGGTCTTGAGCGAACGGGACCACGGTAGATGCGACGCGGTCGCTGCGACGGGTCCCGTCGCTATCTCCTCGCCGGGTCAGTCCCAACGGCCGCAAGCCAGACTCGGGCAGAAACTGTTTAACCTGCTAGGCCCCTGCAAAAGGAAAAAGCCGACTACAAGACAAGAAGGGCGGGAAAAGGCATATACATATGCTACCTCCTCGATCATGCTAAGCAAAGAAAACATGGCAATGCGTGAAGGTATCGGCTAGGGACGAGCATAGCGACAAGGGCACGGCGCACGCGAACACGGCAGTAACGAGCCTACGTCACTCGACTCAACTCATACAAGTGCAACAAAGAGCGGGAAAAGGAGAGGGACGCCCACGCACGTGACGGGCGTCTCCCCTGTCAGCTATAGCAATTCGTCTACAAGAAACGCAACCGATACGCAACCATACGAGGGAAACAGTCTCACCCACCAGCACCGATACGCAACAACATGAGGGAAACAGTCTCACCTGCCAGCACCTGCGCCAAGTCCATCTCATACATAGTATAAGGAGAAAACAGTGATAATCCAACGTCTACACGCACAACAGCTTTACATGCCAAAAATGAAATTATTTCGGCGGCAGTACACGTCGCCGGCACCCATGCATCTCGTACTCCACCGGAGCAACACGCGCCTGATGACATAATGCGAGGAAAGGAGCGGGTAGCAGCGCCTCGAAACAATTACCCTCGGAGACCGGCGGAGAAGTTTGAGAACACCGACGGGGACCACGTGAGGCAGCAAGGCCCAGCTGCGGCGCGACAGGCGAGCGGTGCGGCGTCAGTCCCCCGGAACAGCACACGGCGGCGGCAGTAGCCTAAGCCGGTGCCCGCAGCTCCCCAGGCACCGGCGGCAGAGGCCCTGGACGGCGGACGGCCGCGGCTCCCCAGGCGCCGGCGGCGGAGGTCCCGGGCGGCGGCCCTAGCCGACCGGCCGCAGCGACCACCGCAGGAGGCTGCCGGAGCACGCCCGAGCAGAGGCACCGGCGCGACTTGGGATGGCGGGTCTGAAGTGGCGCAAGCTCGGGATGGTGGACCCGGGGCGGTGGCGCGGTCGGCTGAGGTGCCCGCGGCGGCCCAGCTGGTCGGAGCGGCAAGATGGCCCGACGACGACGGCACCCGGGGGCGGCCTAGCATCCCAGCGGCCCGGGGCACGGCGGCGAGCGGGCGCCCCGGGAGCGGATGGCGGCCGGCCAAGGCGGCGGCGGTTCGGTCGAGCAGCAGGGCAGCGCGGCACAGAGGGGCAGCGCTGCGGCTCCTCGGGAGCGGGCGGTGGCTGGCCAAGGCGCAGCGGCTCGGCGGCCGGCGGCACGGCCCTGAGCAAGGCGGCAGCGCGGCGGGGCAGAGCGGCGGCGGCCCCCCAAGCCGGCGGCCGGCGGCGCGGCCCCAGGCAAGGCGGCAGCACGGCGAGGCAGCGGTGGCCCGGGGTGAGGGCGCGGCGCCCGAGCAAGGCCGTGGCCTGGCGGCCCGGCGACGGCGGCGTGGCGGCGTGGCGGCCCGGCGGCGGTGCGAGGGGCAAACCCCGGGAGAGCGGCGGCGGACCCAACCCAGCGGCCAGCGGCGGTGCAGAGGGCTGAGGTGGCGGCGGTCCCTCCCCGGGCAGTGGCGGCGCGCCGGGCTGCTATGCCCGAGCGGCGGCGAGTGGCGGCGTCGGCGCGGCTGCAGGGGATTTGGGGGTGGGGGGTCAGTGGCGGCGGGGTGTATTTAACCCCCACCCCCACCCGACACGGTGCAGCACATGGGCCACGGCCCATTAGGTTTAGGGCGGCAGTCACGGTCACAAGCCAGGGAGAAAGAAAAAAAAGAAGAGAAGAAAGAAAAGAAAAGGAAAGGGAGGAAAAGGAAAAGAAAAAAAATTGGTTTTACCGCGGTTTGGACCCCGGAGATTTTCACTAAGTACCCGGTTTTACCACGGGTTGGACCTGGAAGATTTTCGCCAACTCCCCTGTTTTAACGCGAGTTCCCTGGTATTCATGCTCAGTGGCCCCGGGAACATCGTGACAACCCAGAGCACGTCAGTCCGGTCAGCGCGCCGACCCCGCCAGAATCGGTGCGCCGGCCCGGACGGGCGCTACTCGACCGCCCACACCGGCGAGGGACTACTGTTGGGGAAGGGGTCACCGCGCTATCCGGATTCGACGCCTTTTCTGTACTTGGGAGAAATCAATGAATCTCCGGACTCATCAAGACGCCAAGACCGCTCGATGCCGACTCCACGACAACACCAACCTCGTCACGACTCCAAGACCGAGCGACGCCGACTCCACGACAACACCGACCTCGCCAAGACCGCGTGATGCCGACTCCGCGGCAACATCAAGTCTGTAACGACGCCAAGACCGCTCAATGCCGACTCCGCGACAACTCCAACCTCGTCGTAGTGCCAAGGCCGCTCGATGTCGACTCCGCGACAACTCCAACCTCGTCGTAGTGCCAAGGCCGCTCGATGCTGACTCCGCGACAACTCCAGCCTCGTCGCGACACCAACACCGCTCAATGCCGAGACCGTGACGGCGACAAGTCCGTGCATGACGGGCGGGACCCCCGGGATATTCCCGGAATATTCTCGAAGGAAAAGACCTACGCGCCCCTAGGGACGTTAGTACATCTAGGGGCGTAATTGTAAAACGCCTGAGGGCATTCCTGTAATCTCCCCTACCCCTCCTTTTTCCCTATAAATAGAGGGACACCCCTTCCATTTGAGGGATCCCAGAAATTCTGAATACACGTTTGCTTGCTCCTCCTCTCCTCCGGTTTGCAACATCGCAGCGGGTTCGAGTGTCCTCGCGCCGTGTAACCCGCGTGCGCGACTGCGGTGTCTCCGCGACGTAGTTTCCCGGGCAACCCTCGTAGGTTCGCGTAGCCGTGCGGGGGTGCCACAAGTTCACTGTCTAGCCTCGTTGCTACGACAATAACACAAGAAATAAAAGAATTTCGGGGACATATCCGGATCAAGTAGTCATCATAACAAAGGAAAAGTAGCTTAACATGCAGCAATCCGTAGGCTACACCGCCATCCATGCGGGGTAAACAGCTCCCTGGAGACCAGCTCTAGCTAGGTACAAGCTGCCGCCATCAAACCACGGTCCTATGGGCGCTGAAGCATACACCATGTACGGAGCCTATGCGTACACAAGAAGATAACCTGCACATGAGCGTTAGTTTTCCTCTTATTAAAAACCATGTCATTTGTGCAAAACCATAGTGCCCAACATAGAGCAGCCTTCCCCACCAGGACCATTTTCTTGGAGGTTCTGTCCAACCCCCGGAGCCAGTTCCCAAACATATTGGGAGCACTACAAGGTGGATATAAATTGGAAGCGACTTGGATTATGCGCCACACAGCTCGAGCAAAAATGCAAGTAAAGAACAAATGATTAACTGTTTCATCACCCTCACAGAAGCAACATTTGAAGTTACCCTGCTAGTTTCATTTTCGGAGATTATCTTTTGTTAGAATGATGCCTTTCTTCAAATACCAGAGAAAGATCCGCACCTTCAATGGAACTTTCAACTTCCAAAGCTGCCTATTACAGGCTGGTACATTACTGTGCATAAGGGCGGAATACATGGACTGCACAGAGAGAAAACTCCATTCTGATGCAAGTTCCATCGAAATGAGTCCCGCTCATCTACTAAGCGTACCTGCGCAAGGCGAGCACGGAGCTCATTCCACACTGCAAGGTTGCGTCCAATAAAGTCCCTTCTAAAGGACACCATTAGATGTTCATTACTGAAGACCCTAGCAAGGGTATCGTACTTATTTCTGACAATATGGTAAAGACCAGGGTATTGGGTTTTTAAAGGTGAGTGTCCTAACCTGAGAATCCCCCGCTTTCCACGCAGCTTGTGATAGTGTTTTTGAACCCAATATTTATTTTGAATAATTTCCTGCTAGACTCCATCTTCAGTTAACAACCGAAAGAGCCACTTAGATAGTAGACTATTATTTTTCACTTCCAAGTCCTTTATACCGAGGCCCCCTTGGTCCTTAGGTCGGCACAGAATAGACCACTTCGCTAACCGGTATTTTTTCTCATGCTCATCACTTTGCCAGAAGAATCTGGATCGAAAGTAGTCGAGCCATTTAAGAATCACCTTTGGTATTGTGAAGAAGGAGAGCATATACATCGGAAGGCTACTAAGGACGGAGTTTATAAGGACTAGGCGCCCTCCATAGGAGAGATGCTTGCCTTTCCAACTGCTTAGTCGTTTTTCAAAGCGCTCCTCAACCCCCTTCCAATTTGCATTGCGGAGACAACGGTAATGGATTGGGATACCCAGGTAACGGAAGGGCATAGAGCTGATCTCACACCCAAAAATCTGAGCATATTGCTCCGTGGCTTCTTTGGCCGCACCAGAATATTTCACTCTTATGAAAATTAATTTTCAACCCAGACAAAAGCTCAAAAGCAGTCAATAAAAGCTTTAGATTTTTTGCTCTGTCCAAGTCATGGTCTATAAAGATAACAGTATCGTCAGCATATTGTAGTATGGATAAACCACCATCAACAAAATGGGGCACAACACCACAAATTTGCCCGTCAGCCTTAGCTCTGGAAACTAAAATATTAAGCATATCAACCACAATGTTGAACAAGAGAGGAGAAAGTGGATCGCCCTGGCGCAACCCTTTATTTGTTTGGACATATGTCGTCATTAACCTTGATACTGACACTTCCACCTGAGACGAAGTGCTCCACCCAGGAACACCACTTGGGAGAGAAGCCCTTCATTCTAAGGGATTGAAGTAAGAACTGCCACTTGACTTTGTCATATGCTTTTTCAAAGTCAATTTTGAAGATTACACCGCCCAGATTTTTCCTATGTAGTTCATGTACAGTCTCGTGTAGGATGGCCACCCCGTCCAAGATGTGTCTACCTTGCATAAAAGCTGTTTGGGTAGGACCGACTATGTGGTCTGCCACCATGTTTAATCTGTTGGTTGCCACCTTCGTGAAAACCTTGAAGCTTACATTAAGGAGACAAATTGGCCTATATTGCTGGATTCGAGTGGCCTCTTTGCATTTTGGGAGCAGTGAGGTAACCCCAAAATTCAAGCTATAGAGTGGAAGATCCCCCTGATAAAAGGCATGGAACATTGCCATGATATCATCCTTGATGACATCCCAGAATGTTTGAAAGAACTCAGCTGGGAATCCATCAGGACCTGGCGCTTTGTTATGTTCCATTTGGAACACCGCTTCTTTAACTTTCTTTTCTGTGAAAGGCGATGAGAGTAAATCATTTTTCATAGTGGATACCTGGGATATATCCTCCCTAAAGGATTCAATCAGCACCAAGTGCCTATGTTCCGGTGGACCGAAAAGGCCCTTGTAGTAAGATGTGATATGCGATTTAATTTGCATCTCACCCACTACGGTGCCCTCATCACTGTCCAACTGGAATATGCGCTGCTTACGATGCTTACCATTGGCGATTTTATGAAAATAGCTCGTGTTGTTGTCACCTTCAATGAGGTATTTAACCTTGGCACGTTGGTACCATTTGAGTTCCTCTTCACGTAATAATTTAGCCAATCGTTCATTGGACTGTTGTTTGAAAGCAACCTCATTTTCAGACAAAATACTTACTTCGGCTTTTTAATCTAACCTGTCAACAATACCAACGAGGCGCTATTTTTCTTTTTTATATATACCACTCGTATTGATTGCCCAACCTCGGAGGTGTCGTCGGAGAGCACAAATTTTATTTTGCCATTTTTGCATAGGCGTTATTCCCTTTTGTTCACCATACCACACATTCAAAACCATCTCAGCAAAGCCCTCACGAGTGAGCCAACCAAGTTCAAATTTGAACGGTTTTTTATCCCTGGAAAGGCAGCAGTACCAGTGTCCAAAAGGAGAGGAGTATGGTCTGAGAGAGACCGATCTAGAGCAACGACTGTGACAAGGGGAAACTTTGTTTCCCAATCAGCAGACATAAGCACTCTATCTAACTTCTCAAATGTGGGATCAGCCAGGGAGTTTGCCCATGTAAATTGACGACCCAATAGCTCAATTTCTCGTAAGTCTAAGCTATCAATAACTGCGTTAAATAGAAATAGCCATCGATTGTCGAATCTAGCCTTGTTCTTTTTCCCCCGAATGGCGTATGATATTAAAGTCACCACCAACCAACAAGGGATACGGATCACTAGAGCACAGGTGGACCAGTTCTGCTAGAAAAGCTGGCTTAAAGCTATCCTGAGCCGCCCCATAAACCGCTATTAGGTTCCATATGAAGTCATCGGCTTTATTCCGAAGATGGAACTTAACAAAATAGTCACCATTAGAAATAGCTAGAGTGTCCAACATTATTCCATTTATCCCGCACAGAATTCCACCAGAACGGCCTCTAGGAGGTAGGCAGTGCCAGACAAGGTCACGACCACTACAAAAGTGATCAAGCTCGGACGATGTGAAGGCACTCTTGCCTGTCTCCAAAATGGCCAGAAAATCGAGCTGGTGGTCTGTCATGATTTCAGCAATGTATCGGTGTTTAGCCAAGTCTCCCAGACCTCTGCTATTCCAAAACATGCCTTTCATCGAGAACCCTTGTGAGATTGATAAGCCTTCACCAAATTGGAAGACTTCCCTAACCGGGATTTTTTCTTTTTTGTAGAGGAAGATTTACGAGGGATAGCTTTTAGGTCATAAAAAGAATGCCCAAGCTTCACCTCATCCATCACCTCTTCGGTAACATGACTACATAATTGGTTCAACAGTGGAGGATCATATGACCTGTCCACTTCATCATCACTCGAGGTATCCTGATCCAAAACATATGGAGGCTACTCAACACTAAATCAAGTAAGACAAGTCGGCCGCCACCGGAAAGGTGGCACCTCTTCCAGCTACTTAATCATTTTTCAAAGCGATCCTCCACAACTTTCCAGTGTGCATGCCTTCATTATTTAGCTTTTCTTAATTTCCAATAATTGAACTATTAGAACTTACTACGTACGTGCATTTTCCCTTACTATATGGATATTACAAATATATAACATTTGAAACTATATTTTTTATACTTTTATACTGTTATACATAACAATCTCAGTAGAAAGATCTATCAGACCCGCAGCAACGCGCGGATGGTAAGCATAGCTTTTCTTGTTCCCATGAACAGGAGCTTGGCGAAGCTTACTCGAGGGCCTGGCCTTTCATTTTAATTTCCATCTGAATGTGCGGAATGGAAGATTCAAAGTAGAAGGAGGACTCGAGCTCAAGCGACATATGTACTACAGCACACGATAGGAGGATTACAAATTAGAACCAGGCTTTCCATGTAAGGAACTACGTCCAGCCGGGATAAATTACCCGGACAAAAATATTTTATAGGAAAAGCACCCGATCAGCTTTGCTCATCTTACAAGAAACGAACAAGAGGATGATTAATAAGCTATCAAGTTTCACAGTTATTCGAACCACCAACTTCCACTACTACTCGACTGTGTGGAAATTTATTTTTGGGGTACAACCGTACAACTGCCAATTAGCTGCACCCCCGGCGAGAGGTAGAGGCCAGTGGCTGGAACCCCCTGGCCGCCACCGGTGAAGCTCCCTTTGGGGCCTCCAGCTCGCCATCGCCGTCCTCTCTGTCCAAATCTAGCTAAGACCAGGTACTCCACTTCTCTTCCCCCTTGATGTGCACCGATTCTCTCTGCTCCCCTCTATTCTCTCTTCTGTTCTGTCTGCTCTCTGCTCGGCTTTTCTCTTCTCTGATCTGCTCGTGCACTCTTTGTTCCTTCTTACTCTGCTCTTCTCTAGTTCTCTTAAGTCTACCTGCCCTGCTCTGTTCTTTTTTTTTCTTAGATGCTATTTGACCATCTGAGTTTTGTCCAAATGCCAATGCTGCTCTCTCGAGAAAAATAACAGAAAATATGCCAAAGTAGCACCTTGTTTGAGCACATCTAATTTGTTATTTTGTGTTCAAATCCCAACGTAGCTCTGTTAGAGCAAAAGAAGCGCAGGATCGACAAAGAACTGTCACTGAACTCTACAATTTGTTGCTTAATTCGTGCCATTATGCTCGCCTTATGGCGCCTGGTGACGCCTAGGCGCGGCGGTCGCCTGGTCCGCTGTTAAACCGGTTGAAGCATCAACTGAAGGTACGACGCAATTTGCCCAAGTAAATCTCATCTTCTATGATAATACTCATGTGGTTTACTGAATAAAATAGTTTGATTCGTTCCTTCAGAAAGAATAAAGCATATTATCCATAAACCTTAATTATAGCATTGGTGCGTTTAATTCTTACAACCACCAGGGTGGAAGAACAAGTTAACATCCCCAAAAATCATCAAAAAGCAATGGCGAGCTTAATGCAACTATGGAATGACTGGCAAATTCAGCTGCTGGTTGCCCTCAGCTTCATGTTGCAAATCTTCCTCTTCTTTGCTGGTAGCCTCAGACGACGAAGCAATAGTGGATTTCTTAGGGTTATCATTTGGTTGGCCTATCTGGGGGCAGATATGGTTGCAGTCTATGTCCTTGGCCTACTCTCCCGGCATGAAGATTTTGCTACTCAATGCAACGGAAATGACATGTTTGGAGGAGCTCATCCGCTCGCATTCTTTTGGACGCCTTTCCTCCTCGTCCATCTTGGTGGGCAAGACACTGTCACCGCCTTCTCTGTCGATGATAACAGATTGTGGCTGCGGCATTTGCTAAATCTTGTGATCCAAGTTGGCTTAGCTTTATATGTCTTCTGGAAGTCAAAAGAAAGGAACCATCTTTTAGTACCAGCCATCTTTATGTTCATTGCTGGGATTATCAAGTATGGGGAGAGGACATTGTCACTCAAGTCTGCAAGTCCAAAGGGTCTCAGAAGCTCCACAAACAACAAAACTACCAAATTGCCTCAACTGAACTTTGAAGATGTTAGCTATTCTGGCATTTTCTGTTGTGCTCTTCATACAGTGCCAGGTGTTCGAGATATCTTTGCTGGACGGACAGTCTCCCAGATGAAACGCAATAGTCGAGAAGCATTTACGCTGGTAGGTTATGGAAGGTATATACAAGATGTAGGAAAAATGAAGATGTTAGAGATTGAGCTTAGCATGATGTACGATGACCTTTACACAAAGGCAGTGGTGCTTCGGACATGGACGGGGAACATACTTCGGTTCTTAGCACAAATCTCCATGGTGGTTGCATTCGTGTTCTTCATTGTAAGCAATCATAGAAGATATGGTAGAGCTGACATTGTGATGACCTATGCATTATTTATTGGAGGGTTTTGTCTAGAATCATGTTCAATTTTCACGATGATGATCTCATCATGGACATGGGCATTCTTGAAAGCTCGAAACTGCCATAGGCTCGCCAGCGTGTCCTGGCATATTCTCTCATTTACCTGGCCAAAGAAGAGGTCATTTTGGTCGAACTCTATGGGGCAATACAACCTACTGAGCTCATGCATGGATGACTGGTCAAGGCCCAAAGCAATTGCAAAGGTGATGAACACAATCGGCATCGAAAGGCTCTGGAGCAACTTCCGACACAGCAAGCATGTCAAGGCCAACATGGAGATGATCATGGCATTTTTCGGACAGCGCCATTACCCAATCGAGTTGTTTGTGACCATCAGAGGGGAGACAGAACATCTGCGCAGGCCGAATCTCGGTCGAGCATTGGAATCTATACTAAGCATGCCCTTTGAATATGCCATTATTCAGCTACATATATTCACAGACTTGTTCTTGAGTTTGCATTCATATGATCCAGACTCTGGCCCTCCAATCAGCACAGATGAGGTGTTATCACTTAGGGATGCATGTGAAAAGGTGTCTAACTACATGCTCTACCTCCTCGTCGCAAATCCATCCATGTTGCCCATCGCCGGTGATGCTGAAGATGCACTATCAGAGTTCTCCAAGGTTAGCCGCCCCTGCAGCAGCAAGAAAGATATCCTGGATGAACTAGGTAAGCCAGGCAATGATCCACTCGTGATACATCTGCTGAATTACACGGAATCCAATCTGTCATTCCAGGAAACATTAGTTGCGATCAGGGATGTGTGGATGAGGCTGCTCTTTTACGCCGCTGGCAAATCACGCGCCGAGGTGCACGCAGAGCAGCTGGGCAAAGGAGGCGAGCTTCTAACCTTTGTTTGGTTATGGATGTCCCATTACTCGCTGGGAGATGTTGGCCATGCTATCGACCTCTATGTACCATCAGGTCGCTCTGAGGAGCAGACGATCGAGGGATCTCGTTATTCCGCCTTTGATTTTCGGCAAACATGAGTCATTGATTGACACATATATTCAGGGGTTGTTGCATCTATGTGCGAGTGCAATTCTGAATGTTATGACGTGTGATATTTGTTGGGTTTTATTCCTGGATCAGATCACGCGAGTACGATAAAACACACGCACGCACGCGATAAAACTCTCGTATGGCTAGAGGTTATGGTGCCTCTCTTCTCTTTATTTCTTTTCTTCTTGTCTTTCTTTCTCATTGTCTTCCATTGTGTTCGTTATGTTTCTTACCGGGGCAGCACTATGTTTATATAAAGAAGTCAGGGAGCAGGGACTTCCAATCCTACTAGAACTTCAAAACCGATTCTTACTAGAACTCCAAAAACCGAATCCTACTAGAACTAGTATTTCTAATCAAGATTATTCCAACATTCTCCCTCTAATCTTGATTTTTACGTCCTGTGTCCTAAATACGTCTGCCGTCCCTTGCGGTTGATGTAGTCAGAGTAGCCATCGCTGTCTTCATCACTCTTTTCGGCGTTGGCGTTGTTGTCGTTGCTGACGATGCCTCTGTCGCCATCGTCGTTGCACCATGTACTGCCACTCTTGTAGTTGCACGTATCATAATAGTTGTCGTTGCCGCCGCATGCATCGTGTGCATGAATGGACGCTCCTTCATGGTTTGTTCCTTGTCTTCGATCTTCAATATCTTCTCCTTAGTCTTGATCTCCGATGAGGTCATGACCTTTAACTTTGACATGTTGTCTTCTCTGACATCGATAGTCATAATACTGTTGACGAGGTGCTGCTCGGACAGTAAGTGTAGGCACCCCGGGTCGGAGACCGAGGTGCTGGGGGGAGACTTGGGGAACGAAGCCAAGCGTCCGCGGGACTTTATCCAGCTACCGCCGAAGACAAAAGTATTGGAGAATGCGTAGTGGAAGCGTGTATTGATCTCTGTCCATACGGGGTGCCAACTTGCCCTTATATAGGCAAAACCGGCTTACAAGCGCAAATACATTTCTACCCTTAAAAAGGCTACAATCTTTTCCCAGCCTGTGTCACCGTACATCGGTCGAACATGTATTCTCTACCTCGCCGCTACCTACTACTCGTGCCGGCATATTCGCAGATTCCCTTCGCCGGTACGGTTCGCCCCCGTCGTCGCCGCCTCCAACGCTCGTTCGCCACCCCTGCCGGACGAACTCGCCTTCCTTCTTGCTCGGACCGACGCGCCTTCCCATCTCGCCCTCGGCGACCGACTTGCTCCCCGCTCCTTTGGGTGAGTCGCTCGGCTGGGGCGACTTTGCGCTGTCCGAAACCTACCGAGGATCCCTGCGTAAACACCGCACTCGTTAAATAATCTAAGTATAGAGGACGGGGGGGGGTACCTCGGCCCGGTACCTCGGCCAGACTCCCCCAACAGCAGCCCCTTGCGGGTGCGAATGGGGAGGAGACCGACGCCGCTCGCGCCCGCATCCTTCCTTTGGTGGGAGTCGGAGAGCTCCGGGCGAGGTGCCCCTTTCCCCCCCCTTGACTTCCGGTCTTCTCGCTCGTCAGTTTCCACAAATCCCGCCTCGCGTTGCGGGCCGCAACCGCCCGATCCGGTCGTTCCGCCTTTGCCCGTTACCCCGCCTCGGAGATCGGGCCGTCCTGGGGCTATAAATACCCCTTCTCACCCTTCGTCGACGGTATCCGTTTCCCCGCCTACAACTCACCGCTCACCGCGCCCAAGCCTCAAGACTCCTCGCCCGGTTCCTGCCCTCGGCACAATTTGTCACTCGCATTGGATCGCGATCAAGCGTCTGCAGGACGACTTGGCATTCGAGGGAGAAACAGCCATGTCCACCAGCAAGGCCGCCGCGGTTACTAAGCAAAAGGGGAAGAAGGCAGCCGAGAAGGTCACCTACACCCGGTGGCTTGGGGCGACCCAAGCGTCGGAGACCACGCTGTCTCGCCTCAGCGCGGCGGGGTGTTTCCCTCTTGGGCTAGACGAGCACGGGCCAGCCCTCCCCGAAGAAGGAAGCACGAGGGCTCTCCCGCCAGATGGACACATTGTCATTTTTGCGGACCAGTTCAGGGCCGGCCTCTCCTTCCCTGCCGCGCCCATCGTCCAGCTCGTCCTGGACCACTTCGGCCTCGAGATCTCGGACCTCAACCCGACCGCCATTTCTCGCCTGGCCATCTTCGAGTTCGCGATGAAGTCGATGCGGCTGGACAGCACGGCGGCCGGCTTCGCCATGTTCCATGAGCCGGTGATGACTACGTCGGCCATCCACAACGGCTCCCATTCTCTCTTCGGGACGATCGGCTTCCGGGGGTGCCGAGGTGCCAACACCTCGTACCCGGCGATGGCGCTGAAGAACAAGTGGAAGAACTGGAAGAGCGAGTGGTTCTTCTACCGCATCGGCGACCTCGGCTTCACTGGCAGCAAAGTCACCCCCGGGTATACCACCCGCTCGCCGATCGCCACTACGGCGGATTTGGCAAGACGCGACGCCCTGAAGGTGATGAGCCACGTGCTCTCGTCACGCGACCTGGTCGAGGAGTACCTCCTTCTGCGGATCCGGCCACTCGCCACCGGTTGGAGGATGAAGTGCAAACCCACCCCTGACGGACAACCCTTCGGACCTTGCTCCTTCTACGGGTACGAGCCGACGAAGGGGTATGACCTCGCCCGGGCGGAACGAGACACGAATCTTCTTCTGGGGCGATACCTGCCGTCCGAGGCGGCGATTGTTAAGAAGATGATCGCGGTCCACCGGAACCGTGCTTGCGACCTGTTCCAGTGGGAGGTGCCTCCTCGCCCAGACATCGCTCCGTCCGACGACTCCAAGGCTGGGGACAAGAGAAAGCGGGCCGCCACGGCCTCGAAGGCGAAGCCGCTCCCAAAGAAAACGAAGCCGAAGAGCCTCGCCGCCGAGTTGGCGGACTGGGACTAGTGCCTCGGCCCATCCATTGGCAAGCGGGGCAGCGCCGCACCAACGTCTGGGCGTCGGTCAGCGCCGTAGGCCAGTAGAAGCCGGCGCGGTAGGCTTTGGCGATTAGGGACCGCGGGGCGAGGTGCGAACCGCAGAGCCCCTGGTGGATCTCCTTGAGCAGACTCCGTCCTTCTTCGAGTGCGAGGCACCTCAGAAACGGGGCGCACACCCCCCGCTTGTAGAGCGAGCCTTTGTGGATGATGAAGCTCCGCGCTCGCGCGGCGAGGCGCCGAGCTTCGGCCGGGTCCTCGGGTTCCTTCTCCGAGATGAGGTACTCCTCGATCGGCGCCCTCCAATCTTCGGGCGAGGCGGCGTCTGTGGAGATGGCGTTGACCTCGGACGCAGCCTCGACCGAGGGGGCCCTCAGGGTCTCGCTGAACGCGCCAGGAGGCGGGGTGGTGCCGCCGCTCGCCGCCCGGGCCAGAAGATCGGCCTCGACATTGTCCCCGCGCGGGATGCTCTGGACTGTGATCCCGCTGAAGTGTTTCTCGACGGCCCTTACTGCCGCCAGATACTTCACCATTTCTGGGTCTTTTGCCTGGTAGTCCTTTCCGACTTGGCCGGCGACTAGCTGCGAGTCGCTTCGGACGAGGAGGCGGCGTGCCCCGGCCGCGCGCGCCTTGCGGAGGCCGAGCAGAAGAGCCTCGTACTCGGCGGCGTTGTTCGTTGTTTTGAAGTTCAGGCGGGCCGAGTATAGCATCTTCGCCCCCCCCTCGGCGATACCAGAACCGCGCCGGCCCCCGCTCCTTCCGTACACCAGGAACCGTCGACGTATAGCGTCCAGACAGAGTCGCCCGCGACGAGTTCAAAATCCGGGCGGGGCACCCATTCGACGATGAAGTCGGCGAGGACCTGCGACTTGATGGCGGTTCGAGGAAGAAACTCGATGGTGAACGGGGCGAGCTCGGCTGCCCACTTGCTGACTCGGCTGATGGCTTCTCTATTGCGGAACATCTCACCGATTGGGAACGACGTCGGGACCCGGACGGAATGAGCCATGAAGTAGTGGCGAAGCTTTCGGGAGGCCATGATTAGTGCGTATGCCAGCTTCTCGAGCTCGGTGTAGCGCAGCTTCGCCCCTTGCAATGACTCGGAGACGTAGTAGACCGGGTTCTGGGTCCGGGCCTGCTCCCTGACTAGGACGGCGCTGACGGCCGAGGTCGTTGCGGCGAGGTACAGCAGGAGGACATCCCCCGGGGATGGGCTCTGGAGCAGCGGGGGCGAGGCGAGGTACTGCTTGAGGTTCTCGAAGATGAGCTGGCACTCCTCCGTCCATTCGAACTTCCCGGAGCCCCTTAGGGCTTTGAAGAACGGGAGCCCCTTTTCGGCGGAGCAAGACACGAACCTTCCCAAGGAGGCGAGGCGACCCGCCAGCTTCTGAACCTGCTTGGTCGTGGTGGGAGGACTCATGCTGAGGATTGCTTGTATCTTCTTCGGGTTGGCCTCTATCCCTCGCTTGGAGACGAGGAATCCCAGCAACTTCCCCGCGCGCACGCCGAAGACACATTTCTCTGGGTTTAGGCGCATGTCGGACTTGCGCAAGCTGCTGAAGGTCTCCTGTACGTCGGCTGCATGTGACTGGGCGAGGCTGCTCTTTATGACGACGTCATCCACGTATGCCTCGACATTGCGGCCGACTTGATCGCGCAGGGTTTTGCCGATCAGCCGGGCGAACGTCACCCCTGCGTTTTTGAGGCCGAACTGCATTCACACGTAGCAAAACATTCCACACGGGGTGATGAAGCTTGTCTTCTCCTCGTCCTCCTCGGCCATCCACACCTGATGGTACCCGGAGTATGCGTCTAGGAAGCTCATGAGTTCGCAGCCGGACGTGGCGTCCATGAGCTGGTCGATGCGGGGGAGAGGGAAGTCGTCCTTTGGGCACGCCTTGTTGAGGTCGGTGTAGTCGACGCACATGCGCCACTGCCCGTTTGCCTTTTTGACAAGTACCGGGTTCGCCAGCCACTCTGGGTGCAGCACCTCGCGAATGACCCCGGCCTTGAGTAGTTCGGCGACCTGTTCGCGGGCGGTGAGCTGTCGGTCGGCCGACATCTTCCTCAGCCGTTGCTTGACCGGGCGAGCCCCCGGCCGGACCTGCAGCTTGTGCTCGATTATGCTCCGGGGGACCCCCGGCAGATCTTCAGGCCCCCAGGCGAATATGTCTGCGTTCTCCTGCAGGACGAGGAGGAGGGCTTGTTCCGTCTCGGCCGGGAGATCTGCCCCGACCAGGACGGTCTTGTGAGGCTCGTCTTCGGATAACGGGACAGACCGAGTTTCCCCGTCCGGTCTGGGCTTGGGGACCCACCACCCTGTGGTAGACGACATGAATTGGTCGGGGGCGAGGTCGATGCCGAGAACCTCGCCTGAGGCAGGCGAGGTGGTTCCGCGGAGATTGGAGCGCGGCGTCTCGGCCACTGGGACGACGTCGTGGATGTATCTGATGGTCGCAGATTGCTCGATGCGGCGGGAGAGGGCTTGGACGCCGTGGACTGTCACGACACCGGCGGGCGCGGGGATCTTCATGCACAAGTATGCGTGGTGAGGGATTGCCCCGAACTTATTAAGCGCCAGCCGCCCGAGAATCACATTGTACTGGTAAGGCATGTCGACGACGTCGAAGAGGACGGTCTCGGCGCGGGAGAGCCCGTTGCTTCGGAACTCTACTGGGAGCTCGATTCGTCCGAGGGCCTTGATTGGCTCGCCACCGAAGCCGAGGAGGGGGATTCCGGGAGGTTGCAGGCACGCTCGCGGGATGCCCATCTCGTCCAAGGCGGAAGCGAACAGGATGTCCGCCGAGCTGCCTCCATCGATGAAGACGCGCCGGACCTCTACCTCGGAGATGATGGCCGAGATGACGAGGGCGTCGTGGTGCGGGAGGACCACGCCCACAGCGTCCTCCGGGCCAAATGTGATGGGGGTGTTTGTCCATTCGGGGAGCTCGGTCGGCGGATACGCGCCGATGTGTTGGACCCGGCGAACGTATTCCTTGCGCTGGCGTTTTGACGAGAAGGTGCAAGCACCCCCACCGGTAATTGTGTGGACGACGCGACGAGGTCCGTGGCCGCCAGGCGGGGAGCCGCGCCGGGGAGGAGGTGGAGGGAGCTCAAGCGGGGCCTCGCCCCGTAGTTCTTGGTTATGCCACTCGCCCTCCGCCCGGGGTGGAGGGGCGTCGGCCCGCGCTCGGGCGACGACCTCGCATTCGTCTGTGGAATGTGAGCAGAGCTTGTGAAGCTCGCGGTACTTTTGTCGGGGTCTTGGGCGAGGCGCCTCTCTCGGGCGAGGTGCTGGGTCTCCTCGGCCTGGCCCTGGTCGGGCATATGGCTCCCTTCCATGGCGGCGCGGAGGCGCGCGGGGCGGGGAGCGGGCGATCTGCCGCCTTTGATTTTCCTGTGGTCGCCTTTCGTCCGACACGTGATGTATTTCGTGGCGCCTCGGTCGTCGCCGCTCGGCCTCAGTCTTCTCGCCCCCCAGGTACGCCTGCGTCGCCCTGGCCTCTTCCCTTCGCAGAATCTACCCTTCCTCGACTTGGGCGTATACCTCCATGACGTCGTACAGCTGCTCGACGCGGGAAGGGCGCTTCCTTTCAAGCTTGTCGGCCAAGGCCTCATTGTTGATGCCCCGTCTCGCCGCCTCGCAGATCGTCTGCTCCGCGACCCCCTTCACCTGGCATTGGACCTCGAAGAAGCGACGTTGGAACGCGCGGATGGTCTCGCCGGGTCGCTGCCTGAGGTTGCTGAGGTCCGTCGAGGTCATCTCCTTGTTCCGGCACCCCTGGAAGTGCCCGTGCAACTTGTCCCGGAGCTGTTCCCACGAGTAGATCGTGCGAGGCTCCAGACCGAGGTACCATGCCTGGGCGATGCCGGTGAGGGCGAGGAGCAGGCTCTTCGCCATGATGGCCTCGCCACCGCCCGAGGCCATCACGGCGGCCTCGTACACCCTTGTGTACAGGACCGGATCCGTCCTGCCTGCGTACTTCGGGAGGTCGGCGGGACGAAACTTTGGCGGGAACGGGACCGCCATGAGCCCTGGGCTCAGCGGGCTAGCCAGGCTCGTGAGGTCGACGACCTCGCCGCGCCCCGTCCGATCTTGCTCCTCATGCGCCTTGCCTGGGCGCTGGGTACTCGCGCCCGGGCCTGCACTGCCGCCGTGGGTTGCGTCCTGGGCGACCTGCTGGTTCAGCAGCACGGTCGTCCTGAGGCGAGCCGCCTCGCGGTCCGCCTCGCCCATAAACGCGGCCGCCCGGGCCCGCGCGGCGTCCAGGTCCTTGAGGAGAGACTCGGCCGCGGAGGATGGGGCGAGGACCTCCGCTCGGGCGGCGGCCCGGTCGGCGGCCAACTGATGACGCAAGTCTTCCGCGGCGGATGCCTCCGGCGGGGGCGGGGGGGTCGCTAGGGCGCGCGTGGCTTCAAGCTGGGCTCGATAAAGGTCGGCCATCTGCTGGGACTGAGAGTTCGCCCTTTGGGCTTCCAGCTCCACCGCCTGGAGGCGCGCCTGCAATGCCAACGCGTTCCTCGCTGCCATGTCGGCGTGCCGGCGCAAGTCGTCCACCTCGTCCGCCAGGGTCCGTCCGCTCGAGGGCCCCGCCGGGGGCGGCGCTCGCGCCTCAGAGGGCGGGACGGCCGCCCGCGGCCCGCCGTCTGCAGCGGCGCCGGAGGTGAGCTCGCCCGGACGGTCGGGGCCTTCCGGGGCGGCTCTTGCTGTTTCCACATTCATCTCGCCTTCGGCCGCAGGGGGAGGGAGTTGGACCCCGCGCCTGCCGCTCGCCACCGCCTTCCGCCTCGTCGTGGTCACGCCCTTCTTCGGTCGAGGCGGCATGATGGAGACCCGCTTCAGGAAGTACTTCGCCCCTTCGTCCCCACGGTCGGCGCCAACTGTTGACGAGGTGCTGCTCGGACAGTAAGTGTAGGCACCCCGGGTCAGAGACCGAGGTGCTGGGGGGAGACTTGGGGAACGAAGCCAAGCGTCCGCGGGACTTTATCCAGCTACCGCCGAAGACAAAAGTATTGGAGAATGCGTAGTGGAAGTGTGTATTGATCTCTGTCCATACGGGGTGCCAACTTGCCTTTATATAGGCAAAACCGGCTTACAAGCGCAAATATATTTCTACCCTTAAAAAGGCTACAATCTTTTCCCAGCATGTGTCACCGTACATCGGTCGAACATGTATTCTCTACCTCGCCGCTACCTACTACTCGCGCCGGCATATTCGCAGATTCCCTTCGCCGGTACGGTTCGCCCCCGTCGTCGCCGCCTCCAGCGCTCGTTCGCCACCCCTGCCGGACGAACTCGCCTTCCTTCTTGCTCGGGCCGACGCGCCTTCCCATCTCGCCCTCGGCGACCGACTTGCTCCCCGCTCCTTTGGGTGAGTCGCTCGGCTGGGGCGACTTTGCGCTGTCCGAAACCTACCGAGGATCCCTGCGTAAACACCGCACTCGTTAAATAATCTAAGTATAGAGGACGGGGGGGTACCTCGGCCCGGTACCTCGGCCAGACTCCCCCAACAAATACCTTCTTCATTGACCATCATCTTGGTTGCTATACTTGACGTCGTTGTGCTCGGCGAGCCAACCGGGATTGCTTCCGGAGGTTCGGGCACCATCTTGTCATGTATGGTAGCCTCATGCTGCCTCCCGTGCAGACAAGTTACTACCTCCAACTGGATCTTGTATAGCTGATTCTTAGATCTTGTCACGTTCATGAGAAGGCTTCCACTTTGTTTATAGACCTTCAGTCGATCGTTGTGCATAATTACCGTCATTCCGTATTCTGCAAACTATCTCAGACTGATTATATTAGAACAAAGTCTTGGTACAAAATATACCTTAGGTAGCACTCGTTGTTTTCCGTTCTTACATTGGAGAAGGATTGATCCCATCCCTTTGATCTCCACAACATATCCATTGCCGAATATGACTTTCCCGTAGACGCTCTCGTCCAACTCGTTGAACAAGGCGTGTTACCCTGTCATGTGGTTGCTCGCGCCGGTGTCCAAGTACCAAACTTTGGACTCTTCAGCTACACCCCCGTTGGTGTATAACCCTGGTGCCACCTTGTCGATCATTAGCACCACTCCGTGTGAGTTATGCACACTCGGGCACGACCATGTTGGTCGTCTCTTCTTCTTCATGCAATGCTGCTTCATCATATTTGCTTTTGACCGGTTGAACGAACTCACACACCTTTACCATGAGAAGCGTAGGTTCTTTATCGTCTAGCTTTTGCACCAAATTAGCCCTTTCCCTTCGATTCGGCTGCTTGCACTCCTTTGCAAAATGACCATACTCGTTGCAATTGAAGCACTTTATCTTTGACTTGTCGTAGTTGCGTGGCCTTCGCTCATCGACAAATCGTTCGTCATCCTCGTGACTTCCTCCTTGGGAACGGCCTGGATGACCACCCTGTCTTGTGCTTCTGGAGCTCTGATCTTGCTCGCGCTGCTTCCTGCGCGAATCCCACTCCTCCTCCGTGAGGAGCAGGCAGCCTCCAGGTGCCGGCGTGACACTGAGTCCGTAGCGTTCCTCGGCAGATCATAGTCGTCCAGTGAGCTCCTCGATCATTAGCGTGCTCAGGTCGAGGATGGTCTTGATGGAGAGCACGATCTACGTGTACCATGGCGGCACGACGCAGAGGAATTTCTTGATGACCTTCTCGTCCTCCAACGTGTTGCCGAGCGTGCGGAGGTTGTTGACAAGGCCGGTGAGGTGCATGGAGAAGGCGTCGACGGACTCGCCATCCTTAAACGTGATCGTCTTGAACTCCGATCATAGCCTCTGTGCGTTGGCATTGCGGACGTGGCCGACGTCGACCCGCATGGTCTTAATCGCATCCCACACCTCTCCTTCGTCGTCTCTTTCACCGCCAGAATTGACAATATGTCAGGCGGCACCGCCTGGAGGTTCACCCTCATCATGAGAGCCCAGTCGGTGTAGTTCGTTGTCGTCAACATCGGGTAGACGACCGTGCTGTTGGATTCCCTCACGACGCGCTCCTAGACCACCAGATCACGGTTGCCTCGTCGTGCCCGGCTCCTCCCACGCTCTCGTGGTGGGGTATGTGAGCCGGACGGCGTTTGTGAGCCTTTGTTGGCCATGATCCCAGAGTCCGAACGTAGCTCTGATAGCAATTGTTGGGTTTTATCTCTGGATCGGATCACGCGAGTACGATAAAACACACGCACGCACACGATAAAACTCTCGTATGGCTAGAGGTCACAGATCATGCCTCTCTTCTCTTTATTTCTTTTCTTTTTGTCTTTCTTTCTCGTTGTCTTCCGTTGTGTTCGTTGTGTTTCTTATAGGGGCAACACTATGTTCTTATAAAGAAGTTAGGGAGCATGGACTTCCAATCTTACTAGAACTTCAAAACTGATTCTTACTAGAACTCCAAAAACTGAATTCTACTAGAACTAGTGACGGAGGGATCTACCCGGGGCGGCCCAAGACGAGGACTCGGCTTGGATGACCAGGCGAGGCCCGAACCAAGTCCGCAAAGTTCACCCGGCGGAGATGTCGAAGCATCGCCAAGGCAGCCATTGCCATGACCCGTTCAACTAACGGCCTGCGGTTAATTCGCCACTACCGGCGGAACGTGCGCAGTCAGCGCGCCCTAATAGCGGGAGTCACCCCCACGATCCGCACGATCTAACCGACTCGACGGTTGTAATTATCCAATCTCGTCGGCCCTATATAAGATGAGGTTGGGACCCCAGGGCAAGGGGTTAGACGTACTAATAGCTAGCAGACAAATTGCCATTGTAAAATCCTCACATGAGGCGAATTCAATCATCCAGCAGGAGTAGGATATTACCTCTTCCCCGAGAGGGCCCGAACCTGGGTAAAATTCCTCGTGTGCACCCGCTTGAATCATCCACTTGCGCCCCCCATCCACAAAAATGTATATTGCCGCGAAATCCCCGCGACAGTTGGCGCGCCAGGTAGGGGCTTCGCATGCTGGAGCTGTGATCTAGGCAGGATCTCCTCCGGTCATCGGCGGCGGGCTTCCGCGGGGCCACATCATCCGATTTGGCTCGCTGGACTTCATCGCCGATGTGGCGGGGCGCCTCGCCCTGGCCACACTCCCTAGAGGCGCGACGCTCTCCTTCGGGAGCCTGCGTTTCTTGGCCAATGACCTTGGCCAATTGCGTCTCCAAGACCCGCCCCCCCGCTCGCCGGCGGATCCGGAGCCCAGGCATTCCCTGGAATCTTCACCAGCCCCATACGACGGCGAGGCTGCCTCCCAGCTCATCGGCATGGTCGGTTCTGAGTCGCTCCTGCCCGTCCTGGACTCCGAATCTGATGGGTACGAGAGTTCACATGGGTACGCTCCCGCCGCGGAGGTGTACGTGATCGAGCCCGCAGCAACCCGCGCCACAGGCACGTCCGGCCCTGCGGCCAAGGCGGCGAACGAACTCCTCCGCACGCCCATCGCCGGCCAATCGGAGGTGGAGAAGGCCATGGAGGCGTCCCGGCTGGCCATCCTGGCGGAGCGTGATCGCGTCGACCAGGAGAAAGCGGCTCTTGAGGCGCGCGAGCGTGAGTACGACGAAGCTATGGCTTACGAGTCTCACCGGCGCCTGCACCGACCCACCTCATCGACCATCCGGAGGGGCCTCGTCGTCCACGACTCCATTTTGCGACAAGGTTCGGAAGGCGTCCCGGTTTACCGGACCCCCGCTCAGAACCTTATCGCGGCCGCTACGCTAGCCGACTCGCTCCCGCCACCAGCAGATGCCCCTGCGGCGGAGAACTATCGCCGAGTCGTCGCTCTGATGAAAACGGCGGTGGAACAGCAGGCTGAGGCCGCCTCGCCGTGTGGCCGGCTAGCCTCCGGGTCCATCCGGAGCCAGCCCTCCAAGGCTACGAGCCGCCCGGCCACCGTAGGCTCGTCACAGCCAAGCCACTCCACCAACCGTCGCCCCGACGCCCGCGAGGAGATCAACCGGATCCAGGCGGAGCGGCGTCGGGCCAACTCCTCTCGCGACCGAGCTGGCAGCATGCGCGACGCGCGGGACGACATCGAGAGCCTCCGCGCCGCCAAGGCGAGAGCTGAGCGTCGGGGCGGTGAGGTGGATCAGCCGAGCGGTTCGGCCTCCATCGGGCCGCTATGCTTTAGTAGGCAGATCCGCACCGAGCCATTCCCGGACCGTTTCCGGATCGCGAGCGGCGTCGACAAATATGACGGCACCGCAAAGCTGGAAACTTGGCTCGCCGACTACCTAGTGGCGTGCAACATCAGAGGGGGCAATGAGTATGTCACCCTCCGAAGCCTTCCTCTGATGCTCGAAGGCTCAGTGCGAGTGTGGCTCAACAGCCTGCCCGAGGACAGCATCTATGACTAGAAGGATTTCTAGGACATTATGCTATAAAATGAGTAAAAACAGTGTCGTTTCCCTATATCTTTTTCAACATGCACAAGTCTCTGCACGAGACCATGGTCAAGCGTTGTTTCTCTACGCCTCTGCATGCAACTACGTGTCCTGCAGTGCCCAGTCCACCAGCGAGCCAGCGAATCAAACTCCCAACGCGTCGTCACCGTCTTCTTCTATCCGATCGCTAGTGGCTCCAAGCTTCGGTCTCTAGGTGGCCGGTTTCCTGGGAGCTCTGCCTCTGCTCTAGCTACAACTCTTAGCCGTTGCAGCGGCCACGGCTGCTGCCACGGGCAAGGCTGCACCGTGGGCTGCCACCTCGCGCTGGGCTCCTGCTACATACAGCCGCAGGACGCCAATCTTAAATGGCTCCATGATGGAGCTCAGTGCACTCGAGCTAGCCACTGTCATCGTCCATACGCTGAAGCATCTTCAGTATTAGTGGTGCAACAGTGTTGATAAGGCATTTACCCACTGGAAAAGGATGGGTGGCTTGAATAAAATAAACATTGTTACCGCTGTACGTTTATTGGCACGCGCCCATCATGATTGAGGTCCCTATTTTGGTCAATGTTTGATGTGACATCGTCTGTCCTGTATTTGCGTCTCCAGGGCATCCCTGGCCCGCCACATGGCCCTGTATTTTCCTGTTCGCTAATAATGGCATCCAGCGTGTTTAAATCTTGAGGTCTTTTATGGTGCCCCACAAGAAATATGGGCCATCCATATTGAGACGGTAGAGATCAATCTATACTGCTGATTCTATGAGTAGTATATATAATCTAATTTCTATAGTATAAGGTAGTATATGGAGTTTAAGGGCAAAATTGGAAAACTAACTAGTTATCAAATCGATCAAATGGCATGTTGCATGCTCAACCGGCGGTCGTCACTTCCCGCTGCAGAGCCTACTTCAGGTGCACGCACCGGCGCACGAAGGGCTGCCACGCCACCAAGCAGGTGCAGAGTGCGACGGCGACCCGCTGCTCTTCGACGTCGTGTACCACGGTGCACACACCTGCGCGCAGGCCAGGCAGCACGATGGCGGTGGACAGGGGCTGCCGTCGCTTGTCGGCGCAGAGAAGCAGCGGGTCCAGCCTAATGCTGGCTAGGAGCAGAGCTCACGTGTTGGGGGAGCCCGGTCGAGGCCTCGGGCCGAGGTACCCCCTCTTTCTATATGTATTATGCTTAACAGATGCTATGTTCAACAGGGCTTGTGGGCTTCGGCCGGGGCGAAGTCGCCCGGGCGAGGCGAGTAGATGCGGGGACGGGGAGCAAGTCGGCCGCCACGGACGAGGTGAGAAGGCACCTCGGCGAGGACGAGAAGGAAGGAGGGGCGAGTTCGTCCGGCGCAGGCGACACGCGGGCGTAGAGGACGGCCAGGGCGGGTGCAGGCCGTACCGGCGAGGCGGATCTAGGAATATGCCGGCGCACATAGTAGGTAGCGGCGAGATGGAGAGTACATTTTTGGCCGATGTACGGTGGCACAGGCTAGAAAAGACTGTGACCTTTTAAGGGGGCAGCGATGTATTTACACTTGTAAGCAGGTTTTGTCTATATAAGGGCAAGATGGCACCCCATATGAACACGAGAGAAGATATACGCTTTGACTGCTCATTCTCGAAAATCCTTGTGTTCTAGGCGGTAGCCGGAGGTCCCCTGTGAATAGTTGGCTTCGTTCCCCAAGTCTCCTCCCAGCACTTCGGTCGCCCGACCCGGGGTGCCCAATCTTGCTGCCCGAGAGCCATCTCGTCGACAGTTGGCGCCGACCGTGGGTCGAAGGGGCGAAGTACTTCTTGAAGCGGGTCTCCATCATGCCGCCTCGACCAAAGAAGGGCGCGACGACAACCAGGCGGAAGGCGGCAGCGAGCGGCAGGCGTGAGGTCCAGCTTCCTCCCCCTGCAGCCGAGGGCGAAACGAATGTGGAAACAGCAAGGGCTGCCCAGGGCGGTCCCGATCGTCCGGGCGAGCTCACCTCCGGCGTCGCGGCTGACGGCGGGTCGCAGGCTGCCGTCCCACCCTCCGAGGCACGAGTGTTGCCCCCCGCGGGGCCCTCGGGCGGGCGGACCCTGGCGGACGAGGTGGAGGACCTGCGCCGACAGGCTGACGAGGCGGCAAGAAACTCGGCGACGTTGCAGGCGCGCCTCCAGGCGGCGGAGCTGGAAGCCCTAAAGGCGAACTCTCAATCTCAGCAGATGGCCGACCTTTACCGAGCCCAGCTTGAAGCCACGCGCGCTCTAGCGACCCCCCCGCCCCCGCCAGAGACTCCCGCCGCGGAGGAGCTACGTCGTCAGCTGGCCGCCGGCCAGGCCGCCGCCCGAGCGGAGGTCCTCGTCCCCTCCTCGGCGGCCGAGTCCCTCCTCAAGGATCTGGACGCAGCACGGGCCCGAGCGGCCGCCTATATGGGCGAGGCGGACTGCGAGGCGGCACGCCTCAGGATGACCGTGCTTCAGAGCCAGCAGGTCGCCCGGGATGCAACGCACGGCGGCGACGCGCGCCCAGGCGCGAGTACCCAGCGCCCAGGCAAAGCGCACGAGGAGCAGGAGCGGACGGGGCGCGGCGAGGTCATTGACCTCACGAACTTGGCAAGCCCGCTGAGCCCAGGGCTCATGGCGGTCCCGTTCCCGCCCAAGTTCCGCCCCGCCGACCTCCCGAAGTACGCGGGCACGACGGATCCGGTCCTCTACACAAGGGTGTACGAGGCGGCTGTGATGGCCTCGGGCGGCGGCGAGGCCATTATGGCGAAAAGCCTGCTTCTCGCTCTCACCGGCATCGCCCAGGCATGGTACCTCGGCCTGGAACCTCGCACGATCTACTCATGGGAACAACTCCGCGACAAGCTACACGGGCACTTTCAGGGGTGCCAAAACAAGGAGATGACCTCGACGGACCTCAGCAACCTCAGGCAACGACCGGGCGAGACCATCCGTGCTTTCCAACGCCGCTTCTTCGAGGTCCAATGCCAGGTGAAGGGGGTCGCGGAACAGACGATCTGCGAGGCGGCGAGGCGAGGAATCAACAATGAGGCCTTGGCCGACAAGCTTGAGAGGAAGCGTCCGTCCCGCGTCGAGCAGTTGTACGACATCATGGAGGTGTACGCCCGAGTCGAGGAAGGGCAGATTCTGTGAAGGGAAGAGGCGAGGGCATCGCAGGCGTACCTGGGAAGCGAGAAGACTGAGGCTGAGCGGCGACGACCGAGGCGCCACGAGATACATCACGTGTCGGACGAAGGACGACCACGAGAAAGTCAAAGGCGCCCGATCGCCCGCTCCCCGCCCCGCGAGCCCCCGCGCCGCCACGGGAGGGAGCCCTACGCCCGACCAGGGCCCGGCCGAGGAGCCCCGGGACCTCGCCCGCGTGAGCCACCTCGCCCAAGAGGGTCCCGACGAAAGTATTGCGAGCTTCACAAGCTCTGCTCGCATTCCACAGACGAATGCGAAGTCGTCGCCCGCGCCCGAGGCAACGCCCCCCACTCCGGGCTGAGGGCGAGCGGCGTAACCAAGAACCGCAGGGCGAGGCCCCGCTTGAGCTCCCTCCACCACCTCCCCGGCGTGGCTCCCCGCCCGGCGGCCATGGCCCGCGTCGAGTCGTCCACACGATCACCGGTGGGAGTGCCTGCACCTTCCCGTCGAAGCGCCAGTGCAAGGAATACGTTCGCCGGGTCCAGCACATTGGTGCGTATCCGCCGACCGAGCTCCCCGCCTGGACAAACACCCCGATCACGTTCGGCCCAGAGGACGCTGTGGGCGTGGTCCTTCCACACCACGACGCCCTAGTCATCTCGGCCCTCATCTCCGAGGTGGAAGTGCGACGCGTCTTCATTGATGGCGGCAGCTCGGCGGACATTCTCTTCGCCTCCGCCATGGACGAAATGGGCATCCCGCGATCATGCTTGCAACCCCCCGGAATCCCCCTCCTCGGCTTTGGCGGCGAGCCGATCAGGTCCCTCGGGCGAATCGAACTCCCGGTAGAGTTCCGCGACGACGGGCTCTCCCGCGCCGAGACCGTGCTCTTCGACATCGTCGACATGCCTTACCAGTACAATGTGATCCGCGGGCGACTGGCACTCAACAAGTTCGGGGCAATCCCCCACCACGCCTACTTATGCATGAAAATCCCCGCGCCCGCTGGGGTCGTGACGGTCCACGGCGACCAAGCACTGTCCTGCCGCATCGAGCAATCTGCAACCATCAGATACGTTCACGACGTCGTCCCGGCGGCCGAGACGTCACGCCCCAACCCCCGCGGAACTGCCTCGCCTACGTCAGCCGAAGTCCTCGACATCGACCTCGCCCCCGACCAGTTCATGTCTTCTACCACGGGGTGGTGGATCCCCAAACCCAGGCCGGACGGGGAAATTCGGTCTGTCATGCTATCCGAAGACGAGCCTCGCAAGACCGTCCTGGTCGGGGCCGATCTCCCGGCCGAGGTGGAGCAGGCCCTCCTCCTCGTCCTGCGGGAAAATGCAGACATATTCGCCTGGGAACCTGAAGACCTGCCGGGAGTCCCCCGGAGCATAATCGAGCACAAGCTGCAAGTCAGGCCAGGGGCTCGTCCTGTCAAGCAGTGGCTAAGGAAGATGTCGGCCGACCGACAGCTCGCCGCCCGCGAACAAGTCGCCAAGTTGCTCAAGGCTGGGGTCATTCGCGAGGTCCTACACCCAGAATGGCTGGCGAACCCGGTCCTTGTCAAGAAGGCAAACGGGCAGTGGCGCATGTGCGTCGACTACACCGACCTTAACAAGGCCTGCCCAAAGGACGACTTCCCTCTCCCCCGCACCGACCAACTCGTTGATGCGACGTCCGGCTGCGAGCTCATGAGCTTCCTGGACGCTTACTCAGGGTACCATCAGGTGTGGATGGCCCGGGAGGACGAGGAAAAGACGAGCTTCATCACCCCGAGTGGAACATTTTGCTACGTGCGAATGCAGTTCGGCCTCAAGAACGCAGGGGCGACGTTCGCCCGGCTGATCGGCAAAACCTTGCACGATCAAGTCGGCCGCAACGTCGAGGCGTACGTGGACGACGTCGTCATAAAAAGCACCCTCGCCCATTCACACGCGGGCCGACGTACGGGAGACCTTCTGCAACCTGCGCAAGTCCGACATGCGTCTGAACCCGGAGAAATGCGTCTTCAGCGTGCGCGCGGGGAAGCTGCTGGGTTTCCTCGTCTCCAAGCGCGGGATAGAGGCCAACCCGAAGAAGATACAAGCAATACTTGGCATGAGCCCCCCCCGCCTCGACCAAGCAAGTACAGAGGCTTGCGGGCCGCCTCGCCTCATTGGGAAGGTTTGTGTCTCGCTCTGCCGAGAAAGGGCTCCCGTTCTTCAAAGCCCTGAGGGGCTCCGGGAAGTTCGAGTGGACGGAGGAGTGCCAGCTCGCCTTCGAGAACCTCAAGCAGTACCTCGCCTCGCCTCCTCTGCTCCAAAGCCCGTCCCCAGGGGACTTTCTCCTGCTGTACCTCGCCGCGACGGCCTCGGCCATCAGCGCCGTCCTGGTCAGGGAGCAGGACCGGACCCAGAATCCGGTCTACTATGTCTCTGAGTCATTACAAGGAGCAAAGCTACGCTACACCGAGCTCGAAAAGCTTGCATACGCACTGATCATGGCCTCCCGAAAGCTTCGCTACTACTTTATGGCCCACTCAATCCGGGTCCCAACATCGTTCCCGCTCGGCGAGATGTTCCGCAACCGCGAGGCCACCGGCCGAGTCAGCAAGTGGGCAGCCGAGATCGCCCCGTTCACAATCGAGTTTCTTCCCAGAACCGCCATCAAGTCGCAGGTACTCGCCGACTTCATCATCGAGTGGGTACCTCGCCCGGGTTTCGAACCCGTCGAGGGCGACCCTGTCTGGACACTCTACGTCGACGGCTCTTGGTGTGCGGAGGGAGCGGGGGCCGGGGCGGTTCTGATATCGCCAGGGGGAGCGAAGATGCTATACTCGGCCCGCCTAAACGTCAAGACAACAAACAATGCCGCCGAGTACGAGGCTCTTCTGCTCGGCCTCCGCAAGGCGCGCGCGGCCAGGGCTCGCCGACTACTCGTCCGAAGCGACTCGCAGCTCGTCGCGGGGCAGGTCGGAAAGGACTACCAGGCAAAGGACCCAGAAATGATGAAGTATTTGGCGGCAGTAAGGGCGGTCGAGAAACACTTCAGCGGAATCACAATCCAGAGCATCCCGCGTGGGTACAACGTCGAGGCCGATCTTCTAGCCCGGGCGGCGAGCAGCGGCACCACCCCGCCCCCCGGCGCGTTCAGCGAGACCCTGTCAGTTGCCTCGGCCGAGGTAATGTCCGACGTCAGCACCATCTCGCCCGAGGTGGGATCCGCTGTCAGCACCGCCTCGCCTGAAGACTGGAGGACCCCGATCGAAGAATATCTCGTCTTGGAGAAAGAACCTGAGGACCCTGCCAAAGCACGGCGCTTCGCCGCGCGTGCTCGGAGCTTCATCATCCACAAGGGCTCGCTCTACAAGCGGGGGGTATGCGCCCTGTTCCTGAGATGCCTCGCACTCGAAGAAGGGCGGGCTCTGCTCAAGGAAATCCACCAGGGGCTCTGCGGCTCGCACCTCGCCCCGCGGTGCTTAATCGCCAAAGCTTACCGCGCCGGCTTCTATTGGCCTACGGCGTTGACCAACGCCCAGACGTTGGTACGGCTCTGCCGGCTTGCCAGTGGATGGGCCGAGGCACGAACGGACCGACGTCGGTGATGCAGCCCATCTCCCCCTCGTGGCCCCTCGCCCGCTGGGGAGTGGACCTCGTCGGCCCCTTCAAAACGGTGAGCCGAGGTGCCAAATTCGTCGTCGTCGCACTGGACTACTTCTCCAAGTGGATAGAGGCGGAACCGTTGACCAAGATCACCTCGGCCGCTGTGCAGAAGTTTGTCTGGAAAAATCTCATCTGTCGGTTCGGCCTCCCACGCGAGCTCACCATGGACAACGGGATGCAGTTTGACGCGGCGAACTTCAAGGCATTCTGCTCCGGCCTCGGCATCAAGCTTTGCTTCGCTTCGGTCGCCAACCCCAAAGCCAACGGAGCGGTAGAAAGGGCCAACGGCATTCTCCTATCAGGCTTACGCCGGCGCATGTTCGAGCTCCCCGCCGGGAAGTGGGCTGACGAGCTCCCTAATGTCCTATGGTCATCTCGCACCTCGGTCAGCCGGGCGACGGGCCACACACCGTTCAAACTACTGTTCGGCAAAGAAGCCGTCACCCCGGCCGAAGTCGAATTGGAGTCCCTTCGTGTGCGCGAGTCACCGGACGACGATAATCACCTCACATCGCTTGAGGGGCTCGACGAGGTCCGACATGGCGCCGCGCTTCACATCGACCAGTACCAAGCCGCTACGGCGAGACACTACAACAAGACGGTAAAGCCGAGGCCAATACAAGTGGGCGATCTGGTGCTCAAGCGGAAGCTCAATCCTGAAGCCGACGGCAAGCTCGCCCCCAAGTGGGAAGGCCCGTACGAGGTCGTCTCCTCGTCTCGGCCGGCGTCGTTCCGCCTGAAGGACCTAGACGGAGTTGTCCTCAAGCACAGCTGGAACAGCGACAACCTCAGGAAGTACTATATCTGATCCCGCCACAAAGAACTGCTGCTGCGCCAGCTAAAAAGGACGTCGTCCTTGTAAACGAACGCACTTTTTTGGTAAAGAATGTTTAACAGCTCGTTGTGTTCATGATCAATGAGGCCCTGCGCCGCGCCCCGACTTAGTGGCGACACGGCCCCGCGCCGCGCCCCGACTGTGGCGACACGGCCCTGCGCCGCGCCCCGACTTAGTGGCGACACAGCCCCGCGCCGCGCCTCGACCCACTGGCGACACGGCCCCGCGCCGCGCCCCGACTTAGTGGCGACACGGCCCCGCGCCGCGCCCCGACTTAGTGGCGACACGGCCCCGCGCCGTGCCCCAACTTAGTAGCGACACGGCCCGCGTCATCAAGATCGTAATCACGCTCTAAAGATCCGAAGAGAGTCGATCGCCTCGCCTTAACCGGCAACGTCGTTTTTGATAGGGGAAGACGTTCGACGACCTACGCAACCTCGCGATCCGCACGAACAAGAAGCACCTCGCCCATGGTATAAAAACAAACAAGTGAATAATCGGATGTACGATTACAGAGCAGGGCGACCGCGACTACTTCGCGGTCGTCCCGTTATTTCGGTGGGGGAAGGATCCCCTCCGTTCCACGATGGGTTACAAGTCGCGTCCGGCGCGATAAAAAACTATTAAGTCGAAACGCCCCAGAATCCAGGGCGAACTAAACAACAGGGTAACCCTACTCGGCGTCGTTGGACAGTTCAACGGCAAGAGCCAAAAGAATCAGGTCGTCCCTTCGGGCTTCAGCCAAGTCGCCGCCCGAGTCGCCGCCCTCGACCTCCTCGCCGACCACGGCGAGCAAGCCACTCCGAGCTGCGATGGGCCCCAGGGCGACATCCTCCACGGACTCCCCGGGTCCGCCGCTGTCCCTCCGAGTAGCCGGCAGGGCGGCCAAGCAGTGCTTATGCGACATGGCCACAAAAGGGCGAGAACCGCGTCGCCCAGCAGGCGACTTATGTCGCGACGACATAGTCTGCAAACAAGCATGATAAAAATGAACATCGATAAAAATGAACATCAACTCATGACTTAACCAAAAAACGTTTACACCACACGACGAGTTCACAAAAAGCGCCACAGGCGGCGAGCACGTCGACGCAGCGACAAAAAGAAAATGTTTGTAACCGGCGCCAAAGGCAAGCTTTAAACCTTTGCCGGCGGAGACGACGTGGCCGGCCCTCCGCCCGAAGTGCCTTCCGCGCTCTTCGAGCTCGCACCCACGCCTGGCCGCTTCCGGGACTTCTGGATCGCCTCCACGTACTTCTGCCCCTTCTTGCGCGAAGACCAAACCGATGACATGAAGGCGTCGGCCTCGCCCTTGAACTTGTCCCGGACCCCGACCACCCCGGCCGTCTTCGGGGCGACGTAGCCCGGAGCCGAGAAGACGGAGGACTCGGAACGAGTCGCCAGGAGGGAGCAGCCGAGTAGAAGCTCTGCCGCGGCCCGAGCGTTGTCCTGGGCAAAATGTAGGGTCGCCAGGTGGGTGTCGTGGCAGACCCGAGTCGCCCACTTTACGCCTTCCTCGGTGTAGGCTTCCGCGTCGTCGCAGCTGAAGCGGGGGACGTCGAGCCCGACCACGTTGGTCGTCAAGTGCGCCGCGTGACAGAGCCCCGACACGAGCCGGTAGGCCCGGGAGTCTCGGTCAGCAAGGAAGCTGAGCCGCTCGTGCACCAGGGCGAGGTCGGCACGGAGCTGCTCGACTTCCCTCTGGGCCGAGGCGGACTTCTTCTGCTCCGAGACGAGCAACGTTGCCGCTGCCTCGGCCTTCCCTCGCTCGGATGCAAGCGATTGCTCCGCCTCAGAGGCGCGCTTCTCCAACTCCTCGGCCCCTTCGTGCTCCACGGCGAGATCCCCCTCCGCGCGGACGGCGCGCTCCTCCATCTTCTCTAGTTTGGTCTTTAGGAGCTCCACCTCGGAAGACTTCTCGTCCAGGCGCGCGGCGAGCGCGGCTGATTTCTGCCCTTCGGAGTTCAGGGCGTGCAGAGCGTCGGCAGTACGGGCCCGCTCCTCGGCCAAAGGACCCTCGGTGTCGGCCGCGCGTGCCTCCAGGAGCGCCAGCTTCTCGGCGACGAACAGGCACTGAAAGAAAAGCGTTAGTGTCCATCCACCGGAAAAAACAAAGGGCTGGCAGGGTTACCTTTAGCGCCGCGGCCCGAGCTGCCGCTCCGACCTGAGGGGCCGACATCCCGACGAAGCTCGCCGCCACGTCTTCCTCGGACAGCCTAGCCCGGGGATGGCTTATGAGGTCGAGCTCCAGCGGCGAGGTGGCAAAGAAGTCTGGCCCGAGTCGACCGAACAGCTCCACGCGGGGCCGAGACGGTAGGGTCGACTCGAGGGAACTCCTGCTCCTCGCCTTCCCCTTTGGGGATGACGAGGATAGCACTGTCACCACGGCACCTGGCAGGTTGAGGACGGAGACTTTCTCGGCCATCGACGCCTCGACCGGACCGATCTTGGCGCCCACGCCTCCGGGCGAGCCCTCCTTGGACGTCTCCTCCAGAGGCGCGCACTCCTCCGGCGCCGCACCCTCGGGCCCAGCCTGGCCCATACGAGCCTCCTTGGGAGGCGACCGCGCCTGAGGAGCCATGGGGTCTTGGAGGGATCCCTCGGCGACGTCCTCCCCCGCGACTCCGACGGCCTCGTCAATCTCGACCTCGGATGAAGAGGATGAGGACGATTCCCAGGAGAACCAGTCCGTCGCCACGGCCGTTGAGTGCATCGCGGTAAAGAGACCTCCCATGGGTCCTTTGCCGGCACCCGGACCGGCCTTGGTCACCACGTCGTCCGCCTTCTTCGCCGGGGGTTCCTCGTCGCTCCCGACGCGCGACTCCTCCTCGGACTCGTCGTCGTCGCCGGACTCTTCGGTATTCCCTCCGCCAGGAGCGGACGACTCGCGACGGTCGCTCTCGGCGTCGTCGTCGTCCCAGTCCGCCAGCTCGGCAACGAGACTCTTCTGCTTCACCTTCTGTGGGGCCGGCTTCGCCTTCGGGGCCGAAGCGGCCCGCTTCCTCTTATCTCCTGCCTTGGAATCACCGGCCGGGGCGATGTCTGGGCGAGGAGGAACCTCCCACTGGAACAGCTCGCAGGCCCGATTCCGGCGAACTGCGATCATCTTCGAGACGACCGCCGCCTCGGTCGGCAAGTATCGCCCTAGAAGGAGGTTCGCGTCCCGCTCCGCCCAGGCGAGGTCGTACCCCTTCGTCGGCTCGTACCCGTAGAAGGAACAAGGCCCGATAGGTTGTCCGTCGGGAGTGGGTTTGCACTTCATCCTCCAGCCGGTGGCGAGCGGCCGGATCCTCAAGAGAAGGTACTCCTCGACCAGGTCGCGTGACTAGAGCTGGTGGCTCATCACCTTCAGGGCGTCTCGCCTCGCCAGGTCTGCCGAAGAGGCGATCGGCGAGCGGGTGGTGTACCCGGGGGCGACTTTGCGGCCGGTGAAGCCGAGGTCGCCGACTCGGTAGAAGAACCACTCGCTCTTCCAGTTTTTCCATTTATTCTTCAGCGCCATCGCCGGGTACGAGGCATCGCAACCCCGGCACCCCCGAAAGCCGATCGTCCCGAAGAGGGAATGGGCGCCGTTGTGGACGGCCGAAGTAGTCATCACCGGCTCATGGAACATGGCGAAGCCGGCCGCCGCGCTGTCTAGCCGCATCGACTTCATCACGAACTCGAAGATGGCCAGGCGAGAAATGGCGGTCGGGTTGAGGTCCGAAATCTCGAGGCCGAAGTGGTCCAGGACGAGCTGGACGATGGGCGCGGCAGGGAAGGAGAGGCCGGCCCTGAACTGGTCAGCAAACACGACGATGTGTCCCTCTGGCGGGAGAGCCCTCGTGCTTCCTTCCTCGGGGAGGGCCGACCCGTGCTCGTCCAGCCCTAGAGGGAAACATCCCGCCGCGCTGAGGCGAGACAGTGTGGTCTCCGACGCTTGGGTCGCCCCGAGCCACCGGGAGTAGGTGACCTTCTCGGCTGCCTTCTTCCCCTTTTGCTTTGTAGCCGCAGCAGCTTTGCTGGTCGACATGGCCGTTCCTCCCTCGAGTGCCAAGTCGTCCTGTAAACGCTTGATCGCGATCCAATGCGAGCGGCGAATCGTGCCGAGGACAGGAACCGGGCGAGAGGTTTTGAGGCTTGGGCGCAGTGAGCGGCGAGTTGCAGGCGGGGAGAGGGGTACCGTCGAACAAAAGGTGTGAAGGGGTATTTATAGCCCCAGGGCGGTCCGTTCTCCAAGGCGGGGTAACAGGCAGAGCCGGAGCAAGCGAATCGAGCGGTTACGGTCCGCAACGCGAGGCGGGATTTGTGGAAACGGACGAGCGGGGAGACTGGAAGTCAGGAGGATTGAAAGGGGCACCTCGCCCGAAGCTCTCCGACTCCCCCTGAAGGAAGAATGCGGGCGCATGTGGCGTCGATCTCCTCGCCATTCGCGCCCGCAAGGGGCTACTGTTGGGGGAGCCGGGCCGAGGCTTCGGGCCGAGGTACCCCCTCTTTCTATATGTATTATGCTTAACAGATGCTATGTTCAACAGGGCTCGTGGGCTTCGGCCGGGGCGAAGTCGCCCGGGCGAGGCGAGTAGATGCGGGGACGGGGAGCAAGTTGGCCGCCACGGACGAGGTGAGAAGGCACCTCGGCGAGGACGAGAAGGAAGGAGGGGCGAGTTCGTCCGGCGCAGGCGACACGCCGGCCCAGAGGACGGCCAGGGCGGGTGCAGGCCGTACCGGCGAGGCGGATCTAGGAATATGCCGGCGCACATAGTAGGTAGCGGCGAGATGGAGAGTACATGTTTGGCCGATGTACGGTGGCATAGGCTAGAAAAAGACTGTGACCTTTTAAGGGGCAGCGATGTATTTACACTTGTAAGCAGGTTTTGCCTATATAAGGGCAAGATGGCACCCCATATGAACACGAGAGAAGATATACGCTTTGACTGCTCATTCTCGAAAATCCTTGTGTTCTAGGCGGTAGCCGGAGGTCCCCCGTGAATAGTTGGCTTCGTTCCCCAAGTCTCCTCCCAGCACTTCGGTCGCCCGACCCGGGGTGCCCAATCTTGCTGCCCGAGAGCCATCTCGTCGACATCACGCTTGCGGCTGAAACCGAAGGGATTCAGTGGCTAGAGCCCATGACGCCATTCTCGTTCCCCTCCTCGCCGGCCAGCACCGGTAGCGACAGCGGTGCAATCAATGGCTGCTTTCCATACGCGGTGGTCGGCGTCCTCAGGGTTGACATGGACTTCGAGATTCAACTGAATGAGTTGTTCTTGAATCCATCCGAGTTATTCCAATCGGAGATTCAGAACATGTGGGTGGCCAACTAGCTGGCTAACCGCATCGTACTGAACGTTCGTAGTAGTATTAGAAGATTCAGACTTGTGTAATCATGCTGGTACAATTAGGATGTGAGAACAGTTATCACTGTGGAACTATAGTACCATCAAATAATATACACTGGGCACTAGAACAACTCCAATTTGATCCAAATCGATCAAATGGCGTGTCGGTGTGCTCAGCCAGTGGTCAAGCATCTCCTTGAACTCGTCGCCGGTGGCCTTGAGCATGTCTGGCAACGGCAGCGCGACGCCGGCCTCGACGGCGGCGCAACTTGGGCTTGTAGTTGCACTCGATGTTAAACGTGAAGAGGGCCGAGCTCCCGAGCACCATGGCCACGACGTCGTCCCTCAACATGCCCAGCCCAGCCAGGAACTCTAGCTTGGGCGCCATGATCTGCTCGACGCTGGAGACGAGGAGGATGGGGTCCTGGAACGCGAGCTCCCGGTTGTCACGGAAGCCTGGGCGGCGGAGTTAGATGAGCATGGGGCGGAGCTGGTCGCGGAGGCTGCAAGCGAGGACACACGGGCACTTGACGACGACGCAGCGGTACGCGGTGTCCGGGACGCCGAGGTCGTCGGTGAGGAAGGCGAAGACAGGGCGGAGGTCGGCGTGGAAGCTGGCGGTGAGGATGGACAGGCAACGGGGCCGGACAAGGGCCGCGGCGGCGGCTCTCACGAGGAGGGGCGGCGGCGACGGCTCGCGCAAGGAGGGACAACGGCGGGGGCGGCTCCCGTGAGAACGCGTTAGGGAGACGCGCCGGCGGCTCACGGGCAAGGAGTCATGCTCGCAATAGAAATTTTTTAGCGATTCTATCGTAGCTACGGGACTAGGCAGTATACTTTAGGCACCCCCGATCGGCTACGGCGACCTCCGGGAGTACCGAGGGAGTACGAACAAGTGTAGTGTCCGTCGAGGTGAGGCGCGCGAGTTACCACGACCGTTGACGCGTAACATGGAACACTCGCGTCGAGGATAAATGGAAACTCCCGCGTCGGGGCGAAGTGAAAACTCTCGTATTGATTTCAGGAATTATAATTTATGCGGGGAAAAATGGATCCCATTCTCTCTACCCCTGGGGGGTATTTATAGGGTTTGGGAGTAGAAATGGTAAGATTACAATTATGCCCTTCGGACGACCACACACCCTCAAGGGTATTTTGGTCTTTTTACAAGAATCCTTATGGAATATTCAAATACTCTAATATCCCACTACTCGTTGCTGTGGTGACGTGTTGTCTTGGGTGCCAGGACGGAGCGCGGCTTCGACGTCCGCCGAGACGGGGCGCGACCTCGACATCCACCGGGACGGGGCGCGGCCTCGACGTCCGCGGGAAGAGACGTCGGCCTTGCCATCCGCTGGGGCGCAGCGTCACGTTGACGTTGTTGGTGATGCCCGCAGAGCCCGTCGACGCCCGACGAAACATGTTGATTCGGGGAGGGGGATCTTGACGCTGTCAAGAAGAAGTCCGTCAGTCTGGAGTAGCGCGGGGACCCTTCCCCCAACAGATTCAATTCTGGGTACACTGCCTAAATTATCCCTGCTAATCAACGGTGGATCTAATTCAATACTACTCCTTCCAACCAGCAGTAGAATGTGTTATATTGATTCTAGGATGAATTAGCTCAAAATTGAACCACATATAGGACTTAGGTGTGCATACCTTGTTCGGACGAGCTTGCCATCTTCTCCTCTCTTCTTCCGTTAGCTTCTTTAACTCGAGAACGAAGAGGTGGAGTTCTTCCCTGTGTTTGGTGCTTAGGGCTTGATCAGTGAGCTAGGGGAGCTTAGGGCAGTAGGTTAACGGCTTAACCCTTCTGTTGGACCCCTTTTCCTTTATTTATAGGCACCCACACAGGGGGAACCGACACCAGTTTAGGCATAAGTCGGTTTGCCCCTGATCAGAGCAAAACTCACTTGTTAGCCGTCGATCACTAATCCGACAGAATGCACCGTAAAAAACCTCTAAATCTTGTACCCGAACATACTCTATTTGGAGAAAAGAATGACAGAAGATGAGCTAGCAATCATTCAAAGTGCAGAATGAAAGAGGAGCGGTGCAGCCGTTTCAGATTATAATTCAAAGCAACTTTACTTGTTACTGGTATAATTGATTAACCAGTATGATCAGCCCAGTCAAATTAGTACATCATCATCCTTCCTGGCATGGAATTCATGAATTTTAGAGAAATTTCGCACGAATTTTACAGGAAGCCATTCAAATCTCGTAAGAACTGCGGGCGTCCTGTGTTCTAATCTGACCATTGGATCACGGGAGTTCCGCAAGAACTTTCGAGGAGTGACTTATTTTCCGTACGAACAGGGGGAATTAATCCCGCGTTCTAAACATTGTCATAGTAGGTGAGAGTACTTTGCTCTAAACATTGTTAGTTCCTCTTGTCCCTGTAGCACTGGAGCGTGGAAGCTCCCGGAAAAGCTCACTGCTCAGCTACACAAGAACTTGTCAAGGTCGGCAAGCGAGCAGGCCAGCTGCTCCTAGTCAAGTCAAGGCAGTGTAGTAACGTCAGCGTCGTTGCGTGTTCGTTCAGATCTGAGAATAGCAGCAGGCAGCAAAAGCAGATTACCAAACCAGAGCGAAATGTTACTGGCTTGCTGCATCGCAGAGGTCGCGTTTGAATGAACGCAGTCAAAACCTATCGATTCCCGGCCATCGCGTAGGTGCGAGCTACTACACCACAGCAGCAGCACTGCCCGGTTCCGGGTTTTCCGAAAGGTCCAAATTTTCGGAAGACTGCAAGACCTGTGTTTTGTTATCTGCGGAGTCTTTGTTTTAACAGTTCTGCTCCACGGGATGCTTTGCTTGCAGCGATACCTGTCAAAAAAAAAGTAATCGACAGGCCATCAAGAAAATGGCAAAACTAGCGTTGCGACCGGCGTCAACACCAAAATTAGCCCCTCCTTGCACTGCAATGTCAAAAATAACCCCACAATAGTCCCGACAGATGCCACGTGGTACCTATCGCGGTGAGCGGCAGCAACAGAAGGCTATCGCACCCACCAACCACAACAGGAGGCCGGAGGAGCTGTCATGGCCGCGACGCGCGATAGCCCTCCTGTCGTGGTCGCAGCAGGCGACAGGGGCTGCATGCCATGCTATCGATCGACCAGAGCTAATTAAATCGACGCAACGAATCACTACCCAGTCTCCTTTGTTTAATTTCTACGAACACGTACCGATCGACCTGACAAGGAGAATGGGGTTGAGCTAGTATTGTTTACTAGTTGCACGCATGCTTTGGAATTAATTGGGTACAGAGCATGTATGATTGCACGAATCACGGAGCAGGATTAATTAATTAAATCATTAATTGTGCAGCTTAGCTTAGCTGTGTACAAGTTGGGACAAAAAAAAAGCACAGGAGGGCTATCGCGCGTCGTGGCCACGACAGCTCTCCTGTCGCGTGTTGCGGCCACGACAGCAACCTCCACAGCTCTTGTCACATGGTCCTGCTGCTGTCACGACTGGCGGGCGTGATAGCCTTCCGTCGCTACCGTTTGCCGCGATAAGTGCCACGTGGCATCTGTCGGGGCTATCGCGAGGTTATTTTTGACGTTGCAGTGCGAGAGGGGCTAGTTTCGGCATTGACGCCGGTCGCAACGTTAGTTTTGCCATTTTCTCCAGGCCATCTCTATCGGTCAAGACCAGGGATACACACACACATCTCTCTATATATATCTTCATTTTTCCCTCCTGCAACCGATTTGTTATTCTTAAGTATCTGCTATATTGTCCAATCATTTTCAACCATATTTTTCTAATACAAAATGACATGTTAGTTTACTGAACCCATAAGCGAGGTGGAAGACAACCAGACACACGGTCTTATACTAGCGCAGCCCCAGTGAAGGCTTCTTCACATGAGACAAGGTCCCTTCTAGACGGCTTCTGAAATTTAAACTTATAGACAGTAGTGGATTGTAGAAAATCTATAATACTCTTTGACTTATTCGTTTGCTATTTGAATGATAATAACACTATTCTCATATGTTTTTTCGCAGTTTAGCACATAAATGAGATATAAAAATCAAAAAACATAAATAAAAACTGCTCAGCTACCATAAAAGAAGTAAATTGCATATATAAGCACACTATTTTTTTGTCCAACAAAAAAGATACAGAGTACGAATAACACCGCATCATGTATATATTCCCTCTTACGCTACTAAGCCCATAGCAATGTCATCGCGTATTTGCCCCATAGTTCCATCATCTACAGGTGCAGCATTTGCCACCCCATTAGGAGGTGGCCCGTCTTGTAGAACATATTCCTCTCACTCAACCTTCTCAAAATGCTCATCTTGTAGAGCACTATCACGAATAAAACTATGCAAACACATGCATGCGAAAATTATCATCTTTTGCTTCTCAACTGGGTAGCTTGATATGCCTCCTAGAATACGTCATTTCATCTAGAGAACACCAAAAGACCTTTCGATGACGTTTCTTAGTGATGAGTAGTGATGATTGAAGATCTCCCTCATCCTAACAGGAGCCATCAGTTGAAATTCAGGTACATGGTACCGTTGTCCCTTGTACGGTGCTAGATAGCCAATTCGGTTTAGATATCCCGAATCAACAAGATAGTACTTTCCTACAGTTAGAGAAAAATCAGCATAAATTTAAAGCAATTAGTGATAACTGAACATAGATAATTCATTATAGAAGTGAGTTACCTCCCGGATGGTGTGGATAATTAACATATTCAACCAAAGCATCTGACCATACACATGTATCATGAACAGATCCAGGCCATCTAGTAACCACGAAAGTGAATCTCATGTCAAAATCACATATTACCATGACGTTCTGACTAATATAACCATGCATATTTGTGTGACTCACTTTGAGATGTGCTGGCACTATCGAAGTAATATGTGTTCTATATATTGCTTCAATAAGAACATTTATGAGATGAGGAAAAAATATTAGTTTATGAAGTCTATGATGAACTTCTGTGAAAGCAGAATCTCTTGGTTTTACGTAATCACCAGCCATGCGGTCTACGCACTCCAAAACTTCACCAGACTTGACATTAATAGTAGATGCACTATGTTCAAATTTATCAGCGCCATTTCATACAACATATGGAATACTGACCTCCTCATTCTGAACATGACCTAGAACTTTTTTGGATTCTTCATTTTCAACTTAACCCATTGGATCCCTGTCATGAAAGGTAGTCTCCTTGGCTTTCTTGGAGCCGGATTAGTAGTTTCTAACATGTATGCCATTAGGAAGTGGGATAAATTCATCATCTGATTCTTCTGTTATCTGCCATTTTTATAACAAAATAGAACAACATAAGTCCAAAGTGACAATGACAATGTCAATAACAAGCTAAATGACATTACATATAACCAACATTGGTCCAAAGCAAATATTATAGTCATAAGCAACAACGGTTCAAATCAAATAACTAGTTCACATGACAATGCAAATTAATAGCTCATATGTTAAAATGACGCCTAATGCTTTTTTTGCTCCGCCTCCCATGTCCTCTTGAGCCATGCTAGTCTTCCACGTAGTGTCTTCAAAGTGATGAAGAAATCACGCCATTCTTTAAACCTCAAGAGTTGTGTAGCATAGAAATGCTCATCACTGCCTTCCTCGGCCCCATCCTTCTCCACCAACTCCATCATCTCTCCAATCTCCGCTCTCATGGGATCGACAATCACTCGAGCACTAGAGGTCACATAATTTTGACTCTTTTTTCATATAAAACTAGAAGTATCATTGTCAACTCTCCTTTTTGATGTCCTTGAACTAGGTGAATAGTCAGTTGTCCTCTTCTTCACACTCTTGTTACCCACAGGTGTGGTATCAAAACCTAACCCCTCACAGTCTGATCTTGCATCCTCTTCATCAATATCAACAGTTAGGGGTGCAGCTTGAGATGTTGCACCTGGTACCCTTGCATGTTCATTCGTAACACTATGAGCATCAAAAGGTATTCTCATTTTATCCTTGCTATCAAGTGGAGCAATCTGAAACTTGGCTGCCTCTGGACATCTCTGCAATTTAATACAAGGTCGCATGAGTGCTAAATGAATTTTCTAATTAACGAAGAAATAATGGAGATACTACAAAAATATGCATACCTTAATCTCTTGCCTCCCACCAATCATTGCTATCATCAATGGTACCCGTGACAGGATCTCTTCCTAGACTGGAGGCATGTTGGTTCAATGTCTTCCATATGTTACTCTCTTTTTAGTTTCTCTCATCGATTCTTAAATTGTTTGCGCTCATACTTCCTTTTGGTGCGCTCATTGAATTTGGTTATCAAATTGGCGTACCCAACATTGTTCAAACATTGGGTCGGTCGATTGTTTGCTTGCACTTCCTCCACACATACGTCAAGAAAACCCTATGAGTGACGGCATCCCAAGTTGTTTTCCCAGTTTTTCCTTTATCCATCTACGAACACATGTAAAATTATCCCAAGCACAATGTATTAATAACATCTCAAATAATCTAACCGCATGTTCTTCTGCACTGATATGGAATGCTATAATAGTTTCTATGGTTGTACGAATGAATGTAAAACAACTCATCAATTCTGTGGTTAGTGGAAGGCCAACTCTTGGCAACTCTAAGCTTATGAGCCTTTATTCCTTTCTATTTACTACCGACAGCTTGAAATCTAGAAAAGCAAACCAATTCGACCACATGCATACCTAAATGGAAAGGATTCTTCAGTGATGCTCATGTTGATTTCCTATGCAACCTAGGTTTACAAATCCTAACACAATCTTATACTAGAATTACATTAATTTGTGTCTTTTCAAGGCATTACATTCATTTAGGTCAATTCTTCACGGCTTGCTAAATCGGGAGTATATTTTTACACAGGATTTCCCACTACATTGTTTCAAGCAGGTCACCAGATACTAGGCCATGATCACTCAAAATCTCAAGAAGCTCCCTTCCAAAACAAAATCCCTAGAAACAGCAACACCTCAGAATGTCACACAAATCAATTTTATCACACACATATCAATCACATACAACATAGTACAATACTAATAAATCACCAATTAAGAATACTCTTCTTCACTCATGCATCAATTTTTCACACAAACAAGTGTACAACTTCACTACATGCATTGATTTTTCACACAAACAAGTATACAACTTCACATTAGTTCAAGTCGAGTGCTAATTGCAGTGCATACTTCATTCATCTGTGCTGATTTCTTGAACTAACTTCGGGGAGGATGGCGTCGGGTAGCCGAGGATTGCTCGGGGATGACAAAGCGGCCGCCGGTGATGAAGTCAGCGAAGAAACTTGGGTCGAGGCTGCAGAGGATGGCTTCCATCGGGGGATGGAGCTTCGGCCAGGCGAGGAGGCAGGGTGGCCATGTGCAACTGAGTCGGCGACCTGTAGCAAGGGGATGGCGGCAGTGGCCTTCTCGTGTATGAGGCAACGGCGGCGACCAGCTTGGGAGCCCTCGCGGCGTGGAAGGGAGAGCGGCGGGACGGGGGCCATCGGAGGCAACGGGGCGGAGGCGGCGGGGTGGGGGGAGTGCGGAGGCGACGGGAGGCAGCAGCACAGGGGGCGTGCGGGGGCGGCAGGAGGTGGCGGAGCCGGGGGCGTGCGGAGGCAGCGGTGCTGGGACGTGCAGAGGCGGTGGCGCGGGAGGCAAGTGGACGTGACGGCGCGTGGGGCGTGCTGAGGCGGCGGGGCGGAGGAGCAAGTCCTGGGGAGGCGGGGAGCCAGCGGAGGCGAGAGAGGCGGCGGGCATGAGATTTGGGGCTGGCTAGGACGGAGGAGAGCGACGCCGACAGGGGAGGCGCTGGGGCGGGGAGGTGGAGGTAGTCGCCGGGGCGGGGGGTAAGGGGAGGGGCGAGTTGGATTTGGGCAGGGGCTGCGGGATGGGGTAGGTTTGGGGGTAGTTCAGGAGCAATTGCGGGTAAATTTCTCAAATATTAAGGGCAATGTGGTAATAGGACTCTAAATAAGCTCGAAAAACACCTCCTATCTAACTTTTCATAATGTGCATGAAATTTAGGGAGCTTAACCTCACATCTAGTTAGAAGCTTTGCCTTTTAGAGAGTTTATAACTTCCTGTGGCTATAAGCATGCCCATAAGCCTCTAGAAGGAGCCCGAGAGCATCTCCTATGAAGCCAAGCCTCACGAGGAGGTCGACTTCTCAAGGTCCCACGGCGCGCTGCCGACACCACAGGCCAATGGGATGCTTGCTTGGCAGTGATTAGTTTACTTACATTGGCTCCGTTGGGGGCATCCACTTGGCGTCGTCCATGTACTGAAGCATCACCTTCACTAACATGTAACGACAGCATATGCAAGCTCGATGAACTGAAGCTAGGCACTGGTGTCGTCCATGTACTGAAGCATCTTCAGTATTATTCGTGCAAACCATCATCTAATGAGGAACAGCATTGTTGATCAGGCAGTGAAACAAGCTCATTCATTCACATCGCATATGTCTTGGTGCCACAACGGCAACCTGCGCTGAGATCTGAAGCCCATTATTCTTTTTGTAGTTTCGCTCCACGGGATGCTTTGCTGGCAGCGATTAGTCACATCCGTTGGGAGCATTAATGACCTGCAGCTGGGGAGACTCCAAACCAGGGATACACATCCACATCTATCTACCCACCATCTCCACCCTCTCGATCTGCGCAACCCGGTCAAAGGTGAGGTTTTTGTACCTCCTTCATATTGCTGCTTCTGCTGCTTAATGTGAATTATGGGAATTAGGTTCGATTTTTGCTTGGGGGAGTAATTTTTTTGCGAGGAATATTGGGGATCAATTTGGGTTTTCCCTCTTGTGCTCAATTGTGTAGTGTCATAGGCGTTTTCTGCACTGAGTAATATATGCTGCAAATAAATAGTTTTACAAATACTCTACTCACTTGCTGACGTGGATTAAATAGAAAGAAAAAGGAGAAATAAATTAAACGGCCGTGTATCTCGCCGATCTCTGTGCTGTTGCTGTAAGTATAGTTTTTTGTAGGTGTTGTTCTGTTATAGTATTTTTGTAGGTGGCGTTCTCCGGTTCCTCCTAAGGCGTGCGCCAGCCGAAGTGGAGGAGCCATGGCCGAGCGCCGTGCATGGTGAGCTCAACGCTGGCCCGCTCTTCCGCATGGCCTCGGCAGCCTCACCACACCCATGAGAAGCAGTCGCCGTAGGTGGTTAATAGCATGGATACTGGCATTGAAGCCGGCGATGGACATGATCCGCATCCACACCATCCTCGGCGGCTTCATGTTCAGGCTGATGGTGCCCAAGGACAGTGAGTTCACGTGACGCATGCACGGAGCGCGTGGAGGACCTGGTGTCCGAGCTACTGCTTCCGCCTACTTCGTGTCCAGTGGGCTCGTGATGGATGCGTTGGCCAGACCCTCGGCACGTTCGCCGCCGCATAGCATCGATGGCCTGGCCCCTAACTTGTTGTCAGCCGCGGCATGTTAGGGCCGGGCGAGGCCCATCGATGCTAGGTCGTGCAGAGCTACTTGGAGCTGCCGCGGGAGAGGTCTGCACACTGCTATGCTAGCACGCGATGGCCGTCCCCTTCCCGCTCGCCGCCTATGCCTCCGCACGCCACGACCAGGTTTATGTTCCTGCAGTAGAGAAGGAGAAGGAGGGGAAAGAGGAATAATAGAGAGAGGGAAGAAGTTGGGGATAAGGACGATGATGTGGACATGTATGCAAAACTAGTTGACATGGCATGCTAAGTCAGCACCACGCCGACCTAATTAACCAGGTGCTAAATCTGGTTCACATGGGATTATGGATGTTAAATCTAATGAATTGAGTCGCAAGACTTAAATATTGTGGAAAGGGAAACTTTATCATTGGTACCTAAAAAAATAAAAGGAATTTACTAATCATTAATCATATTTTCAGTTGAATTTATCATGTCTTGCTAAATATTAGAGGAATAACTACCAAGATTTGTAGGTATATATTTTATGGTGAAGAAAAGGGTGAGTTATGGGAGTATACATTACACTATCAAGAGAATTATTTAATAATTAATCAAGTTAAAAAACACCAAAAAATCTGAGCATACAACAAATCATCAAATTTACTACACTTTGATCGATTACTAGTTCAGTAATTCCCTAGCTTAAAAAAACCATATTTTCTCTAGAACTACTACCCCCACTTTAATACCCAATTCATGCATTGGAAGCTCTTATCAATTGTCACTACGTGCAGTGCATTATGATTGTTGACTACAATTTGATCAAAACAAACACTTTTGTCAGTAGTGGTGAACCAATAAAAAAAGAGCAGACATTGGAGCATGCATGATGCACCAGGCCAAATGATCAACACTTGTTTAGTTTTCTTCTACTTCTAGTGGAAGTCTTATGGCTGAATTTTAGCAGTTGAAATCGAAACAGAAACCCAATATGACTACGATCCCATCCCTCACCGCTTAAATTTTTGATCTCCTAGATCCCATTATATCAAGCAACAACCTCTCGGGAGGCCGGGCAGCGTGGGGAGGCAGCGGTTGGGGAGGTCGGGAGCACAGGGAGGCTAGGCGGCGTGGGGACTGTTGAAATAGATTGCCCTCATTTCCCATCAGTTTAAGCTTTTGGGTGAACTAGTTCGGTGCATGCAATTCAATATGGTATCAGAGCCAAGAGGTCTCGAGTTCAAGACCCGATTAACGCAGTATCTATAAAAATATTTGCGGCCTACATCGATCCCACGTCTAAGGTCTGGAGGATCCTAGACGTGAGGGGGAGTGTTGAAATATATTGTCCTCCTTTCCCATCAGCTTAAGCTTTTAGGTGAACTGATTCGGTGCATGCAATTCAATAGGGACGTGGCGCTCGGGGACGCACCGGCAGCTCAAACTCTAGTCAGGGCAAGAGCAAAGGTGCGGGGGCGGGGAGGGGACGCATGGGTGGGGGTGGCGGGTGTGGGGCTAGGGCCTCATGGGTTTCGGGTAGTTTTGTTCGATGGCAAATGCGAGTAAATTCTAACTAACTATAGGGGCAATCTTAGAAATACATCCCACAAAAACCAAGAAAGCACATATGTTTTCTATTGCTACACTAGTTTTGGACTGGCTTATGAAAAGCATGTTTATGTATTTTGGTATTTGGTTAGGCTTTTGAATTATAAGCAGGGAAAGCTACATCGAAAATCCAACCAAATACCCCTAACGGTACAAGCTATAGTGAGTGAATTATTGAATTCTCAATTTTTTTTTGAAGAATTAGCAGCAGCGCCGCAATCATTTCATTAAGTAGAATCGGCGAAAAGCGAGGTACAAGAGCCAAACAGTCTATAACAGTGACAAGAAAGAGCAGAAAAGAAAATGAAAGGAGAGAGCAGCAAGGGAACACATCACGTTATTGCATCTGAGCCCGCTAAGACATGAAGCAGGGTGCTCAGCTTTTTAGCGCCAGCGAAGCACCACAGCTGCATGTCATTTTTAATCAAGCTCATTAGGCCAATACCAGGAGCGATTTGGAGTTGAAAGATCCTTTTGTTACGCTCGCGCCAAACCTCCCAGCATGTGAGCAGCATAAAGGATTTGATCTCTTAGGCTTTGGCACGTCCGACTTCGGCCGTTTCCGCGGAGACGCGATCCAGCCACCAATCCTGGATCAATTGGTCAGACTTGACGGCCAATTTGCAGGGAGAAGACCCTGGCAACTGATCTAGTCGCTAACTGCACTGCCAGATCCGGGTGGAGAAGCGACAGTGCATAACCATATGCCTTGGAGTCTCTTGACATTGCTTGCAAAGGGAACACCAAAAATCATTGTGCATGTTTCGTACGACAAGATTGTCTGTTGTGAGGACTCATTGCTGGATCAGTAACCAGGCGAAGTATCTGATCTTCATAGGCGCCCACATACTCCAGATTAGCTGGACGAACGGCTGATTGGTTAGGCCTAGGAACTGGGTGCGATAAGCCGACTGAGCCGAGTGGGCTCCATTCACCGTGAGCTTCCCAGAAATGTGATCTGGCTAGTCAGTGTTGACTCTTACTAGGTCCAGTTGCTGGAACAAGGTGATGAATTCAAGGACGAGGGCCGTGGAGATTCCACTTCTAATGTCAGCGATCCACTTGTGGTTTGCCAGCGCGTCAGCGACCACGCGCTTCTTCCTAACTGAGATGGCATAGAGATTGGGAACCAAGTCCATCGGACGCATACCCTGGAGCCACGCGTCAGCCCAAAATTTGGCAGTCTTTCTCGTTGCCAACAGTGATAACCATCAAAGCGCGAAACAAAGTCATTGTCATCTCAGCCGGATGGTGAGGCGCCGGCCGTGGGATGTCAGTTTCCTTTTATAGCCCGCGAGGTGCTTCTAGATCTTTTCCACCAGGGGTTGGAAGTGGATCTTGCGCAAGCTACGCAAGGACAAAGAGCCCGAGATAAGAGCAAGGAAAAACGCCCCGCCTGGCCTGGAAATTCTCCAGGATGTCTTCAAGATTCAGACCATCGCATTGGATTGGCGTTACAATTTTGATGTTTGAAAATTGGGATTTGTTTTCTGATTCGGTGGAAGTACTATAGACCGTGCACAGTACAGCCTGTACAGGTGCTTGAAGATGTGCCGTACGTCTTGACATGTAAGACAAATAAGGTGCTAATGTTTTAGTCTCAAAGCTTCGTTAGACACCGATACTTAGTGGGTGTTTATTCATGTGACTGTTGGGGGAAGGGTCCCCGCGTTACCCCGAACCGACGGACTTCTCCCCTACAGCGTTAAGATCCCTCTCCTTGCGTCGACCCATTTCGCCTAGCATCAACAAACTCCACTGGCATCGCCGACAGCGTCGAAGCCGTGCTCCGTCCCGGTGGACGTCGAGGGCCGCGCTCCGTCCCGGCGGACGTCGAGGCCGCGCTTCGCCCCGTCGCCAAGGACAACACGTCGTCATAGCAGAGGGTATTAGGGTATTAAAGTATTTAAGCATTTTGTAAATATTCATGTAAAAAGATCAAAATACCCCTGATGGTGTGTTATGACCCAAAGGGTATAATTGTAATTTCTCACACCCCTCTCCCAACCCCTATAAATAGGGCCCAGGGGTAGAGAGAAAAGGATCGATTTTTCTCCGCATAAATTATAATTCCTGAAATCAGTACGAGAGTTTTCACTTCGCCCCGACACGGGAGTTTCCATTTATCCTCGACACGAGTGTTCCATGTTACGCGTCAGCGGTCACAGTAACCCGCGCGCCTCACCTCGATGGACGCTACACTTGTTCGTACTCCCTCGGTACTCCCAGAGGTCGCGTAGCCGATCGGGGGTGCCTAAAGTATACTGCCTAGTCCCGTAGCTACGACAGTTTTGTAATTACCGAGTCCTAACTAGGGGGCTCATTTTGTAATTAACTCTTTCTCTTTCAGCTATAAATGAATGGCAGTGCTCCTGCTAGTTCGTCAAAATCTTTTTGGCAGAAACAACCTACTAGCAGTTGCTTTTGAATCCTGACATGCTATCGTCAATGGTTAACTATATATACTAATCGCTCCTAAATAGTTGGTTAAATGTAGTTATGTACATAACATTGTTGATAGTTAATCTGCCATACTTGTTTGTTAACTTGACTTTTTAATTTTTACTGGATTGCTCATGTATCAGATGGATTTATCAAAAGAACATAAATCAACAATCACCAATATGCCACTGTGCTGACTGCTGAGTAATGTTGGATGCAGAGAGCAGTGTACCAGTGCAATACCCAATTGATAGGAGTTGGATAGCTCAAAAGAATAAACAAAACCAGCTGATGCATTAACAGTGAAATTCTGTTTTTTACACTGAAAGCATTTGGCCACATATCATACAATATTTCTTGCAATGTATCACTAAACATCTAACATCAGAGGCTTTGGGCTTCTGTTCAGAATTGATTCAACACTCAGCAAGACAGGATCATACATTTGGAAACGGACTCCAACATCATCCTATAATGTTAGCACCAGTCAAACCCCAAAATTGCTACAAAAGGAATTTTGTCGGCTGCCACTGCATCTTACACCTCTTGGTCAAGGTGCTCCAACACCCGAAGACAGGTTCTTTTGGCACCTTCAAAATGATTTGGTTCTGATCCCAGCCAGCTCCCTCCATTTGTTTGAGGAAATCAGTAAATCTATCCTCCAATGTAATGAGGCTCTCTTCTAGCCAAGAGAAAACCTCATCCTACCTTAGCTGATTTTTGTGAAGCCAATGTGCTTGCCATAGGCTCCTTACGACCGACATGCTCATAGCTGCCTCCTGAAACAAGTGAAGCAGATACATCATACGCATTTGTTAATACAATGCCTAATTATTTGCATGCACCAATTCTTAGCAGTACATCACCTTGAATTTAACAACAAACGCTGGCTCTTTTGACCCAAGCTGCTCAAAAAAGAGGATGTACTTCTCATTCTTGTAAAAGCTTAGTAGCCAATTCACTTGTTTATGAGTTTTCAATAGTTAAGAACATGCATGAGCAAGTGACACCAGAAGCCGGCATGTCCTTTCTCTGATCCTTCTGTATCATCTGAACAAAAATGACATCAAGTAAAGATGAAAAAGAGCCCCGTTTAGCTGTCAGAGAAACTAACAAAAGCAAAGCGACAGATTCCTCTGCTCTGGACGATTATCCATATGCAAAGGGCCAAAAACAGAGAGCACACCAAAAAAACAGAGAGACTGACGAAGGCCAACCCTGCCGCCCTTCATCTCCAACGACGTGTGTTTGTCTCTATCTAAACTACACAATGCGCTGTGATGATACACAGCGAGGAACCGGCAAGTGCGGGAATTGGGATTGGGAGGCGTTTGCGGGAACTGGGATTGCGGCGGTGGTGATGCGTCATGGTCACGGTTTCCCTTGGTCGTGGGAATTGGGTTTGCTGGCAGCCGGGGGCAGGCAGTAGCGCCACCACGAAGGGCGGCAGTAAGCAGCCATTGGGGCGCGAGGGGAGCTCGCACGCGGCGGCCGCAGACCGGGGCAACCAGCGATGCCGGCATGGTGCAGGGCAGCGGGATGCAGGCAGGTTCGGTGCGGACTAAGGGAGGATAGGGTTAGAGATTCAGGGGATTGGGCGTTCGGGAGGAGACTCGTGCGCGGAGCAGAAATTTAGCCCGATCGTACCCTTTTTAATTCAACGGTGGATCTCAATTTGGTACCTTCTAGTAGTTAGGACGTACCGGTACCTCTTGGCAGTGGCCGAGCCAAGATCGGGCCGGGCCCTAGGCCAGCCCCAGGCCGACAAGCGCTACAGTGTCAAAAATGCTACAGTAAATGATACAGTATCAAAGAATTCCGACGTCAGGACCCGGGCCACGGCCCGGGCAGCCCGGGTCCTGTCTCCACCCTGCCTCTCGGTACCTTCCCAAGTACTGGAGAAAGACTCATATGCATGTATGTAACCTTGTATGAGAAACAACAGCAATCATGAGGGCAAATCTTGAGGTGCATGCATGGTTGACTGACCTGGAGCGCGTGTGCTACTCCGTCAATATGTCATGGTCCGGTTTGCGTTGCTTTGCCTGCCGTGCCGCTTTCCATCGTGCGTTGCTTTGCAGGTGCTCCACCAGGAGCGAGCATGGTCAGATGGTCTAGACTTCGAGGGGCACAGAGTATCAACATGTACAAACATTACAACGTGTTGCGACCTGCGATGCTTGCCCTGCCGTGCCCGTGGGGCGATCAGGCAACGTGACTACGATCGATGTACATACGTTTGCATCACACAGAACAGGCCGATCATGTACGTTGACTCGAAAGTCTGCTGAAAATGAGCCTATTTATGCGCGTAGCTCTCGATATCGGTTGTCATTGCAGAGACGATCGAATAGACAGACGCGCAGCACAATGGCCCCAGCATCATCATCTGCACGCATCTCCGCCGTCCTACTAGTACTACTGTCGGCGATCTCATCTTCTTCCCCAAGTCCGACTAACGGCAACGGCAGCGACACGGACCTCGCCGCACTGCTGGCTTTCAAAGCCCAGCTCGCCGACCCTGCCGGCACCCTCGCCAACGGCTGGACAACCAAGTTGTCCTTCTGCCGCTGGGTCGGCATCACTTGCAGCCACCGCCGGCAACGTGTCACCGCGCTGTCATTGCCGGACACGGCCCTCAGTGGATTGATTTCTCCTGAGCTCGGTAACCTTTCTTTCCTCTTCGTCCTCAATCTCACCAAAACCGGCCTCACGGGCTCCATCCCAGCCGATCTTGGCAGGCTACGCCGGCTTAGATCTCTCGATCTTAGTGAAAATAGCCTGTCAAGTGCTATTCCTCCTGCCTTGGGTAACCTCACAAGGCTCGAGTTTCTTAGACTAACTCTGAACCAACTCTCGGGGCAGATCCCTCCTGAGCTGCTGCTACATTTGCACAACCTTAAGAAAATATCTCTAAGAAGAAATTACTTGAGTGGCCAAATACCATCCTCTTTGTTCAACAACACGCCTGCCTTGACGTACATCAACTTTGGAAACAACAGCCTCTCAGGTCCTATACCACACAGTGTTGCCTCCCTCTCCATACTTGAGTTCTTTATCCTAGAGCTCAATCAACTCTCCGGCCAAGTGCCACAAGCCATGTACAACATGTCCAGGCTGCAAGTCATGGCATTCCTAAGCAACAATCTAAGTGGGACGATTCCACCCGAACTAGGTCTAATGCAGGAACTCCGCTATCTGGATCTTTCGGTCAATCAACTGGCCGGTTCAATTCCAGCTTCCCTCGGCAATTTATCCGAATTATCTCACCTACGTTTGGACCACAATCAATTGTCCGGATTAGTACCAGCAACACTTGGAAACATTGTAGCTTTGAATAAACTTGTCCTGCAAAATAACAATCTAGAGGGGAGCCTGGACTTTTTGTTGGCTCTTTCCAATTGCAGACTGCTAGAGTACCTTGTCATAGGGAGTAATTCTTTCACAGGCGCCTTCCCGGACCACGTGGGAAACCTCTCTACACAGCTAATTTATTTCATGGCAAGTTACAACAAGATAACAGGCGGCCTTCCAGCAACAATGTCAAACTTAAGCAACCTTGAGTGGATAGATCTTTATAACAACCTACTCACGGAGGCAATCCCGGAATCCATCACTATGATGAAAAATCTCGTGCTGCTTGATCTCTCCAACAATGACATCTTAGGCCCTATCCCAACACAAATCGGTATGCTCAGGAGTCTAACAAAATTGTTCCTCGAAACGAACAAACTTTCTGGCTCAATACCACGCAAAATTGGAAATCTTAGCGAATTAGAGTGCATTGACTTGTCCAATAATCAGTTAAGTTCAACAATACCGGCAAGCTTATTCCACCTTGATAAAGTTATCCTACTAAATCTTTCTTACAATTCTTTTGCTGGTGCTTTACCAGCAGATGTTGGTGGGCTAAGAGAAATGTACCAAATCGACCTTTCTTCCAACTTCTTGATTGGAAGCATCCCAGAATCATTTGGGCAACTTGAGATGCTTATCTCTCTAAATCTATCACATAACTCGTTTGAAGGCTCGATTGCAGACCCACTTGGAAATCTAACTAGCTTAGCATCATTAGACCTCTCCTCCAACAACATCTCTGGTACCATTCCCATGTTCCTTGCCAATTTTACCGATTTGATTACCTTGAATCTCTCCTTTAATAGGCTAGAAGGCCAGATACCAGAGAGAGGTGTTTTCTCAAACCTCACATTGCAATCTTTGATTGGGAATGCTGGGCTATGTGGCTCTCCACGCCTCGGATTTTCACCATGTCTTGAAAAGTCTCGTTCAAGTAATAGACAATTGCTAAAATTTCTACTCCCAGTTGTCACCGTCGCTTTTGGCAGTATTGCTGTTTGCTTATACCTATGGATCGGAAAGAAACTTAACAAGAAGGAAGAGATCAAAGCTTCTGTTGATCCGGCTGATGTCATAGGGCCATCAGATACTCTCCTACCATGAGCTCATTCGCGCCACCAATAATTTCAGTGATGATAACATGTTGGGGTCTGGAAGCTTCGGAAGAGTTTTCAAGGGCCAACTGAGCAACGGTTTGGTGGTTGCAATAAAAGTTATTGACATGCAGCTCGAGCAGGCCGTGAGAAGCTTTGATGCTGAGTGCCGTGTGCTTCGCATGGCGCGGCACCGCAACCTGATAGGGATACTCAACACCTGTTCCAACCTAGACTTCAGGGCACTTGTGCTTCAATACATGCCAAATGGTAGCTTAGAGATGCTCCTACACAGGTCTCAGAGTACGGTGCACTTGGGATTCCTTGAGAGGTTAGGCATCATGCTCGACGTGTCGATGGCAATGGAGTATCTGCACCATGAGCACTATGAGGTGATCTTGCATTGCGACTTGAAGCCTAGCAACGTGTTATTCGACGAGGACATGATTGCGCACGTTGCGGACTTTGGCATTGCAAGATTGCTTCTAGGTGATGACAACTCCATGATATGTGCGAGCATGCCTGGAACAGTTGGGTACATGGCACCAGGTACATAGCTAGCACATGTTAATTAAACCATTGACTAACTATGGTTGATGAATCACGGTCTAGTTTTTGTTTCCATATTACTTGAGCAGAGTACGGGTCTCTTGGAAAAGCATCGCGGAAGAGCGACGTGTTCAGCTACGGGATCATGCTCCTTGAAGTATTCACAGGAAGGAGACCCACGGATGTTATGTTTGTGGGAGAACTGAGCCTTCGGCAGTGGGTTCATCAAGCATTTCCTGCAGAGCTTGTCCATGTCGTGGATGGCCAGCTACTGCAAGGCTCTTCCTCTTCTAGCTCGGGCTTGGACAATGGCTTTCTTGTTGCGGTATTTGAGCTAGGTTTGCTCTGCTGCAGTGACTCGCCTGATCAGAGGATGACGATGAGCGACGTGGTTGTGAGGCTGAAGAAGATCAAAGAGGAGTACACCAAATGGACACCAACGACGCGGAGTTTGCCAGTGTGATTGATCACCTTTTTTTTCTGAGAGGAGATCACCCTTTCTTATGTCTCATGCATGGATGCATCCGTTCTTCTCTTTTTGAGAGATGTATCTCTTCTGCTTCCGCAATAAGAACATCATAGGGCCTTCTTGCTCTGGCATTGCTGAATTCGGCTGTAGGCCTGTGGGCCGTAGTATACACATGCATGGTCCAGATAGCTAATTTCTCCTGCTTCGCTTTTCTTCCTGAGAGTAGGATTTTTTCAATTTAAAGAAAAGGAGAGTAGGATTTTCTTTTTATGGGAGTGGCACTTTCGCTTGACAACTAAGGCACTGGGCAAGAGCAAATATGCTCAAAAAGAGAGAATACAATTAGTCAACAAATTATCAAGCACTCGTGTAAGAGTTCTCTCCCTAATATGAGCACCTCTTTGTAGGTTGTTGCATAATTGTATTACGTATTTATTATTAGAGATAGTCACTGTCGTAGCTACGGGACTAGGCAGTATATTTTAGGCACCCCCCGATCGGCTACGGCGACCTCCGGGAGTACCGAGGGAGTACGAACAAGTGTAGCGTCCGTCGAGGTGAGGCGCGCGGGTTACTGTGACCGCTGACGCGTAACATGGAACACTCGCGTCGAGGATAAATGGAAACTCCCGTGTCGGGGCGAAGTGAAAACTCTCGTACTGATTTCAGGAATTATAATTTATGCGGGGAAAAATCGATCCTTTTCTCTCTACCCCCTGGGCCCTATTTATAGGGGTTGGGAGAGGGGTGTGAGAAATTACAATTATACCCTTTGGGTCATAACAAACCATCAGGAGTATTTTGGTCTTTTTACATGAATATTTACAAAATGCTTAAATACTTTAATACGCTAATACCCTCTGCTATGACGACGTGTTGTCCTTGGCGACGGGGCGAAGCGCGGCCTCGACGTCCGCCGGGACGGAGCGCGGCCTTGACGTCCACCGGGACGGAGCACGGCTTCGACGCTGTCGGCGATGCCAACGGAGTTTGTTGATGCTAGGCGAAATGGGTCGACACAAGGAGAGGGATCTTAATGCTGTCGGGGAGAAGTCCGTCGGTTCGGGGTAACGCGGGGACCCTTCCCCCAACAAAAACAAACAGATTATTCCCTAGTTAGGTTGTTTCTGCCAAAATTGTTGCTACAGTAAGTACGTTTAGCGTCAAGCTTTGGATTTTTCCTTCCCCTTTACGGTATGAGTGAAGCGAATCTTCTCTGCTTTCTTGTTCTTCCCATCAGAACTACCATCTAAGTCATCATCGCTAATATTGCCATGCTTGCCATTTGATTTCTTCCAGGAACCTGACCCATAAACATATTCTTTGACCTTGTGGCTGGTCGTCTCCTCTGTAGGATCAGCATCAGTCTTTGGTTTCCAAATGAAAATGGACCTACACGGATAGAACCTTGTAAAGGGTGAAGAAAGATTATGTGTTGGATAAAGATGTTGGGCACATATGATAGATTGGTCTACCTTGAGCTTCCCGTAGCCAGTGCTAAGTCCATCCCAGATATCATGCACCAAGTGCTTGGACCCTGTTAAGAACAACAATAGGGTTGATTAAAATCAAGCCCAAAATGGATGCAAATTTGTTCAGAACAGTGCAAAGCAATGATTCTCTAAGTACAGCACAAGATGCATACATATAGATTGAAATGCAATCTATATAGGCATCTTTGCGCAGTGATGATAAGGAAAAGGGAGAGTAGTTGTCAGTTAAACAAGTAACTCCACCTTTTGCAGACTCCAATTAGAGGCCAAGCAATCTGGTCATCTCATAACAAGTAACTCCACCTTTTGCAGAGTATACGCAATGAAGTTCATTGAACATTGGACTAGGCAAAAGTTATCTGAAGAATTCAACTCAGCGGTATGTCTAACCCTTTATAACCTTTGTTCCATTAAACTGAGCTGGCCTAACCAACTATAATATTTTTAATATGCACTTGTAGATAGATATGGACATCTTTCGGAAGAAGGTGGCAGTGGAACTAATAAATTCACCATTGAATATGAAGTGCAATGTCAAAGACGACATAAAGCGTGGAGTTTCTGAGGCGACACAGGTGGCATAAGCACATCATAGTTATATAAGCCAATCCAAATTTCATTTATGTTTTAACAGACAAAGTTCATGCATATATCATGTGTTGCTCATACATGCTCTATTGCACATACTACAAAGTAAGAAGACATGCTATTAGACAGTGTTCGTCAGGCAGAGACCAACATATATATATGCAGGACACAGAAAAGGAACGACAATGAATGTATGGATGGCACATCTGTTTTCCTCCTTGGGAAAAGCATGATAGGTTAAGTTACTTCAAAATAAGTGTGGTGACCAGTTTTCTTCTAAAAGAAAGGGAAGTGACCAGAGAACTTACATGTTTAGGCAATCCAACATCTGCAAGCTTAACACGATCATTAGGATCTACTAGTATGTTTGCACCTTTGATGTCCTGCAAATTGTGAAGAGCAGATTTAAAAGTACACCAGAGTTCCACTGATACATACCTGGAGCAAAGCATTTCTTGCATTACTTTCTAGCATTACCATGTACAAACGTAGATATGCCATGAAAAACATCTCAGAAAGAGATAAAGCACTGGGAATCAATCTATTTCTGCTAGTCAACGAAATTTCTTGCATTAACATCCAAAGCTTTCCAGTCAACAAGAGAACTCGCAGGACAAGGAATCAATCTATGGAGTATTATCTAGTGCTTATGTAGGGGATTCTGCTACAACAAATAAAGTTACCATGTAATTCTCCACTACAACAAAAAAATCACTTGAGTCTACCTTCTTTGGTTCTTCCAACAGAGGACTTGAGGGGAAAAGTGGAGGAGGTGGCAACGAGCTCCTGGTTGAGTTCACTAACGGAGGAGGCTGGACTGAGGTCCCGGGGAGAGGCGCTGCACACCGGCGTTGGAGCTGCGAGTGGCGGCCATCAGTGCTGGATCTGGAAAGATCTTGCGGCATTGGAGGTGAGGAGGAGAGCGGCGGGTTTGCTGCAGATGCCGGAGGGAAGGGGTCACCGGCCTTGGAGGTAGAGAGATAGAGGAGGAGGCGACCAACTAGGGCAGCGCCACAGCCATGGTGATGGGAAGAGGTACAGATGCGGGGGAGAGAGGTACGAGCAGCGCCGCCAGTGCTGATGGAAGCGGCGGCACGGGGGCAGGGCTGCGGGGGAAGAGAGGCGGAAGCAGTCCTCGGGAGTTTGCTAAGAGCCCACCTGTTGATAGCGGGGTGGTGGCGGGAGGGGTGCGATGGCAAGTGAGCGATGCGTCTGGAGGAGGAGGCGAGGGGATCGATATGGCGTCTTGCATTCTCGTCGATCGGCGTGGGAGGAGTTGAAATAGACGACAGGAAGAAGATAAGTGGTGGACCATTCTGCCCCTAGCTAGTTGGTACCTCCATCCCCTCATTTGAATTGGTGTGGTAGTATCGAGAGGTACCACGAGATTTGAGCCATCGGATCAGAGTAACATGAACGGCTGAAGTTATTTTCAAGGACTAGAGGAGTTCTCCATGCATATGGTTGTTTTCACAATTTTTTGAAGTGTGCAACTGTGTTTTTCCACACTCAAGCACACTCTCATGCCTCATAGCTAGCTGTGAAGAGAAAATGCAATTCTCTCAAGGGATCAACGAGACCTAGAAGTATGTAAGTAATTGCTATTTGTTGCCGCTGATGCTGTTCTAACGTGCAAAACTGAATTCATATATGTTTTGAACAATCAGAGTTTATTTCTAATGCAATATGATTCTGTGATGGTTTGTGATAATTTTGTGATGGTTTTGTATGTTTTGTGATGATTTTATATGTTCTATGATGCGATTGTATCAATATGTGTTGTGATGATGGTTGTACGTGTGATGTGATATGTTGTTTTAAAGGGCATCGCTACTACACAAACCCTGATCCACGATATACTTCAACGATGGGTAAGGCTGGGCCATCACTAATGAGTGCAGTTATCAGTGACAGGTTGAAGAGAGACCTGTCGTTGATGACTCAACAATGACAGGTTAAAGGGAGGCCCATTGCTGATGACGCATCACTATGTAGAAATTTTAGACTTCCGCCAACTCCCACTAACTCTGAAATCCAAATTTCAGAGTGCAGCAGGGTATATAATTCACCTCAGTGTGTCTTAAAAGGCAAATTTGGAGATCAAAACATATACAAGTCCAAATGCTAGAAGACTTTTTAGGTGCGTTTCATCGGTAGCTTCATTTTGAGTGTTCGTGGAGCCAAAATAGATACCGTATGCAAAAGTTATATCCATTTTAGTGAGGCCCTACTAGGTAGGGCCTTTTTTGGATTCCTTGTAAAGTCATGAATGACGAGCCAAATCATTACCCATCGTTGATAAGTCTGTTATCAACGGCGGGCCAACTCAGGTCAACAACGACCAATGATCAACGATGGGTCCGAAAACCGTTGTTGATCAAGGATTTGGCTCGTCAGCCATGAGGGTTTCTATAGTAGTGCATGGCTAGCAAATTCTGAGACTAGCCAAAAAAAGGAAAATCTTGGCCTAGAGTAAGAAATCATCACTGACAGGTTGTCCTAGCACTAGTCACTGATAACATGTTATTAGGGACAGGTTAGGTTAGCCGCTTGTCATTGATGACAAGTCATCAGTAACGGGTTATATTCACTACCCGTCACCGATGACAATATCAACATTGATGAGTGTCCTCAATACCCGTCAGTGATATAGCATCACCAGTGACGGGTAATTTACCCATAAACACTCATCACTGATGCACTCGAAATCCTTCAGTGATGATGGGTTTCGCCCGTTAGTGATGTAGTGATCTACAGTAGTGTGTGTCTTGATTGTCCTATGAACACTCACTAAGCTTACTTGAGAGGAATTGTCACAGGTATGGACCTAGATAGTGAGTGAGAAAGAGAGAGAGGCACCCCAGTTCGGTTACAAGGGCCTACAGAGGTGCCTGGGTGTGGTGTACCCGACTTTAAGGACCGGATAACCCTTGCGTTTACTGTACTAGTCCTATAATCAGTAGCCAGTACACACAAGCTAGCTTGAATATCATGGACATGCACGTATAATTAGATATTCATAAATAAACCGACCATGATGGTCAGGTTCAAATACTTGTAGCCCAAAGGCCAAGAGTCTGCAGCGGAAATCAAGCGATGGTGTGGCTCACCGATATGCTTTACCCCATAGGCAACCGACTGGGATTACACCCTAACTTTCGTCGTATGTTGTCATCGTTCTCAAAGTATAACCCTCTTCGTCTGGCCAAATCAACTAGCCAGATGAGTACATTGAATGTACTCGCAAGGGAATAGTATAATGGCTATATCCATGCATGGTTTTATTTCAAGGAAGACGTGCTTGCCTGGGTTGCATATTGTGCAAAAATTAAGTTCTCCTCAATAGTACCATAATAGATTGTAAAGGCATTTTGAGCAATACTTATTGATTGTTGATCCTAATATGACGGTAGCAACCTGCTATCGCTTTTCACAGCTCCATAATGAGCTAACTTCCACGACCTCGTACCACCGCCATGTGTCATGACCTCAAAATATACTTCTGCGGCTTCTGCTACCTGCCCGTAGCTCATACCGCACACTGCGAGCACATCATGCCCGTGTCCGTAAACCCATGCCCTTATTTTAAAACAAAAACGAGCCTAACCAGGGTGTGGCTTAAACCAAGTTGTGTCCATGACCGCAGACGCAGCTATTCGAATAGATTTTTGGCACTCTACAGACGTTGTATGGCTTTACCCACATGATGTGGTTCTCCCTTGATGCCAGGCCTGATGACTACACTTCATGAGGTGTACTGGCAGGGATATCACAATGAGACTTTTCCCCCACTTAGCCCTAACAACAAACCCGCCAGATGAGTCATTTGCGCACTGCTTGTTAAATCGCGCCACAGTGCAGATCCATCTTTGTGTCAAACATCTTTCTATGCTAAATCACGAGAAGGCTCTCCGGAGTCTACCCACTCTTTGCACTTTCCACCTTTCGCCTATAGGTTCGCACGCTAGTACCAAGTAGAATACTTGGTCAAGTCCTTTCCATAAAGGACATGTGGACGTATGATATAAACTTGGCCGAGTGGCACTTAGATTCGGTCCTTAATTGATCCGAGCAAGACTCCGCATAATACCAAGCCACACGCGCTAGATTACTAACGATGCCACATAAGGCATCCTTATTTCGACAACCTTCCTCCCGACTCCACCTTATATTTCTCATCTGGATCCAAATCAACTCCGGTTTGATTTTTCCTACTAGGCACTAGCCTAAGCTTCTATACCCTAGGTTCCCGATGGCATCACCGTGCGCTAGAGGGTTTATTCCTAAGGCGACAAGGAAGATGTATTGATGACATGCAATCACAGGCTGTAGTTATTCTAATACAAAAAATAAGGGTAGTATCAACATAGCATGCAAGTTTTGCAATCAACATAATTAAATCTGAAAGCATATGATTCAACATGATCAAGGTGGGGATGCTTGCCTGGCGATATTGGCCGGGTCTCGGTCCTGAACCTGATATGACAGCCCTCCGGATTTCTTTGCGCTTGCTGGAACTACACGTCGGAAAATTATCGAATAAAGAACGGTGCGATCAAAAGCCAAAAACATTCAAGGGTAACACCCGAAGAAGTAATCCATGTGATCGTGGGGAATTTGGTTAGTTATGGGTTTTTGGAAGCCTTAGGAAGTTAATGGACGCTTTAGGTTAATATAGCAAGGACATTACACTTAGGCTTCATTTAGTTACTACCGTGTCAGAGGGAACACATATTAGGGTTGCTTTAACTGTTATTTCAGCAATATGGAGATGCGCTGGATTTTGGTGTTACTTGGCAAACAACATGTATAAGATTACGTTGAAATATTTTAAGCTCGGTTTAGATGAACATAGCAGAGCTCATGTTTTCGTAACAAGGTTTTGAGCACATTAGGATCTCTTTTTAGTTATGGTATTAGTGTAAAGAAAAATGTTTAAATTTCGTAAACCTATGGATCCAAAACATTTTATTTGATTTTACAAGATTTTGTGGAAAGAACCAATCTAATTGGGTTTATATCGAGGATGGTATGCTTAACGTACTTAAATTTTGAAATGTATCCAAATTAATCCTAATCAATTTCAAAAATTATAAAAGTGGTATGGTGAGTAGGTTTTGATTTTAGAAAAAATGTAGGAAGAAAAATGGACAAGCGGAGCTATGATGCGAGAGAAATGAAGTTCTGAAGATTTGTCGGGAGGAAGAATGAGAGGGGATAGTTCTGCTAGAGGGAGACGGGAATAAATTGATGACGTCGAAGATCCATCCCAGCCGATCTTGGCAGGCTACTCCGGCTTAGATCTCTCGATCTTAGTGAAAATAGTCTGTCAAGTGCTATTCCTCCTGCCTTGGGTAACCTCACAAGGCTTGAGGATCTTGGACTAACTCTCAACCAACTCTCCGGGCAGATCCCTCCTGAGCTGCTGCTACATTTGCATAACCTTAGGAAAATATCTCTAAAAAGAAATTACTTCAGTGGCCAAATACCATCCTCTTTGTTCAACAACACGCCTGCCTTGACGTACATCAACTTTGCAAACAACAGCCTCTCAGGTCCTATATATACCACTCAGTGTTGCCTCCCTCTCCATACTTGAGTTCTTTATCCTACCATTCAATCAACTCTCCGGCCTAGTGCCACAAGTGTACAGCATGTCTAGGCTGCAAGTCATGGCACTGGGAGCCAACAAGAACCTGACTGGGCCAATTCCGAACAATCAAAGTTTCTGCAGCACGTGTTGTTCTTAAACCGGTACATGCATATCAATACAGAACGAAAAGCAAGGGGTGATCGATCGATCACTGTGCCGCACTCTGCGTCGTCGCTGCTATCCATTCGGTGTACTCCACTTTGATCTTCTTCAGCCTCACGACAACGTTGTTCATCTTCATCCTCTCGTCAAGCAAGTCGCTGGAGCACAGCAAACCCAGCTTGAATACCGGGACAAAAAAGTCACCGTCCAAGCTGCAGCTCGAAGAAGTGGAGCCTTCCAGTAGTTGGCCATCCACGACATCGTCAAACTCTGTAGGAAATGCCTAACGTACCCACTGCCTAAGGCTCACTTCTCCGCCGTACATAGCATCTGTGGGTCTCCTTCTCGTGAAGACTTCAAGGAGCATGATCACGTAGCTGAACACATCGCTCTGTCGTGATGCCAAGAGACCCTACTCTGCTCAAGAAATATGTCGTAGGTACGAGCCTAGACAGTAGATTTGTGGCAATCCGGTCAGTTACGACGACCTCCGGGCGTGCGAAGGGACAACGAGCGAGAGCGCGAACGCGTGAGGCAGCCGACGACGTAAGTCGGTGTTTGTATTAGGGCATGAAATAAGAGCTTACACGTGAGGCAGCCGACGACGTAAGTCGGTGTTTGTATTAGGGCATGAAATAAGAGCTTACACGTGAGGCGAATGAAAAAATGGGGTCCCTTGCCCTCTACCCCCAGGGGGCTATTTATAGGGGAAAGGGAGAAAAATATGAGATTACAGTTATGCCCTCACATGGGAGGGAACTCATAAGGACATTATGGTCATTTTCCATCCCTAGAGAATCCTAGGAGAATATTCCCGAGCATCTTCGGGAGAATCTTCGGGAGAATCTTCTTGGAGAACGTGATGGCCTCGCGTATGGGCTCGTCGGAGACAGCGCTGACGACGGAGCGCGGACTCGTCGGAGACAGCCCTGACGCGGAGCGCGGGCTCGTTGGAGATAACCCTGACGCGGAGTCCCGACACGGAGAGCGGGCTCGTCGGAGACAGCCCTGACGCGGTGACCGGGCTCGTCGGAGACAGCCTTGACGACGGAGAGCGAGCTCGTCGGAGACAGCCCTGACGACGAAGAGCGCGTGGACGCATCGGAGATAGCTTTGTCGCGGAGAGCGCGGATGAGAACCCTAACAGTGTTGCAGTGATCCTGAACAGTGTCGATCCGGGGAAGCGCGGAAACCCTCCTCCAACAAAATACATAAACTAAAAGTAGAAAGGGGTTGATCAACCATAATTAAACAATGGTTCAATAAAGAACTGCATTGAGCAAAATAATAAGTGTTAGCAAGTCCCTGGTGCCATGTACACAAATGTTCCAGGCATGCTCGCAGAGATCATGGAGGTGTCATCACCTAGTAGCAACCTTGCAATGCCAAAGTCTGCCACATGCACCATCATGTCCTGGCCAAGCAACACATTGCTCGGCTTCAAGTCGCAATGCAAAACCACCTTAGTGTTCATGGTGCAGATATTCCATTGCCATGGATACGTCTAGCATAATGCCCAGCCTCCCGAGGAACCCCAAGTACCTTGTACGCCCTTGAGAGTAGTGCAAGAGTGTCTCTAAGTTGCCATTGGGTATGTACTGAAGCACTAGTGCGCTGAAGTCTAGGTTGGAACAGGTGTTGAGTATCCGTATCAGATTGCGATGTCGTGCCATGTCAAGCACACCAAACCACTGCTTAGTTGGCCCTTGAATACTTTTCCAAAGCTTCCAGATCTCAACAGGTTATCTTCACTGAAACTATCAGTGGCACGAACGAGCTCATGATAGGAGACTATCCGGTGGCTTATGACATCATCTGGATCAGCAGAAGCTTTGACGTCTCCTTTCTTCTTAAGTTTCTTTGTGATCCATATGTAGCTTCTTGCGGACGACTTTCGAGTCAACTTGTTCTGTTGGGTACGTGGTGCACTACATCCATCGTGGCGTAGTTAGGCCGAAAGGCACGGCAGGCAAAGCAACGCACACTACTACAAAACAGGGTTTCCTGGACCCCTGATCTCAGCCGGTGCAAGCAAAACCGACAATAAAACTGAAGTCTTAGTCGGTTAGTGCAAAAAAACCTACTGTACTCAATGAACCGGCTGAGATAATATGTAATCTCAGCCGGTTCATCTATGAAAACCGGCTGTAAGAAACTAACCGGCTCAGATAATGTGACGTCTCAATCGGTTTTAAAAATGAACCGACTATAATAGTATCCAAGACGGTTCATATAACAAAACTGACTAAGATAGTGTTAATATCTCAGCTGGTTTTAATAAACAACCGACTGAAATAATTTGCGTCCAATTCACGCCGCTGCCTATTCCCTTTTACCCTAGCTACCAATTCCCTTGTCTCCGCCCCCCTCACCTCCTTAGCTGTCTCTCTCTCCCCTATCCTCTCCTCCCGATCCCCAAATCCTCAAATCCTCCTGAGCTCCTAGCCCTAGCGCCGCTCCATTCCCAAATCGCACCTCCCCCGCCTCCTCTGCCACTGCAACCATGCTCCGAGCCGCCCTCAACTACGGCGACGGTCGCCGCCACCTTCCCACCCTCCTCCTCCACCATCGCCTCCTCTACGGCTCTTCCATCGCCGCGCTCTTCTCCCAGCCTTCCCTGCCTGCGGATCCCACCCCCGCTATCCAGTCCGCCGGCATTGACTCCGTCCTCCCCGTCTTCACCGTCCTCGCCGACTGTGCCACCAGCCTCGACACCGCCCGCTCCTGGATCTGCGCGTGGATGCAAGGCACAGGCCTCGTCTCAGTGTATCACACGCCAGAGGACCTCAAGGATGCCGTCGCCGAGGCCAAGGACCTCTTGGACGAGCTCGTCCTCTGCCGTCGCCACCCTGCACTCCTCCTCCTATGGTAACCCTCTCCCTCCTCTCCTCACCGCGATCCCTCTCTCTCCCCTCCTCACCGCCGCCGCTCTTCTCCCACCCTTCTAGATCCACCCGCCCTCTCCTCCCCATCCGTCGCGGTCGTCCTGTCCACGGCTCCTCCTCGACCTCAAGGACGTCATCACCGAGGGCTCAGCCGACCGGCGGATGGCCATGAGCCAGGTTTGTCTTCCTTTTTAACTTGTATATACACAAATCTTCGCCAAGGAGAGCAGCGGAGCGAGGAGCACCATCTCCAAGATTCCTGCCTTCCGTTGGTTTGTTCTCCGATTCCTGCCTTCCATTTCAATAATCTTGTGCTGCATATTACTCTTGCTTAGTGATGCTTGTTTCTTTAATTATTGAAACGTTCTTAGTGATACTTGATTCATAGTCTACAAAATTCGTTTACACTTTGGTATCTTTGGCTGATGTTAATTGCGAGGTTGGTGACAAGGATTTCAAGACTGCAATTGACTACTACTCAAAGGTATCATCACTTCAATTCTATGTCCATAAGTTGCTGCTTCATGATCTTTTGTGCTCAATGCAAGTTAGTTTGGAACTTCATTTTTGGGCATAAGTTAGTTTGCTCATATTTGATCTTTTTGGGCAAATGGTTTTAGGTGATGGTGAAGTCACAGACAGACGAAACAATGGGTGAGCGCCTCCTTGTAATCTATTTCTTTCGATTTGTCAAAATTTCTTGTGATCTTTTTCTTGTGTATGCAGCCGAAGCCATGGTTACCCAGCTGAGTTTTATAGTGTTAGTATCTTTTGATTTGTCAAATTTTCTGATGAAGTACTAGTAGTTCAGCGTGATGAATCACGACATGATCTGATGAACCAGTATTTTTCTTGAGTTTATTGTAATGGAACATTGTTAATCATGCCCGTTTTGATGGTTCAATTCTGGGTTCGTGCCGGAGTTGATGTATATTGATATGTTCATAATGATCTGATGATTCTCTACCAGATGTATATTGATAACCATTTTCTATGATGTATATTGATCTGAGATGATCCTATTTAATGCATTAATTTTTTTATTTAGTAATTAGCATCCCAGCCGGTTCAAACATATCAACCAACTGAGGGAATTTATTACGCCTGACGGCCGGATAATCTATAATCTTAGTCGGTTTATTTTTTTAACCGACTGAGATAATAGCATATCTCAGTCGGTTTTTTGGCTTAACCGGCTAAGACGATATTATCTCAGTCGGTTTTATAACCGGCTGAGAAAATTCGTATTATCTCTGCCCTTTGTCTTCAGTCGGATGGGAAACCGGCTGAGAAAGCCATTTTGGGCCGGCTGTGATTGTATTTTCTGGCGTAGTGGCACGATGGAAAGAGTTATCAAACCGGAGCATGACATATTAACCGAGTAGCACGCGCGCACCAGGTCACTCAACCATGCAAGCACCGCACATCCCCCTTAAAAGAAGACATGCATGCACCTCAAGATTTGTCCTCGTGTCTGCTATTGTTTTTCATACAAGGTTCATGCATGCATATCCGTTCTTTTCACAATTTTTTGAAGTGTGCAAGTGTTTTTTTTTCCCACACTTGAGCACACCCTCACACCTCGTAGCTTGCTGTGAAGCGAAAATGCAGTTCTCTCAAGGGATCAACGAGACCCAGACGTAGGCACATAATAGTTATTTGTTGCCGCTGATGCTATTCTTAGCGCTGAAGAAGAACATATATGTATCCATAGATAGATAGAAGCAAGACTAGTGGTCAATCACTGGACTGCACTCTGCGATGCCGTTGCTGTCCATTTGGTGTACTTCGCTTTGATCTTCAGCCTCACGACAACATCGCACATCATCTTTCTCTCATCCGGCGGCCGTTGCAGCGGAGCAAAACCTAGCTCGAATACTGACACAAGAAAGCCATCGTTCAAGCCGGAGCTTGAAGAGGAGGAGCCTTGCAGAAGTTGACTGTCTACGACATGGACAAACTCTGCAGGAAATACCGGGTGAATTCACTGTCTAAGGCTTAATTAGTTCTCCCACAAACATAGCATCTGTGGGTCTCTGTCCTGTGAACACTTCAAGGAGCATGATTCCGTCGCTGAAGACATCGCTCTTCCGTGATGCTTTTCCGAGAGACCCGTACTGTGGTCGAGAAATACATTGATGAACCATTTAATAAAGATCTGGATTGAGCACGATAACTGTTGCAAAATTAGCATTTCATGGCATCCCGCCATGGCTAACTTCCACGACTATGGTAGCCGCATACTTCCATTAGTCGTAATACCAAGATTGCACAGTATAGGATCTACCGAAGTAACAAGTAAGAAGAAGATGACACTGATATTTGGTGATGAGATTTAGCCAAAGCCTACATACCCGAGAGCCTTTCTGTGAGCACTCCACTCTAGTAATATGTTGACATCGACAATTCCAATGCCCTAGTTTGTCCAAGGAGAGGTTTGACCGCCCGTCAAACGGTCCCTTAGACTTGCCCCTCCCAGTGATTCCAAGGTTTCCGGTGGTCCATCCCAGGAGAGGTATTACCGCATGTCACCAACTTGAAGCCATCTTGCGCAAACCTCCGTGTACTTTGGAATTGAGATTTCACGTTTGTAGCTCAATAACCTAATTAAATCACCCAACAAATCTGAACTGGTATCAAACTTCTTGTTTTTATGAGTTCTCAGCGCTATCTTGACTCTTCTATGACTCCACCTATAATGTTCTTCCTTCTTCCTTTCATCGCAGAAGTTGTCCTTATTCATGACGGTTGCTTTTGGGAAATATGATCCCATATGTTTTTCCCCAGCGAACCTTTTAGCATATATTATCCTTGACGGATTTCTTGAACTGTCAGGGACGAAGGGTCTTGTATGAGTAGTTCTATACTAGTGATACTCCACTGGATTTACTTGCATATGAGATACGTAACACAGTACTTACTTCCCCCGTAACGCCTGCCGTGCAATTAATTAAGAAACTGAAAAGAAGAAGAAGAAAAGGAAACAAGAGACAAGCATGCTATAGATTTCAAATTAATCTGCAAATTATCTGTGAAGAACAAGGGCCTACGTAGAGCCTTTTCAATGATGGAACAGTCACCTTCCAGTGCATATTTCATTCTATCTTGCTCCGACGGAAATTTGTTCAGTTAAAAAGAATACATTTTTTTATGGTTGTGAACGCATCTGGGTAAGCTTCATGCCACGATAGGAATCTTTGAAATTCATGCTGGGTCACCGACAGTATACTTCATGCTGTTGTCGATCGTTCGATGTATCAATCAAGAGGCTGGCGACTAGCCACATATATACGTTTGGGTGTGCAGTGCCAACACAATCCTCGGTTGGGCAGAGAACATGTAATTTTATTTGTAAAAATCCACATCATTTCAAATAGCTAGACACCAATTGTATTAATTGAAGCGATTGAAATTACACACCCCAGTAGCAAGGAAGCAAACAGCTAGCTCTAAAGACTAACTATTTAACTACATACTATATGAAATTATAATTCACTCTTGAGATGAGACTAACAAAAAGACACAACGAATTATTGATTCCACTCGGATGGTGGCTTTGACCCTTTGCAAACATTGAGGCTGTCTTTCAGCCGTGACTCAAGCCGCAAAAAAGGCAGTAGCAGGTGCCCTTGAACCCCCCTTTTATACACTTGTGTTCCTTGACATTGGCAAGAAAGAGTTTCGCCTCAATCCAGCACTCCGCCTTACACATCCAACCTTTACAGAATGGCATCATAGGAGTCCTATACCTGCAAATATCTACAGAAATCACACACAGTTATATTCACCACATCAGTAACTCGTAATATCGCATAATCTTATCGGATGAAAAACGTTAATAAAATTAGCTAGCAAAAATGTATACTGCAGAGTTCATAAAATAAAAAAAGAGGAGGAGAAGAAGAAGAAGAAGAAGAACCAAATAAACATGAACAGTGAGATCAGAGGTCTAAGGAACACGAACCAGCCGTAGTAGGATTTCCACTTAACACAAGCACTAAAAGAAAGAAGAGAACAGCACTTCTCGTACGCATGATCGATAACTGCGAGGGTAACTACCTTCGAGGATATTTGTTTGGTTTTTCTCGTCTGGTTTGCTATGGACAAGAAGAGCATATACGTACGCGATGGCATACTTATTGGCCTTTTTGCAACTAACCTGCGAGAGAATAAAGGATCTCTTTTGTTGCAACGAACGACCTGCGAGAGGAGAAAAGAGAGAAGAAAGGATCTCTCGCGGGGATGTAGGCCCAGGTTTGTTCCCACGATATCGATCGACACCAGTGGATATGATCGGGCTAAGAAGTGTTGCAACGTACGTGCAGGGATCAAAGCTGAATTTTCTTGGGTAATTACATTTGAATTTATGTATGGTTATAGCTCCCCAGATGAAGCAAATATGTGTGCATATGGGCTGCATCCAGGAATAGTTAAGTTGCAGTGAATAAAAGGTTGTATACTTGCCGTAACACGGAAAATATCAAGGTGCACATGCGCACTTTCAACCACATCTAAAAGTTTTAAAAAAATCTTTGGAAAAAATTATATGTGTATATTATGTGATGAATTATATACCTGTAAATTTTGGTTAAAAAATATAGTTATTTGTGACCTGCAGCAAAAAAACAAATGTGCATTTTTTTCAAACTCTTACTATTCACTATTGTACATTATTATTCCTTGTGTTTTTCTCACAGGTTACAAATAGTCATATTTCCTAAGCAAAATTTACAGGAGTATACTTCATCCCGTAATGTACATGTTTGAATTTTTAAAGATATTTTCACAATTGTAAAGTGTGATTTTAAAAAAAATTTAAATAATAGGTGCATGTGCCTCTGTGTGCACAAAATCTACACTTTTGTAACACATGCTAATAATCCATAGGGACTAGTACAGTACATATGCGATGCTATGGAATAACAAATGATCGTATATAGATGTAGTAATCAAATGATCGTTCCGTTCGGAGAATGCGCGACACGACTATAGTTTCTGATTGCATCGTGACAACCGCTGGTGTTCTCTCGCTTCTTCTCCGGGAGCCACCGTGAGCCCCTCTGGCTTCTTTCATCTTGGTCGTGCGTCTTTTTCTTTACACTCATCCGCCATGTCTTCTCCTCCAACTGTGCCAACTTTGTGACTTGGTTGCTATGGACAAATGAAGAAACATAAAAATGCATTAATGAATGGTCATTATATTTCAACACAGCGTGTGTCAAGCACGATGTGCGTACGATTTCTGAAGAAGATGCAACAGACATCAACGTCTTCCTTCTATGCTTCAATTCTCTGTCAACCATCACGCCGCTTTGGTTTCCTTCCTCCCGATGCACCTCATCACAGTCGGTGTACTAACAATCACCCTACATCAAAAAACAGGTGAAGAGGAGAACCACATCTCGATGAGGTGGTAGAGTAATGGAGGCACAGCTTCACCAATTTGTGTTCAAATATTAGTACTCACATTTACACATAAACAAATGCTTCTTGGTAGTATTTTTTGATGGTCTACCTTAGCAGTTACTTTGTGAGACTGAAATTTTTCTTGACCTCAGTCAATCGGAATAAAAGAGGTGATTGTACAATGGAAAATAAAAGATGAGCAAGTAGTCAGGTCAAAAAAAAAGATGAGCGAGTAGCCATCTGGGCCAGGTGTGTACTACGGCCCAATACATTGAACACAGCCCAGCCAAATTTTCTTTAGAATATTTTTCCCTTTAAAAGAAGCGTAAAAATTATCCTTTTTTCTTCTTCTAAGAAACCTCTCCTCCTCTCCAAAACCCACGAACTGACAATCCTTTCCCATCCCCTCCCCCAACCAGATCAAACGCCTAGGGTTTCGTTCGTCGCAGAGAGGGAGAGGGGGAGAGAGAGAGAGAGAGAGAGAGAGAAGGAGATGAAGCTCGCGGGGCTCAAGTCGGTGGACGGTGCCCACGAGGAGTCCATCTGGGCGGCGGCGTGGGTGCCCGCCGCCGACCACCGCCCCACGGCGCTGCTCCTGACCGGCGCGCTCGACGAGACCGTCCGCGCCTGGCGCCCCGACGACCTCGCCGCCGCGTCCCCTCCGGCGCGGGGACACGCGCTGGGCGTGGTCTCGCTCGCCGCCCACCCGGCCGGGGCCATCGCCGCCGCGGTCTCCCTCGACAGCTACGTCCGCGTCTTCGACGTCGACTCCGGCGCCTCCGTCGCCACGCTCGAGGCCCCGCCGTCGGAGGTCTGGGGCGTCCAGTTCCACCCCAAGGTAAAGGCGCTGGCTTTGGGTGGTGTCCCTGCTTGATCTTGCTTGCGAGTTGCGATTGCGAGGTGGTTTTGCTTGGTTCCAGGGGGGAGGTGCGTGGAATGTGTTGGACTTTAGTTAGATTCGAGCTTAGAATGCATTTAAAAATTGACACGAGGCCCTGGTTTGGATTCTTGACGAATTTTTAAGATCTAAATTCGGTTGTGGTTTCTACAAGTGTATCTGAGGGGTGAAAATTGGAGAAATTGTAAGGTTTCTTCAGACTGTGTTGTCCTTTTAGTAAATTTCAGTATAGAATGCATGAAACAATTGTGGCCTGGTTGGCATTCCTGGTAGTTTTGGTAGGTTTGGAAAGAGAAAATATATGAGAAAGAAATAAGACTAATATTTTTTTTTGTGAAGATACAGGAAAACTATTGCACAGAATTAATTATATTTTAAGATGTTACGATCCTCCATTGATGACTTGCAGTCGTCAGAAAATGATTTAGCAACAGAGCCTTGCAGTTGTTATATAAGTAAGTGAACTTTGAACTTAACTTGTTTCTTGCTGCTCGCGGACCATTTTATGGCACGCCGTCCTCATCTGTTTTTTTAGTTACCTACTTCACATTTGCTATCAACATTGCAGTAACTTTATTAAGAGATGTTTGTTAGAGATGTTTTTAATCCAACTTATTAGCTTATATTTTTTAAATTACGAAGTTGATGTTCTATTGTTCTTTCTGGACGGCTCTGTTTGAATATGATGTGCAAGAATCTTTGACTCTTTTGATCTGTCAGTAAATTAAGGTGATGAATGAATATTGCACATAATTGTATGGTTAAATTAATCGTGGATAGAGTTCGTTTTTCCTTGGTACTGTATTGGGGCCTCAATAAGCTGGTTAGCACATACTTGTATAGTCACATTTGGACAGTATGCAAGTATTGCTAGAAAATTTGATGTGCCAAAGTAGTGATGATGTTGTCAATTCTGTTACACATTGCCTTGTTGATGTGATTACACATTGCCTTGTTGATGTGATTCCCCTTGCTACTTTCAAGATCATACTGGATTTTGTGGGATGACAATTTGGCTTGTGCTCCTTACCTACTCGTTGGAAATTGCAATTATGCCTTTAGCTGTTACGTGATTTCTATTCCATATTTATTTTTATGAGTATGCTTGCTGTTACAGATCAAACATCAATATGTTTTGACACAATCATATCTAATTCAATGGTAGCCGGCACAAGCTTGCATGCTCAATAACTAGTTTTACATGATTTTGTTTTGTATGCAGTCAATTTGTGTGGCTAGTAGCTGTTACTTCAGTCTTTTCTGCTGCGTTAATGCATTGTCTCTAGATACCTTGTTTGACAGTATAATCAACATATGCCTCTTTGTCCAAAACCTTGGCTGCCAATATAGTATGGTACTGTAACCAATAATTTTGCTAGCACATACAAAGGCGAACTGTCAATGCATTATCTGCTTTTCTAATTTATAGCGGAATCACACTGTCAATTTGGACGCACTTTCCTCGGTCGAGTTATTAACATAATTGCCTCAACCAAATGCTTTCTTTCTCCTCGGTCGAGTTATTAACATAATTGCCTCAACCAAATGCTTTCTTTCTCAGGGTGTTGCTCTGGCTGCAGCTGGTGGTGGCAGTGGGTCAGTGAAGCTCTGGGACACAGAGAAGTGGCAGTCTATCACCAGCCTTCCTGTTCCGCGTCCGGAGGGAGCTCGCCCTGATAAAACAGGGAGCGGCAAGTTTGTTCTTTCTGTTGCCTGGAGCCCTGATGGCAAGCTCTTAGCCTGTGGATCCATGGATGGCACCATCACCGTGTACGATGCAGTCCGCATGAAGTTCCTCCACCACCTGGAGGGCCACAACATGCCAGTGAGGTCCATGGTGTTCTCCCCGGTGGATCCCCACGTGCTGTTCACTGCCTGTGACGACTCCCACATCCACATCTACGACGCCAAGGAGAAGGGCCTCATTGGTGCCATGTCGGGGCACGCGAGCTGGGTGCTGAGCATCGACGTGAGCCCAGACGGCATGGCTGTGGCGACGGGCTCCAGCGACCGCACCGTCCGGCTCTGGGACATCAACACGAGGGCGTCGGTGCAGACGATGAGCAACCACTCCGACCAGGTCTGGGCCGTGGTGTTCCGGCCACCGGGAGGGGAGGGAGTCCGTGTGGGCCGGCTTGCGAGCGCCTCGGACGATAAGAGCATCTCCCTGTATGATTACTCGTAGTTTTACAGAGCAATACCTCTGATGTTATTTTCTGTTTACAACCAGTAGCTTATCTGGCCGTCGGGAAGGTCGGAGGACTTGTTGTACAATGCTGATTAATCCCCTAACTTGCAAGTTGAGCGGACGAACTTGTAGTTGTTAGAAGGCTGTCAAGTTGTGAACTCATTCCTTTTCCTGCCAGCAATCACTTGTGTATTTCAGTTTCGAGTATATCTCATTTGTGCTTCTTGCTTGGTGATTGAGTCCTAAGTATTTCCAATCTAATCAGTGAATATGTAATGCATACGTACATATTTGCGATGTACCGAGACCGAAACAATTTGCGAACTTGGAACTTCAAACAATTATAGTTTTTTTGTCACTGAGGCGCGCACTCGTCTTGTTTAGGGAGACAAACCCAGCGGCAAAAATAAAATAAAAATGGCGAGAATGAGATGAGTGAAGGCTTGGTGTTGAAACAAAATTATCCTGACAATGCATTTTCATTGCCAATCGAAGATAGATAATTCAGTTACATATGTTTAGACAAGTACTCTTACAACAGATGAGATGATCTAACCATAACATTAGCATTAGCAAATTGCAATGCATAAAGATGGCCTAGACCAACCAAAGCAAATGATCCGATTAATATGATTTGGTTCCTTGGCCGTCGCGGGTAAAGAGACCGACCTCGTTCGGCGTGATAAATACAAGACCGGCCTGCATGGCGCGAGCGAGACCGAAACCGATCCATCCATCGATTCGCACCGAGCCTTTGTAGCTGTCCAACTCCCGCCGAGCTGTCCAAGAAGTTTGCTGACATTGCTCTTGAGCACTACAACAAAAACAAAAAGGTATACACATCTAATGAATGTACGCTCCTCTCTTGTATCGTTTGTGTCATCTATCCCGTTTTTGCAGTGGTAGTATTCTTGAAAATTACCGATTTTGCAGTGCCAGATCTGTCCCAATTTCCCTTGATATATTAGGCCAACATGCCTAACACTTTCAATCAAAAAAAATAACGATTAACACATCATTCATCTTCTTTTCTCTGTCTGCCTCTCAGATCAAGTATGAGCTGGTGGAGGCCACGCGGAGCAACCACATGCGAGGTCTCGACAGGCGTGGCTACATCCACGCCAACTTCACGGCGAAGCGCCGCAGGGACGGCGGCTCGCCGGAGCAGGCCTTCTTCGCCGAGCTGTTTTCTTGTGGTAAGAGGTGTTAAAACTGATTAATTATGCTAATGACGGATCTTAATCTAATCTCATGAACACGAACATAATTAGTGCAGAATTAGATAGATTAACCTGCGTTTGACGATACCATCTCCGTAGTCGACGTAGGGGATGAAAATGAAGTCATTCTCCACTCCGGCGATTCACGACGGCATGGGGTATCGTCAAGTCAATGGAAGCATTCTCTTGATTGGTTTGAGTAATAGAGTAGGCAGGTTAACTCTAATTGATTTTCATCATCTTTTAGGTGCAGCAGGGCTGCCTCCCCTTTATATAGCGCTTCCTTGATTTGGAACCTAACCATCTTGCGTTTAATCCCCCAATCACAGACGCATTATTAATTAGTCATTGATCACATAATATTTCTAACATTCTCCCACTAGATCAAATGGCTTACATCATTATTCCACATCTCGACAAGAGGACCACACCAAGGTAATGTAATCATAGCGATAGTCTAATCATCTCTGGAATCCCCATTATCTATACTGTAATACTCCGTCTCAACATGGTCATTATTTATGGAATTAAGAAGTTCGTATGCATGCAGTCATACTCTCTCATTATGGTCCTTTATTGCAGTTTGTTTTCTTTATTAATCATCATGTGCACTAAGTGATTGAAATAAACTCCCTTATTCCCAAGATCAAATTTTGAGATCTCATTACCATAATTACCCCAGAATTACAGACTTTCCATTAGACCCATACCGGCAATATGTTCTCGAAAGAGATTTGGTGGCAAGCCTTTGGTAAGGGGATCAACAAGCATAGACTTAGTACTTAAATACTGAATATTAATTGTTTGATCCTAGATTCTATCTTTTACAACATAATATTTAATATCAATGTGTTTGCCAGCACCACTTGATTTGTTGTTACTTGAAAAGAAGACAACAATTTTGTTATCACAAAATAATGTTAGTGGTTTCGTAATGCTGTCAACCACTCTAAGTCCCTACGCACACCCTCGTAGGCTTGCGTAACCGAACAGGGTGCCTCTCTCTCATTGTCTAGACTCATATCAACGACAAATATAAAATGTACAACTTTACGGAATACAAACAATCTGAACTGTCCATCCAACTCTAATCGGATGGCTCACGAATTTAGTTGGACCTTACAAATTCAGCCTTAATTGCACACTAACTCCCATAATATACCTTCTTAAATCCCTGCAAATTCAACATTGATTGAACAATAATTAGGCTACTTGATAATCATTTTTTGTACTAGACTCCTAGATGATGGATTGGTCGATTTTTCTTGCAATATTTCTGACCACAGCTAGCATCATGTATTTTGTAATTTTCATGATTCTGATGAACTTTTAAATAGTAAATGTAAATATTTCTAACCACGGCTGGTACCTTGTGTTTTGTAATTTTTATGATTCTGGTGAAACCCGGGCGCTCTGGATCGTACGATTTTTTTTGGGATTATCTAATATACCAAATATAGCGTACGTACCTGTCAACCGAAAAAATCGACTCTGACCATAGAGAGGGGGGAGGTGGGGTACTACTATGAGAAAAAGAAAAGAAGAAAATCCAGAGCAAATAGCAATCCGGGTCAAGGTGTAACAACGGCCCAACACATCCTAATTATTAAGCACAGCCCAGGAGACTTGGTAGCAATTCAGCCCAGTGCACAACACGACACCCCTGCTGAATTTTCATTAGAATTTTTCCCTAGTTAAACAACCGGGAAAACAATTTTTTTTTCCGGAAAACAAGAGAGCTTTATTGATTAACCAACATAAAAATTATTATAATCACATGCGATCAGCTCCAACACTTAGGGAGGAGCCGACCCGCTTATAAAACATTAGAAACACCATCACTATAATAAACCCGTGAAGACCTCTTCCGCCTGATCCAGGTCAATAGTCCACAAGGAGTCCAGCAAGGCGGCGGTGACCACCACTGCACCTCGCAGGCGCGCTCGTCGTAGTCTTCCTCACATGTTATTGCTAGCTTCTAAGCATTCTGTGATGTCGTTGTTATCCATTTGGTATACTCCACTTTGATCTTCTTTAGCCTCACGACCACATCGCTCATCGTCATCCTCTGGTCTGGCGAGTCGCTACAGCAGAGCAAACCTAGCTCGAACACCGGCACAAGAAAGCCATCGTCCAAGCCGAAGCTAGAAGAGGAGGAGCCTTGCAGTAGCTGGCCATCCACGACATGGACAAGCTCTGCAGGAAATGCCTGGTGAACCCACTGCCTAAGGCTCAGTTCTCCACTGAACATAGCATCCATGGGTCTCCTTCCCGTGAAAACTTCAAGGAGCATGATCCCATAGCTGAACACATCGCTCTTTCGTGATGCTTTTCCAAGAGACCCATACTCTGCTCAAGAAATACATAAACAAAAAGTAGAAAGGGGTTGATCAACCATAATTAAACAATGTTTTAATAAAGAACTGGATTGAGCAAGATAATAAGTTCTAGCTAAGTACCTGGTGCCATGTACCCCACTGTTCCAGGCATGCTCGCGGAGATCATGGAGTTGTCATCACCTAGTAGCAACCTTGCAATGCCAAAGTCTGCCACATGCGCCGTCATGTCCTCACCAAACAACACATTGCTTGGCTTCAAGTCGCAATGTAAAACCACCTCACAGTGTTCATGATGCAGATACTCCATTGCCATGGACACGTCGAGCATAATACCCAGCCTCTCGAGGAACTCCAAGTACCTTGTATGCCCTTGAGAGTAGTGTAGGAGTGTCTCTAAGTTGCCATTGGGCATGTACTGAAGCACTAGTGCTCTGAAGTCTAGATTGGAACAGGTGTTGAGTATCCGTATCAGGTTGCGATGTCGTGCCATGCGAAGCACACGGCACTCGGTGTCGAAGCTTCTCCTGGCCTGCTCTAGTTGCATATCAAGAACTTTTATTGCAACCACCAAACCACTGCTTAGTTGGCCCTTGAATACTTTTCCAAAGCTTCCAGATCCCAACAGGTTATCTTCACTAAAACTATCAGTGGCACGGACGAGCTCATGATAAGAGACTATCCGGTGGCTTATGACATCACCTGGATCAGCAGAAGCTTTGACATCTCCTTTCTTCTTAAGTTTCTTTGCGATCCATAGGTATAAGCAAATAACAATGGTGCCAAAAGCTATACCAGCAGGGAGTATAAATTTGAGCAAGGATTTATTACTTGGGTGGCACTTGTCAAGACACGGCGAAAATCCTAATCGTGGAGCACCACATAGCCCAGCATTCCCAATCAAAGACTGCAACGTGAGGTTGGCAAAAATACCTCCCTCTGGTATCTGGCCTTCTAGCCCATTGAAGGAGAGGTTCAAGATGGTCAAGTAGGTCAAATTGGCAAGGAACAAGGGAATGGTACCAGAGATGTTGTTGGAGGAGAGGTCTAATGATGCTAAGCTAGTTAGCTTGCCAAGTAGGTCTGGAATTGAGCTTTCGAACGAGTTATGCGATAGATTTAGGTAGTTAAGCATCTTAAGTTGGCCAAATGTTTCTGGGATGCTTCCAATCAACAAGTTGGAAGAAAGGTCGATTTGGTCGATTTCTGTTAGCCCAGCAACATCGGGAGTCAGGACACCCGAAAAGGAATTGTAAGAAAGATTTAGTTGAATAACTTTATCAAGGTGGAATAAGCTTGCCGGTATTGTGGAACTTAGCTGATTATCGGACAAGTCAATCTTTTCTAACATGCTAACATTACCAATGTTCTCTGGTATTGAGCCAGAAAGTTTGTTTGTTTGGAGGAACAATTGTTGTAGACTCCTGAGCATACCGATTTGTGTTGGGAGAGGGCCTAACATGTCATTGCTGGAGAGATCAAGCACCGCGAGATTTTTCATAATAGTGATGGATTCCGGGATTGCCTCCGTGAGTAGGTTGTTTGACAGAGATATGACTCTAAGGCTGCTTAAGTTCGAGATGGTAGCTGGAAGTCCACCTGTTATCTTATTGTCACTTGCATAGAATTTTATTAATCTTGCAGAGAGGTTTCCCACATGGTTCGAGAGGGCACCTTTGAAAGAATTTTCCGGAATGATAAGGACTTGGAGCTGTCTGCAATTGGAAAGAGCCGACAAGAAGTCCAAAACATTCCCTCCTAAATTGTTCGAGGATAGAGAAAGCCAGGTCAAAGCTGCAATGTTTCCAAGTGTTGGCGGTACGAAGCCGGACAATTGATTTCCTTGCAAATATAATATAGATAACTCAGATAAATTGCCGAGGGAAGAAGGAATTGCACCTGTCAGGTTATTGGTTGAAAGATACAGCTCCGAGAGTTTCTGCATTAGACCTAGTTCTCGTGGAATCTCTCCTTTCAAGTCGCCGGCAGAGAGGTCTAGGCCAGTAAGACTGCTGAGATTGCTAACAGCAGCTGGGATCGAACCAACAATGTCATTATTACCCAAGTAAAGAATTTGGAGGTGTTGAGATTGAGCTAACCATGTTGGCACAACGTCCACAAATGAATTATATGACAAAGAAATTACTTTTAGATACTGGCATGATGCAAGCCCTAATGGAAACTGTCCGGTAAATTTGTTCTTACTAAGGGAAATATATTGCAACATTGGTAGGCTGAAACTTTGATTGTCCGGAATCGTCCCAGTTAGATTATTGCACGGGAGAAACATGGCTTGCAGCCTAGACATGTTGTACATGGCTCGTGGGACTAGGCCGGAGAGCTGATTGAATTGTAGGCTCAATACCTCAAGCATGGAGAGGGAGGCAACACCGTCGGGTATAGGACCTGATAGGCTGTTGTGTCCAAAGCTAATGTATGTCAAGAAAGGCGTGTTATTGAACATATAGGGTGGTATTTGGCCACTCAAATAATTTCTTTTCAGAGAAATTTTCGCAAGGTTGTGCAGACGCAGCAACAGCCCAGGAGGGATCTGGCTTGAGAGCTTGTTGTTACCTAGATCAAGAAACTCGAGCCTTGTGAGGTTCCCGAGGGCAGGAGGAATACCATACGATAGGTCGTTAAAACTAAGAAGGAGATACCTAAGTCGACGTAGCCTACCAAGATCGGTTGGGATGGAGCCCGTGAGGCTGGTGTTGGTGAGGTTGAGTACGGAGAGGAAGGAGAGGTTACCGAGGTGAGGGACCATGGGTCCATGGAGGAGCGTGTCCGGCAACGAAAGTGCGGTGACACGTTGCCGGCGGCGACTGCACGTGACACCGACCCAGCCGCAGAAGGACCCGTTGGTGGTCCAGTTGCCGGCGAGGATGCCGGCAGGGTCGGAGAGCTGGGCTTTAAAAGCCAGCAGCACGGCTAGGTCCGTGTCGCTGCCGTTACCGTTGGTCGGACTCGAAGAAGAAGCCGGGAAGGCCGATAGGACGAGTAGTGCGATGATGGGAACGAGGGCATGTGACGATGCGGGTGCCATGAGCTGCATATGCTTGTCAGGCTATTCATCGATCTATGCATGCCGTACGTGACGATATATGGGCTTCTTCCTGCGGACGACTTTCGAGTCAACCTGTTCGCAGTACGAGCGTGATTGGTTTGTTGCCAAATTTTGACAAGCCTATGATCAGGCAAATACCAAATATTGGCTACCGATTGGTTTGACTCGAATCCCTGGCGCGCCCATGCCTGCGTCGTTGCCAAACATTGGTGGCTTTTCTCTTACTTGCATAGAAATTGACAGCGAACCAATTGATAGCCAAACTTGCCAAATGTTGACAAATATTGGCAAGTTTATATGTTGTCAAAATTTGGCTTGCCAATTTTTGACATTGGCAAGAATTGGTATGTAGCAAACCAATCACGCTCTACATCCATCGTATCGTAGTCGCCGCACGGCACGCAGGCAAAGCAACGCACGATGGAAAGTGCAATCAAACCGGACCATGACATATTGACCGAGTAGCACCGCCACATCCCCCTGAAAGATGACATGCATGATTACGTGCACCTCAAGAGTCATGACAACTTGTATTTAGGGGTGACTCTTAATACAAGTAGAATTTCGGTGGTGGTTAATTAAATGTGGCGATGACTCGATGGGTTGTTAAAATCCAACTATTTTACTGTCTAAATGTTTGAATAAATTATTTTACTGATAAGTCACAGATTAGGGTTATGCATCTACTAAATGATATAAAACCATATGTCATTTCTTTCAAATTTCCTACATGGTAGTTAAATAGGTATTTCTAATGTGGCTTGCTGAGTACTACGTGTACTCATTGCTACACCAACAATCTCAGAAAATATACAAGACAAAGATCGACTATTGACGTGTTAGGGTTACAACCGCACTCAAGCCTTTCCTGTGGGCTTTTGTTGGATCTTCTAGTTGTAGATAATATTTTGGGCTTTGAAACCCGTTAATTGTTGTAAAGCGGCCAGTAAGCCATATTTTACTCTGCTAATTCTTCTTTGTTGTTCGTGAGCAGGCATGATATTCTTTCAATCTGCAACTGTAAATTATGGGCAGTTGCGGAAAATACGACTGCCCTGTTTGACGAATAGGGTATACCCTGTTTGAAAAATGATGTCATGACATGGTCGTCCCTAGTATGCATGATTATTGGTGCAAGCTACAGTCCACGAATTCTCAAGCTTGGTGTTTGCAACACGCTCATGTAGAAAACTTAGGATATTCTATTTTCTAATGCAGTAGAAATGTAGCTCATGCTCCTAGAAAGGTGTTTTTTGCTATCACTACCAGAATCCGTAACTTTCCTGAGTACCAATAACACACTGAAAAACCGGAAAAACACTCGGCAGTCTTTCCCTAGAGTCACACTCTAGAATAGTGTCTATCAAATGCGGCTGAGTTTGATCTTGAATTCTTTCGTAAATGTTAAAAATATACCTCCTAGATGTAATAATATTTATAGTTTTGTTTGGGGAGGGCCCCGTGCTAGCCCGTTTTGAAGTTTTCGACGGACGAAGACAGTTAGCCCTTCTCAATGTCCGCATCCACCACCGACGCCGTCAAGGGCTACCTCGGTGTCCGTCACCGTCAAGGGCTACGCCGACGCCGTCAAGGCCTACCTCGGCGTCCGTCAACGTCAAGGGCAACACCGACGCCGTCAAGGGCTTCCTCGGCGTCCATCGCCATCAAGGGCTACCTCAGCGTCCGTCCCCATCAAGGGCTACGTCGATGCCGTCAAGGGTGCCTGCGGAGTCCTCCAAAGATGACGAGGTATATTCTCCAAAGATTCCCTAGGGATAAGGAAATGACTGTAATGCCCTTGTAAAATCCCTCATGCATATATGGGGGTAAAACTATAATCTTACATTTTCCTCTCCTCAACCCTATAAATACCCTCTCATGGGTAGAGAGAAGGCGACTTTTTGAGTTGTAAAACTTCAATACTTCTCTCTAATATAATCACGAGGTTCACACCGGCGACTACCTCACGCTCTTTTCTTGCTCGTTCTTCCCAGGCACGCTCAGAGGTCGACGTATCCAACCGGGGGTGCCACAAGGTCATTGTCTAGACTTGTATCTACGACAAGTTTATTTAAAATTTCTAACTTCCATTTTCATGGAATTTTCAGTAACTCACATTTTCACCTTGGTTGTCCAGCTGTTGGCGAGGATGCCGGCAGGGTCGGCGAGCTGGGCTTTGAAAGCCAGCAGGGCGGCGAGATCCATGTCGCTGCCGTTGCGGTTGCTCGGAGTCGGGGAAGAAGATGAGATGGCCGATAGTAGTACTAGTACGACGACGGAGATGCGTGCAGATGATGATGCGGGTGCCATGATCAGTTGCATGCGTCTCAGGCTGTTCATCGATCTATGCATGCCGTGACAATATATGGGCTTCTTCCTGCGGACGACTTTCGAGTCAACCTGTTCGGTAAGTAGTGCGCACTACATATCCATCGTATCGCGTAGTTAGGCCACACGGCACGGCAGGCAAAGCAACGCACGATGGAAAGCGGCACGGCATGCAGGCAAAGCAACGCACGATTGACCGAGTAGCACGCCCGCTCCAGGTCAGTCAACCATGCATGCACCGCACATCCCCCCTAAAAGAAGACATCCACATCAACGAGACCTAGAAGTAGGTACGTAATAGTTATTTGTTGCCGCTGATGCTATTCTTAGCGCTGAAGAACATATACGTACATCCATAGATAGATAGAAGAAAGACGGGTGGTCAATCACTGGACTGCACTCTGCGATGTCGTTGCAGTCCATTTGGTGTACTTTCGCTTTGATCTTCGTCTTCAGCCTCACGACAACATCGCTCATCGTCTTCCTCTCGTCGGGCGAGCCGTTGCAGCAGAGCAAACCTAGCTGGAATATTGACACAAGAAAGCCATCGTTCAAGCCGGAGCTAGAAGAGGAGGAGCCTTGCAGTAGTTGACTGTCCACAACATGGGCAAACTCTACAGGAAATGCCTGGTGAATCCACCGTCTAAGGCTCAGTTCTCCCACAAACATATCATCTGTGGGTCTCTTTCCTGTGAAGACTTCAAAGAGCATGATCCCGTAGCTGAAGACATCGCTCTTCCGTGATGCTTTCCCAAGAGACCCGTACTCTGCTCGAGAAATACATAAACAGAAAATAGAAAGGGGTTGATCAACCATTTAATAAAGAACTGGATTGAGCAAGATAACCGTTGCGAAATTATCGTTTCATGGCATCCCGCCATGGCTAACTTCCACGACTACCGTAGTCGCATAATTCCACTAGTCGCAATACCAAGGTCGGACAGCGTAGGATCTATCGAGATAACACGCAAGAAGAAGATGACATCAATGTTTGTTGACGAGGTTTAGCCGAAGTCTACATTTTCGGGAGCCCTTTTGCGGGCGCTCCACCCCACATATTATTGATAATATGTTGACATCGACAATTCCGGGCTTCCCGGTCTGACCGGCCTCCCCACTAATCCAAGCCGCCTTCGATTCCACCGGTCTGTTCGGGAGAGAGGTCAGACCGCCCCTTAGACCGGCCCCTCCCGGTGATTTCGGGGTTTCTAGCGGTCTATCCCTGGGAGAGGTCAGACCGCCCCTTAGACGGCCTGTCGAGAATCATATTTCGTGTTAGTTACAACGTGTGGTGCCCCCTCCTTATATAGGAGGCCTAGGATACAAAAATCCGACTCCTACTCTATCCGTACCCTATCCGGACACCTTGTAGTACCCTATTACAATACTATAACTTTCCAAAGTCTAAGTTGTAACCTACTCATACACATATTCGACACAAACTCAACAAACCCCACCTTGGCGAATATGTCCTTCACCCCCCCTGAAGCCGTCTTGCTAGAACTTTCGTGTACCTTGGACTTGAGATTTCACCTTTGCAGCACAATGACCTGAACCGCCCAACAAATCTGAATTGGTCTCAGACTTGTTGCCTTCATGAGTTCTCAGCGCTGCTCCCTGACTCTTCCATGACTCCACCTGCAACTGTTCTTCCTTCTTCCTTTCATCACAATCAACGATCTGGTGAAATTAGATTCCTCTTGCATCCTTGGTATATGCCCAACTTCCCGAAGTATCCGTTTAACACCATCATACATCAAAATTAAAGTCACCATGTCCCGACAACACTATGGATCGTATCATCACTTTGGTAGCCTCTTGCCAGACCTGTATGAAAGTGAACCACTCACTGTTAGGTGTCACATAAAAGAGTTACCTGAATCCAACATCCTCGTCCATATTGACCGTCTGTCTGAAACTGAAAGAACTTCATAGCCATATCCTGAGTCATCCACGACGGCTCCTTTCTGCCAAGCGGCACAGATATTTTCCTTAATGGTTTCTACGGTGAACCGTCACGGACGTTGCCCTTATCCGTGATGGTTGCTTTCGGGAAATATGATCCGATGCGGTTTGTCCCAACGAACATTTTAGGATATATTTTATCCTTGACGGATTTCTTGAACTGTCACGGATAAGAGGTCTTGTATGAGCGGTTTTGTACCGGTGATATTCCAATGCACAACATAGTACTTACTTCCCCGGTAATGCCTGCCGTGCAAGTAATTAAGAAACTGAAAAGAAGAAGACGAAAAGGAAACAAGAGAGAAGCATGCTATAGATTTCAAATTAATTTGTAAATTATCTGTGAAGAACAAGGGCCTACGTACAGCCTTTTCCATGATGGAACAGTGGCCTTCCAATGCATATTTCATTCTATCTTGCTGTAACGGAAATTTGTTCAGCTAAAAAAAATACATTTTTTTATGGTGGTGAACGCATCTGTGTAAGCTTCATGCCACGATAGGAATCTTTCAAATCATGCTGGGTCAACTGACAGTATACTTCATGCTGTTGTCGATCGTTGGATATATCAATCAAGAGGCTGGCGATTAGCCACATATGTACATTTGGGTGTGTAGTGTCAACACAATCCTCGGTTGGGCAGAGAACATGTAATTTTATTTGTAAAAATCCACATCATTTCAAATAGCTAGACACCAATTTTATTAATTGAAGCGATTGAAATTACAGGGAAAAGCTCTAAAGACTAACTATTTAACTACATACTATCTTAAATTAATTAGTAATTCACTCTTGAGATGAGACTAGTTATATTGTTTGGATGTAGATATTGAAGCCACGGAATTGAAATGGGGTCTAATACCAAAACCAAGGGGAAATGGAAATGGGCTCCAATTCAAATGCTGATGTTTGGATGTTCATGGAAATGGCAGATGGAACCAAAGAGAAGAGACAATTCCAATTCCTGTTTGGATGTACAAAAACTTGAATTATAATTTTTGAAGAAATGACAGATTGTAAAGTGTTTGTACGTGTTTAGAAATGTAATTCCAACAAAAGTGCATATATTATTGCAATTATTTGTCAATTACTAATAAAAATCATGAAAATGTTCTAAAAATGGTCATAATGACCACAATATTATTTAAAATACATGAAAAATGTACATAACAATGACAATACTCCTAAAAATATATGTCCAGCAAGCATTAGATGATAAGTTCACCATACATAGTTCAACACATATTACAAGTTCACCATACAAGTTCAGGAAGCACAAATTACTAGCCCAACATACAAGTGCAACATACAGGTCCGACATACAAGTCCAGGAAACACAAATGACATGTTCAACATACAAGTCTGACACAAACGACAAGTTCGCAAATTCAACATAAATATATCAGTTCGCCCACCACTAGTTCAATGTCATGAGCCAGTCTTTCCTCGATGCCATGGGCAGCTCCATAAGTGCTTCAAATAGGCATTCATTAAGGATAAGCTTCCCGTAGGCTCGCAATTGGTCAAGGTGAGGCAAATCTGGAATCATCCCAAGTGCAGCAAAGATTTCAGCGGGACTAGTTACCTTTGGCAATGGTATTGGATCAGTAGTCTTCAAAGCATCACGAAATGAGGATTTCATATCTCCAAGCATACATAGAATAGCATCACCAGTTCGTTGCCTCTTTTGGGGCAAATCTAGGGAGGCTTCTGCGGCTTCTTCGGCTGGATCTTGAGCACTCTCAACACCCGTCTTAGCACCTTCACCATTTGCATGATCCTTTGAGTATATGGTGGTGATAGAATCCCAATTTTTCACTACTTTTGTCTTGTAAAGACTAGTTGACTTGTTGGCCTGCACACGAGCAATGTCAAACTTTACAAACCTCCACGTATACATAAACTACAAGATGATTGTGCATGTACATACCTCTACATATCTCGACCAAACATCTTCACTGTCAATTGATAGTCTGTTGTTTACCCAATCCCAACCAAATCCACTCAGATTAAGTATCTTGCTAATGGCATCATAATGCTTATCAAAAGTTTTGCACCTTGCAGTTATGTTATCCTTTGTGATGTCCACATTGCATTTGTCACGTACATTCATTATGCACGCATTGTAAACATGAGGCTTCCATCCATTTTGGGCATGGTCACCATTGTTGTGATGCTCAACAAGGACCTCCAGCAATGCCTTGTCCATCGCATATGTCCATGAAAGGTAAGTGCGACCACCTCTCTTTCCTGTACCTCCTTTGTCAGACATGGTACTATAATGTACAAAATCAGCAAACATATCACATAAGATAGAGAAATGTAACATCAGCAAGCATATCATATATTAATTGTCTTGTCAACATGATGCATGTACAAAATACCCACAAAAAAGTCATCATGACCTAGCACTATGCATTAACCCAAAAGGCCACCATCTCCACTGTACAAAAAAGACACCATCAACTATGCATTAACCAAAAGGCCACCAGCAGCCAGCTATTACAAAAAAAGGCACAATCAGCTAGCTATCACCCTTCACACGTCCTATTCCATCTCCAATTCTTCATGCGTCACAAGATACTCATCAAACATGTCCTTCGCTAGCTGCTCCCTAAAGTTGTTCCCAAATCAGCTAATTCATTATCCACTTCCTGCAACAATAAATCGTCCATTTGATGTTGCCTATCCCTTGCAAAGTTGTGTAGCACACAGCAAAAATTAATAATTTGAATCTGCAATAATTTTAGTTCAAGGTAAGCAAACATTCAGTTTTATTGTATTGAAGGCCATATGGACTTTTGTTACCTGGTCCTTTATGTCAAAGAAAGTTTGAGCACGTAGGATTGCCCATTTTTTCTTCCACAAGCCAAACGTTCTTTCTACTACATTTCTAGCACGAGAATGACACAAGTTGTACAATTCTTTGTAAGTTTTGGGCTGTTGTTGACTTGAAGTCCACTCTTTCAAGTGATACCGAGTGGATCTGTATGGGGCTAGAAATCTAGGACCATTGGTGTAACCAGCATCAACTAGATAATATTTTCCTATTGTCAAGCAAGTCAATTAACTAACAGCCTAACGAGTAAAGAAAATAATTCAAATGCCAAGAGAGAGAGTCGTACCCATTGGTACAACAAATCCATCTTGGCGACTAAGTCTCATTGCATCACGCAGAACTCTTGAGTCAGAGGCTGAGCCCTCCCAGCCAGGTAAAACATACAAAAATTTCATGTTCCAATCGACCACACCTAGCATGTTAGTAGTGATTTGTTGCTTTCTATTCCTGTACCTCCCCTGATCAGCTACATCAACACAAACATCAACATGACACCCATCTAGTGCTCCAAGTGCATTGCCAAACCACTTCCATTTGTAATCATCAGGAGGTTGAACCGAAGGATCGGGAAGCTTAATGAACTCCCCGGTTAGAGATAGAATGGCTGTTAAGACATCAGAAAAATGCCTACTAATAGTCTCTAAAGACCGCTTGTAAGTGCCACACAGCAACCTCATTTTAAGACCATGTCCAACTACCAACAAGAACATAGCAACCTTTTCTTTGACGGTAACATATACACTGTCACGGAGGCCACACTTCTCACGCAACATGGTGCACAAGTCATGGAAGTTCCGCTTAGTTAAACGCAATGCATCATAGCAAGACACTTCGGAACCATCATACATCTCTTTGAGCAAATACTTCCTCAGACTATGCCTTTGCTCATCGTCATTAAAGCTGCCTAAATTCCTTGGTCCCCTCTGTGTACTGAGATATGCTAGCGCAAGAACACATGATTCAAAATACAAGTCTGTCAACACAATTCTTCTCCTCTTCCTTCTTTTATTTTCAGCATCTATGCAAGAAACCAACTCTAATTGATCTGACATGATTCTGCTACATTGCAATTATCTACTTGTAAGATGTTGTGCACACAAAAAAACATGCATGGCATACCTGGATCAAGAATTACCTTCAACCTGGATCAAGAATTACCTTCAACCTGGACCCGTGCTAGGCGTCGGCGATGAGGGAGATGGGGAGGTAGCAGGCGGCGGAGGCCCGGGACGACGGTGGCGCCGAGCAGCCCACCACGGACGTCGCGATACGGGGGCGATGGGGATTTGTGGGGGGATGGGGGCGACCCGGGTCCAGGAGAGAGGGGGAAGGAGGAGATGACGGCGGTGTGGGGTGGGGAAGATGGCCGGAGAGAGAGGAGCCAACGAGGAGATGGACGGAGGGCACTGACCTGTGCGCCGGCGGGAGTGCACTGACCTGTGCGCCGGCGGGAGTCTCTCCGATCCGTCGCCTCCCGCCTCTGTTTCCCTTCTCGATGGAAGAGGCGCGAAGTGGAGCGCGAGCCAATTCCCTAGAAAACCGAGGCCGCCGGCTCGGTTTTGATGGAAGGGGCGCGCAAGTAGTTTCGATACCGCTTGGTATTGGCCCTGATTTCTAGCAGTGAATTTCACAGCCATCCAAACGGTGGAACTGCAGCCCAGTCAATACCAATTTCGAATTCTGGCCCTAAATATCTACATCCAAACGCTACGTAACAAAAAGAGACAACGAATTATTGATTCCTCTTGGATGGTGGCTTTGACCCTTTGCAAACATCGAGGCTATCTTTCAGTCGTGACTCAAGCCGCAAAAAAGGCAGTAGCAGGTGCCCTTGAACCCCCCTTTTATACACTTGTGTTCCTTGACATTGGCAAGAAAGAGTTTCGCCTCAATCCAGCACTCCGCCTTACACATCCAACCTTTACAGAATAGCATCTACAAGAAATTAACACACAGATATATTCGCACATAATATCGCATAATCTTATCGGATGAAAAACGTTAGCAAAAATGTATACCACAGAGTTTATAAAAAAAAAGAGAAAAAGAAGAACCAAGTAAACATGAACAGTGAGATCAGAGGTCTATTAGAAAGAAGAGAGCAGCACTTCTCGTATGCATGATCGATAGCTGCGAGGGTAACTACCTTCGAGGATATTTGTTTGGTTTTTCTCGTCTGGTTTGCTATATATGGACAAGAAGAGCATATACGTACGTACGATGGCATACTTATTGGCCTTTTTGAATATTTTTCCCTTTAAAAGAAGCGTAGAAATTATCCTTTTTTCTAAGAAACCTCTCTTCTCTCCAAAACCCACGAACTGACAAACCCTTCCCCTCCCCTCCCCAACCAGATCAAACGCAGAGAGCGAGAGAGGAGAGAGAGAGAGAGAGAGAGAGAAGGAGATGAAGCTCGCGGGGCTCAAGTCGGTGGACAGCGCCCATGAGGAGTCGATCTGGGCGGCGGCGTGGGTGCCCGCCGCGGACCACCGCCCCACGGCGCTGCTCCTGACCGGCGCGCTCGACGAGACCGTCCGCGCCTGGCGCCCCGACGACCTCGCCGCCGCGTCCCCTCCGGCGCGGGGACACGCGCTGGGCGTGGTCTCGCTCGCCGCGCACCCGGCCGGGGCCATCGCCGCCGCGGTCTCCCTCGACAGCTACGTCCGCGTCTTCGACGTCGACTCCGGCGCCTCCGTCGCCACGCTCGAGGCCCCGCCGTCGGAGGTCTGGGGCGTCCAGTTCCACCCCAAGGTGAAGGCGCTGGCTTTGGGTGGTGTCCCTGCTTGATCTTGCTTGCGATTTGCGATTGCGAGGTGGTTTTGCTTTGTTCCAGGGGGGAGGTGCGTGGAATGTGTAGGACTTTAGTTAGATTCGAGCTTAGAATGCATTTAAAAATTGACACGCGGCCTTGGTTTGGATTCTTGACGAGTTTTTAAGATCTAAATTCGGTTGTGGTTTCTACAGGTGTATCTGAGGGGTGAAAATTGGAGAAATGTGTAAGGTTTCTTCAGACTGTGTTGTCCTTTTAAGTAAATTTCAGTATAGAATACATGAAACAATTGTGGCCTGGTTGGCATTCCTGGTAGGTTTGGTAGGTTTGGAAAAAAAAATATGACAGAGAAATAAGACTAGTATTTTTTTGTGAAGGTACAGGAAAACTATTGCACAGAATTAATTATATTTTAAGATGTTACGATCCTCCATTGATGACTTGCAGTCGTCAGAAAATGATTTGGCAACAGAGCCTTGCAGTTGTTATATAAGTAAGTGAACTTTGAACTTAACTTGTTTCTTGCTGCTCGCGGACGCATTTTATGGCACACCGTCCTTATCTGTTTTTTTAGTTACCTACTTCACATTTGCTATCAACATTGCAGTAACTTTAGTAAGAAATGTTTGTTAGAGATGTTTTTAATCCAACTTATTAGCTTATATTTTTTAAATTACGAAGTTGATGTTCTATTGTTCTTTCTGGACGGCTCTGTTTGAATATGATGTGCAAGAATCTTTGACTCTTTTGATCTGTCAGTAAATTAAGGTGATGAATGAATATTGCACATAATTGTATGGTTAAATTAATCGTGGATAGAGTTCATTTTTCCTTGGTACTTTATTGGGGCCTCAATAAGCTGGTTAACACATACTTGTATAGTCACATTTGGACAGTATGCAAGTATTGCTAGAAAATTTGATGTGCCAAAGTAGTGATGATATTGTCAATTCTGTTACACATTGCCTTGTTGATGTGATTCCCCTTGCTACTTTCAAGATCATACTGGATTTTGTGGGATGACAATTTGGCTTGTGCTCCTTACCTACTCGTTGGAAATTGCAATTATGCCTTTAGCTGTTACGTGATTTCTATTCCATATTTATTTTTATGAGTATGCTTGCTGTTATAGATCAAACATCAATATGTTTTGACACAATCATATCTAATTCAATGGTACCCGGCACAAGCTTGCATGCTCAATAACTAGTTTTACATGATTTTGTTTTGTATGCAGTCAATTTGTGTGGCTAGTAGCTGTTACTTCAGTCTTTTCTGCTGCGTTAATGCATTGTCTCTAGATACCTTGTTTGACAGTATAATCAACATATGCCTCTTTGTCCAAAACCTTGGCTGCCAATATAGTATGGTACTGTAACCAATAATTTTGCTAGCACATACAAAGGCGAACTGTCAATGCATTATCTGCTTTTCTAATTTATAGCGGAATCACTTTGTCAATTTGGACGCACTTTCCTCGGTCGAGTTATTAACATAATTGCCTCAACCAAATGCTTTCTTTCTCAGGGTGTTGCTCTGGCTGCAGCTGGTGGTGGCAGTGGGTCAGTGAAGCTCTGGGACACAGAGAAGTGGCAGCCTATCACCAGCCTTCCTGTTCCGCGTCCGGAGGGAGCTCGCCCTGATAAAACAGGGAGCGGCAAGTTTGTTCTTTCAGTTGCCTGGAGCCCCGATGGCAAGCTCTTAGCCTGTGGATCCATGGATGGCACCATCACCGTGTACGATGCAGTCCGCATGAAGTTCCTCCACCACCTGGAGGGCCACAACATGCCAGTGAGGTCCATGGTGTTCTCCCCGGTGGATCCCCACGTGCTGTTCACTGCCTGTGACGACTCCCACATCCACATCTACGATGCCAAGGAGAAGGGCCTCATTGGTGCCATGTCGGGGCACGCGAGCTGGGTGCTGAGCATCGACGTGAGCCCAGACGGCATGGCTGTGGCGACGGGCTCCAGCGACCGCACCGTCCGGCTCTGGGACATCAACACGAGGGCGTCGGTGCAGACGATGAGCAACCACTCCGACCAGGTCTGGGCCGTGGTGTTCCGGCCACCGGGAGGGGAGGGAGTCCGTGCGGGCCGGCTCGCGAGTGCCTCGGACGATAAGAGCATCTCCTTGTATGATTATTCGTAGTTTTACAGAGCAATACCTCTGATGTTATTTTCTGTATACAACCAGTAGCTTATCTGGCCGTCGGGAAGGTCGGAGGACTTGTTGTACAATGCTGATTAATCCTCTAACTTCCACGTTGAGCGGACTTGTAGTTGTTAGAAGGCTATCAAGTTGTGAACTCATTCCTTTTCCTGCCAGCAATCACTTGTTTATTTCAGTTTCGGGTATATCTCATTTGTGCTTCTTGCTTGGTGATTGAGGCTTAGGTATTTCCAATCTAATCAGTGAATATGTAATGCATACGTACATATTTGCGATGTACCAAGACCGAAACAATTTGCAAACTTGGAACTTCGAACATTTATATTTTTTGTCACTGAGGCGCGCGCTCATCTTGTTTTCACTGCTTTTAGGGAGACAAACCCAGCGGCAAAAATAAAATAAAAATGGCAAGAATGAGATGAGTGAAGGGATGGTGTTGAAACAAAAGTATCCTGACAATGCATTTTCATTGCCAATCGAAGATAGATAATTCAGTTATATATGTTTAGACAAGTACTCTTACAACAATGAGATGATCTAACAATAACATTAGCATTAGCAAATTGCGATGCATAAAGGCCTAGACCAACCAAAGCAAATGATCCGATTAATATGATTTGGTTCCGAGTTCATGCAGCGTCCACAATCCGAGGCCGTCGCGGGTAAAGAGACCGGCCTCGTTCGGCGTGGTAAATACAAGACCGGCCTGCATGGCGCTAGTGTCCGTGCGGGAGCAGCTCCGGAGAGACGGTTCGACATGGCCGGCGGCCATGTCGTCGCCGCCACTGCGCCCATGGGGTTGCCGGCTGAGGAGGCTCCCCCGGCGGCCGACGTGCCTGCAGCCCTCGCCGCGGCTCCTCCTCTGCCGCCGCCCTCTCTCCTGCATGCAGGCCATCGCCCATCTCCTTCCGCCCCAGCGTGCTGTTCGGTGAGCATTCTTGTTATTGTTATATACTAATGCTTCTCTTCCTCGCATATCTTGGTTACCTATCTCTGTCGACCCGTGCAAATTTTTTTTTCGAGGAACGCAGGGAGCTCCTGCAATTCTATTAAGAAGAAATGAATTGACCCTGTTTATGAGATAAACCAGGCCGAAAACCTTACAGAACATAGTTTATTTGTGGTAAACCGTGCGAAAACCCCGGCAACACCTCCCCTAGCTAAACTAGGCTTACGGCACACCAAAGAAGACCACATGCGGATTACTCCCAAAAGAGAGAGTCTCCTAAACCCACACCGCGCTTCTTAACAAGCCATTGAGCTAGCCACCCACGACGCCCTCTTCTCTTGCTCCTCTCAGATTGCCTTTGTGCCGGCAACCCCCCAAAGAGCCTCACTACTATCATACATCGACAGGAACCAAAACATCCCGTCCTCCCACAGTGAGCACGTTGACGCGCACAAAGGCTCCCATATACCCAAACAAAAGGGCTTACACGAACACCACAAAAAGCGACCCCAAACACGAAAAAACGTGCGACGACGACGCCGCCAACGCGCAGCCAGAACCACACCATGGAGGTGATCAACCATTGACAACAGTGGCCTTTCCCCTCCCTTCTCCTCTCTTATTGACCTTCTTGACAATCTTGACAAGGCTGCCTATGGCCTGGATGGCTTGAGGCGTCAGAGGCCCATCGAACATCTTGATATAGTCCTCGCGAGCCTTGTCATCGAACTTGGCCTTTGGGGCCAGCAGGCCGCAGGCGCGTGCAAGCTGCTCCTGCGCCACGCCCTCGGCGTTGTCTCCGGTCTTCTTCTGCCGCCGCTCTTCAATGCGGCCACTGCGACGTGTCGTGGGGTTGGCCGCCCAATACAACGCGCCTGCGTCGCGGCGCCGGCACAGCAAGGATTGGTGGCAGCACTGGCCTTGAGATCTTGGCCAGGAAGTCCCTAAGCTTGCAGTCGTCGGCGACACCAGTGCCATCGTCAGTGTCCTCCATGACCGAGGGCTCCATCACAGCGACAACATTAGTGACGAGCCATGGCCGCCTCCTGCTCCACAGGCTCCGGCGGATTGAAGTCAACCTCCGACACGGCCGCGGTGACCTTGTCGACGATGGTAGTCGTGGCAGTCATCGGGGCCGGGGCGTCTAGAGCCCCACCGAGAGTAGCAGCCAGCGGCACAAGGTCACCAGCAACGGCATTGACACCAAAGTTGAGGGAGACATCGATGCACTGGTTAGCGAGCTCCGGATGGGCAGACGGCATATCCGCCTGCGCCGCAGCTCCGCCTGCGCCGCGAAGAGGGACTTCAACGTCGCAACCGCCGCAGTGCCGATCGGCTTGGCCGCCGAGATATCGCAGCGAGGCGCCTCGTGACAGCGCGGGGAACGCGAGAGGTCGAGCAGCGCACCGTCGTGAACCAAAGCCCTGCTATCCTGCACCTCCATGGTCGCCGTGAAGGCACGGTTTCTCGCGCATACCTGGCAACGCAGCTACCGAGGCCCAAGAGCGAAGCAGCGGATGATACGGACTGGCCAGAGGCGAGCGGGGCGACGGGGAGGATCCCGACCGGCAGGAGGGCGCCGACGGCAGGCGCGCTCGCGATGGCCGGAGCGGAGGCAGGATAGGCGCCTGATGGGGTCGCAGCAAGCGGAGACAAGGTGGTCACGCGCCAAGCAGCGGAAACACCGTCCTTGCGTTCTCCGCTTGAAGGCGAGGGCACGGTCAATCTCGTCCCCGCGTAGGGAAGGAGACGACCCATCCCGCTTCGGACGGCGCCGCCGACGCACCTCCACACATCCCCGCTCCGCGTGAGGCGAGGCCGCATGCTCCGGATCTGGGGCAGCAAGCTTGAAGTTGGGCGGGAGCCGGGCTGGCGGAGGCGGTAGATGGACGGGACCGAGGCCGCCAGAGGAGCCGGTGGGAGGAGCAGCTGCAGGGGCGGGATCTATGGCCAGATCCCGCGGAGGCGGCGTGAAGACAGGCGGGAGCTGGGCTGGCGGAGGCGGCAGATGGGCGGGGCCGAGGCCGCCAGAGGAGCCGGAGGGAGGAGCAGTAGCAGGGGCGGGATCTATGGCCAGATCCCGCGTGGCGGTGGCGCACTTCACCTCTGCACGCCGCCAGCCCCTTTTGGCACGCTTGGGGTCGATGGAGGCGAGCTCGGACAGCTGCTCGGAGGACATGGCCTTCTTGGCCTCCAGCACATCGGCGAACACCCCTCCGCCTCCTCCGCCATCCTGCTGCTTCCCAGGGCCGCCGCTCCCCATGGCGAACCCGTCGAAGGACGCGCTGTGACGGTGCTTGGTGGGCCGCGGCGACGAGGACGTCTCCGCTGCGCGGTCGCGGTCAGGGTCGGCGCCGGCGATCTTCTCCATGTCCATGAACGTGGAGAAGAGGTCGTCCTCAGAGCCGATCTCGTCATGGCCCCCGCCGTCGGCGCCGCCGCCGAGGCCCAGGTCGTCGGGGAAGCGGAAGGCCACCTCAGATCTGGCGCGGCGATGGTGGGGGGTGCCCGCGCGACGGCGCCGCCACGGGGGGCTGGCCTGGCTGGGCACCGCCGGGAATGGGCGGGAGCGGGCAGGGGTGGTTGAGGTTGGGGCTGCGCCCCGGCGAGGGCTTCGGCGGCATCGCCATTGCGCTGCGCTGCAATCCAAATATCCGTGCAAATTTTGATGCTCAAACAAAAAATTTGAATAGTAATTGATTTCGATCTTTATTTTTCAAAAATTGAGGCCATTAGGATCCTTTACGCAAGTGGTAAATTATATACTAATACTAATTGTATATTTATTCGAAGGAAATTCCACCACTTCGTATGTGTGATGTCGAGGGCTAGCTGTCCAACTCCCGCCGAGCTGTCCAAGAAATTTGCTGACATTGCTCTTGAGCACTACAACAAAAACAAAAAGGTATACACATCTAATGAATGTACGCTCCTCTCTTGTATCGTTTGTGTCATCTATCCCGTTTTTGCAGTGGTAGTATTCTTGAAAATTACCGATTTTGCAGTGCCATATCTGTCCCAATTTCCCTTGATATATTAGGCCAACATGCCTAACACTTTCAATCAATTACACCGACTAATCAGTATCATTACACAATAGCTAGTGTGATAATGTAAAAAGCATGTTTGTACCGTCTAGATTAATTATTGCATGGTTGGATGTTCTGCATATGACACTTTGGGTTACTTACTTCATGTAATAGCATTTGCGCAGGATGAATCTACATACTTTTTTGGATCAAAGTTCCGAAAGGTTTGACTACACGGGACGACCTGGAAGTCTGGAACGCAGTCTAATCAAAACGGCAACTAAAAGGAACGATAGACAGATAGAATACTATTAAGTGGTTTTGTGTCAAATTGATCCACACCGTTGTATTGTAATCGATGCCATATATCGATCGGTTATTGGATCTGTTGCTAACAGACATGTCTTTTTTTTTCATTTTAAAATTTTGCAGTTGGGCAGAAATGTGTTGCCAGATCCTGCGATAAGCCGCTAAGGAAAGGCCTCGATCTCAGACATTGTTTCGACTGTAGCGACAGAATGAAGCATCCCAGGAGGGGTGAAGTGTTTGTGGAAGGTCACTGTGCCGTGCCGTCTGCTTACAACGTGTATACCTAGCTAAATGCATGTAAATTAATGCAATATTGTACACATAAATCTGATTGGCTGCAAATATTTATTGACTTCATTTGTGTGTATATATATATGCACGTTTGATAATTAATATGTCGTCAATCTGGGTGTTACAAAATTGCTAACATTAATAACTCCTTTGTCACGTAAACAATTTTGAATACAAGATAATCTAGTAGCAGCCCAACAGGAAATACGCCATGCATGACTCTAGAAGAAAATAAAGCTATTCACATAAATACCAAACCGAACCAAAACTTATTTTACAGAAATTCACATTTTGTCTTTAGGCAATATTTCAATTTAATTAACTTTATCATGTTGTGATATTCGATGGTTCGGTGTTTAACTGTGAGAAACCAAAAATTCCTTCTGCATGCAACCGAAATAAAACAAGAAATTTGCAGAGCCGGCGACACCCGTCGATCGACGGACAGCGACGCCGCGGCCACAATGGACGACGGTAACCGGGCCTTCTCCGCGAACGTCCTGGTGGAGGCACATACTGCATAGGTAGAATATTTTGTGTTTGCATGTTGACAGTTATTTTAGTTCTATAAGTAATTATGGTTTCTTTGTTTCATTCAATTGGAGGGACATCAATTGGGAAGTTACTTAGCATCCTAAGTACAAGACCTCAAGTAATATTCCATTAGTTACAATAGTGATGAATCTTCTAGAGATAGCTCCTCTTTGTCAGATCCATCTTCTCGGTCACTAACTGAAATTGATGTCTAACACGCTAGCCTAGTAGTCATGATGACATATTTCACAGTGGAAATAAGATGCAAGATCTGAAGTATAGAAGCTCGACGCAATCAACTACCTCGGCAACTCCAATAAAATCGACAACGCAAGAAGCAAGCGACCACCTCGGCAACTCCGACGAAATCCAAAAAAGAAGAACAAAAACCACGACCTCAACAACACCAGCAGAACACCTCGACAACGCCGACAAAAGCTAGAAGAGAAAAGGGGCGAAGGGAAAAAACGGCGAAGAACACGATAGAGCCGAAGCCACGAAGGCAACGAGGCACCGAACGCACGGATGAAGAGACCAACACTCACAAGAACAGATCGCACACAGCCGAAGAAAAAAAGCTAAAAAAGCTTAACGGGTCAGCCCAAAGTGAGAGAAAAGGAGAAATGCACATCCCCTAGAGTTGCTTCCAAATCCACGGAGCGAGCTCAGCACATCCAAGCTGTTGCTAGATTTCTACGGATTAGATTGTTCCAAGTCAATTCCCCTACCCCATTTACACAGTGCACATCTGTTCTTCCCCCCAGCAACACGGCAGCACAACGCCGAGTTCTCTCCCCAGCTCTCCGCTGCTCGGACGCTCGGCCGCTCCGAGTAGTCAGGCTTACTAGTCTGTATACTTACTAGTTTGCTTGCCTAAGAAAGTTCTGCAGAACACTGAGAACATGTATCCTTACTTCATGTAAACCAATGAAAACGAATGGACAGCAAAATCCAGAAGAACAATTTCTACCACTATTCATGGACAAAGAACACTGAGAATCAAATAAGTATACCAGCAGTGCAGGCAAATGGAGAGATGTCATCGATGTCAATAGCAAAGCACTCTGACTCAACCAAATCACTCTGCCATCTTAATTAGAGAATACAGATGCAGCTCGCTAGCAATTGGAGAGTGGGGTTCAGGTCAAAGTGGTGGGAGATGGATGCGCCCACAACAGTGAGAGATGGCTCCTAGCTTTGTCCATAGGGTGCTTGGTGGTGGCGCTTTGCTCGGTGGTAATGAAATAGCCAGACGACAAGGAGTACAAGCGCTGGGGCGCGAGTCCTACATATGCCATTTGTGAGGTAGAAGAGGTATTATACAAGACGAGCCCTAAATCAGTAGCAATTTGGGGAGGAGAAACTCGCCTCAGACCAGCCGCGATTTGGGGAAGACAAGGTCACCAACGGGATTCGATGGGGGCGGCACGTGGCCATATATCTACCGCAGAAAATAAGGAAGGGCTAAGATTTACACGACTCCATCGGGTAGAATCTCCCTCCAACTCTAGGGGATCTGGACCGGACCCTATACACGTGGAGTACACACATCAGGCAAGAAAAACGTACCCGACGCCCATGTCGCAGCCAGCAAAACAGAAACATACGTAGGGAGCACACGAACGATGGTTTTGTGCACACGGTAGCATGTGTATTTATTATTTTTAAATTTTAAAAAATTATATATTTAAGTTTAAAAAAATCTAAAAGATTCATACATGTATATTATGGAATGAAGTATATACAATTAAATTTTCGTTAAAAAAGGTATGTACATTTGTGACCTGTGTAAAAAAATAAAAATACACATTGGATAAACATGAATAGTAGTGTATGGAAAAGGAAACCCGTTTGTTTTTTCTCTACAGGTCACAAATGGACATACTTTTTTATGAAAATTTAACTTCATTCTATAATATACATGTATGAATTTTTTTAGATTTTTTCAAAATTTAAATATGCGATTTCTTAATTTTTAAACATAATGGGTGTATGTGCCCCCAAGCTCACCTTGGCACTTTCCGGGAGCACACACCTCGTGCAAGGAAGACAAACGATGCCCACCTCACCGACGGTTCAGAGCTAAATCACCTGTGATCGATGACGCATCATAGACGGGTCATCACTTGACTCGTAGCCCAAATAGGTCCAATAATGCCATGGTATAAACCTGTGTGTACAACCGAGCCAAAACCCTAGCTGCTCCCCCCCTTCCCCACCATTCTCCATGTCTCTAGAGACTTCACTCATCTGCCTTCTCACACTCCACCTCCGAGCCCTCCAACGAACTCCCCTTCTCCTGAGCTCACCCTTCACCTCACGCCCCGTCCTCTCCCCATCTGTCGCCAGCTCCGGCCTGCAAGTCACCTTCGAGCCCTCCTGCCACCTCCGAGATCCCCCACCAGATCCCAGCCACCATACCCTTCTCCCGGCCTCAAGGTCATGACAAACGTGCGCCGATGACTTCCTCCATGCATACGGCAAGCTACGCAGGCCATCAACACGGAGGAGGTGGTAGATCTAGTGGCAGCGCGTCGTGAGGCGGCGGCAGGAGCTTGGAGGTGACGAGACGAGCAACACCGGGCAGCGACACTGGTGGTTGAGCGACCAAGCTTGTCGGTGCTATTTTTTTAATTTTTTAATTTAACATCACAGTCGGTTTTGGAGAACCTGTTTGTGATGACAAATCATCACAAACCCTTTCGCATAGACGGGTCCAAAAACCATATGTGATAACAATTTTCGCCCATCTGTAACAATAGTTCTGTAGTAGTGGCTTCTACTAAATTTAGTTGTTTCAATTTTAAAAATTCTGCCAAAATATGATTTTTGAAGAGATGGAAAATACAGATGCCGAACTGCACTACTCCCTTTTGTTCATGTTTACAGACTAGAATTATTTCGCTTCTAAACGCGTCGCAAATATTAACTGTACCAGACTTTATGCTACGTAATTTTTGTGAGACAATTATTATTATCTTTGTGTATTTACATCAGTTTCTTTCTATGTGCATAGAATATACCGTTGTTGTTTCTGCTGTTTTTGTCCAGGAAAATGTGAAGACAAAGCATGCATCCTGGTGCTGTATGAGTCAAAGTTATGCATAAATACTTGAAGGAGTAAGTAATGTATGTGTTTACCCAGTGTCTTGTATTTTAACAGAAGAATCAACTGATATTCCGTTTTGGTTCTGCAACTAGAGTTCCAAACGTTAAGTGATTTGGTGTAGAGGGTGATTACAATGTTTTGGGACTTTCATCGCAAAGATAAAAAAAGGTTTTGAGACTAAACGGAACCAAGCTTTGAAGGTCTTTACAACCCGTGGCAAGGAGTCGCTATGATTTGTAGAGTCCTCTCGCTCAACTGCTCAAAATGAACTCATTCACATATCATGGCGTCCATATCATGTACTAGCATCCTCCACCGTAGAACGTCTGAGGCGATCCCCTCCCCACACGACGATAATGTCCCTTGCTTTGGCACCATAGAGAGGCCAAGTAGGGCTGAGAGCCCGCTGTAGAGGAGGCCTAGCTTGCTGGTGAAGCCCGTAGTCGTCGCCACATCTTCAAGGCTGAGTGGGCAAGAAACCTAATTCATTACCGTTCCTGAAGGCAATGGGAACCATTGTGATAGGATTCGTCAAAGTTGGAGAGCATGTCATTACAAAGCAGAATCTAGAGGTGGACGGATAGACAAAGGAAGAAGACAAAACCTTGTCTTCTTGCGAGTGGTGAGAGAAGTCATGGAACTGGAAGGAAGGAAACCGGATGGTGCACGGTGGCCGCCAAACAAGATGAAAACAAGGAAAAGACACTAGTGATTGTTGTGATGCAGTCGAAAATAGCATATGTGTCACATTCGACATGCGCATTCACAAAATAGAACGAGTAATTTGATAATTTTTTAGTTGAAGTGCATCTCCTAAAATTTTGAAGACGATTATAGTTCAACCTTTTCCTTAGATAAATCAAAATATACGACAGTCTCATTTATCCTTAACTGCAAACAGAAAATACCAACAAAAAGGAACTCCAAAAACACAAGAACAGTACTACAGTTTAAACCCTAATTTTACATTATAATATTGCTACAGTGCAGAGAGCAATCACAGTTGCCGGATATAAACAAATAGGACGCCTAGCTAGGAACCAAAACAGCAAGTCAGCATTTGTTCATAATGACATTATGCTACAGATTAAAATCAACCCGAACCTACAGTCTGACAGGGGCTTCAAGTGTCAATGCTAAAGAAAAGGTCATATGGTCTCAGGCACACAGCTCCTAGATCAGGCCTTCAACGCCATGGCATCGAGAGAGCCAAGCTCGCTGCCGTGCACCCTGAAGCGATAGATGCATGTCAGCTCCGGCTTCCCATGGTTTGAGATGAAATTTAGCCTGGAAGGTCTAGTCATTGCTCTTCTCAAGGTCATAAGAGAACTCTCCTAATTTTGTCATCATGCCTAGTTGCTTATCTGAATCGTGGCCTGGTCCTTGGTACCATCCCCTGATCTGGAGATCCTTCGGCGCACTAGATCGGTCGTAGGCCACACTCTGCACAGACAAATCATGATCTTCATAAGTTAGCATAAACAAAATGAAGCACAAGACTGAATCAAGGGAGTAAAGGACATAAGCGGGCAAGATGGTCCAATAATAAAAATAGAAGAACCAAACGTATCAACTAGAAGGAAACAAAAAAGGGGGACATCTTTGTTTTTCTCGTGGCTCAAAAATCACAATCTTACTGAATATAGGAGGACTCAAGATTTTCTGAGTGCAATTGAATACAGATGCTATTAGGCTAGACAATCATGCCATTGCAAATTTTCATGTATCAAAAGTATGCTGCAACACAAGCATGTTCACATGCGACAATTAACACAAGAACATTGAACAAGTAAATTATCAAAGAGAAAAGCAAATGTACATGTACATGTGGGTACATGAGTTAAGAATTTAGTTCAATTCTCATATTTGTGCATCTCAAAAAATTCTCCAAAAATTCATAGATGTTCATCATATTATATTGTACAAACCCACAAAATTTCATGCAAAAATATAATCAAGAGTCCCTCAGAGAGGAACGGGAAGTCCTCCACATTCTTCAAGATCATTGCAAGCACTTGCAATCTGGTGGCCTCCTCTACAAGCTGTCGGGGGAGAGCCCTCAGCTTGGGGCAGTTGATAAGATCCAACGACTTCAAGCGTGGCAGCAACTGCATCCTTGGAGACGAGGCTTCCCCTTTTTGAATCTCAGCAGATCCATCCTCTCCCCCTTCCGTAGTTGTCGCTGCTGCTGCATCTTCTTCTTCTTCTACAAAGCACCACTCCTCCCAGTTGGGCATATCCTCGATGATCAGCGATTCAAGCTTGGGGAAAGCAGCAACCGCATCCGTGGATCTGGGATTAGCCCCACCGTAGCCAACAATTTCAAGTCCAATCCTGGTAACTGCAGCTGCTCCAGCAATTTTTAGATATCTCAAGTTGGGTAGCTGTCCAATTGGTGGAAGATGCACACAGGATTTGCAATCTATGAGCCTCAAGTATTTCACCGAAGATAGATGGGTAGCACCATGCCAGGTGGGAAACCTCTTACCAAAGAAACGAGCAATATATAAATCTTCCAGGTCGTGTGGAGGCTTTAGCTGCTCAAAAATCCTCTCAATATTGCTAATATCTTCTTCTGAACATGGTTCATCTGTACGTTCTGTGCAGACTAGAGCCAAAACTTTGAGAAATACTTTATCTGTTAGTAAAAACTTTGTACTGCAAGGAGCCGCTCTTTCCAATTTAATCATAACAAGCTGCCTTAGCTGTGAGAGATGTTCCAACTCTTCCAAACTTCCATCCATCTTGTGTTTCACCATTATCAATTCCACCACCAATAGGAACTCCTTCTATATCATTGAGGAATTCCAATCTGCCTATCCCTTTTGGCACCTGATCTATTGGTGTACCATTAAGACCAAGGCGCCTTAAATTGCACAATTGAGTGAGTGCCAAAGGAAGACTGTGCAGATGTTTGCAACTTTGCATGTTCAGTGTCTGAAGGTTTATAAGAGAACCAATGGACTCTGGAAGACAAGGTATTGCCGTCCTATCAAGATCAAGTAATCGCAGATGGATCAAACTTCCAATGCAATCTGGAATGCTCTGTAAAAGTGAGTTATTCATTTCCAAAACACGAAGGTACGGAAATGTCTTGAAGAATATATCATCAACTTTTCGTGGCTTCAAATCAGTTTGGAAAGTCCTCACCTTAACTTCCCTCTTATCCATGCTAGGTAGCACTAATGTATCCTTCTTAGTGACTACAGTAAGGTGTCGTATTTCTGACATATTGGAAGCCCCTAATGATTCAGGGTCTCCAACAAAACATTCTTCTCTTGATAAATAACAAGCAAGCTGCCTTACGAGGTCATGCATTTTGCATCTCCTATGGTCAAAAGATAAAGCATCTCGTTGGAGGAGATTCCGGTGGATTAGCTCATAGTAGTACTCTTCTGCTGTGTCTTCTATTAGTTGGCCTTCTTGCTCCTCTACAAAGCCTTCAGCAACCCATAACCTGACCAGATCATCACGGTAAAGAACACGATCTTCAGGATATGTAGCACAGTAAGGAAACACTGCTTCAGAATATATGGTAGATCATCGTAACTCAAATACAAAGCACCTCTGAGCTCAATAGGAATATTGTCCATAGACCAAGCACTTCTATGGGTAAATTTTCTCCACTCGTTCTCAGTTTTCTCTTTAGTTGCTAGAACACTAGAAGTAACCTTGATTGCGAGAGGAAGTCCACCACATTTACGAACAATATCCTTCCCTATATCTTGCAGGTGTTGCACATCTTTTTCTTCATTAATGTACATACTCTTCCAAAACAGCTCCCATCCTACGTCTGCTGACATCAAATCAACTCGGTGCACATATTCCACCCCCAATTGCCCGCGCAACTGTATCATGACGAGTTGTTACCAGAATTACTCTGGTGGCAGCATCTAATGGAGTTCTCAGTAAATTGGTCCACACATTAGGATCCCAAACATCATCCAATACAAGGAAGAAACTTTATCTTGAATAGCTACTGCAAGCTTTCTGCTAAGCTCACTCGTAGTTTCTTCTTGTTCGTGGTGTACCCCAATGTTCCGTAAAATTTCCTTCAAAAGAGCAACTTCAGAGTACTCCTGAGAAACGCAGATCCATGCTTGGCAACTGAAGCTTTCTTTTATTCTTTGGTCATTATATATCTTTTGAGCTATAGTTGTCTTTCCAATCCCTCCAGTTCCAACAATACCAAGCTTGTAGTTCTTCTTTTCCTTATGTGCCAGCACCTGTTCAACCAATCTTATGCAAGCACGTAAAGTTTCCTTTCCCACAAGACTAGGCTCCACAAGATCGCCACTTTTTCTCAGTTTGGTTGTTGAACTTTGACCAACAGCTGCAGGTTGTGTACTCACGAATTTAAAAGATATCATATCCTTGGAAATGTTCTCTATTTTTTGTTGAGGCTTCTAATCTTGACAGCAACCTCACGACGTGTGCGAATATTTGAAAAGCACGAGGAAAGTGAAAGTACACTACATGCAGCTGATTTGCTTGATGATGAAGAAGGATGATCAGGCAGTAGCTTGCTTCCTTTAAATCTAGCCAAGTCCATGATGATATCAACATCATACATTGCATCTCTCAACTTACTGAGCCAAATGTTAACTGCTGGCTCCTCTGTCCTCCTTCTCTCAGCATCAACAAGACAACTCTGTATTAGGGGTATTCTTCCCTGCAGTTCTACGAGCTCTTCTTTTACCCCAAGAATTAGTATCGCCTCATCAGTAATGATCTCTTGCAACCTCTTGGCACATGATCCAAGCAAAGAATCTAGTATGGTTGCCATCATACAAACTCAGCGCACGAAATCCGCCAAAAACACCAGGAGACTTGTTTCAGAGAATGATAAAATTGCAGGCTGGAAATGAATGCACAAGGTGCGTTAGCATACCTCAGAAATGAGACAATGTTCACTAAATTTGTACTGACATATTAGAGATCAACAGATATCACTACTGAACTGCTATTTACATTTTGAATAAGTAAACAACCTAAAGCTATGGAACTCCAATGATGGCTTTACTTTAGCCCATAGCTTTTGCATGACATGTGTATAGCTGTGTAGGTGGATGCATGTCTAGAACAACGGGGCACCTTGTTATTATGTACACAACACCGGAAACGTGTTAAAATTAAATAATGGTGTGCCCAGCTCATTACTTTCACACATTGTACATAGTAAATCATGCCTAGTGCATGTCCATGTCGATGAGGAGCCAATACAATAAATATCAAGACAGTACCTTGACTAGTCAACTTTCGTACATGAAACTGTCGAGAAAAAAAGATCCATAATGTCGCTTGAAAAGTTCAGTATTCAGTAGTAGGGTGCATGGAAATAAAGACGTTAGCATCATGTGCTTTTTTGAGTTTGCAGCTTGACATTTATTTTAGTTATATAGGTTAATGTGGTTTCTTTGGTTTGTTTTACTCGATTGGGGGGTCATCAATTGGAAATTTACTTCGCATCCGATATACATAACCACTCTATTAATATTCCTTCGGTTATATTCTATCATCACAGCATAGATGAATTTTCGAGCTCTGACTCTTCTTTGTCAGATCCATCTTCTAGATCACTAACTGCAACTGATTTTCTCAGATGCTAGCCTAGTAGCAGTGATGACATATTTTCGTTTTAGCAATATCATAGAAACAAGGATGCAGGATCTGAAGTTCAATAGCAATGCTTACCTTACAAAACCAATCTTCCAGCGAGGAAAAAAGATCGATAATAAGAATCAACAGTAGCCATCTTGTAGAAGCAGCTTGCTGCCATGATCAACCCATTGCTAAGATCAACACAGGCCGAGCCCAATTGCCCAAACAAGATGAAAAGTAGCTGCTGGAGAAACCAATGTATTATAAAAATAGATTATGCCCCAGTCACCAAGAGAAAAACCCAGATCCGCGCTGCTACACCTGCAAAAAGGGAAAAAGGAAAGAAAAGCTGGAGGGCATGCTCCTTAAAACAAAACTGGTTCAATCAACTAGAATGGTTCGGGCATGGATTGAAAGAAGTTAAGATAAGAATGAGGAAGAAATGTAAAGACTAATTATCCCGGTACAACATTATTAGGAAATTTAACAGTAAGTGCACAATGCAAGATTATTAGTGCCCACAACTAATTTAAGTCCTCACCTGTTAAGAGAACACATCTAGGCTATGCAAATACCATGACAAGTATGATGAATAAATATCAAGTTACTTGCAATCCTTTATAACTCCAGAAGCGTAGTTCGGGTAGTGGGTCTTGCAGGTGTGCAGGCCACCCACCCAATCTCGGCTGCGCCATTTAGGGGTGAAAAGGGTAGATGGGCGCCAGGTGCCTCATATGGCATCCAATGTACGCCAGGGTTAAAGTCCCTATTTCTTTAACTCCATATGTGTAGTTTACAATAATGATGAATTTTCTAGATAGTAAATGTATTTGATTTCACATACACTAGCCTAGGAGTCGTGATGACATACTTCACTCTAGTAATATCATGAAGCAAGGATGTAACCCAAACTCTTGTATGTATGCTTGCTTCTCCGCTTAACGAAAAGATATGCAACGTTCTCTTAAAAAAAGGATGCAAAATCTGAAGTACAAGTGCAATCCTTACCTGACAACCCAGTCTTCTTGCGAGCAAAAACGGCTGATTTAGAATGAACAGTAATGATCTTGTTGAAGCAGGTTGCTGTGATGATAAATCCATGTCTCTTTTAAGATCTCGACATACCGAGCCCAAGGGATATGAAAAGTAACTGATTTGGAAAACCAGTGATCTAGAAATCTAGAATAGATAGGCGCACGAGATTATCAGTCAACTACTAAGAGAAAACCAAAGATTGTCCATGTTGCTACACCTGCACAAAGGGCAAAGGAACAGGAAAGGTGGTTCGATCAATAGCTCGGAAGAAAACAAAAGAATAGTTACCAAGGCATTAGAGATGCAGAACATTGAGAAAATATACCTGAGTACAGGTCAATTGATGAGGCACTGATCAGAGTGCTGAAGGAGAGCCACTGAATACAGTTTCCTGCCTCCACACTCCACAGGATCACTTCAATCAGCGAGCCAACAGGAATTAACACAAGCTATCAACACGACAATTGTGCTGCATGCAAAGCAGGCATACGGTGATTAACTGAAGAGAAGAAAAGGAACACAAGCTAATTTCAACTATTTGTTGATCTCCTGATGCCAATGTGTCATGGCGCTTACCAGAGCCAACAGCAGCATACCATACACCAGAGCAATTTAACAGCAGAGGAGTGGCTGGGAACTTAAACAGCACAGTCTACAAAGGCTTGCTGCAATGGTGTTGAGTCTTGTGAAAGAAATTAATGAGCTGCTCATTGGATGCTTATTGGCATCGAGTGAGTTAACTAGGACTCTCTGAGAGCAAGACGGAAAATGCATCGGCTTATCGACTAGAGCACGCCAAGTCCAAGAATCAGTTTGATGGCATGGCACGCAACTTAGATTGGAGATGTCTTAGGGAAAAGGAAGGTTTTTGAATGTAATAATCCAGTCCTCTCTCCCAAACAGACAGGAAGAATCGGATCCATCTTTACCAAAGGAAGGAAAGTAATGCATATGCTGCGGCAAGAAGCAAAGAAGCTTCTTTTCCTCCTCTTCATTTACCTCTGCTTTTGGGATCGATGAAGTGGAATAGCAAGAATCGAGGGCTGGTTTGCCGGTGCCTCCTCTTCAACATTTGCTTGCCCAAGCGAAGAATCATTTTTATTTCTTGTACAGCCTCCCTAGAAACCGGAGATCCACTTCCCCGGTCGCCACAACGACGGCCGATGGGCTCCTCGCCGGCAAGCTCTTCAAGTAAAGAAGAGGAACTGTAGCGTGTAGACCGTGAGGTTGAGATCAATTAAATTTTCTTTTCCAAAAAGAAAATGTGTAGACTGCAGAGTTCCCTAAGCGCCGTCTTGAAGGAACGGTGATTGTGATAGGCATTTAAAAAATTGCAGAAATTGTTACTATTAAAATTACAGGAATCGTTATTAAACACTCGACTAAAAAATATTTGCGACTCCGGTCGAATTACGTATCATTCATTTTGCTCCAAGATTCTTGTGCTGCCATCTCCACCTTGATCTTCGGTGAGCCCTCTTCGGCACTGCTGTCTCCTGCGACCATAGGGCTTGGGTTTGAGGTTTCACATCAGCCTCGCCACAGGACTAGAGATGGAAACAGGACGGTACCTTCAAATAAGACTCCCGAACACACTGACTGAACTTGTCACTGCGTGGACCACCCACCTGCAGCAGGCTTCACGGGGCATGACGACGGGTAGTCATGGAGAGTATACAAGACATTGCACACATAATTATCTAATACATCATAGAAGCAACTCGACGGAAAAATAGCCTCACGGAAGGATACAATAATTCAAGCATTGCAACAGATAACCCAAACTAATTAGTAGTCACACTGGCCCACCTATCATATACTACATAATTTATTTCTAATTTTTAGGCGCCCATGAAGTTCCTAGGCTTCATGTCCGATCCATGACACACTCGTCCAGAAAAATACATAGAAGAGAGAAGTCCCCTAAATATGCCCTTCCATCACACGCGTGGTACCCGTGGGTAACCGAATCTATGGGTAAAATTGTCATCCCTACACAGGATGGAGGAGGTCAGGGGCTAGTCAACAATAGGCTCGAAGATGAATCATGCAAGAGGATCCAGTCACTATTAGTCATCGGAAACAGGGATGGGAGGAGCGTTCATAATCAGTCATGAATTGACATGGCTTGAACATAACTTCTGAACTCATAGTCATTTCATGACACACAGTGTGCAAATGTCTTGCAAGTTGCATCCAGCAGTGAATTAAGTTTTCTTAGAAAGAAAATTAGCAGCCAATGTCATCATAACATTTACATGATGTCACACTACAGCGTCATGGCTTTCCTCGCCCCTCGTTGTGGGCTGCAATGCAATAACTGTGATTGTTAGTTTCAGGCTTTCAGATTTTCAGCTGATGTTCTAAGTATGAACTCTGAATGGACTGAAGAAAGTGTGTTCGGTTCCGATGAATCCTGACCTAGAAGAAGACGGGCTTAGCTATGGCCGCAGGCGGCGCAACGGAGGGACTTGGTGCGAGGCAAAGTCGGGTCGGCGGCGACGTCCTGAAGCACCTGGGTGAACTCACCAGCGGCACGGGCGGCAGACGCAGTTGGTGTCGGCTACCTCCTGCAAGTGGTTCAGGCACCACTTGCAAACCTCTGCATGAATAAATATTTGAAGGAGGAAATGCCAATATGGAGAACCGGATACAGAGAAACCTTCTGCTGCCTGTTGTCTTCCCTTGGATACAGAATGTTGTTGCTGCTAAAATTAAGGAGTTTGTTGCAGGTCATGGTTCTCAGCAAAGCAAGAAAGGGAATAAGCACACCATCCTCTTACCATGAACTGAATGAAGCGATCCATTTAAATCCCAGTTGGGTGAGGCAATGCGTGCAATCCAGCTCCACGTGTACAACTTACGGATAGAGTAACAGCAAAGCCAAAATGAACCCAATAGAGCACTGCCACTTCGAATTCAATGAGCTGCTAGAAAGGTGTCTCAAGAAATAAACAATAGCTCACGGATAAGGCAGTTGGATTAATTGTTAGATAACATAGATAGAGAAACGCTACACGTCGGCATATTGATCCGTCTCCCTCATTCTCCTAGCATCTAGCCGTTCATTCCTCCACCATTCATCCAATCGTCCAATCCCTCTTATAAAATCCCCTAGACACGTTTCTTCTCTTCCCATCTCCCGTTCTCGCCTCGCCCCCGCCGTCCTCCTTACTGTCACCACTGCCATCCTCCGCGCTGTCCACGGATCGGCGCCACGCCACACCCACCCTCCGCATCATCCACGGACCAGCGCTGCGCCACCGCCGTCCTCCACGCCGTCCACGGACTGGCGCTGCGCCATCGTCGTCCTCAGAACCGTCCACGGATCGGCACCGCGCCCCCGCCGTCCTCCGCTTCCGCCTCATCCGTGCCGTGCGAGCCACCGCTCCCGGATACCTGGCTGTTTGCCGTGGCGCAGAGCGCTGCCAACAGTGAGAGCAGCTCCTATGGCGTCGCCACCAACAGCAACAACGACGAGGATGTGCTCCCCGTCGACGAGGATGTGCACTCCGACGACGTGGTGGCACTCCAGCTCCTCAACATGGCTGAGATGGGCATGATCCCCACCATCTTCGCCAAGGAGAACTCCTCCATGCCGCGTCGCTGGCGCTGCCAAATCCACTGGACGATGATGGAACAAATTGTTATTGCATATGAAACAAATTATTATTGTGGGAAGCACACTATTGTTGTGTAGGAAACAAAATAAACAGTGGCGTTGTTGTTGCATTGGTCCAACAATTTTGTTGCACATGTTTTAGCTATATGTTTCCGTATCACGACAATAATATTTCCAGAGATGTCTAATCTAGCCGATCCAACCATAATTGAACCAACTAAATCCGGAGTTTGTTTTCTAAAATTCCGGGATTGGTTTCCCTAAAAATCGGATCTACATCGTGTGTTGTGATGTGTGCATATCGTTACATTAGTTCAACAAATCTGTTGCATATGTTTTAACTATATGTTTCTGTATTACGATAATAATGTTTCCATGGACATCCGATTTAGTCAATCCAACCATTCATTGAACCAACTAAATCTAGAGTTTGTTTTCTGGAATTTTGGGATTGGCTTCCTTAAAACGGATCTAAGTCATATGTTGTATGCACATTGTTGTTGTATTGGTTCAAAAAGTTTGTTGCATATGTTTTAACTATATGTTTCCGTACCATGACAAAAATATTTCCACGAGCGTCCGATCTAACTAATCCAACCATCCATTGAACCAACATCTGACGACCACAAAGTATGCCTACAGATGTCTAATATAGATATGCCAATTTATAGCAGCCACCATATAGATAATGCTAAAAAGATAATAAATATATCTCCAACACCGTGATGACCCTCCCTTTTTTTCTGGGATTGGGACCGGCTCAAAGGAGTTAAATTAATGTTAGCAATTTTGTAACACTCAGATTGACGACATACTCAATTAGTGAAATATGCCATGCGATTCTAGAAGAAAATACGGCTATGCACATAAATACCGGACTGAACCAAACATAAATACCGAACCGAACCAAAACTGATTTTAAGAAGTTCACCTTTTGTTTTTAGGCAATATTTCAATTTAACTTTATGATGTTGTGATATCGACGGGTCGGCGTTTAACCGTGAGAAACCAAAATTTCCTTCTGCATGCAACCGAAACAAAACAAGAAATCTGCAGAGTCGGCGACACCCGTCGATTGCCGGCAGGGCGCTGCAGGGAGCTGTGGACTGCCTCGGGAGACCGTGAGCGTGGTGCCTCCTCTGCCTGTGCGACGATCGGGAGACCGGCGGCGCCATCACCCTGCTCAACCCGGTCAAGGGGTGAGATACTCGCCGTCCCGCCGCTGCCGCGCTACTCGTCCGGCCATGGCCAGTCCGTGCCCGACGAGATGACCGCGGTGCCCCACGAGATGACCCTCACAGCCAGTAAGTTTTACTCTTTCAGAACGTCTGGTCGTAACTTACACTCAGGTTCAACAGAAACCGTCTCGGGCACAATCTTTTGATTCTACTTCATCAGCGAGCAAAAGCAGAGGTATTGATCATCGAAACACAGCAATACTGATGCCACACCAATTTCACAATTCCCGTTACAAAGCAAATACCATAATTATCCGAAAGATTTAAGGGACACTAAACATCTGATAGTTACCGACACCAACATTGGTGAATCAACTGACAACCATAGACCAGACCAAAAATACTGACTGCATAGATGTAACTTATGGTGCACTTAGCACTTGACCTCCTTCAGCCCATGTGCAAAGTAGAGGAAAGTTGGGTCGGTGGCTCCGTCCTTGTAGTAGGCAAACACCAAGCTTCCATCATCGTGCATGCTCTCACCCACAAAGCTGAAACAGGCCAAGAGGTTTTTATAAGCAGTGTGAAATTCATACGTTGAATGAATATATTGTTGCTCAGTGGAAAAAATATTCTAGCAGCGAGCATAAAGTACAGCACACAAGTAAAACAATAATTGCACACAGCAAAGGAAGAATGAAGTATTAAGATGGTGACAGATCAGAACACTTTTGAGTACCTATTGGCATTTTAGTAAGAAACTGAGACATTATGTTACACATATACAATACAGACATGTACCCGTACCTAAGAGGCAAGGCGAGTAGAGAACTTACAACTGAAGGTCCTTGAGCTTGCCAAGAAGCATCTTGGTGGCAGCCTCAATGTTCTTCTTGAAAGCATCTAGCTCCTCCCCTTCAAGCTTGGCGCTGAGGTTCTTGATGTAGCGCTTCATGTAGGTGACAAACTGCTTCTTGTCAAAAGCAGGTTGCTCCTGCAAGAGGCAATACACAATTAGCACAATGACGAAGTGCATATTATATACTATACATTGGCCAAGACCATGAAAGAGGTAGCAACCTGAAGACGGAAGGTGTCGACAATGTCAACTACCTTCACAGCCTGGTCATCGACACCCTCATCATCACCAGCACCCTCAGCAGACGGGTTGGCACCAATGTCCACATCGACTGCTCCTTGAACAACCCACTACAAGCATTCAAAATCATATAAATAATCAAATAAACTCAAACATGTGAACATTGTGTAATCAAACGTTAGATCTGGACACAATGATATCAACAACGGCAAACAGGGCACGTGCAAAACAAACAAGGACTCAGCAATAAACTGTCAACATTGTTTTACTTATTCACACAAATAGATCCACCAGATCATCCATTGGTATTGCGAGAAAGATAGAACACCACCCTAATAAGTTGCACAGACTACTTCACTCATCTTAATTTGCACAATCCTTTCTTGCAAGAAACTTCCAGCTGCAGTAACAGGTAAAGAACATCTGCTTACATGGTATGAGGCCCTACAAATAAACCTAAAACCCTAGATGCAAATCTGACTAATCCTAATAGGATAGGAGACCAATAAGATCAACTGCACAACATAGTAAAGACCCCATAAAAGTAGAAACAACCAATTTTGTTCTATGTGATTCCTGAATGACTCAACAGATCGTAATTTGGCCAGCTCTGCACAAATACGCTACGTTAAGCAAATAAAACAGTAAGAATCTATGACATACAACGTGTCAAATCCAGATCGAGTGCTTAAGAAATCAACTAGGTCCAATTGACTGAATTGCAACCAACTTTACCGCCCTAATTAATCTAACCAATCACAGCACACAGAGCAAATATACAACAGTCTCATTTATCCTTAACTGCAAACACAAAACACCAACAAAAAGGAACTCCAAAAAACACAATAATAGTACTACAGTTTAAAGCCTAATATTACATTACAATATGCTACAGTGCAGAGAGCAATCACAGTTGCCGGATACAAACAAATAGGAGGTCTAGCTAGGAACCAAAACAGCAAGTCAGCATCTGTTCATAATGATATTATGCTACAGATTAAAATCAACCCGAACCTACAGTCTGACAGGGGCTTCAAGTGTTCAACGCTAAAGAAAAGGTCATATGGTCTCAGGCACACAGATCCTAGATCACGCCTTCTATGCCGTGGCATCGAGAGAGCCGGGCTCGCTGCCATGCACCCTGAAGCGGTAGATGCATGTCAGTTCTGGCTTCCCATGGTTTGAGAAGAAATCGAGCCGAATCATGTTGACCACCCGTGAATCGGCAGTTCTATCTAACTGGAAGGTCTGGTCATTGCTCTTCTCAAGGGCATAAGAGAACTCTCCTGATTTTGTCATCATGCCTAGTTGCTTATCTGCATCATCGCCTGGTCCTTGGTACCATCCACTGATCTGGAAATCCTTGGGCGCACTAGATCAGTCGTAGGCCACACTCCGCACAGACAAATCATGATCTTCATAAGTTAGTATTAAAAAAATGAAGCACAAGACTGAATCAAGGGAGTAAATGACATAAGCGGGCAAGATATGGTCCAATAATAAAAATGGAAGAACCAGACATGTCAACTAGAAGGAAACAAAGAAAAGGGGACATCTTTGTCTTTCTCGTGGCTCAAAAATGAATATAGGAGGACTCAAGATTTTCTGAGTGCAATTGAATACAGATGTTATTAGGCTAGACAATCATGCCATTGCGATTTTTCATGTATCGCAAGTATGTTGCAACACAGGCATGTTCACATGCGACAATTAACACAAGAACATTGAACAAGTAAATGATCAAAACTGAATTAAACAAGTGGTACTCAACTACTCTAATAGGCAGGAAACAGGTTATACACCACCCCTGGCATGCATTAATAAGTAAATGAAGAACCTCTCCCTATAAGGCTATACCACTCCAGAAGTAACATAAATTCCCTGCATAGTTCAAACCCTTACGACCAAATTATTTCCTATAATAGGTGGGGTGATTTGGATGCCCGGTATGGCCTCATATGCCATGGCCAAGCTCATGGCCAACTGCAGATTCATGGATTTTTCAAATCCACATGAATCTGAATAGAACCCACAAGCCAGCAGTGAAGATGTGCACCAACTGTCATGGACTACTAGCTGAGCCAAAGAATGATCTAGGTAATGACATTTGTTCCTCTAAGGTTGGTCTTGTGGACTAGATTCAGGGTGAGAAGAAACAGAATAAGGTCATGGTAAGCCAAGCAGGATTGTTGACAAGGATAAGGCCAATGCTGCCAGGCCAAGTGAAAAAGAGTGATCAAGTGGGCCTACCGTAGCTCAAGACTGCAAGCTATTTTGACCACTATTTTCTAAATTGAGTAATTGACCAAAAACTACGTTAGCTCAACTGGTACAGAGGGGCAGTTGTGAGTCTTGTGGCTACTCAAAAGTGTATACTAAACAGTATCTTCAGATGTTGTTTGCTAACAGATAGTTTTCAGGGGGTATACTCAACAAAATACACCAATAGAAGATAAAGCCTAATAGAGGGGAAGAAAAAATAAAGTACAAAAAAGTAGTCAAATACTGTAAATATGAGATTACTAAATAAAGCTACTAATGCTATTTCTGCTGAAATTAGAAAATAAGATTCTCTGAAAGTTCCAAGAGACGAGTCACGGCGTCAAAAGTGAAACTGATCAATGAGAGCAGAGAGCGCAGAAAAATAATAGGAGCTACCCAGTGTGGGGTTGGATGGAGATGTCAAAAGGTAAAAGCAAATCAATGTTGAATTATGACAATATGATAAAATAACTACCTTGTCAACATGCTCTAGAGTGACTGCCTCAGGAATAATTTGCAGTCACTAAAACCCTCATTAGCCAACTGACCTTTTCTGCGCTTCTTTCCAAATAATTTGCAACAGAAACAAAATACTCTATCAAGCTCTTTATAATATATAATCCAATCTCTATCGAACTTCTCTCCATTTGACAAAACTCTAGTGTATAATGCTGCAGAAAACCTTCTACCAAATTTATCCTTGGGACCTTTTTGAATAGACAAATCTCTTTTAGGACCCTTCTTTACCAAAATGTCAACCGCTTTAGGATCAAGGGCATACCAAATTCTTAGATCAAATATATCTGGTTGAAAAGGAACATTAACATCAGCAGCTACATCCACATCATTATTATTTTCAGTGGTGAACTATCCATGTTATCATTATCGCAAGAGCTGGTGATGTTACCACTAAGGTTAATCTCCTCGGGATTAGTATTCTCAGCATTGCTACTAGCGCCGTTGATATGAACCTCATCATTATTAGCATCCATAATCTGAGCATCTATAATCTGGTTTTCGGAAGAATCTTGTGATTCTTTCACAAAAGAAATTATGAAGAGCTCCTTTTTGGGATTGAGCAAGATCATCAAGTCTTTTCTGCTTCTTATGTTTTTCATAACCTGATTCGTATTTTCTATTTCTAGAAGACACTGCAGATAATAGAAGACTACCCAGATGCACAAATATAAACAAAAACAACAAATACCATGTATTAAAATTTTCAATTTAAAATCTAAAGAACGTAGAGACGAAAAGGGATGAGACGACCTTTGATTGATGTGGGGGTGCAGATGCAAACCATGGGGCGGCGACGCTGGCTTTGGCTGCTCTGCTCGACGACGAAGCGATGCGGCGTCCCCAGTCCCCAATCTTCAAGACTCCAACTCCAGGCGATGCAGAACACTACAGCAGAGGAGAACGATTGAACTTGAACTAAACAAGGAAGAATAAAGTGTGAGATGTGAGAAATTGAGAATTGGGAAGGAAAAACCCAATAAATAAAGGCAGGGATTGAGGGTGGAGGATTGGAGGTAAAGCACCTACTCATTGCAAAAGATGGATTTATTCTCGGGAATTTGCAAAGAAATCAGCTGTCGCAAGGAGAATCTAGATGGGATTAATTTCACAGAGAAAGGCAAGGGTTTCTACTGGTTGGTGCTGCCTCCTGTGATTGGGAAGAGGAAACACGAAGAGTCTGGATGACCCCAACCCTTGACTGGATTACCCCCGAACCTTTGAATGGATGGGACACTTAACCAACAGAAGCTCACGAATACGGTGGGGTAGAATTCAGTTTCCATTGGTGCGACCAAGGGCATCGCTGATCGAGAGCAAAGAGCGCGAGAGTGAGAGCGAGCGTGAAAAGAGCCAGTGGCGCAAGAGAGAGAGAAGCTTGTTTTGGGTTTTGCAGACATGGGCCGTGGTTTGTTTCTGGGCTGTGTGTACATCTGCATGCAGTACGTTTACAAGATGCGGCTCATGGTCCATCCCCTGGGCGGGTTCACATCTTCAACTCCGCCTCATCGCCTCCGGTGACGAGCTCGGCGTAGCGACACCGCCCCCTCCTCCACCACCCACGGCCGGCGCCGACCATGATTTGTCGCCATCAACAAGAGTAGGGGAGATCATCTGAACATCATTATCAAGTAGCTAAAATTAACTATTAACAAGAAGGTAAGGTAAGTTAGGCAACAATGTGAAAAGCATAGGGCATGCCACCTAACATGAGCCAATCCTGAGTACAGACAAGCTATTTAATAAATGGAAAAAATATATACATAATCAAAGCAGGTGATTTCACCATCTTGCTCTCTCTAACAGATTTATGGAAAGCATGGGTTTTTCTGTTCCTCGAGAAGATATAGATGGATAGATATCCTTATCCTTAAGCAGCAGTAGGGGATAGAGACATGAAAATAATTGCACAATCTTGCTCATGCCAAATGTAGTCAAGGTGTGTCATCACAGGACAGGAAGGACATGTCGGCCGACTGTACAGTGCAAACACACAAATGTAAAGTTCATCACCGCCGATCACTCTACATGTAGAGGGAACAAGCCATGGCCGCACTCAATCTCCAACTCTAATGCTTGTTAGTAAAATAATTCAGCTCGGACAGCGCTCAAGAAACAAGCTGGAATAATTTTCTGCCGTATCAACAAACCAAAGTTGCTCCATATTACCCCAAAAAAATTGCTCCATAGGCATATGTGTCTAAAGTCCAAATTGTGTATTCCACAATAACATTACATCTCTATTTATATCAATATACACATACCAGCTTTCAATAAACATCAAGGCCAAATAGCTGATTTAAATGTGTCTTAACGCACAAATAACAGCACGAGGGCTAAGGCAATTGGATTGATTTCTAGATAATTGACGGTGCTCCAAGTATATGTTGAGTGGTTTTGTCATCTTGGTATGCTTCCAACACTGAGACATGGTTGGTCCTCCTCCTTTTTTCTGGCTTGGAACAGGCTATGCAACACATGTATTACACTTGTTGGCATAGGCGGAGTTACCTACCCTAGCAAAGAAAAAGAAGAAGAAAAATAAAAAAATACAATGCATAAAAGTAACAATCCGAAGAAAAATAAAAAAATACAATGCATAAAAGTAACAATCTTTTTCATTTTCATTTTCCTTTTTTTGTGATTTTTGTTTTCCTCTTTTTTTGGATTTTTTCCTCTTTTTTAATTTGTTTGGATTTTCCCTTTTCTCTTTTTTTTTGTGATCCCCACCCCTCCCCCAAAGGTACATCAGCTAATCTTTTTGCACCCATGGGTCCAGCACCAAATTGCAATTCCACAAGCTCATTTACAACCTACAAAATAAACAAGCACACAAAATAAGCATAATTATAAAAATTTGAAAAGGTGTAACTGGAACATATGCAAATAGAAGACCCAGTTTCAAGATTACATAAAAAGTCAAAATCCAAAAGGAAAGAGAGATTATACCTATTAGACATATGCTAGATGAAACCATGATGTTCAACACAAGTACAAAATAACTAGGAGGTAAGCATTTGTGAAACAACAAATCACCATGAAGATTTATTCTTTTTGGAAATTTCTTGATGAAGATTACATCTAAGTGGTTGGCCTTTTAGTTAACTTACATGGTAGAGGGGACTGTTTCTCAATTAACTAACTTCTACTGTCTGAAGAGTGAGAACTACGGCTTAACAACACCTTTCAATTCTATTATATAACACCCTTGGGCACATTGTGTTTAGCGAATGCCTCAACGTCATCTATTAACCCAGCCCACCTTGCAAGTGGCACATAGTTCTGTATTGAGTTCAGGATTAAGATGTGGTTGAGCATTGACAGGCATATAAGTCTAGTAAAAGGAACTTTTCTCTGGACGAAATCCCAAACAAGTTGCTAGAAGTACGTGTGTCCATCTGGCATGAGCATAGCTACAGGGTGTTCATCTTGCACTGAAAATTAGTATTAGTAGTAACACCTTGTTATGGAAGGCACACAAGTAGGGTGTGTGTATATACATGTACGTACAAGCAGAGCAGGTTTAGATGCAGATATTATGAACTGTTAGATGATAACTAGGAGAATCTAAGCAGAATAGGTTGAAGGTTGAAGCATGGAATCAAGCAACCAGTTGAGCAACAATTCGAAGCTAATATCCATTGTCACATACAACAGCTTATTCCTCCAATCCACTGCCATCTGAATATGTATCTACTCAAGCTATTTTGGGATATGCACAAGAACTGAGGCACATCGGGTTTAAACATTTCAGATGCATTAGGTCAACATCACCCAGACATGGGTAATTGTTAGGACCTTAACAGGGCCACTGTGAGACACTAGGAAACATCAGGGCTTTGGCAGTTTGATGTGCAAATATAATTTAGGGATGAAACCGGTCAACTAGTAAGTGAGCAGGTATATAATCTTGTCGTCAAAATCAGTAATACAAAACACTTGAGAATATAAGGTCTATACGTTGAAGACTGCATCTGCCATAAAGTTCTTTGACTGCATTAATAGAAATATAAAATGAAAAGTATACAATTGTATTCAACCTAAGGCTATCAGATGCTACTAGCAACATAATCAGTATGTACCTGAGAAAAAATAGACCTAGTTGTGTACAACAGAGCAGAGCATGAAAGACACAATCCAACAAAACATCAACTTTGGGCTCCAAAAGTGCAAAATTAAGATCAGGTAAGTAAGACAAAATAAGTGAATGTTGCTTGCAAAAAGAATGTAGTACTGCACGGGAGTAATAGCAAACTCTTGCAAGCTCAAGATTACACGTACTAGAGACACATACGTTATGACAAAACAGAGCACAATGTGGATCCAAAAAGAATAAGAAGTAAGCCATACCTCGTGTCTTCAGATGCCATACAACTGTGCATCCACTAAACCCAGTTGTAGACTTCCAGGTCTTCACCAGGAAATAGTCGGCGCTTCTCTTGCATACCCTCGTCCAACCACAGCTGCTGCAAACTGCCCAACCCCTTAACACACCTCAACTCTGGGCAATCATCTATATACATCTCCCTCACTTGAGGAAGGTTCGAGACCCTCTCCAGGACTCCACATTCCGAGATTTTAAGATAATCAGAGAGGGACGGGAGGTCCTCCACCACCTTCAAGCACCTCGCTCCTAGTATAGCAAGTCTTTCCAAGCTGGTGGCCTCCTGTCCAAGCTGTCGGGGGAGAGCCCTCAGCTTGGGGCAGTCCTTAAGACCCAACTCCTTCAAGCGTGGCAGCAACTGCATCCTTGGAGACGAGGCTTCCCCTTTTTGAATCTCAGCAGATCCATCCTCTCCCCCTTCCGTAGTTGTCGCTGCTGCTGCATCTTCTTCTTCTTCTAAAAAGCACCACTCCTCCCAGTTGGGCATATCCTTGATGATCAGCCATTCAAGCTTGGGGAAAGCAGCAACCGCATCCGTGGATCTGGGATTAGCCCCACCGCAGCCAACAATTTCAAGTCCAATCCTGGTAACTGCGGCTGCTCCAGCAATTATTAGATATCTCAAGTTGGGTAGCTGTCCAATTGGTGGAAGATGCACACAGGATTTGCAATCTCTGAGCTGCAAGAGTTTCACCGAAGATAGATGGGTAGCACCATGCCAGGTGGGAAACCTCTTACCAAAGAAATGAGCAATATATAGATCTTCAAGGTTGTGTGGAGGCTTTAGCTGCTCAAAAATGTTCTCAATATTGCTAATATCTTCTTCTGAACATGGTTCATCTGTACGTTCTGTGCAGACTAGACCCAAACCTTTGAGAAATACTTTATCTATTAGTACAAAATTTGTATTGCAAGGAGCCGCTCTTTCCAATTTAATCATATCAAGCTGCCTTAGCTGTGAGAGATGTTCCAACTCTTCCAACTTCCATCCATCTTGTGTTTTACCATTATCAATTCCACCACCAATAGGAACTCCTGCTATATCATTGAGGAATTCCAATCTGCCTATCCCTTTTGGCACCTGATCTATTGGTGTATCATCAAGACCAAGGTGCCTTAAATTGCACAATTGAGTGAGTGCCAAAGGAAGACTGTGCAGACGTTGGCACTTTGCAAGCTCAGTGTCTGAAGGTTTATAAGAGAACCAATGGACTCTGGAAGACAAGGTATTGTTGTCATATCAAGATCAAGTAATCGCAGATGGATCAAACTTCCAATGCAATCTGGAATGCTTTGTAACAGTGAGTTACTCATTTCCAAAACACGAAGGTACGGAAATGTCTTGAAGAATATATCCTCAACTTTTCGTGGCTTCAAATCAGTTTGGAAAGCCCTCACCTTAACTTCCCTCTTATCCATGCTAGGTAGCACTAATGTATCCTTCTTAGTGACTACAGTAAGGCGTCGTATTTCTGACATATTGAGATTCCCTAATGATTCAGGGTCTCCAACAAAACATTCTTCTCTTGATAAATAACAAGCAAGCTGCCTTACGAGGTCATGCATTTTGCATCTCCTATGGTCAAAATATACTCCATCTGGTTGGAGGAGATTCCGGTGGATTAGCTCATAGTAGTACTCTTCTGCTGTGTCTTCTAGTAGTTGGCCTTCTTGCTTCTCTACAAAGCCTTCAGCAACCCATAACATGACCTGATCATCACGGAGAAGAACACGATCTTCAGGATATGTAGCACAGTAAAGGAAACACTGCTTCAGAATATATGGTAGATCATCGTAACTCAAATACAAAGCACCTCTGAGCTCAGTAGGAAGATTGTCCATAGACCAAGCACTTCTATGGGTAAATTTTCTCCACTCGTTCTCAGTTTTCTCTTTAGTTGCTAGAACACTAGAAGTAACCTTGATTGCGAGAGGAAGTCCACCACATTTACGAACAATATCCTTCCCTATATCCTGCAGGTGTTGCACATCTTTTTCTTCATTAATGTACATACTCTTCCAAAGCAGCTCCCATCCTACGTCTGCTGACATCAAATCAACTCGGTGCACATCTTCCACCCCAATTGCCTGCGCAACTGTATCATGACGAGTTGTTACCAGAATTACTCCAGTGGCAGCATCTAATGGAGTTCTCAGTAAATTGGTCCACACATTAGGATCCCAAACATCATCCAATACAAGGAAGAAACTTTTATCTTGAATAGCTACTGCAAGCTTTCTGCTAAGCTCACTCGTAGTTTCTTCTTGTTCATGGTGTACCCCAATGTTCCGTAAAATTTCCTTCAAAAGAGCAACTTCAGAGTACTCCTGAGAAACGCAGATCCATGCTTGGCTGCTGAAGCTTCCTTTTATTTTTTGGTCATTATATATCTTTTGAGCTAAAGTTGTCTTTCCAATCCCTCCAGTTCCAACAATACCAAGCTTGTAGTCCTTCTTTTCCTTATGTGCCAGCACCTGTTCAACCAATCTTGTGCAAGCACGTAAAATTTCCTTTCCCACAAGATTAGGCTCCACAAGATCGCCACTTTTTCTCAGTTTGGTTGTTGAACTTTGACCAGCAGCTGCAGGTTGTGTACTCACGAATTTAAAAGATATCATATCCTTGGAAATGTTCTCTATTTTTTTGTTGAGGCTTCTAATCTTGACAGCAACCTCACGACGTGTGCGAATATTTGAAAAGCATGAGGAAAGTGAAAGTACACTACATGCAGCTGATTTGCTTGATGATGAAGAAGGATGATCAGGCAGTAGCTTGCTTCCTTTAAATCTAGCCAAGTCCATGATGATATCAACATCATACATTGCATCTCTCAACTTACTGAGCCAAATGTTAACTGCTGGCTCCTTTGTCCTCCTTCTCTCAGCATCAACAAGACAACTCTGTATTAGGGGTATTCTTCCCTGCAGTTCTGCGAGCTCTTCTTTTACCCCAAGAATTAATATCGCCTCATCAGTAATGATCTCTTGCAACCTCTTGGCACATGATCCAAGCAAAGAATCTAGTATGGTCGCCATCATACAAACTCAGCGCAGGAAATCCGCCAAAAACACCAGGAGACTTGTTTCAGAGAATGACAAAATTGCAGGCTGGAAATGAATGCACAAGGTGCGTTAGCATACCTCAGAAATGAGACAATATTCACTAAATTTGTACTGACATATTAGAGATCAACAGATATCACTACTGAACTGCTATTTACATTTTGAATAAGTAAACAACCTAAAGCTATGGAACTCCAATGATGGCTTTACTTTAGCCCATAGCTTTTGCACGACATGTGTATAGCTGTGTAGGTGGATGCATCTCTAGAACAACGGGGCACCTTGTTATTATGTATACAACACCGGAAATATGTTAAAAGTAAATAATGTTGTGCCCAGCTCATTACTTTCACACATTGTACATAGTAAATCATGCCTAGTGCATGTCCATGTGGATGAGGAGCCAATACAATACATATCATGACAGTACCTTGACTAGTCAACTTTCGTACATGAAACTGTCGAGAAAAAAAGATTCATAATGTTGCTTGAAAAGTTCAGTATTCAGTAGTAGGGTGCATGGAAATAAAGACGTTAGCATCATGTGCTTTTTTGAGTTTGCAGCTTGACATTTATTTTAGATATATAGGTTAATGTGGTTTCTTTGGTTTGTTTTACTCAATTGGGGGGTCATCAATTGGAAATTTACTTCGCATCCGATATACATAACCACTATTAATATTCCTTCGGTTCTATTCTATCGTCACAGCATAGATGAATTTTCGAGCTCTGGCTCTTCTTTGTCAGATCCATCTTCTAGATCACTAACTGCAACTGATTTTCTCAGATGCTAGCCTAGTAGCAGTGATGACATATTTTCGTTTTAGCAATATCATAGAAACAAGGATTCAGGACCTGAAGTTCAATAGCAATGCTTACCTTACAGAACCAATCTTCCAGCGAGGAAAAAAGATCGATAATAAGAATCAACAGAAGCCATCTTGTAGAAGAGCTTGCTGCCATGATCAACCCATTGCCAAGATCAACACAGATCGAGCCCAATTGCCCAAACAAGATGAAAAGTAGCTGCTGGAGAAACCAATGTATTATAAAAATAGTTTATGCCCCAGTCACCAAGAGAAAAACCCAGATCCGCGCTGCTACACCTGCAAAAAGGGAAGAAGGAAAGAAAAGCTGGAGAGCATGCTCCTTAAAACAAAACTGGTTCAATCAACTAGAATGGTTCGGGCATGGATTGAAAGAAGTTCAGATAAGAATGAGGAAGAAATGTAAAGACTAATTATCCCGGTACAACATTATTAGCAAATTTAACAGAAAGTGCACAATGCAAGATTATTAGTGCCCACAACTAATTTAAGTCCTCACCTGTTAAGAGAACACATCTAGGCTATGCAAATACCATGACAAGTATGATGAATAAATATCAAGTTACTTGCAATCCTTTATAACTCCAAAGCGTAGTTCGGGTGGTGGGTCTTGCAGGTGTGCAGGCCACCCACCCAATCTCGGCTGCGCCATTTAGGGGTGAAAAGGGTAGATGGGCGCCAGGTGCCTCATATGGCATCCAATGTACGCCAGGGTTAAAGTCCCTATTTCTTTAACTCCATATGTGTAGTTTACAATAATGATGAATTTTCTAGATAGTAAATGTATTTGATTTCACATACACTAGCCTAGGAGTCGTGACGACATACTTCACTCTAGTAATATCATGAAGCAAGGATGTAACTCAAACTCTTGTATGTATGCTTGCTTCTCCGCTTAACGAAAAGATGTGCAACGTTCTCTGAAAAAAAGGATGCAAAATCTGAAGTACAAGTGCAATCCTTACTTGACAACCCAGTCTTATTGCGAGCGAAAACGACTGATTAAGAATGAACAGTAATGATCTTGTTGAAGCAGGTTGCTGTGATGATCAATCCATGTCTCTTTTAAGATCTCGACGTACCGACCCCAAGGGATATGAAAAGTAACTGATTTGGAAAACCAGTGATCTAGAATAGATAAGCGCACGAGATTATCAGTCAACTACTAAGAGAAAACCAAAGATTGTCCATGTTGCTACACCAGCACAAAGGGCAAAAAGAACAGGAACAATGGTTCGATCAATAGCTCGGAAGAAAACAAAAGAACAGTTACCAAGGCATTAGAGATGCAGAACATTGAGAAAATATACCTGAGTACAGGTCAATTGACAAGGCACTGATCAGAGTGGTGAAGCAGAGCCACTGAATACAGTTTCCTGCCTCCACACTCCAAAGGATCACTTCAATCAGCGAGCCAACAGGAATTAACACAAGCTATCAACACGACAATTGTGCTGCGTGCAAAGCAGGCATACGATGATTAACTGAAGAGAAGAAAAGGAACACAAGCTAGTTTCAACTATTTGTTGATCTCCTGATGCCAATGTGTCATGGAGCTTACCAGAGCCAACAGCAGCATACCGTACACCAGAGCAATGCAACAGCAGAGGAGTGGCTGGGAACTTAAACAGCACAATCTACAAAGGCTTGCTGCAATGGTGTTGAGTCTTGTGAAAGAAATTAATGAGCTGCTCATTGGATGCTTATTGGCATCGATGTGAGTTAACTAGGACTCTTGTGAGAGCAAGACGGAAAATGCATCGGCTTATCGACTAGAGCACGCCAAGTCCAAGAATCAGTTTGATGGCATGGCACGCAACTTAGATTGGAGATGTCTTAGGGAAAAGGAAGGTTTTTGAATGTAGTAATCCAGTCCTCTCTCCCAAACAGACAGGAAGAATCGGATCCATCTTTACCAAAGGAAGGAAAGTAATGCATATGCTGCGGCAAGAAGCAAAGAAGCTTCTTTTCCTCCTCTTCATTTACCTTCGCTTTTGGGATCGATGAAGTGGAATAGCAAGAAACGAGGGCTGGTTTGCCGCTGCCTCCTCCTCAACATTTGCTTGCCCAAGCGAAGAATCATTTTTATTACTTGTACAGCCTCCCTAGAAACCGGAGATCCACTTCCCCACGGTCGCCACAACGACGGCCGCTGGGCTCCTCGCCGGCAAGCTCTTCGAGTAAAGAAGAGGAACTGTAGCGTGTAGACCGTGAGGCTGGGATCAATTAAATTTTCTTTTCCAAAAAGAAAATGTGTACAATGCAGAGTTCCCTAAGCGCCGTGTTGAAGGAACGGTGATTGTGATAGGCATTTAAAAAAGAGTAAAATGTATTTTTCACCCCTTAACTATTGCCTGTGGGCACATTTCACCCCACAACTTCAAAACCGGGTAAACTTCACCCATAACTGTTAAAACCGGATAAATTACACCCCTACAGCGGTTTTAAACGATTTCAAAAACGGTTTTGTGAATAAAAAATCATAAAAACCCCCCTAAAAATTAGAAAAAAATCAGGAAAATTCCAAAAATTCAGAAAAATCATAAAAACTCCCATAAAATCAGAAAAATCCAAAAAATTCAAAAAAAATTCAGAAAAATTCAAAAAAAATATCAAAAAATAGAAAAAATAGAAATTTTTTGAAAAATCTAAAAAATCCAAAAAAATCATTTAAAACCCAGAAAAATCATAAAAAATATTTCTACTTTTTATTAGGAAAAATAGAATTTTTTTTAGAAAAAATGCAACTATATGTTATAAACTGATATTTATCATTTATCTTTGAAATAAATTTACATATGTACTTGCGTTGATCTTTGACAAAAAATATTATTGAACTATCATGGAGTACCACCACCGAGTATTGGAGAGAATTTATTTTTTGTCAAAGATCAATACAAGTACATATGTAAACATTTGTCAAAGATAAATGATAAATATCAGTTTATAACATATAGTTGTATTTTTTTCTAAAAAATTCTTTTTTTCCTGATAAAAAGTAGAATTTTTTTATGATTTTTCTATTTTTTTAAATAATTTTTTTGGATTTTTCAGATTTTTATGATTTTAAATAATTTTTTACCTTTTTTGGATTTTTCTATTTTTTCTATTTTTTGATTTTTTTTTGAATTTTCTATTATTTTTTTGAATTTTCCTGAATTTTTTCTGATTTTATGGGAGTTTTATGAATTTTTTGAATTTTTGGAATTTTTCTGGTTTTTTCTAATTTTTGGGAGGTTTTTTATGATTTTTTATTCACAAAACCGTTTGTGAAATCGTCAAAACCGCTGTAGGGGTGTAATTTATCTGGTTTTAACAGTTATGGGTGAAGTTTACCCGGTTTTGAAGTTGTGGGGTGAAATGTGCCCACAGGTAATACTTGAGGGGTGAAAAATACACTTTACTCTTTAAAAAATTGCAGAAATTGTTATTAAAATTACAGGAATTGTCATTAAACACTCGACTAAAAAATATTTGCGACTACGGTCGAACTACATGTCATTCGATTTTGCTCCAAGATTCGTGTGCTGCCATCTCCACCTTGATCTTTGGTGAGCCCTCTTGGGCACAGTCGTTTCCTGCGACCGTAGGGCTTGGGTTTTGAGGTTCGCATCAGCCTTGCCACAGGACTAGAGATGGAAACAGGACGGTACCTTCAAATAAGACTCCGAAACTCACGACAGAACTTGTCAGTGCGTGGACCATCCACCCGCAACAGGCTTCACGCGGCATGACGACGGGTAGTCATGGAGATTATACGAGACATTGCACACATAATTATCTAATATGTCATAGAAACAACTCAACGGAAAAGTAGCCTCATGGAAGGATACAATAATTCAAGCATTGCAATAGATAACCCAAACTAATTAGTAGTCACACTGACCCACCTATCATATACGATATAATTTATTTCTAATTTTTAGGTGCCCAGGAATTTCCTAAGGTAACATGGCCCTCATGTCCAATTCATGACACACCCGTCTAGAAAAATCCATAGAAGAGAGAAGCCCCCTAAATATGCCCTTCCTCCATACGTGTGGTATCCGTGGGTAACCGAATCTATGGAATTGTCATCCCTACACAGGACGGAGGAGGACAGGGGCTAGTCAACAATGGGTTCGAAGATGAACTGTGCAAGACGATCCAGTCACTACTCACTATTAGCCATCGGAAACAGGGATGGGAGGAGCATTCATAATCAATTATGAATTGACATGGCTTGAACATAACTTCTGAACTCATAGTCATTTCATGACACACACTGTGAAAACGTCTTGCAAGTTGCATCCAGCAGTGAATTAAGTTTTTTTAGAAAGAAAATTAGCAGCCAATGTCATCATAACATTTACATGATGTCACTCTCTACAGCGTCGTGCCTTTCCTCGCCCCTCGTTGTGGGCTGCAATGCAATAACTGTGATTGTGAGTTTCAGGCTTTCAGATTTTCAGTTGATGTTCTAAGTATGAACTCTGAATGGACTGAAGAAAGTGTGTTCGGTTCCGATGATCCTGACCTAGAAGAAGACGGGCTTAGCCATGGCCGCAGGCGGCGCAACGGAGGGACTTGGTGCGAGGCAAAGTCAGGTCGGCGGCGACGTCCTGAAGCACCTGGGTGAACTCTCCAGCAGCGCGGCAGTAGACGCAGTTGGTGTCGGCTACCTCCTGCAAGTGGTTCTGGCACCACTTGCAAGGTCAGCTACAATATTCATGGACAGAGTTTCGAAAGACCGAAATTCCAAATCTCTGCATGAATAAATATTTGAAGGAGGAAATGCCAATATGGAGAACCGGATACAAAGAAACCTTCTGCTGCCTGTTGTCTTCCCTTGGATACAGAATGCTGTTCCTGCTAAAATTAAGGAGTTTGTTGCAGTTCAATGTTAGGCACACCATCCTCTTACCATGAACTGAATGAAGCGATCCAGTTAAGTCCCAGCTGGGTGAAGCAATGCGTGCAATCCAGCTTCACGTGTACAACTTACGGATAGAGTAACGGCGTAGCCAAAATGAACCCAATAGAGCACTGCCACTTCAAATTCAATGAGCTGATAGAAATGTGTCTCAAAGAAACAAACAATAGCTCACGGAATAAGGCAATTGGATTAATTGTTAGATAATATAGATAATGCTAAAAAAAACAATTAGTATATCTCCAACATTATGACGACCCTCTCCCTTTTTCTAGAATTGGGACCGGCTATGCAAGAAACTATAGTATTACACTTATTGTGATATAGACAGAGTTACCTACACTACTAAACAAAAAGAAATACTGTCGTAGCAACGAGGCTAGGCAGTAAACTTGTGGCACCCCCGCATGGCTCCATGGACCTACGAGGGTTGCACGGGAAACTACTTCGTGAAGACACCGCTATCGCGCGCACGGGTTACCCGACGCGAAGACGCTCGAACTCGCAGCAAGGCTGTAAACCGGAGGAGAGGAGGTGCAATCAAACTGGTCATTCAAAATTTCTGGATCCCCCCAAATGGGAGGGGTGTCCCTCTATTTATAGGAAAAAAGGAGGGGTAGGGAAGATTACAGGAATGCCCTCAGGTGTTTTACAATTATGCCCTTAGATGTACTAACGCCCCTGGGGCCGCGTAGGTCTTTTCCTTCGGGAATATTCCGTGGGTCCCGCCCGTCATGCACGGACTTGTCGCCGTCACGGTCTCGGCGTTGAGCGGTCTTGGTGTCGTGACGAGGCTGGTATGGTCGCGGAGTCAGCATCGAGCGGTCTCGGTATCGCAACGAGGTTTGAGTTGTCACGGAGTTAGCATCGAGCGGTCTTGGCATCACGACGAGGTTGGAGTTGTCGCGGAGTCAGCATTGAGCGGTCTCAGCGTCACGATGAGATTGGTGTTGCACTGATTTCCTCTAAGTACGAAAAGCGTCGAAACCGGGTAGCGCAGGGACCCCTTCCCCAACAGTAGTCCCTCGCCGGTGCGGGCGGTTAACCAGTGCCCGTCCGTGCCGGCGCACCGATTCTGGCGGGGTCGGCGCGCTGACCAGACTGACGAGCTCTGGGTTGTCGTGATGTTCCCGGGGTGACGGAATACGAACGCCAGCGATCTCGTGGTAAAGCAAGGGACTTAGCGAAAATCCTCCGGGTCCAACCCATGGAGAAAACGGGGACTTAGTGAAAATTCTCCGGGTCTAATCCGTGGTAAACCCATTTTTTTTCTCTTCTTTCTTTTTCCTTTTCTTTTCTTCTCCCTTTTTTTTCTTCTTTCTTTTTTTCTTCCTTTTTCTTCTCCCTTTCTTTTCCTTTCTTTTCCTTTCTTTTCTTCTTTTCTTTTCTTTCTTTTTCCTTTCTTCTTGTTTCCCACGCTGGCCACCCGCTCCTGGGCCTGATGGGCCGCGCCCGCGCGGCTGGTTAGGGCACCGGGGTGGGGGCGGCACACAGCTCCCCCAAGCCGCCGCCCCCCACCTCTCTCTCTTCTCTCCCTCTCAACCGCCGCTCTGCACCGAGCTGCACCGCCACCTGCCGGTGCGCCGCCGCCCGCCTTGCCGTCCTGCTCGCCACCGCCTCGCTCGGGTGCCAACGTGCGGCGCCGCCCCGTGCCGGAGCCAGCGCGCCACCTGCGCCGCCGGCAGCCCCACCGGCCCTCGCGCCACTCCCCTGGGGCCCGCTAGCCGCCCGCGCTGCCGGCCATCTCGCTCGGGTGCTAGCGCGCGGCGCCGCCCCGCACCGGAGCCAGCGCGTCGCCGGCCGACCCGCCGCTCCTCGTGCCATCCCCCGGGGCCCGCTCGCCGCCGGCCGTCGGTGCGCCGCTGCCTTGAGCTGCACTGAGCCGCCTGAGCCGAGCCGTTCGCCTCCGCGCCGCAGCCTCGAAGCCGCCGACGCCCGGCACCGCAGCGCCGCCCTCGAATCGCGGGCCTCGCGCCGCCCCTGGGCCCGTCGTTCGCCGCCCTCGGGTCCGCCCTTTCCTGGGCTCGTCGGCCCCAGGGCACCGCCATCGCCGGGCTGGCCGCGGTCGCGGGGCTGCCATGCTGCTCCAGCGAACCGGGCCGCCGCGGACGTTTCGGCCGGCCGTGCCATCGTGCTTCTCTGGCCAGCCGGGCCGCCATTCACCGTCGCCGCCGTGTTGCCGCTTCTTCTCGTGTCTCTCTCTTTTGCAGATCGGAAGCGGCGCTGCTACATCTCCATGCCGAGTTGCCGCGGAGGCTCCTGGCCACGCTGTCTAGCCGGGCCGACGCAGGCGCTCCCTGCTGCGGTTGTTCGAGCCGGCGGGACCGAGCCTGATCGCGCACCGCGTCGTGCCGCAGTCATCTTCACCTGTTGCTGCGGCGGTGGAACGAGTGGGTGCAGCTGCTTCCGCAATTTCGGGAGTCCCACGCCGGGGTTTCTACGCTTCAAGGGTGACCATTCCGGCTTGTGCATGTCTTTGTTTTCGTTGTCAGCTTACGGTAGCCGGATGACGTTTGAGATGGACTGCTACTGCTTTTTTTTATTATCCTACATGAGGAGGGCTCGGTGTATGTGCTGGTGGATGTACAGCTACTCTTTTTCCCATGTTGTTGCATACCGGCCGCGTGTCTCATGAAGGAATCGTTACTTTCTCTCGAGTAGCTGATATGAGGGATGCCTGCCATTGCAAGAGTAGACACTCTTCTCTTTTTCCCGCTTTTTGCCATGCTTGTGTATTTTGGGTTGAGCGATGTAGACTCGCTGATGCCATGCTCGTGCGTGCTGTGCCATCGTCGCCACTTCCCCTCTTTAGTACGATCGATGAGGTTACGTATGTATATGCCGTGATGATGTTGAGTCCGCATATAACTTGGTCATCGGGCGTGAGGCGCTCCACAGGATGACTCCTCTTATTGCTGCGCTTGTTTGATTTTTTGCACAGGAGCACTGCAGATTGGGCGATTCTGCGCCTGCCCAGTTCACGGCTGTTGGGACTGCTCGGCGAGGAGGTAGCTACGGGACCCATCGCAGCGACCGCGTTGCATTGATCGTGGTCCCGTTTGCTCAAGACCCCCGTGGCACCCCGGGGCGACGTGGAGGGCATGCTAGCGAGGAGATAGTGGCGGGACCCATCGTAGCGACCGCGTCGCATCTACCGTGGTCCCGTTCACTCAAGACCCCCGTGACACCCCGGGGCGATGTGGGGGGCGCGATGAGTGGCGCGACATGACGCGGGGATGGCAATAGTGCTCGCTGTGTCGGCCGTAGTCCCGTTCAATGTGGACAGTCTTCGAGGTCTCCACCAACAGAGCAGTGGAGGAGCAGACGTGACACTATAGCGATGGAGCCTGTCACAGCGACCGCGTCGCATCGACCGTGGTCCTGTTCGCTCAAGATAGCGAGGCTGCCAACGCCACGACGGAGCGCCGAGATCGACGCTGCGATAGGGCGCCTAGCTGGACGATGCGATGAAGACGCCATGATGGAGCATTGCGGTCGACGAAGATGCCGCGATGGAGCGCCGAGGTCGACGCTACGACGGAGCGGCGAGGTCGATGTCGTGACGGAGTGCTGAGTCAATGCCATGACAAAGACACTACGACGCAGTGGTGAGCTTGATGCCACGACGAGGACACCACGTCGAAGCACCGAGGTTGACGCCGCGACGGGGCGCCGCGATCGATGCTGCGATGGAGCGCTACGCTGGATGCCGCATTGGACGTCACGACGGAGGCGCCACAACGGAGCACTGCGGTCGATGCTACGACGGAGCGCCACGCTGGATGCCGCGACGGGGGCGCCACGATGGAGCGCCGAGGTCAACACCGCGACGGAGGCGCCATGACGGAGTGCCGCAGTTGACACTGCGACGGAGCGCCACGCTGGATGCCGCGACGGAGGTGCCATCACGGAGCGCCGAGGTCGACGCGGCGACGGACTGCCTGGGTCGACGCTGCGCCACGCTGGACGCCGCATTGGATGCCGCAACGGAGGCACTATGACGGAGCGCCGAGGCCGCCGCCGTGACAGAGCGCCGAGATCGATGCCGCGACGAAGCACCGCGGTCGATGCTGCGACGGAGCGCCACGCTGGACACCGCGTTGGACACCGTGACAGAGGTGCCACGACGGAACGCCGCAGTCGATGCCGCGACGGAGGTGCCACGATGGAGACGCCGCGATGGAGATGCCGCGACGGAGCGCCGAGGTCGACGCCGCGACGGAGCACCGGGGTCGATGCCGCGATGGAGATGCCACAACAGAGCATCGAGTTCGACGGAGCACCGTGTTGGAGCACCGAGGTCGACGCCGCGACGGAGCACCGGGGTCGACGCCGCAACGGAGATGACACGACGGAGTACCGAGGTCAACACAGCGATGGAGCGCCAAGGTTGACGGAAACGCTGCGATGGAGCGCCGGGCTCGATGCCGCGACGGAGCGGCAAGGTCGACGCAGACGCTGCGACAGAGCGCCATAATAGAGCGCCGAGGTCAATGCCGTGACAGAGTGCCGGGCTCGATGCCGCGACAGAGCGGCAAGGTCGACGCAGCCGTGACGGAGCACCACAATGGAGCGCCGAGGTCGACGCCGCGAAGGAGCGCCGGGCTCGATGCCGCGACAGAGTGGCTAAGTCGACGCAGACGTTGTGACGGAGCACCACAATGGAGCGCCGAGGTCGACATCGTGACAGAGTGCCAAGCTGCACGCCGTGACGGAGATGACACGACAGAGACGCCACAACGGAGTGCCGAGGTCGACGCGGCGATGGAGCGCCACACTGGATGCCGCGTTGGACACCGTGACGGTGGAGCGCCGCGGTCGATGCCACGACGGAGCGCCGAGGTCGACACAGCGATGGAGCGCCAAGGTTGACAGGGACGCTGCGATGGAGCGCCGAGGTCAACACAGCGATGGAGCGCCAAGGTTGACGGGGACGCTACGATGGAGCGCTGAGGTCCACACAGCGATGGAGCGCCACGCTGGATGCCACGTCGGACACTGCGACAGAGCGCCGAGGTCAACACAGCGATGGAGCGCCAAGGTTGACGGAGACGCCGCGACGGAGCGCCGGGTTCGATGCCGTGACGGGGCAGCAAGGTCAACGCAGACGCTGCGACGGAGCGCCACAACAGAGCGCTGGGCTCGATGTCACGACGGAGCAGCAAGATCGACACAGACACTGCGACGGAGTGCCACAACGGAGCGCTGGGCTCGATGCCGCGACGGAGCGGCAAGGTCAACATAGACATTGCAACCGAGCGCCACAATGGAGCGCCAAGGTCGACGCGGCGACGGAGCGCCACGCTGGATGCCGCGTCGGACACCGCGACGGTGGAGTGCCACGGTCGACGCCGCGACGGAGCGCCGAGGTCGACACAACGATGGAGCGCCAAGGTTGACGAGGACGCTAAGATGGAGTGCCGAGGTCAACACAACGATGGAGCGCCACGCTGGATGCCGTGTCGGACACCACGACGGCGGAGCGCCAAGGTTGACGGAGACGCCGCGACAAAGCATCGAGGAGTCGACACCGCGGCATCTTGGCTTCATGCGGCATCGCTGCTTGCCCGTGGGTACCCCGGTGGCGTAGTCCCTTGCGATGTCGTGCGTGGTACTTGGTACCTTGCAGGGTGGCGTAGTCCCTTGCGATGTTGAGAATGGTACCGCGTACCTTGCCTCCCAATAGAAAAAAACTTCGCGTCCCTCGGCGTGGCGGGTAGCGCGAGTAGTCGTCTTCTAGCCATAAGCTTTTCTTCCTGTATCAAATAGTTAGGTACTGATGTCAAGAAGGGATTGACATGCGGCAACGTGCGTACCGGGTCCTTGCCCAAAAAAGAAGCGAAACACTTAGAGATAGGCGCACGGCGACGTGTGCATCGAGCCTTTCTTGGCTTGCAAGACGGCTCATGCGGGGGAGCGAAAATACTCGACTCACATGGGGGAGATGTTTATTCCCAGCCAATGCGAGGAGGCCTTTTACTCAACTCACGTGGGGAGACGGGCTGCATCTCGGCACACACGACGAAGTTTGGGTGCTCGGCTCACGTGGGGAGTTACTTCTTCCCAGTCAACGTGAGGAGGCTTTGCGCTCGACTCATGCGGGGGAGATGGGGCTTCCCAGCGCACATGAGGAGATTCAAGTGCTCAACTCACGTGGGGGAAATGGTTCTTCCCGGCCAACGTGAGGAGGCTTTTGACTCGACTCGTGCGGGGTAGATAGGGCTTCCCAGCGCACACGAGGAAGTTTAGGTGCTCGACTCGCGCGGGGGAGGTGGATCATCCCGGCCAACGCGAGGAGGCTTTTGACTCGACTCGTGCGGGGGAGATGGGGCTTCCCAGCACACATGAGGAGTTTTAGGTGCTCAACTCGCGCGGGGGAGGTGGTTCCTCCCGGCCAACGCGAGGAGGCTTTTGACTCGACTCGTGCAGGGGAGATGAGGCTTCCCAGCGCACACGAGGAGGTTTTGGGTGACGATGCTGAAGATGAGCCCCTTGCATGTCGTTCCCAAGCTTGGGCGCCGAAGGAACAAGCCAGCAGGTGGGCGGCCACGTGTCGAGCGGTGTCGATGGCACAACGGAGTGCCGAAGTCGACGTCGTGACACGTTGTCTAGGTCAGTGTCACGACGGAGGGGCGAGGTCGACTCCGTGAGGGAGTGCCGAAGTCGACGCCGCGGCAGACCGTAGAGGTTGACACTGCGACAGAGACGTGAGGTCGACTTTGTGACGGCGTGTCGCAGTCGACACCGCGGCGGACTGTAGAGGTCGACACCGTGATGGAGAGGCGAGGTTGACTCCATGACGGAGTGCTGAAATCGACGTCGCGGCGGTCCGTAGAGGTCAACATCACGGCGGAGGGGCGAGGTCAACTCCGTGACGGAGCGCCGAAGTCGATGCCGTGGCGAACCGTAGAGGTCGGCGCCGTGGCGGAGTGTCAAAGTCGACGCCGCGGCGGACCATAGAGGTCGACACCACGACGGAGTGCCGAAGTCGACGTCACGGCGGACCGTAGAGGTCGACACCATGACGGAGTGCCAAAGTCGACGCCGCGGCGGGCCATAGAGGTCGACACCGCGATGGAGGGGCGAGGTCAACATCGTGACAGAGACTCCGTGAAGGAGTGCCGAAGTCGACGCCGCGGCGGACCGTAGAGGTCGACACCGCGACGGAGGGGCGAGGTCAACTCCGTGACGGAGTATGGAAGTCGACGCCATGGGGGACCGTAGAGGTCGACACCGCGACGGAGGGGCGAGGTCAACTCTGTGATGGAGTGTCGAAGTCGACGCCGTGGGGGACCGTAGAGGTCGACACCGCGACGGATGGGCGAGGTCAACTCCGTGACAGAGTGCCAAAGTCCCTGCCGCGGCGGACCATAGAGGTCGACATCGCGACGGAGGGGCGAGGTCAACTCCATGACGGAGTGCCGAAGTCCCTGCTGCGGCGGACCGTAGAGGTCGACATCGCAATGGAGGGGCGAGTTTCGACTCCGTGACGGAGACACCGCAACGGAGATGCCGAGGTCGACACCGTGACAGGGAGCCGAGCTGGACGCTGCGACACCGGCGCGTGCCGTCCTTCAGGTCGTCGCTCTCGTGCCCATTGCGGTGGTGGCCACTTCGTTCTTCCTCACTTCTTAGGTGGAATAGCTCGATCGTCCTGCGGGCTGACGGTGGCGTCTTCGTGCTCCCGGTGGCGACTGCGGTCTTCGTCACACGGCTTCTTGCTAGCTTCCCATAGACGGCGCCAACTGTCGTAGCAACGAGGCTAGGCAGTAAACTTGTGGCACCCCCGCATGGCTCCATGGACCTACGAGGGTTGCACGGGAAACTACTTCGTGAAGACACCGCTATCACGCGCACGGGTTACCCAACGCGAAGACGCTCGAACTCGCAGCGAGGCTGTAAACCGGAGGAGAGGAGGTGCAATCAAACTGGTCATTCAAAATTTCTGGATCCCCCCAAATGGGAGGGGTGTCCCTCTATTTATAGGAAAAAGGAGGGGTAGGGGAGATTACAGGAATGCCCTCAGGTGTTTTACAATTATGCCCTTAGATGTACTAACGCCCCTGGGGTCGCGTAGGTCTTTTCCTTCGGGAATATTCCATGGGTCCCGCCCGTCATGCACGGACTTGTCGCCGTCACGGTCTCGGCGTTGAGCGGTCTTGGTGTCGCGACGAGGCTGGTATGGTCACGGAGTCAGCATCGAGCGGTCTCGGTATCGCAACGAGGTTTGAGTTGTCACGGAGTTAGCATCGAGCGGTCTTGGCATCACGACGAGGTTGGAATTGTCGCGGAGTCAGCATTGAGCGGTCTCAGCGTCACGATGAGATTGGTGTTGCACTGATTTCCTCTAAGTACGAAAAGCGTCGAAAACCGGGGTAGCGCGGGGACCCCTTCCCCAACAAATACAGATATGAGTCCGTACATGTGTAAAAAAAGAAAGTAAAAAAGATTCAACTCCTGGGGGAGGCGGAGGCGGCGTCGTCGTGGCGGGACGTGCCGCCGCCGGCGCCGGCATCGTCAGCGTCGACGGCGCAGGCTGGCTCGCCAAGGGCGCCGAGAAGGTCATGTCGTTCGACCTACGGGACGAGCGCCTCACCGCCTCACCGCCCCCCGGTGCGGGCCCGAACCGGGACAGTACTGCTTCCGCCTGATGGTGGCGCGCGGCAGGCTGGGCATCGCCGTCGGCGTGGCGTCTACGAGCAGGCGATGATCACCAAGACGGAGGTGTCGGTTTTGGAGAGCGGGAGATGGAGGCAGGCACCGGTACGACGTCTCACGTGTCCGCACTTCGCCGACGGCGAGCACGTCCGTGACGACGAGAGAGTGGTCGTCGGGCATCGGCCTCTCGACGGCGACGCGAGAATCGGTCGCGGCTGTTGAGCGGCGTGGTGCAGATCAACACCCTCGTGAGACCGGCGGCGGTGGACGGCGACCACGGTGGTGACTGCTTTGCGGTGGATGGGTCTACAGGGTCTTATGCTTGGTCTGAAATTTGAGAAAATTGCGTGTTTTACCGTCTAATTCAACTCTATTTGTGGTACATAAATTTGGGTCCACCAATTAAGATGCACATTGACGACTCATAATTTGGAGTCGATCTGTTATGGCGGTAGTTCGATGTGCCCGTGGGAATCTAGAGAACACGTTAACAACAAAGATCCTAACTGCATAGCAAAGCTAGTCCATTAGCTGCACAAAACCTACCAAGTGCTCGTACCAAAACCTCAAACGAAGAACCTGGACAAAATGTAAATCTCTGGACATCTCACAGCCAGTAAGTTTTACTCTTTCAGAACGTCTGGTCGTAATGCTATACCAGTAACTTACACTCAGGTTCAACAGAAACCGTCTCGGGCAAAATCTTTTATTCTACTTCATCAGCGAGCAAAAGCAGAGGTATTGATCATCGAAACACAGCAATACTGATGCCACACCAATTTCACAATTCCCGTTACAAAGCAAATACCATAATTATCCGAAAGATTTAAGGGACACTAAACATCTGATAGTTACCGACACCAACATTGGTGAATCAACTGACAACCATAGACCAGACCAAAAATACTGACTGCATAGATGTAACTTATGGTGCGCTTAGCACTTGACCTCCTTCAGCCCATGTGCAAAGTAGAGGAAAGTTGGGTCGGTGGCTCCGTCCTTGTAGTAGGCGAACACCAAGCTTCCATCATCGTGCATGCTCTCACCCACAAAGCTGAAACAGGCCAAGAGGTTTTTATAAGCAGTGTGAAATTCATAAGTTGCATGAATATATTGATGCTCAGTGGAAAAAATATTCTAGCAGCGAGCATCAAGTACAGCACACAAGTAAAACAATAATTGTACACAGCAAAGGAAGAATGAAGTATTAAGATGGTGACAGATCAGAACACTTTTGAGTACCTATTTTGGCATTTTAGTAAGAAATTGAGACATTATGTTACACATATACAGATATGTACCCATGCGTACACTTAGAGGCAAGGCGAGTAGAGAACTTACAACTGAAGGTTCTTGAGCTTGCCAAGAAGCATCTTGGTGGCAGCCTCAATGTTCTTCTTGAAAGCATCTAGCTCCTCCCCTTCAAGCTTGGCGCTGAGGTTCTTGATGTAGCGCTTCATGTAGGTGACAAACTGCTTCTTGTCAAAAGCAGGTTGCTCCTGCAAGAGGCAATACACAATTAGCACAATGACGAAGTGCATATTATATACTATACATTGGCCAAGACCATGAAAGAGGTAGCAACCTGAAGACGGAAGGTGTCGACAATGTCAACTACCTTCACAGCCTGGTCATCGACACCCTCATCATCACCAGCACCCTCAGCAGACGGGTTGGCACCAATGTCCACATCGACTGCTCCTTGAACAACCCACTACAAGCATTCAAAATCATATAAATAATCAAATAAACTCAAACATGTGAACATTGTGTAATCAAACGTTAGATCTGGACACAATGATATCAACAACGGCCAACAGGGCACGTGCAAAACAAACAAGGACTCAGCAATAAACTGTCAACATTGTTTTACTTATTCACACAAATAGATCCACCAGATCATCCATTGGTATTGCGAAGAAAGATAGAACACCACCCTAATAAGTTGCACAGACTACTTCACTCATCTTAATTTGCACAATCCTTTCTTGCAAGAGACTTCCAGCTGCAGTAAAAGGTAAAGAACATCTGCTTACATGGTATGAGGCCTACAAATAAACCTAAAACCCTAGATGCAAATCTGACTAATCCTAATAGGATAGGAGACCAATAAGATCAACTGCACAACATAGTAAAGACCCCATAAAAGTAGAAACAACCAATTTTGTTCTATTGTGATTCCTGAATGACTCAAACAGATCGTAATTTGGCCAGCTCTGCACAAATACGCAACATTAAGCAAATAAAACAGTAAGAATCTATGACATACAACATGTCAAATCCAGATCGAGTGCTTAAGAAATCAACTAGGTCCAATTGACTGAATTGCAAGCAACTTTACCGCCCTAATCTAACCAATCACAGCACGCAGAGCAAATATACAAGAGTCTCATTTATCCTTAACTGCAAACACAAAACACCAACAAAAAGGAACTCCAAAAACACAATAATAGTACTACAGTTTAAAGCCTAATATTACATTACAATATGCTACAGTGCAGAGAGCAATCACAGTTGCCGGATACAAACAAATAGGAGGTCTAGCTAGGAACCAAAACAGCAAGTCAGCATCTGTTCATAATGATATTATGCTACAGATTAAAATCAACCCGAACCTACAGTCGGACAGGGGCTTCAAGTGTTCAACGCTAAAGAAAAGTTCATATGGTCTCAGGCACACAGCTCCTACATCAGGCCTTCTACGCCGTGGCATCGAGAGAGACAGGCTCGCTGCCGTGCACCCTGAAGCGATATGCATGTCAGTTCTGGCTTCCCATGGTTTGAGAAGAAATCGAGCCGAATCATGTTGACCACCCGTGAATCGGCAGTTCTATCTAACTGGAAGGTCTGGTCATTGCTCTTCTCAAGGGCATAAGAGAACTCTCCTGATTTTGTCATCATGCCTAGTTGCTTATCTGCATCATCGCCTGGTCCTTGGTACCATCCACTGATCTGGAAATCCTTGGGCGCACTAGATCAGTCGTAGGCCACACTCCGCACAGACAAATCATGATCTTCATAAGTTAGTATTAAAAAAATGAAGCACAAGACTGAATCAAGGGAGTAAATGACATAAGCGGGCAAGATATGGTCCAATAATAAAAATGGAAGAACCAGACATGTCAACTAGAAGGAAACAAAGAAAGGGGGACATCTTTGTTTTTCTCGTGGCTCAAAAATGAATATAGGAGGACTCAAGATTTTCTGAGTGCAATTGAATACAGATGTTATTAGGCTAGACAATCATGCCATTGCGATTTTTCATGTATCGAAAGTATGCTGAAACACAGGCATGTTCACATGCGACAATTAACACAAGAACATTGAACAAGTAAATGATCAAAACTGAATTACACAAGTGGTACTCAACTACTCTAATAGACAGGAAACAGGTTATACACCACCCCTGGCATGCATTAATAAGTAAATGAAGAACCTCTCCCTATAAGGCTATACCACTCCAGAAGTAACATAAATTCCCTGCATAGTTCAAACCCTTACGACCAAATTATTTCCTATAATAGGTGGGGTGATTTGGATGCCCGGTATGGCCTCATATGCCATGGCCAAGCTCATGGCCAACTGCAGATTCATGGATTTTTCAAATCCACATGAATGTGAATAGAACCCACAAGCCAGCAGTGAAGATGTGCACCAACTGTCATGGACTACTAGCTGAGCCAAAGAATGATCTAGGTAATGAGATTTGTTCCTCTAAGGTTGGTCTTGTGGACTAGATTCAGGGTGAGAAGAAACAGAATAAGGTCATGGTAAGCCAAGCAGGATTGTTGACAAGGATAAGGCCAATGCTGCCAGGCCAAGTGAAAAAGAGTGATCAAGTGGGCCTACCGTAGCTCAAGACTGCAGGCTATTTTGACCACTATTTTCTAAATTGAGTAATTGACCAAAAACTACGTTAGCTCAACTGGTACAGAGGGGCAGTTGTGAGTCTTGTGGCTACTCAAAAGTGTATACTAAACAGTATCTTCAGATGTTGTTTGCTAACAGATAGTTTTCAAGGGGTATACTCAACAAAATACACCAATAGAAGATAAAGCCTAATAGAGGGGAAGAAAAAATAAAGTACAAAAAAGTAGTCAAATACTGTAAATATGAGATTACTAAATAAAGCTACTAATGCTATTTTCTGCTGAAATTAGAAAATAAGATTCTCTGAAAGTTCCAATAGACGAGTCATGGCATCAAAAGTGAAACTGATCAATGAGAGCAGAGAGCACAGAAAAATAATAGGAGCTACCCAGTGTGGGGTTGGATGGAGATGTCAAAAGGTAAAAGCAAATCAATGTTGAATTATGACAATATGATAAAATAACTACCTTGTCAACATGCTCTAGAGTGACTGCCTCAGGAATAATTTGCAGTCACTAAAACCCTCATTAGCCAACTGACCTTTTCTGCGCCTCTTTCCAAATAATTTGCAACAGAAACAAAATACTCTATCAAGCTCTTTATAATATATAATCCTGTTGGGGGAGTCCGGCCGAGCCCTCGGGCCGAGGTACCCCCTTTTTTCTATACGTATTATATTTAACAAGTACCATGTTATACAGGGACCTTCGGTGGGCTGTGGACGGCGCGAAGTCGTCCCAGTTAGGCGACGTAGATACAGGAGCTGGGAGTAAGTCGGCCGCCACGGACGAGGTGAGAGGGCACCTCGGCTAGGACGAGAAGGAAGGAGAGGCGAGTTCGTCCGGCACGGACGACGCGCGGGCACAGAGGACGGCAAGGGCAGAGGCGGGCCGTACCGGCGAGGCGAATCTAGGAATATGCCGGCGCATATAGTAGGTAGTAGCGAGGTGGAGAGTACATATTCGGCCGACGTACGGTGACACAGGCTAGGAAAAGACTGTAACCTTTTAAAGGGTAGCAATGTATTTACACTTGTAAGCCAGTTTGGCCTATATAAGGGCAAGATGGCACCCCATATGAACAGGAGAAATACACGGCCACCACATTCACCAAAATCCTTCTGTCTTCGGCGGTAACTGGATATAGCCCCCGTGAATATTTGGCTTCGTTCCCCAAGTCTCCCCCTAGCACCTCGGTCGCCCGACCCGGGGTGCCCAAACTTACTGTCCGAGAGACATCTCGCCGACAATTGGCGCCGACCATGGGGACGAAGGGGCGAAGTACTTCTTGAAGCGGGGTCTCCATCATGCCGCCTCGACCGAAGAAGGGCGCGACCACGACTAGGCGGAAGGCGGCGGTGAGCAGCAAGCGCGGGGTCCAGCTCCCTTCCCCCGCGGCCGAGTGCGAAACAAACGTGGAAACAGCGAGGGCCGCCCTGGGCGGTCCTGACCGTCCGGGCGAGCTCACCTCCGGCGTCGCGGCTGACGGCGGGTCGCAGGCTGCTGTCCCACCCTCCGAGGCACGAGTGCCGCCCCCGGCGGGGGCCTCGGGCGGGCGGACCCTGGCGGACGAGGTGGAGGACCTGCGCCGACAGGCCGACGAGGCGGCGAGAAGCTCGGCGGCGTTGCAGGCGCGCCTCCAGGCAGCGGAGCTGGAAGCCCTAAAAGCGAACTCTCAGTCTCAGCAGATGACCGACCTTTATCGAGCCCAGCTTGAAGCCACGCGCGCTCTGGCGACCCCCTCGCCCCCGCCGGAGACTTCCGCCACGGAGGGGCTGCGTCGTCAGCTGGCCGCCGACCAGGCTGCCGCCCGAGCGGAGGTCCTCGCCCCCTCCTCGGCGGCCGAGTCCCTCCTCAAGGATCTGGACGCGGCACGGGCCCGGGCGGCCGCATATATGGGCGAGGCAGACCGCGAGGCGGCGCGCCTCAGGACGACCGTGCTTCGGAACCAGCAGGTCGCTCAAGATGCAACGCACGATGGCAACGCGGGCCCGGGCGCGAGTACCCAACGCCCAGGCAAAGCGCACGAGGAGCCGACGGGGCGCGTCGAGGTCGTCGACCTCACGAGCTTGGCGAGCCCGCTGAGCCCAGGGCTCATGGCGGTCCCGTTCCCGCCCAAGTTCCGCCCCGCCGACCTCCCGAAGTACGCGGGCACGACGGATCCGGTCCTGTATACGAGGGTGTACGAGGCGGCCGTGATGGCCTCGGGCGGCGGCGAGGCCATTATGGCGAAAAGCCTGCTCCTCGCTCTCACCGGCATCGCTCAGGCCTGGTACCTCGGCCTGGAGCCTCGCACAATCTACTCGTGGGAACAACTCCGGGACAAGCTACACGGGCACTTCCAGGGGTGCCGAAACAAGGAGATGACCTCGACGGACCTCAGCAACCTCAGGCAGCGACCGGGCGAGACCATCCGCGCTTTCCAGCGCCGCTTCTTCGAGGTCCAGTGCTAGGTGAAGGGGGTCGCCGAACAGACAATCTGTGAGGCGGCGCGGCGAGGCATCAGCAACGAGGCCCTGGCCGACAAACTTGAGAGGAAGCACCCTTCCCGCGTCGAGCAGCTGTACGACATCATGGAGGTGTACGCCCGGGTTGAAGAAGGGCAGATTCTGCGAAGGGAAGAGGCCAGAGCGTCGCAGGCGTACCTGGGGAGCGAGAAGACTGAGGCCGAGCGGCGACGTCCGAGGCGCCACGAGGTACATCACGTATCAGACGAGGGGCGACCGCGAGAAAGTCAAAGGCGGCAGATCGTCCGCTCCCCGCCTCGCGAGCCCCTGCGCCGCCACGGAAGGGAGCCCTACGCCCGACCAGGGCTAGGCCGAGGAGCCCCGGGACCTCGTCCACGAGATCCACCTCGCCCAAGAGGGCCCCGACGAAAGTACTGCGAGCTTCACAAGCTCTGCTCGCATTCCACAGACGAATGCGAAGTCGTCGCCCGAGCGCGAGGCGACGCCCCCCGCCCCGGGTGGAGGGCGAGCGGCGCATCCAAGAACCACGGGGCGAGGCCCCGCTTGAGCTTTCTCCACCACCTCACCGGCGTGGCTCCCCTCCCGCCGGCCATGGACCGCGTCGTGTCGTCCACACGATTACCGGTGGGAGTGCCTGCACTTTCCCGTCGAAGCGCCAGCGCAAGGAATACGTTCGCCGGGTTCAGCACATCGGCGCGTACCCGCCGACCGAGCTCCCGCCTGGACAAGCACCCCAATCACGTTCGGCCAAGAGGACGCGGTGGGCGTGGTCCTCCCACACCACGACGCCCTGGTCATCTCGGCCCTCATCTCCGAGGTAGAAGTGCGACGCGTCTTCATCGATGGAGGCAGCTCGGCAGACATCCTGTTCGCCTCCGCCTTGGACGAAATGGGCATCCCGCGATCATGCTTGCAACCCCCCGGAATCCCCCTCCTCGGCTTTGGCGGCGAGCCGATCAGGGCTCTCGGGCGAATCGAGCTCCCGGTGGAGTTCCGAAGCGATGGGCTCTCCCGCGCCGAGGCCGTGCTCTTCGACGTCGTCGACATGCCTTACCAGTACAACGTGATCCTTGGGCGGCTGGCGCTCAATAAGTTCGGCGCGATCCCCCACCACGCCTACTTGTGCATGAAGATCCCCACACCCACTGGAGTCGTAACGGTCCACGGCGACCAGGCCCTGTCCCGCCGCATCGAGCAATCAGCAACCATCAGATATGTTCACGACGTCGTCCCGGCGATCGAGACATCCAGCCCTGACCCCGCCGAGCCGCCTCGCCTGCGTCAGGCGAAGTCCTCGGCATCGACCTCGCCCCCGACCAGTTCATGTCTTCTACTACGGGGTGGTGGATCCCCAAACCCAGGCCGGACGGGGAAACTCGGTCCGTCCTGCTATCCGAAGATGAGCCTCGCAAGACCGTCCTGGTCGGGGCCGATCTCCCGGCCGAGGTGGAGCAGGCCCTCCTCCTCGTCATGCGGGAAAACGCAGACATATTCGCTTGGGAACCTGAAGATCTGCCGGGGGTCCCCCGGAGCATAATCGAGCACAAGCTGCAAGTCAGGCCAGGGGCTCGTCCTGTCAAGCAGCGGCTAAGGAAAATGTCGGTCGACCGACAGCTCGCCGCCCGCGAACAAGTCGCCAAGCTGCTCAAGGCCGGGGTTATTCGCGAGGTCCTGCACCCAGAATGGCTGGCGAACCCGGTCCTCGTCAAGAAGGCAAACGGGCAATGGCGCATGTGCGTCGACTACACCGACCTTAACAAGGCGTGCCCAAAGGACGACTTTCCTCTCCCTCGCATCGACCAACTCGTGGATGCCACGTCCGGCTGCGAGCTCATGAGCTTCCTAGACGCCTACTCAGGGTACCATCAGGTGTGGATGGCCCAGGAGGACGAGGAAAAGACAAGCTTCATCACCCTGAGTGGAACATTTTGTTACGTGCGAATGCAGTTCGGCCTCAAGAATGCAGGGGCGACGTTTGCCCGGCTGATCGGAAAAACCTTGCACGATCAAGTCGGCCGCAACGTCGAGGCATACGTGGACGACGTCGTCATAAAGAGCACCCTCGCCCAGACGCACGCGGCCGACGTACGAGAGACCTTCTGCAGCCTGCGCAGGTCCAACATGCGTCTGAACCCGGAAAAATGCATCTTCGGGCCTGTGCGCGCGGGGGAAGCTGCTGGGTTTCCTCGTCTCCAAGCGAGGAATAGAAGCCAACCCAAAGAAGATACAAGCAATCCTCGGCATGAGCCCGCCCGCCACGACCAAGCAAGTCCAGAAGCTGGCAGGCCGTCTCGCTCCTTGGGGAGGTTCGTGTCTCACTCCGCCGAGAAGGAGCTCCCGTTCTTCAAAGCCCTGAGGGGCTCCGGGAAGTTTGAATGGACGGAGGAAAGTACCAGCTCGCCTTCGAGAACCTCAAGCAGTACCTCGCCTCGTCTCCTCTGCTCCAAAGCCCGTCCCCGGGGGACAACCTTCTGCTGTATCTCACCGCATCGACCTCGGCCGTCAACGCCGTCCTGGTCAGGGAGCAAGCCCGGATCCAGAACCGGTCTACTATGTCTCCGAGTCATTACAAGGAGCGAAGCTACGCTACACCGAGCTCAAGAAGCTGGCATATGCACTGATCATGGCCTCCCGAAAGCTTCGCCATTACTTTATGGCCCACTCAATCCGGGTCCCAACGTCATTCCCAATTGGCGAGATGTTCCGCAACCGTGAGGCCACTGGCCGAGTCAGCAAGTGGGCAGCCGAGATCGCCCCGTTCACAATCGAGTTTCTACCCAGAACCGCCATCAAGTCTCAGGTACTCGCCGACTCATCGTCGAGTGGGTACCCCGCCCGGATTTCGAACCTGCTGCGGGCGACTCTGTCTGGACACTGTACGTCGACGGTTCTTGGTGTGCGGAGGGCGCTGGGGCCGGTGCGGTTCTGATATCGCCAGGGGGAGCAAAGATGTTGTACTCGGCCCGCCTAAACTTCAAAACAACAAACAACGCCGCCGAATACGAGGCTCTTCTGCTCGGCCTCCGCAAGGCACGCGCGGCCGGGGCACGCCGACTACTCGTCCAAAGCGACTCGCAACTAGTCGCCGGGCAGGTCGGAAAAGACTACCAGGCAAAGGACCCGGAGATGATGAAGTACTTGGCGGCAGTAAGGGCAGTCGAGAAACACTTCAGCGGAATCACGATCCAGAGCATCCGCGCAGGGACAACGTCGAGGCCGATCTCCTGGCCCGGGCGGCGAGCGGCGGCACCACCCCGCCTCCAGGCGCGTTCAGCGAGACCCTGTCGGTCGCCTCGGCCGAGGCCGTGTTCGGCATCAACACCATCTCGCCCAAGGCGGGATCCGCTGTCAGCACCGCCTCGCCTGAAGACTGGAGGACCCCGATCGAAGAATACCTCGTCTCGGAGAAGGAGCCCGAGGACCCAGCCAAAGCACGGCGCCTCGCCGCGCGCGCTCGGAGTTTCATCATCCACAAGGGCTCGCTCTACAAGCGGGGGGTGTGCGCCCCGTTCCTGAGATGCCTCGCACTTGAAGAAGGGCGGAATCTGCTCAAGGAGATCCACCAGGGGCTCTGCGGTTCGCACCTCGCCCCGCGCGGTCCCTAATCACCAAAGCTTACCGCGCCGGTTTCTACTGGCCTACGGCGTTGACCGACGCCCAGACGTTGGTACGGCACTGTCCGGCTTGCCAGTGGATGGGCCGAGGCACTAACAGACCAGCGTCGGCAATGCAGCCCATCTCCCCCTCGTGGCCCCTGGCCCGCTGGGGAGTGGACCTCGTCGGCCCCTTCAAAACGGCAAGCCGAGGTGCCAAATTCGTCGTCGTCGCCCTGGATTACTTCTCCAAGTGGATAGAGGCAGAACCGTTGACAAAGATCACCTCGGCCGCCGTGCAGAAGTTTGTCTGGAAAAATCTCGTTTGTCGGTTCGGCCTCCCGCGCGAGCTCACTGTGGACAACGGGACCCAGTTCGACGCGGCAAACTTCAGAGCATTCTGTTCCGGCCTCGGCATCAAGCTTTGCTTCGCTTCGGTTGCCAACCCAAAGCTAACGGGGCGGTAGAAAGGGCAAATGGCATCATCCTATCAGGCCTACGCCGGCGCATTTCGAGCTTCCGCCGGGAGATGGGCGAACAAGCTCCCTAATGTCTTATGGTCGACTCGCACCCTCAGTCAGCCGGGCGACGGGCCACACACCGTTCAAATTGCTGTTTGGCGAAGAAGCCGTCACCCCGGCCGAAGTCGAGCTGGAATCCCTTCGTGTGCGCGAGTCACCAGACGACGATAATCACCTCAAATCGCTCGAGGGGCTCGACGAGGTACGGACACGGCGCCGCCCTCCACATCGACCGGTACCAGTCCGCTACGGCGAGACACTACAACAGGACGTGTGAAGCCAAGGCCAATAAAAGTGGGCGATCTGGTGCTCAAAAGGAAGCTCAATCCTAAAGCTGACGGCAAGCTCGCCGCCAAGTGGGAAGGCCCGTACGAAGTCGTCTCCTCGTCTCGACCATCGTCGTTCCGCCTAAAGGACCTAGACGGAGTCGTCCTCAAGCACAGCTGGAACAGCGACAACCTCAGGAAGTACTACATCTGATCTCGTCACATGACAAACTGCTGCTGCGCCAGCTAAAAAGGATGTCGTCCTTGTAAACAACCGTATTTTTTGGTTAAGACAGTGTCAACAGCTTTATTATGTTCGTAATCGGCGACACGGCTCTGCGCCGCGCCTCGACCTAGTGGCGACACGGCCCCGCCACCACGCCCCATCTTAACGGCGACACGGCCCTGCGCCGCGCCTCGACCTAGTGGCGACACGGCCCCGCGCCGCGCCCCACTTAACGGCGACACGGCCCTGCGCCGCGCCTCGACCTAGTGGCGACACGGCCCCGCGCCGCGCCCCAACTTAACGGCGACACGGCCTGCGCCGCGCCTCGACCTAGTGGCGACACGGCCCCGCGCCGCGCCCCGACTTAGTGGCGACACGGCCCCGCGCCGCGCCTCGACCTAGTAGCAACACGGCTCCGCGCCGCGCCCCGACTCAGTGGTGACACGGCTCCGTGCCGCGCCTCGACTTAGCACCGCGCCATTAAGATTGTAGCCACGCTCTAAAGATTCCAAGAGGGTCGACCACCTCGGCCTAACCAGCAGCGTCATTTCGACAAGGGAAGATATTCGCGTCATTGGACAGTTCAACGGCAAGGGCCAAAAGAATCAGGTCCTCGTCCCTTGGGCTTCAGCCGAGTCGCCACCCGAGTCGCCACCTCGACTTCCTCGCTGACCACGGCGAGCAAGCTACTTCTCCGAGCTGCGACGGGACCCAGGGCGACATCCTCCACGGATTCCCCAGGTCCATCGTCCTCCCTCCGAGTAGCCGGCAGGGTGGCCAAGCAGTGCTTATGCGACATGGCCACAAAAGGGCGAGAACCGCGTCGCCCAGCGGGTGACTTATGTCGCGACGACGTAGTCTGCAAACAAGCACAATAAAAATGAACATCGCCAACTCATGACTTAACCAAAAAACTTTACGCCACACGGCGAGTTCACAAAAGCGCCACAAGCAGCGAGTACGTCGAGGCAGCGACAAAAAGGAAAGAAACATTCGTTAACCGGCGCCAAAGGCGAACTTTAAACCTTTGCCGGCGAAGACGACGTGGCCGGCCTTCCGCCCGAGGTGCCTTCCGTGCTCTTCGAGCTCGCACCTGCGCTCGGCCGCTTCCGGGACTTCTGAATCCCCTCCACGTACTTCTGCCCCTTCTTGCGCGAAGCCCAAAACCGAAGACATGAAGGCGTCAGCCTCGCCCTTGAAATTGTCTCGAACCCCAACCACCTCAGCCGTCTTCGGGGCGACGTAGCCCGGAGCCGAGAAGACGGAGGGCTCGGAGCGAGTCGCCAGGAAGGAGCAGCCGAGTAGAAGCTCTGCGGCGGCCCAAGCGTTGTCTTGGGCGAAGTTTAGGGTCGCCAGATGGGTGTCATGGCAGACCCGAGTCGCCCATTTTATGCCCTCCGCGGTGTAGGCTTCCCGGGTCATCACAGCTGAAGGGGGCGACGTCGAGCCCAACCACGTCAGTTGTCACATGCGCCGCGTGACACAGCCCTGACACGAGTCGGTGCGTCCGGGAGTTTCGGTCAGCAAGGAAGCCGAGCCTCTCGTGCACCAGGGCGAGGTCGACGCGGAGCTGCTCGACTTCCCGCTGGGCCGAGGCAGACTTTTTCTCCTCCGAAGCGAGCAACGTTGCCGCTGCCTTGGCCTTTCCTCGCTCGGACGCAAGCGACTACTCTGCCTCAGAGGCGCGCTTCCTCAACGCCTCGGCCCCTTCGCGCTCCACGGCGAGATCCCCCTCCGCACGAACGGCACGCTCCTCCATCTCCTTTAGTTTGGTCTTTAGGAGCTTTAGTTCGGAGGATTTCTCGTCCAAGCGCGTGGCGAGTGTAGCCGACTTCTCCCCTTCAGAGTTTAGGGCGTGCAAAGCGTCGGCGGTACGGGCCCGCTCCTCGACTAAGGGGCCCTCGGTGTCGGCCGCACGCGCCTCCAGGAGCACCAATTTCTCGGCGACGAACAGGCACTGAAAAGAAGGCGTTAGTATCCATCCTCCGGAAAAAACAAAGGGCTGGCGAGGTTACCTTCAGCGCCGCAGCCCGAGCCGCCGCTCCGACCTGAGGGGCCGACATCCCGGCGAAGCTCGCCGCCACGTCTTCCTCAGACAGCCTCGCCCCGGGGTGGCTCACGAGGTCAAGCTCCAGCGGCGAGGTGGCGAAGAAGTCCGGCCCGAGTCGACCAGACAGCTCCACGCGAGGGCGAGACGGTCGGGTCGATTCGAGAGAACTCCTGCTCCTCGTCTTCCCCTTTGGGGACGACGAGGACAGCACCGTCACCACTGCGCCTGGAGGATCGAGAGCGGAAGCCCTCTCGTCCATCGACGCCTCGACCGGACCAGTCTTGGCGCCCGCGCCTCCGGGCGAGGTCTCCTTGGACGCCCCCACCGGAGGCGCGCTCCCCTCCGGCGCCGTACCTTCGGGCACAGCCTGGCCCGTATGAGGCTCCTTGGGAGGCGACCGCACCTGAGGAATCAAGGGGTCTTGAAGGGATCCCTCGGCGACGTCGTCCCCGGCGACTCCGACGACCTCGCCGATGTCGACATCAGACGAAGACGAGGAGGATGACTCCCAGGAGAACCGGTCCTGCGTCACGGCCGTTGAGTGCATCGCGGTAAAGAGACCGCCCATCGGTCCCTTGCCGGCGCCCGGACCGGCCTTGGTCGCCACGTCGTCTTGTTTTTTCGTCGGAGGCTCCTCGTCGCTCCTGACGCGCGACTCCTCCTCGGACTCCTCGTCGTCGTCAGACTCTTCGGTGTTCGCCCCGCCAGGAGCGGACGACTCGCGACGGTCGCTGTCGGCGTCGTCGTCGTCCCAGTCCGCCAGCTCGGCGACGAGGCTTTTCTACTTCGTCTTCCGCGGAGCCGGCTTCGCCTTTGGGGCCGGAGCGGCCCGCTTCCTCTTGTCTCCTACCTTAGTATCACCGGCCGGAGCGATGTCTGGGCGAGGAGGAACCTCCCATTGGAACAGCTCGCAGGCTCGATTCCGGTGAACTGCGATCATCTTCGAGACGACCGCTGTCTCGGACGGCAAGTATCGCCCCAGAAGGAGATTCGCGTCCCGCTCCGCCCGGGCGAGGTCGTACCCCTTCGTCGGCTCGTACCCGTAGAAGGGACAAGTCCCGAGAGGTTGTCCATCGGGGATGGGTGAGTACTTCATCCTCCAGCCGGTGGCGAGGGGCCGGATCCTCAGGAGAAGGTACTCCTCGACCAAGTCGCGCGACGAGAGCTGGTGGCTCATCACCTTCAGGGCGTCGCGCCTCGCCAAGTCCGCCGAGGGTGGCGACCGGCGTGCGAGTGGTATACCCGGGGGCGACCTTGCTGCCGGTAAAGCCGAGGTCGCCAACCCGGTAGAAGAACCACTCGTTCTTCCAGTTCTTCCATTTGTTCTTCAACGCCATCGCTGGGTACGAGGCGTCAGAACCTCGGCACCCTCGGAAGCCGATCGTTCCGAAAAGGGAGTGGGCGCTGTTGTGGATGGCCGAGGTCGTCATCACCGGCTCGTGGAACATGGCGAAGCCTGCCGCCGTGCTGTCCAGCCGCATCGACTTCATCGCGAACTCGAAGATGGCCAGACGAGAAATGGCGGTCGGGTTGAGGTCCGAGATCTCGAGGCCGAAGTGGTCCAGGACGAGCTGGACAATGGGCGCGGCAGGGAAGGAGAGCCCGGCCCTGAACTGGTCGGCGAACACGACAATGTGTCCCTCCGGCGGGATAGCCCTTGTGCTTCCTTCCTCGGGGAGGGCCGGCCCGTGTTCGTCCATCCCCAGAGGGAAGCACCCCGCCGCGCTGAGGCGAGACAACGTGGTCTCTGACGCTTGGGTCGTTCCAAGCCACCGGGGAGTAGGTGACCTTCTCGGCTGCCTTCTTCCCCTTTTGCTTTGTAACTGCAGCGGCCTTGCTAGTCGACATGGTCGTTTCTCCCTCCTCGAGTGCCAAGTCGTCCTGCAGACGCTTAATCGCGGTCCAATGTGAGCGGCGAATCGTGCCGAGGACAGGAACCGGGCGCGAGGGGCTTGGGCGCGGTGAGCGGCGAGTTGCAGGCGAAGAGAGCAGTACCGTCGCAGGAAAGGTGTGAAGGGGTATTTATAGCCCCGGGGCGGTCCGGTCTCCGAGGCGGAGTAACGGGCGGAGGCGGAACAAGCGGGTCGAGCGGTTACGGCCCGGAACGCGAGGCGGAATTTGTGGCAACAGGCGAGCGAGAAGACCGGAAGCCGGGAAGGTTGAGAGGGGCACCTCGCCCGGGGCTCTCTGACTCCCGCTAAAGGAAGAATGCGGGCGCGAGCGGCGTCGATCTAATCTCTATCGAACTTCTCTCCATTTGACAAAACTCTAGTGTATAATGCTGCAGAAAACCTTCTACCAAATTTATCCTTGGGACCTTTTTGAATAGACAAATCTCTTTTAGGACCCTTCTTTACCAAAATGTCAACCGCTTTAGGATCAAGGGCATACCAAATTCTTGGATCAAATATATCTGGTTGAAAAGGAACATTAACATCAGCAGCTACATCCACATCATTATTATTTTCAGTGGTGAACTATCCATGTTATCATTATCGCAAGAGCTGGTGATGTTACCACTAAGGTTAATCTCCTCGGGATTAGTATTCTCAGCATTGCTACTAGCGCCGTTGATATGAACCTCATCATTATTAGCATCCATAATCTGAGCATCTATAATCTGGTTTTCGGAAGAATCTTGTGATTTTTTCACAAAAAAAAATTATGAAGAGCTCCTTTTTGGGATTGAGCAAGATCATCAAGTCTTTTCTGCTTCTTATGTTTTTCATAACCTGATTCGTATTTTCTATTTCTAGAAGACACTGCAGATAATAGAAGACTACCCAGATGCACAAATATAAACAAAAACAACAAATACCATGTATTAAAATTTTCAATTTAAAATCTAAAGAACGTAGAGACGAAAAGGGATGAGACGACCTTTGATTGATGTGGGGGTGCAGATGCAAACCATGGGGCGGCGACGCTGGCTTTGGCTGCTCTGCTCGACGACGAAGCGATGCGGCGTCCCCAGTCCCCAATCTTCAATACTCCAACTCCAGTCGATGCAGAACACTACAGCAGAGGAGAACGATTGAACTTGAACTAAACAAGGAAGAATAAAGTGTGAGATGTGAGAAATTGAGAATTGGGAAGGAAAAACCCAATAAATAAAGGCAGGGATTGAGGGTGGAGGATTGGAGGTAAAGCACCTACTCATTGCAAAAGATGGATTTATTCTCGGGAATTTGCAAAGAAATCAGCTGTCGCAAGGAGAATCTAGATGGGATTAATTTCACAGAGAAAGGCAAGGGTTTCTACTGGTTGGTGCTGCCTCCTGTGATTGGGAAGAGGAAACACGAAGAGTCTGGATGACCCCAACCCTTGACTGGATTACCCCCGAACCTTTGAATGGATGGGACACGAAACCAACAGAAGCTCAGAATACAGGGAGAATTCAGTTCCATTGATGCGACCAAGGGCAACGGCAGAGAGAGAGAAAGAGAGAGAGAGAGGAGAGAGAGAGAGAAAGAGAGCACAGTGGAGCAAGAGAGAAGAAGCTTGTTTGGGTTTTGCAGACATGGGCCGTGGTTTGTTCTGGGTTATGTGTACATCTGCATGCAGTACGTTTACAAGATGCGGCTCATGGTCCATCCCCTGGGCGGGCTCACATCTTCAACTCCGCCTCATCGCCTCCGGTGACGAGCTCAGCGTAGCGACACCGCCCCCCTCCTCCACCACCCACGGCCGGTGCCGACCATGATTTGTTGCCATCAACAAGAGTAGAGGAGATCATCTGAACATCATTATCAAGTAGCTAAAATTAACTATTAACAAGAAGGTAAGGTAAGTTAGGCAACAATGTGAAAAGCGTAGGGCATGCCACCTAACATGAGCCAATCCTGAGTACAGACAAGCTGTTTAATAAATGGAAAAAAAAATATACATACTCAATAAAAGCAGGTGATTTCACCATCTTGCTCTCTAACAGATTTATGGAAAGCATGGGTTTTTCTGTTCCTCGAGAAGATATAGATGGATAGATATCCTTATCCTTAAGCAGCAACAGGGGATAGAGACGTGAAAACAATTGCACAATCTTGCTGATGCCAAATGCAGTCAAGGTGTGTCATCACAGGGCAGGAAATACATGTTGGCCGACTGTACAGTGCAAACACACAAATGTAAAGTTCATCACCGCCGATCACTCTACATGTAGAGGGAACAAGCCATGGCCACGCTCAATCTCCAACTCTGATACTTGTTAGTAAAATAATTCAGCTCAGACAGCGCTCAAGAAACAAGCTGGAATAATTTTCTGCCGTATCAACAAACCAAAGTTGCTCCATATTACCCCAAAAAATTGCTCCATAGACATGTGTCTAAAGTCCAAATTGTGTCTTCCACAATAACATTACATCTCTATTTATATCAATATACACATACCAGCTTTCAATAAACATCAAGGCCAAATAGCTGATTTAAATGTGTCTTAACGCACAAATAACAGCACGAGGGCTAAGGCAATTGGATTGATTTCTAGATATTGACAGTGCTCCAAGTATATGTTGAGTGGTTTTGTCATCTTGGTATGCTTCCAACACTGAGACATGGTTGGTCCTCCTTTTTTCTGGCTTGGAACAGGCTATGCAACAATGTATTACGCTTGTTGGCATAGGCGGAGTTACCTACCCTAGCAAAGAAAAAGAAGACAAATAAAAAAATACAATGCATAAAAGTAACAATCCGAAGAAAAATAAAAAAATACAATGCATAAAAGTAACAATCTTTTTTATTTCCTTTTTCCTTTTTTTGTGATTTTTGTTTTCCTCTTTTTTGGATTTTTCCCTCTTTTTTAATTTGTTTGGATTTTCCCTTTTCTCTTTTTTTTGTGATCACACACACACACAAAGGTACATCAGCTAATCTTTTTGCACCCATGGGTCCAGCACCAAATTGCAATTTCACAAGCTCATTTACAACCTACAAAATAAACAAGCACACAAATAAGCATAATTATAATATATAAAATTTGAAAAGGTGTAACTAGAACATATGCAAATAGAAGACTCAGTTTCAAGATTACATAAAAAGTCAAAATCCAAAGGAAAGAGAGATTATACCTATTAGACATATGCTAGATGAAACCATGATGTTCAACACAAGTACAAAATAACTAGGAGGTAAGCATTTGTGAAACAACAAATCACCATGAAGATTTATTCTTTTTGGAAATTTCTTGATGAAGATTACATCTAAGTGGTTGGCCTTTTAGTTAACTTACATGGTAGAGGGGACTGTTTCTCAATTAACTAACTTCTACTGTCTGAAGAGTGAGAACTACGGCTTAACAACACCTTTCAATTCTATTATATAACACCCTTGGGCACATTGTGTTTAGCGAATGCCTCAACGTCATCTATTAACCCAGCCCACCTTGCAAGTGGCACATAGTTCTGTATTGAGTTCAGGATTAAGATGTGGTTGAGCATTGACAGGCATATAAGTCTAGTAAAAGGAACTTTTCTCTGGACGAAATCCCAAACAAGTTGCTAGAAGTACGTGTGTCCATCTGGCATGAGCATAGCTACAGGGTGTTCATCTTGCACTGAAAATTAGTATTAGTAGTAACACCTTGTTATGGAAGGCACACAAGTAGGGTGTGTGTATATACATGTACGTACAAGCAGAGCAGGTTTAGATGCAGATATTATGAACTGTATATAAGTAGGGTGTGTGTACGTACAAGCAGAGCAGGTTTAGATGCAGATATTATGAACTGTTAGATGATAACTAGGAGAATCTAAGCAGAATAGGTTGAAGGTTGAAGCATGGAATCAAGCAACCAGTTGAGCAACAATTCGAAGCTAATATCCATAGTCACATACAACAGCTTATTCCTCCATCCACTGCCATCTGAATATGTATCTACTCAAGCTATTTTGGGATATGCACAAGAACTGAGGCACATCGGGTTTAAACATTTCAGATGCATTAGGTCAACATCACCCAGACATGGGTAATTGTTAGGACCTTAACAGGGCCACTGTGAGACACTAAGAAACATCAGGGCTTTGGCAGTTTGACGTGCAAATATAATTTAGGGATGAAACTGGTCAACTAGTAAGTGAGCAGGTATATAATCTTGTCATCAAAATCAGTAATACAAAACACTTGAGAATATAAGGTATATACGTTGAAGACTGCATCTGCCATAAAGTTCTTTGGCTGCATTAATAGAAATATAAAATGAAAAGTATACAATTGTATTCAACCTAAGGCTATCAGATGCTACTAGCAAGATAATCAGTATGTACCTGAGAAAAAAATAGACCTAGTTGTGTACAACACAGCAGAGCATGAAAGACACAATCCAACAAAACATCACTTTGGGCTCCAAAAGTGCAAAATTAAGATCAGGTAAGTAAGACAAAAAAAGTGAATGTTGCTTGCAAACAGAATGTAGTACTGCACGGGAGTAATAGCAAACTCTTGCAAGTTCAAGATTACACGTACTAGAGACACATAGTTATGACAAAACAGAGCACAATGTGGATCCAAAAAGAATAAGATGTAAGCCATACCTCGTGTCTTCAGATGCCATACAACTGTGCATCCACTAAACCCAGTTGTAGACTTCCAGGTCTTCACCAGGTGTAGACATCGAGGTCTTGAACATGCTCTTGAAGCCCTGGAACCCACAACGAAGAGATCTCTTGCATACCCTCGTCCAACCACAGCTGCTGCAAACTGCCCAACCCCTTAACACACCTCAACTTTGGGCAATTATTTATATACATCTCCCTCACTTGAGGAAGGTTCGAGACCCTCTCCAGGACTCGACATGCCTGGATTGTAAGAGCCTCAGAGAGGAACGGGAGGTCCTCCACCACCTTCAAGCACCTTGCTCCTACAATATAAGCACTTTCAAGCATGAGGCCTCCTGTCCAAGCTGTCGTGGGAGAGCCCTCAGCTTGGGGCAGTCCGCAAGATCCAACTTCTTCAAGCGTGGCAGCAACTGCATCCTTGGAGACGAGGCTTCCCCTTTTTGAATCTCAGCAGATCCATCCTCTCCCCCTTCCGTAGTTGTCGCTGCTGCTGCATCTTCTTCTTCTTCTACAAAGCACCACTCCTCCCAGTTGGGCATATCATTGATGAGCAGCGATTCAAGCTTGGGGAAAGCAGCAACCGCATCCGTGGATCTGGGATTAGCACCACCGTAGCCAACAATTTCAGGTCCAATCCTGGTAACTGCGGCTGCTCCAACAATTTTTAGATATCTCAAGTTGGGTAGCTGTCCAATTGGTGGAAGATGCACACAGGATTTGCAATCTATGAGCTTCAAGTATTTCACCGAAGATAGATGGGTAGCACCATGCCAGGTGGGAAACCTCTTACCAAAGAAACGAGCAATATATAGATCTTCCAGGTTGTGTGGAGGGTTTAGCTGCTCAAAAATGTTCTCAATATTGCTAATATCTTCTTCTGAACATGGTTCATCTGTACGTTCTGTGCAGACTAAAGCCAAAATTTTGAGATACTTTTTGTTTGTTAGCAATGAATCTCTATTACTTGGAGCTGCTTTTTCCAATCTGACCATCTGAAGCCGCCTTAGCTGTGAGAGATGTTCCAACTCTTCCAACTTCCATCCATCTTGTGTTTTACCATTATCAATTCCACCACCAATAGGAACTCCTTCTATATCATTGAGGAATTCCAATCTGCCTATCCCTTTTGGCACCTGATCTATTGGTGTACCATTAAGACCAAGGCGCCTTAAATTGCACAATTGAGTGAGTGCCAAAGGAAGACTGTGCAGACGTTCGCACCTTTCCAAGTTCAATATCTGAAGGTTTATGAGAGACCCGATGGACTCCGGAAGACAAGGTATTGCCGTCCCGTCAAGATCAAGTAATCGCAGATGGATTAAATTTCCAATGCAACCTGGAATGCTCTCTAAAAGTGAGTCACTCAGTTCCAGAACACGAAGATACGGAAATATCTTGAAGAATGAATCCTCGACTTTTCGTGGCTCCAAATCAGTTTGGAAAGTCCTCACCTTAACTTCCCTCTTATCCATGCTAGGTAACACTAATGTATCCTTCTCAGTGACTACAGTAAGGCGTCGTATTTCTGACATATTGAGATTCCCTAATGATTCAGGGTCTCCAATAAAACATTCTTCTCTTGATAAATAACAAGCAAGCTGCCTTACGAGGTCATGCATTTTGCAATGACTATAGTCAAAATATCCCCCATCTGGTTGGAGGAGATTCCGGTGGATTAGCTCATAGTAGTACTCTTCTGCTGTGTCTTCTAGTAGTTGGCCTTCTTGCTCCTCTACAAAGCCTTCAGCAACCCATGAACAGACCAGATCATGACGGTAAAGAACACGATCTTCAGGATATGTAGCACAGTAAAGGAAACACTGCTTCAGAATATATGGTAGATCATCGTAACTCAAATACAAAGCACCTCTGAGCTCAGTAGGAAGATTGTCCATAGACCAAGCACTTCTATGGGTAAATTTTCTCCACTCGTTCTCAGTTTTCTCTTTAGTTGCTAGAATACTAGAAGTAACCTTGATTGCAAGAGGAAGTCCACCACATTTACGAACAATATCCTTCCCTATATCCTGCAGGTGTTGCACATCTTTTTCTTCATTAATGTACATACTCTTCCAAAACAGCTCCCATCCTACGTCTGCTGACATCAAATCAACTCGGTGCACATCTTCCACCCCAATTGCCTGCGCAACTGTATCATGACGAGTTGTTACCAGAATTACTCCAGTGGCAGCATCTAATGGAGTTCTCAGTAAATTGGTCCAGACATTAGGATCCCAAACATCATCCAATACAAGGAAGAAACTTTTATCTTGAATAGCTACTGCAAGCTTTCTGCTAAGCTCACTCGTAGTTTCTTCTTGTTCATGGTGTACCCCAATGTTCCGTAAAATTTCCTTCAAAAGAGCAACTTCAGAGTACTCCTGAGAAACGCAGATCCATGCTTGGCTGCTGAAGCTTCCTTTTATTTTTTGGTCATTATATATCTTTTGAGCTAGAGTTGTCTTTCCAATCCCTCCAGTTCCAACAATACCAAGCTTGTAGCCCTTCTTTTCCTTATGTGCCAGCACCTGTTCAACCAATCTTGTGCAAGCACGTAAAATTTCCTTTCCCACAAGATTAGGCTCCACAAGATCGCCACTTTTTCTCAGTTTGGTTGTTGAACTTTGACCAGCAGCTGCAGGTTGTGTACTCACGAATTTAAAAGATATCATATCCTTGGAAATGTTCTCTATTTTTCTGTTGAGGCTTCTAATCTTGACAGCAACCTCACGACGTGTGCGAATATTTGAAAAGCACGAGGAAAGTGAAAGTACACTACATGTAGCTGATTTGCTTGATGATGAAGAAGGATGATCAGGCCGTAGCTTGCTTCCTTTAAATCTAGCCAAGTCCATGATGACATCAACATCATACATTGCATCTCTCAACTTACTGAGCCAAATGTTAACTGCTGGGTCCCCTGTCCTCCTTCTCTCAGCATCAACAAGACAACTCTGTATTAGGGGTATTCTTCCCTGCAGTTCTACGAGCTCTTCTTTTACCCCAAGAATTAGTATCGCCTCATCAGTAATGATCTCTTGCAACCTCTTGGCACATGATCCAAGCAAAGAATCTAGTATGGTCGCCATCATACAAACTCAGCGCAGGAAATCCGTCAAAAACACCAGCAGACTTGTTTCAGAGAATGATAAAATTGCAGGCTGGAAATGAATGCACAAGGTGCGTTAGCATACCTCAGAAATGAGACAATGTTCACTAAATTTGTACTGACATATTAGAGATCAACAGATATCAGTACTGAACTGCTATTTACATTTTGAATAAGTAAACAACCTAAAGCTATGGAACTCCAATGATGTCTTTACTTTAGCCCATAGCTTTTGCATGACATGTGTATAGCTGTGTAGGTGGATGCATGTCTAGAACAACGGGGCACCTTGTTATTATGTATACAACACCGGAAATATGTTAAAAGTAAATAATGGTGTGCCCAGCTCATTACTTTCACACATTGTACATAGTAAATCATGCCTAGTGCATGTCCATGTGGATGAGGAGCCAATACAATAGATATCATGATAGTACCTTGACTAGTCAACTTTCGTACATGAAACTGTCGAGAAAAAAAGATCCATAATGTTGCTTGAAAAGTTCAGTATTCAGTAGTAGGGTGCATGGAAATAAAGACGTTAGCATCATGTCCTTTTTTGAGTTTGCAGCTTGACATTTATTTAGTTATACAGGTTAATGTGGTTTCTTTGGTTTGTTTTACTCAATTGGGGGGTCATCAATTGGAAATTTACTTCGCATCCGATATACATAACCACTCTATTAATATTCCTTCGGTTATATTCTATCATCACAGCATAGATGAATTTTCGAGCTCTGGCTCTTCTTTGTCAGATCCATCTTCTAGATCACTAACTGCAACTGATTTTCTCAGATGCTAGCCTAGTAGCAGTGATGACATATTTTCGTTTTAGCAATATCATAGAAACAAGGACGCAGGATCTGAAGTTCAATAGCAATGCTTACCTTACAAAACCAATCTTCCAGCGAGGAAAAAAGATCGATAACAAGAATCAACAGTAGCCATCTTGTAGAAGCAGCTTGCTGCCACGATCAACCCATTGCTAAGATCAACACAGACCGAGCCCAATTGCCCAAACAAGATGAAAAGTAGCTGCTGGAGAAACCAATGTATTATAAAAATAGATTATGCCCCATTCACCAAGAGAAAAACGCAGATCCGCGCTGCTACACCTGCAAAAAGGGAAAAAGGAAAGAAAAGCTGGAGAGCATGCTCCTTAAAACAAAACTGGTTCAATCAACTAGAATGGTTCAGGCATGGATTGAAAGAAGTTAAGATAAGAATGAGGAAGAAATATAAAGACTAATTATCCCGGTACAATAGAAAGTGCACAATGCAAGATTATTAATGCCCACAACCAATTCAAGTCCTCACGTGTTAAGAGAACACATCTAGGCTATGCAAATACCATGACAAGTATGATGAATAAATATCAAGTTACTTGCAATCCTTTATATTGAATTGCATGCACCGAACCAGTTCACCCCAAAAGCTTAAACTGATAGGGAAATGAGGGCAATATATTTCAACACTCCCCCTCACGTCTAGGCTCCTCTAGGCCTTAGACGTGGGATCGATGTAGGCCGCAAATATTTTTATAAATACTGCGTTAACCGGGTTTTGAACTCAAGATCTCTTGGCTCTAATACCATAACTCAAGACCTCCTGGCTCTGATATCATATTGAATTGCATGCATCGAACCAGTTCACCCAAAAGCTTAATCTGATGGGGAAAGGAAGGCAATATATTTCAATACTCCCCCTCACGTCTAGGCTCCTCCAAACATTAGACGTGCAATCGATGTAGGTCGCAAATATTTTTATAAATACTGCGTTAGCCAGAGACCTCTTGGCTCTGATACCATATTGAATTACATGTACCGAACCAGTTCACCCAAAAGCTTTTGAACTCGAGACCTCTTGGCTCTGATACCATATTGAATTACATGTACCGAACCAGTTCACCCAAAAGTTTTTGAACTCGAGACCTCTTGGCTCTGATACCATATTGAATTGCATGCACCGAACCAGTTCACCCAAAAGCATGCAATTCAATACTTTATAACTCCAGAAGTGTAGTTCGGATAGTGGGTCTTGCAGCTGTGCAGGCCGCCCACCCAATCTCGGCTGCGCCATTTAGGGGTGAAAAAGGGTAGATGGACGCCGGGTGCCTCATATGGCAACCAATGTACGCCAGGGTTAAAGTCCCTATTTCTTTAACTCCATATGTGTAGTTTACAACAATGATGAATTTTTCTAGATAGTAAATGAATTTGATTTCACATACACTAGCCTAGGAGTCGTGACGACATACTTCGCACTAGTAATATCATGAAGCAAGGATGTAACTCAAACTCTTCTATGAAGCACTCTTCTATGTATGCTTGCTTCTCCGCTTAACGAAAAGATGTGCAACGTTCTCTGAAAAAAAGATGCAAAATCTGAAGTACAAGTGCAACCCTTACCTGACAACCCAGTCTTCTTGCGAGCGAAAACGGCCGATTAAGAATGAACAGTAATGATCTTGTTGAAGCAGGTTGCTGTGATGATCAATCCATGTCTCTTCTAAGATCTCGACATACCGAGCCCAAGGGATATGAAAAGTAACTGTTTTGGAAAACCAGTGATCTAGAATAGATAGGCGGACGAGATTATCAGTCAACTACTAAGAGAAAACCAAAGATTGTCCATGTTGCTACACCTGCACAAAAGGCAAAAGAACAGGAAAGGTGGTTCGATCAATAGCTCGGAAGAAAACAAAAGAATAGTTACCAAGGCATTAGAGATACAGAACATTGTGAAAATATACCTGAGTACAGGTCAATTGATGAGGCACTGATCAGAGTGCTGAAGGAGAGCCACTGAATACAGTTTCCTGCCTCCACACTCCACAGGATCACTTCAATCAGCGAGCCAACAGGAATTAACACAAGCTATCAACACGACAATTGTGCTGCATGCAAAGCAGGCATACGATGTGAGTTAACTAGGACTCTGTGAGAGCAAGACGGAAAATGCATCGGCTTATCGACTAGAGCACGCCAAGTCCAAGAATCAGTTTGATGGCATGGCACGCAACTTAGATTGGAGATGTCTTAGGGAAAAGGAAGGTTTTTGAATGTAATAATCCAGTCCTCTCTCCCAAACAGACAGGAAGAATCGGATCCATCTTTACCAAAGGAAGGAAAGTAATGCATATGGTGCGGCAAGAAGCAAAGAAGCTTCTTTTTAGTTACCCTGATACGGCGATACCGATACTGGTACGCGATACGGCGATACCCCGATACGGCATTTTTCCAAAAACACTGATACGGCGATACATTTGTATATATATAATAAATAATAAATATACTGAAATTAATGAATATTTATAAGGAAATGAGAAAACCGATGGTTTTCGAATACCTAGATATTGATGCAGACATGTAATTGTTGGTCCAATTGCTGTTGTCTTCTCTTTTCCATCTCCAATACTCCAACCATCCAGCTTATGCCTGCCAACAACTGAGAGTAAATTAGTACATTGATACAAATAAATAACAGCATAATGTATTGATACATCATGCTTACATAGCAGTATAGCACCCCAACTCTTCAAGTCTTCAAGTCTCATTCCATTTTTCCACATTCCAAACAGCAGCAAATAAGTGTTTAAGCACATAGTAGCTAATTAACTCAACCACAACTCCATAAGTCCACAACCAAATAAGTGCTTAACCACATAGTAGCTAATTAACTCTACCACAAGTCCACAACCAGTCTACAAGCAGCTAATTAACTTCAGTCTACAACCAGTCTACAACCAGTCTACAAGCAGCTAATTAACCATGTGGACAAATGAAACAAAATTAATACTGGTTTCAACAAAACCTATTGTTAAGAATAGACATCAACAACCAGTAGGTTGAGATGAACATTGTCTCAAAAGAAAAAAAAATTTAGATTGTTCATATGAATTCAATGTACGATCTAACTGGAGTACTTAGAAATGTACAGGATTAGAGACGCGCAAAACCATGTATCATGAATTTCTCCAGAAAAACAACATTCATGTTAGCATCTCTTATTTTTTTTCAGCAGCAGGACTTCAAGTCGTTTTTACCTGCGCTTGAGGGGAGCGACGGCTGCAGCGAGAGGCCGGGAAGGGAGCGGCGGTGAGCCGGCGACGAGCTGCAGCGGGAGCAAGGCCGGGAGGGGAACGGCGGCGAGCCGGCGCTTGCAGGGGCGGCCGGGCGGGCAGCGACGGCTGCAGCAGCCACCAGCCAGCAGGAGCAGGGGAGGGGAGCGCCGGAGCGGCGCCGAGTCGCCGGCGGTGGGAGCAGGGGAGGGAGCGGCGGCGGCGGCGACTGCAGGGGCGACGGCGACGGCGGAAGCAGAGGAGGCGAGCGGCGGCGACGGCGACCGCAGGCGCAGGGGCTCGGAGCGGCGGCCGCGGCGGGAGCAGGGGCGGGGAGCAGGGGCGGCAGCGGCAGGAGCAGGGGCTCGGAGCGGCGGCGGGAGCAGGGGCGGCAAGCGGTGGCGGCGGGAGGGAGTGGGAGCGCAGATCGGGAAAAGGATTTGGAGGCCGGCCTCTCACGGCCCCACGGGCACGGGGGATTTAGGGTTTGAAGTAGCAGTACGTATCGGGGACGTATCGGTGGAGTATCGGGAATTATTTTCTATATTTTAAAATTAGAAAATCACTGATACTTCTTAGATATGATATCTCGAGTATCTGTATCCGGGAGTATTCGATACGTATCTGTATCCGATATGGTATCTGATACCGGTACGACAATTTTTGGCCGTATCAGCGTAACGTTATTCAGACTTTTTCTCCTCTTCATTTAGGGTGTGTTTGGTAGCCTGCATGACCCTGGCATAGCTGTTCCCCTCTGAGACATCGGTGGGGTCCAATTAAGCACCTTCCCGGTCTTCTTGGCTTTAGCACCGACATTCGAAACCTCCTGCACGTTTTCAGCCATCTACAACAAACATATATCACATCACAGATTTGAACACTTCATAAGAGATTTCAGCACTTCGTAAGAGATTTCAGCAATAAAAAACAGATTTCAGCACTTCATGAGAGATTTCAACACTTCGTAAGAGATTTCAGCAATAAAAAACAAATTTCAGCATTAAAATAAGAGATTACAGCAATAAAATAATAGATTCCAGCAATTAAATGTGTCCAATTACAAGTGACAATTCATAGAATGTTTTTAAAATAATAGATTCCGAGTCACAATTCATAGAATGCAATTGCAACGCCAAGTCACAATAAGATACATCAAATGTGTGCTAACCCCCGATTCTCCCACATTTGAGTTGCAAGTTCATCCCTCTTTTGAGACCAAGAATTATTATCGTGAACAAACTCATTGTGATCTCCATTGATGGGTTTCGGATCCCATGTGTTCTCCGGTGGGAAATATTCATCCTCACCATGTTGGAGGACCCAATTGTGGAGAATTGCACAAGCTAGCACTACTTTTACTTGGGTCTTGTACGGATGGAATGGTTTATTGTAAACAAACTTCCAACGGTTTTTGTACGCAGCAAAAGCCCTTTCAACCGAAGTCCTCAAAGAAGAGTGTCTTAAGTTGAATAACTCTTTAGCATTTTGGAGATGATTCCCTCCACCGTACTCCTTCAGGTGGTACCTAGTGCCACGGTATGGTGGAAGAAAACCTGGCCTCACAGCATACCCCGCATCAACAAGATATAATTTTCCTATAAAATATCAACTATTAGCTATGGGGAAAAACTATTTTAATAAATTTAGCTAGTAGGTTTTAGTTTATTACCTGTAGGAAGTGTCAACCCATCGTCCCTCTCCAATGCATTTGGAGGTACAAGGGCATCATGGGCTGACCCCTCCCACCCCGCAAGTACGTACGTAAACTTTAGATCAAAATCAACCGCAGCCATGACATTTTGGGTAGTCCCCTCTTTTCTACCCCTAAAGGCAGCTGAGATATTTCTTGGGACTCTAGCAAGCACATGAGTCCCATCAATTGCTCCAATACAATCCTAATTAATAAAGACGAGTATTTGTTATTCATAAGTCATATCAAATTATTCATGTATGAGATTTGTTGTAAAGAAAATTAATTTACCTTGAAGTACGGATTGAAGCGGGTGCTTTGCTGAATTTTAGGGTAGGTTTGAGTGGACGGAGCTTGTATCATCTCATCTCGCAACTCCCCAACAGCAAAAAGCACCGCTTTAAAATACCTACTAATTACTTCAATAGATCTTCTAAACGTGGGTTGTAGAGTCCTAAACCTTTGGTTATGACCGACTACTAGGAGAAACATGGCTACTTGTTCCTCGATAGAAGTATGGATGCTATCCTTCAACAACTCTCTCTCTCTAAACAAAGTACACAAACGGAAAAAGGGAGCTCTTCTCATTCTTAGCTGATTTGAGCAATTTATGTCGCTAGAATGATAGATGTATCTCAAATTTGACTCCCTAGCTATATCACTTTCGGCTCTATGACCAATTGTTATCCTTGAGGTTTGTTCCCTAACTCTTCTTAATATAAACATCATATAAGCACACAATATGGCAACTAGGCCGGCTCCTTTCACAATGAGTTGTCGACGTTTTCTTCTCAAATCATCCATCTATACAATAAACACATATCAATGTTTCATCTACGAATATATTAAATGGGAAACTATACAATGCATTAACAAATAAACAAATTGACTAGCATATCCATTTTGTGAAACAAATTCTATACGAACCAAATAAACACATATCAATGTTCATCCTATAAACACATATCAGCTGTTGCTACCTATCCCTATGGACGAATTATTTCAATATTTATCATCTAATCTTTTGTTATAGTTAAGGTATAATCATGCACCCATATTTTGTAATACCATCGCCTACAACATAATGCTTCCTCTATTAGAAGTTCTGTTTGATGTTTCATATTATCAGGTATCTTCTAATACTATAATGGTTTCTAATTTAGTCTCGGGTTGTTAAATTTTAAAAATCAGGTACTTCATTGTTAAGAGTTGCAATCGGGAGAATCTGGAAATATCAGTTCAGCAGGGCATCTGGGCAACTCAAAGGAGTAATGAGGCCAAACTTAATGAAGCTTTTGAATCCATGGAGAATGTTATTTTAATTTTCTCAATCAATAGAACTCGTCATTTCCAGGTAAAGTAGAGGTTTTATCTTTGCTATGAATGCTGACTGGTATTTATTCACCAATGAACTCATGTTGGGACTGCTATCTTGAGATCATGCAATAACAGATACTTATTTAGCTTTAATCATGTTATGCTTTTTAAGGGCTGTGCAAAGATGAAAAATAATACAAACAGTGTAGTTGGGTCAACAAATATTACTGCATTACTAAGAAATTGTAAATGCCATTTAATCCACTAAAAATTGTATAGCTACAATCTCCGAAAATGCACAGACAGAGCTCACAAAGAAAAAAAAAGCACAGCATGTGCCGGCCGTGGCGCACGGCCTCGCCGAAGGAGGAGGAGCGCAGGCGGCCCGGTCAGCGCGGGGTTGGAGGAGGAGCGCAGGCGGCCCGGCCAGCGCCGGATCTGGTGGTGCCTCCGGTGGCCGGCGGCGGAAGGCACGGTCGACGGCGGCGCTCGACCTGCGGCGCGACGGCGAGGTAGGGGAAGGGGAGAGGGAGAGGAGGAGAGCGCTCACCAGCCTCGGGAAGCGGCGCGGAGGCGGCAACGGCGACCGGCGTCGGGCGGAGGAGATCTGGGGGCGTCGGGCGCTGGCGAGCTGCTGTGGCGGCGAGCTGGGGGGGGGAGGGGCGGCGGCGACCTGGCGTGGCGGCGAGCGGGGGCGGAGGCGACGTGGCGTGGCGGCGAGCGGGGGCGGAGGCGACCTGTGGCGGGCTGCTCCGTTCGGGAGAGGAGGCCGGGGCTGGCGGCTTGCGTTCGGGTCCTTCGGGAGAGGCGCGTTGGGGAGAGAGAGGGCAAGCCTTCAGTGGGTCGAGAGGGGAACGCGGGTGGGTTGAGCAGAGAATGCTTTTCGGGTTCGACTCAGCTATGCTGAGCAGAGAACCGCTGTTCTCAGGTTCTCTCGGGAGCATGGCTACGGGCCTTCACAGGTATGAATTGGGCATGGCTGAGCTAATACAGTGTACCAAACAAACAGCAAAATCTGGGTTACGGAGGGAATAATCTGAGGCCATGCAGGCTACCAAACACACCCTTACCTTCACTTTTGGGATCGATGAAGTGGAATAGCAAGAATGGAGGGCTGGTTTGCCGCTGCCTCCTCCTCAACATTTGCTTTCCCAAGCGAAGAATCATTTTTATTACTTGTACAGCCTCCCTAGAAACAGGAGATCCACTTCCCCACGGTCGCCACAACGACGGCCGATGAGCAACTCGTCAGCAAGCTCTTCGAGTAAAGAAGAGGAACTGTAGCATGTAGACCGTGAGGCTGGGATCAATTAAATTTTCTTTTCCAAAAAGAAAATGTGTACAATGCAGAGTTCCCTAAGTGCCGTGCTGAAGGAACGGTGATTGTGATAGGCATTTAAAAAATTGCAGAAATTGTTATTAAAATTACAGGAATTGTCATTAAACACTCGACTAAAAAATATTTGCGACTACGGTCGAACTACATATCATTTGATTTTGCTCCAAGATTCTTGTGCTGCCATCTCCACCTTGATCTTTGGTGAGCCCTCTTGGGCACTGTCGTTTCCTGCGACCGTAGGGCTTGGGTTTTGAGGTTCGCATCAGCCTCGCCACAGGACTAGAGATGGAAACAGGACGGTACCTTCAAATAAGACTCCCCCAAACTCACGACAGAACTTGTCAGTGCGTGGAACACCCACCCGCGACAGGCTTCACGGGGCATGACGACGGATAGTCATGGAGAGTATACGAGACATTGCACACATAATTATCTTATACGTCATAGAAGCAACTCAACGGAAAAATATCCTCACGGAAGGATAAAATAATTCAAGCATTGCAATAGATAACCCAAACTAATTAGTAGTCACACTGGCCCACCTAGCAGTGAATTAAGTCTTTTTAGAAAGAAAATTAGCAGCCAATGTCATCATAACATTTACATGATGTCACTCTCTACAGCGTCATGCCTTTCCTCGCCCCTCGTTGTGGGTTGCAATGCAATAACTTGATTGTTAGTTTCAGGCTTTCAGATTTTCAGTTGCTGATCTAAGTATGAACTCTGAATGGACTGAAGAAAGTGTGTTCGGTTCCGATGATCCTGACCTAGAAGAAGACGGGCTTGGCCATGGCCGCAAGCTGCGCAACGGAGGGACTTGGTGAGAGGCAAAGTCGGGGTCGGCGGCGACGTCCTGAAGCACCTGAGTGAACTCACCAGCGGCGCGGCGGTAGACGCAGTTGCCGTCGGCTACCTCCTGCAAGTGGTTCAGGCACCACTTGCAAGGTCAGCTACAATATTCTTGGACAGAGGTTCGGAAGACCGAAATTCCAAATCTCTGCATGAATAAATATTTGAAGGAGTAAATGCCAATATGGAGAACTGGATACAGAGAAACCTTCTGCTGCCTGTTGTCCTCCCTTGGATACAGAATGCTGTTGCTGCTAAAATTATGGAGTTCGTTGCAGTTCATGGTTCTCAGCAAAGCAACATCCTCTTACCATGAACTGAATGAAGCGATCTAGTTAAGTCCCAGTTGGGTGAGGCAATGTGTGCAATCCAGCTCCACATGTACAACTTACGGATAGAGTAACGGCGTAGCCAAAATAAACCCAATAGAGCACTGCCACTTCGAATTCAATGAGCTGATAGAAGTGTGTCTCAAGAAACAAACAATAGCTCACTGGATAAGGCTTAGATAATATAGATAATGCTAAAAGACAATGAGTATATCTCCAATATTGTGATGACCCTCCCCTTTTTTTGGGATTGGAACCGGCTATGCAACAAGCTATAGTACGCTCCCTCGACGAGCGCGGCCACGGCCAGTTCGCGCTCTCCATCGCGGAGCTCGGCCACACCAGCGCGCTTGTGGAGCCCCTCGCCGAGTACGATCCTGACTCCCTCGACGAGCACATCTGGAGCGAGTTCGAGCTCTCCGTCGAGGAGCGCGGCCACTCCAGGGTGGTAGCGGAGCGCAACCACGTCCCCGATTCACTCGACGGCGCATACGGCACTAAATCCGTCGACAACAACTTGGTGATCTCGCTGGACGACGTGTACGTGATGGGCAGCCTCCCGGACTCAGTTGACAACACCTGCATCACAGAGTCACTCGAGTGCTGGTTTATCCCTGATTCCTTGGCAGAAGAAGACAGTGATGAGGAGGCTGCCGCGAAGCTAAAGATCGATGGGTGGATTGAAGATTGCGATGCTGTCTGTGCGGAGACACGCAGTGTAATGTGTGTCAACATGTGTGTCGTCATGGCCAATCAATTCATGGACTGCATCAGCTGAAAACAACATTCAGATTCTTGCAGCTACAGTTAACAAAAACGTATGCAAAGGAAACAGCACAATGACGACACTATTCACTGTATCTACGCTAGGAAAAACAATGCAGTTTTACTTGACATTTGAAAGCACGGAACAGAACTGAAAATTTGCAAAAATTGCAAAAACAGAAATGTGTACACCAACAGGGCAAAAGCAGAGCAATGCAATCTGCAATCAGAACACTAATCCCAAAAACTACAGAGATTCTTGATCACCCTGATTACACTATTCACTGTAATGCGTACGGCAACAAGACAAAAACAGAGCAATGCAACCTGTAATCAAAATACAAATCCAAAAAACTGCAGAGATTCTTGATCACCCTGAATAGCGCTTTGCAATCAACTGCGTCCGGCAAACAATAAGCTCTGGTTAAATTCCGCAAACGGGGTACTTTCTTCCCAACAAAATCAGAAAGCTAACTATTGATTGCGCATGAACTACGAGTACATCTATCAGCAGATTGACGGGAAAAAAACGACGATACGGCTGTAGTACAAGAGGATACGGCTTACCTACGGTTTCAATTCCATGACCATCTTCGTCCAAGTCTTCTCCATCTTCATCCATCTCAGCTCCTTCGTCAACTAAGCAATCAACGATCAAAATTGATTTCTGCGCAGATCCGGCAAGAATATGCAGTACTGAAAGCAGAAAAACAATTGGAATCGAACAAACCTTGGTGAAATTCATCCCAAAACAAAGACTCATTCAGGTCGGGCAGTCCATCTTCAATCTCGTCCCAGTTCCACGAGTCATTCAAGTCGATTTGCACGCCCGACATTGGTATGGAGCATCCGACTGGAAGAGAGAACTACAGGTAGAAGAACAGAGATGGAGTTGAAGAGAAGTTGTTCATGGCTGTGGACTCGATAGGCTAGTTAAAGGAAGAGAAGATGAAATTTCTCAGGATTCGAATCAAAATTTTCGGCGCGGCTTGGCGCATGCCAAGTTTGAAACAAACATTTCCTTCTTCATTCGTTGGATTTGAAGCAAAAATTTAGAACCCGCGCCATTTTCTGAAATCTCTCACTAAATCTCCATACAATCATCAATAGAAACGAATAATCAGCTGACGGAATTAAACCAAGCTCTACATGTTACTTATCCATTGGACGAGGTGGGCAAGGTGGGCAGTCACTGCGGCGCACACTGCCAGCTATTCGATCAATTACGGCGCGCACGGAGCGAGATTAGCACAGTTAATAAGGGTACTTTCATCCGTCATTAGCACGCCTTGGTAGTTGGACAGAGGGAGTACTTATTATGACATATGCGGAATTACCTACACTACTAAAAAAGAAGGAAAAAAATACAGATACAAGTCTGTACATGTCTTCATAAAAAATAACTCAACATTACCAACAAACAAAGTAAAGAAAAATTTGACCCTTTTATCTTTTTTTTTATTTTTCCTTCTTTTTGGTATTTTCCGTACAGGTGCTCACGCTCGGGGAGGCGGAGGCGGCGTCGTCGTGGCGGGACGTGCCGCCGCCGGCGCGAGCTGCAGCCTCGGTGCCGGCATCGTCAGCGTCGACGGCGCAACGTACTGGCTCGCCAAGGGCGCCGAGAAGGTCATGTCGTTCGACCTCCGGGACGAGCGCCTCACCGCCTCACCGCCTCACCGTCCCCGGTGCGGGCCGAACCGGGACAGTACTGCTTCCGCCTAATGGTGGCGCGCGGCAGGCTGGGCATCGCCGTCGGCGTGGCGTCTACGAGCAGGCGATGATCACCAAGACGGAGGTGTCGGTTTTGGAGCGCGGGAGATGGAGACAGGCACCGGTACGACGTGCAGGGGCAGGGGCGGCGGCTCACGTGTCCGCACTTCGCCGACGGCGAGCACGTTGTGCCGACGAGAGAGTGGTCCTCGGCCCAAAGCTCAGGCCTTTACGGGCATCAGCCTCTCGACGGCGACGCGAGGATCGTTCGCTGCTGTTGTGCGGCGTGGTGCGGATCAACACCGTCGAGAGACCGGCGGCGGTGGTCGGCGACATCAAGGGATACATCGACCGGACGCTCGCCTACGTCGAGACCACGGTGGCGACTGCTCCGCGGTGGATGGGTCTACAGGTCTTGGATTACAAGGCTATGCTTCGTTTGAAATTTGAGTAAATTTGCGTGTTTTACCGTCTAATTCAACTCTATTTTTGGTACATAAATTAGGGTCCACCAATTAAGACACAAATATTCACGACTCATAATTTGGAGTCGATTCGTGGTGGTGAGAGTACGATGTGCCCATGGAATCTAGAGAACACGTAACAACAAAGATCCTAACTGCATAGCAAGGCTAGTACATTAGCTGCACAAAAACTACCAAGTGCTCGTACCATAACCTCAAACGTAGAACCTGAACAAGATTTAAATCTCTGGACATCTCACAGCCAGTTAAGTTTTACTCTTTCAAAACGTCTGATAGTAAAGCTATAACAGTAACTTACACTCAGGTTCAACAGAAACCGTCTCGGGCAAAATCTTTTGATTCTACTTCATCAGCGAGCAAAAGCAGAGGTATTGATCATCAAAACACAGCAATACTGACGCCACACCAATTTCACAATTCCCGTTACAAAGCAAATACCACAATTATCCAAAAGTTTTAAGGGACACTAAACATCTGATAGTTACCGACACCAACATTGGTGAATCAACTGACAACCATAGACCAGACCAAAAATACGGACTGCATAGATTTAACTTATGGTGCAATTAGCACTTGACCTCCTTCAGCCCATGTGCAAAGTAGAGGAAAGTTGGGTCGGTGGCTCCGTCCTTGTAGTAGGCGAACACCAAGCTTCCATCATCGTGCATGCTCTCACCCACAAAGCTGAAACAGGCCAAGAGGTTTTTATAAGCAGTGTGAAATTCATAAGTTGCATGAATATATTGTTGCTCAGTGGAAAAAATATTCTAGCAGCGAGCATCAAGTACAGCACACAAGTAAAACAATAATTGTACACAGCAAAGGAAGAATGAAGTATTAAGATGGTGACAGATCAGAAACACTTTTGAGTACCTATTTTGGCATTTCAGTAAGAAATTGAGACATTATGTTACACATATACAGATATTTACCCATACCTACACTTAGAGGCAAGGCGAGTAGAGAACTTACAACTGAAGGTCCTTGAGCTTGCCAAGAAGCATCTTGGTGGCAGCCTCAATGTTCTTCTTGAAAGCATCTAGCTCCTCCCCTTCAAGCTTGGCGCTCAGGTTCTTGATGTAGCGCTTCATGTAGGTGACAAACTGCTTCTTGTCAAAAGCAGGTTGCTCCTGCAAGAGGCAATACACGATTAGCACAATGACAGCACAGTGACGAAGTGCATATTATATACTATACATTGGCCAAGACCATGAAAGAGGTAGCAACCTGAAGACGGAAGGTGTCGACAATGTCGACTACCTTCACAGCCTGGTCATCAACACCCTCATCATCACCAGCACCCTCAGCAGATGGGTTGGCACCAATGTCCACATCGACTGCTCCTTGAACAACCCACTACAAGCATTCAAAATCATATAAATAATCAAATAAACTCAAACATGTGAACATTGTGTAATCAAAAGTTAGATCTGGACACAATGATATCAACAACAGACAACAGGGCACGTGCAAAACAAACAATGACTCAGCAATAAACTGTCAACATTGTTTTACTTGTTCACACAAATAGATCCACCGGATCATCCATTGGTATTGCGAAGAAAGATAGAACACCACCCTAATAAGTTGCACAGACTACTTCACTCATCCTAATAATTTGCACAATCCTTTCTTGCAAGAGACTTCCAGCTGCAGTAACAGGTAAAGAACATCTGCTTACATGGTATGAGGCCTACAAATAAACCTAAAACCCTAAATGCAAATCTGACTAATCCTAATAGGATAGGAAACCAATAAGGTCAACTGCCCAACATAGTAAAGACCCCATAAAAGTAGAAACAACCAATTTTATTCTATTGTGATTCCTGAATGACTCAACAGATCGTAATTTGGCCAGCTCTGCACAAATACGCTACATTAAGCAAATAAAACAGTAAGAATCTATGACATACAAAGGGTCAAATCCAGATCGAGTGCTTAAGAAATCAACTAGGTCCAATTGACTGAAATGCAAGCAACTTTACCGCCCTAATCTAACCAATCACAGCACGCAGTGCAATCAAAACAAACACAAAGCGGAATTGAACCGGCGAATCCGCGCATACATACATGGCCATCAACTTCCCAGAGCACGCCATTCTCGAGCTCCCTGTACGGGAACGAGTCCGACAGCAGCTCGTCGCCTGCGACACATCAAACAAAACAGCTTCAGTCAAATCCATCGCGCAAATGCACACACGCATACAACCAAAGCAGATAACCGTCTAGCATATGCTACGGATCAAGTTCAAACCCAAACCCAAACCCACAGGCAGATCTATCGATCCCATCTCAAATCAAGCGAACAAATCGCGATTATTCATAGCAATTCCTCATCGGCAACCAAAAATCAACACGAGATGAGCCGATCGTAACAATCGGAATCACGAGACAGATCAGATCTAACCATGTGGCCTCCTCGCATCCCGATCCCTACTACTCACTCCGCCTCGAAACCCAACCGAAAAAGAAAAAAAAACGAAAAATTCGGAGAAAAAACACCACGCACCGCTAAGCTTGTCCTGGTACACGAGCATGGTGCCGCCTCCTCAGATTGCTCCCACGAAAATCTCTTCTTCTTCGGCTCGAAACCCTAGCGAGAGCACTCTCGGGGAGGTGCGGCGGACGGAGGGAAAGAGGGGGGTAGGTAGGAGGTGGCCGCCCCGTATTTATAGCCGACCGGGAATATCTACGGTCTATTCCTGGCCGTCCGATCTTCGCGAATATTTTGGATGGACGGTCCGGATGTTCGATCCGGACGTGACGGATTGGGTTTGTGCCCGAGAAGAGTCCAGGAGTGTTCGGTTCGTTATGGACCGTCCGATCGGGGTATCGTGGCCGGATATTCGGGTACGGACGGCTCAGATGCGTTTGCGGTGCACGACGAGGAGGCGTCAGCAGCACGGAACCGTTAGGAGTTGGTGTCGTGTCTCCCACGTGCACGATTTGGTTTTCGAGTTCTCTACATGTTTTTCGCTTTTTTGGGTCCAGAATTGAACTCTGATCGGTTAGAAACTTTCGATTACACCTCTTTTTGGCTCTGAGAATTTTACGATCTTGGGTCCATGAAAGTGCATCGTCTATAGTCTATTAGCCGTTAGTGATTTAGTTTATGTCCTAGTTTAGATGAAGGATACGTTTTATCAGATATTGTGATCTGTCGTTGGTTATACACATAGCGTAGTTATGATGTAGCTAACTTTATTGCTAAAACAGAATTATTTGTTTGGTTAGCATGATTTATAATAACTTAAGATAAATTCGGTATGTACATTCTTAGTTTGGCTAGGTTGGCCAACTTTTTTCATGCCATAACTTAGCTAGAGAATTATGTGGCAGAGATTGTGAGCCGGCTAATTTTTTGTGCACGTCAGAGTTTGGTAACCAAACGAACTCTAGCTAGGCTAACCAGGTACGGCATAGTTGTGGCGCCAAACTGAATATGCAACAAAGTTTTCTCTCTCAAGTAAAAAAATTCACATATTATACTACGTGTAAAATTAGGCAATGGTAACTGAGCGATCGACCAATTCGATCACCATCTAGGCGTCAAATTTGTATCGAAGTTGCGCAAGTTCTTAGGCTTCGAGTTGGTCTACGCTTGGGCAAAGCTAGTGTTAAGTTAGGCCTGGGTTAGATTAAGCTTAAAACTACAATCACTAGTACAGAAATCGATATCTGAGACGGTTCAAATAGCACATCTGAGGCGGTTATACCAGCCGCCTCCACGGAGTGGTCACGGATATGGGGGCACATATCGGAGGCGATTATTCAACCGTTTCGGATATCAGTTATCCGAGGCGGTTGAATAATTGCAACCGCCTCGGATAGGCAGATATCCGAGGCGGTTGCAATTATTCAACCGCCTCGGATAAACATACCAGACGTTTAAAAAAAAGACCCTACCCGGCACCGGGTAGGGTTTCATTAAAACGGCTGTAACTTTTGCATACGGTATCCATTTTGGGTCCACGACCACTCAAAATGACCGTATCGACGAGGCGCATCTAAAAAATCTACTCGTCTTAGACTTGTATAATTTTTCACCCCCGAAACGTCGCCTCTTCCGACCCTCCGTTGAACTTCTTTCCGAGCTCCAAATGCAGTCATCTTTGCGGATTCTGAACCGTGAGGGAGTAGAGCTGCTAGAAAAAATTACGAGAAAAAATTTTAAAAATTAAAAAATTTCACTTCAAATTCGGCCCCGAACGAAAAATCGCCGCTACCGAACCCTCCGTTCCCTCCGTTGAACTTCTTCCCGAGCTTCAAATGCAGTAATTTTTGTGGATTCCGAACCGTGAGGGAGTAAAGTTACTATAAAAAATACGAGAAATTTTTTTTAAAATAAAAAATTTAGGCACTAGTACAAATCTTGACTTGGGAGGGTCTTCCTTACCTCAAATCGAAGCGAAACTGCTGTGAAGCCTCCACCTTGTTTCTACCGGAAGAATGATGGGAAGAGAAGAGCCTCCTTGCGATGGGAATGGTGAAAGGAGAAGGAAGGTTGAAGGGAGGAGAGTAGAGTGGAAGGGAGAAGAAGAAGAAGAAAATCTGGATCTGGCCTGACCTCTCCCTATGCACTGAATCGAATATATAGTCCTCTGCCACAGGCACAGAGAGAAAAATTTCGGGTTTTAAAATTCGAAATTGGTGGGATTCTGAAATTTTGAGTTTGAACATATCCGAGGCGGTTGTAAATATGCACCTTATCCGAGGCGGTTGGATATTTACAACCGCCTCAGATGACTTTGTTATCCGAGGCGGTTCCTTCCGTAATCCTTATCCGAGGCGGTTGGATATTTATAACCGCCTCGGATATCAGTTATTGGAGACGTTTTTGCCTAACCGCCTCGGATATGGTGCCTCGGATGGACGATTATGTACTAGTGAATGTTCCATGTAGATCTGTCCATGAGTACTCCAGGCGGAGCCTGACTTGCAGGTCCGACACGAAGGCTATGAAAGCTTGAAAAAAATTACAAATAATATCACTAAAAACAGTATTTTATTTTTTAAAAATATACTTTTATTGGACAGAATTAATTTCCTAATACTCTTAAAAGCAATCAATGAAATAATTGCCTAAAACTTCCTAAGTCTTATATATATGTGTGTGTGTGTGTGTGTGTTTAAAGACAAACAAAACTAAAGGTATAAAATGTGTTCATTTCGACAAAACAATTGTACACGAGGAATATATATTCACCAATTATTGTACAGATTCCACAGCCACCATATCAATTCAGAAAAAAAATGAAAAGATTTGTACAAGAAATTAAGGCTGTAAGGCTGCAACATCACATAACAAAATCCCTTGTGCTACTATTGTATTTCCCGATCCATCCGATCTCACCTTTATCAGAGCCGAAAGTGAGGTGCTAAAGTTCAGACAATAGCAAGTGCGATCGCATGGTCCGGAATAGAGATGGCTGGATTCCAAATCCCGATGCGCAAAAGAGCCTCACAGCAAAGTAAGCACTGGAATAAAGGTTGCAGAATGTCAAGCAAGTTGCATGCATCATGGCTGGGTCCTGCTTTTTGTCATCCAATTGCCTGCATGATTTATCTTCAGAGATGTCTTTGTGCAGCATAGGTTGGTTAATCCAATGATCATCGATTGGAAATTGATAGATAGGTGGTATATCGCTGAAATAGAGCTGTGCAATCGTCGGGAATAGAGTGCACAAGCAAAAAGTTCATTCATTAGATTGCGCAGCAGATCTAGAACTGAATGACCAGCCTGCACGTATCAACTGTCTACACAGCAAAATCATGTGAAGCTTCTTTTTTTAAGATAAGACGTGAAGCTTGTTGCAAAAAAGAAAAACAGAGAAGAAGTGAAACTATCTGCCTGACAATTAATGCAAGCATGAGAGCCAGGTGCCATTGGATTATGAATTAGACTTGATTGTATTCCAATTGAGGGTTAAAGGCCAAAACTCCAAGTTTCGGCAAGGTCACAAGATCCAATGTGATATAAGGATATGGTGAACCACATCGGATTACATATATGAACATAAACTTACATTAATAGAAAATTTTAAGCAACATCTAAATTAGCTTAAAACAGTACCTAATCGAAATGAAGACCGGCCATAATTAAATCCATACCTAAAATTGTTTGCACTATCCATCAATCAACTTATTTTAGGAAAAGTTTGAGAAAGCCAAAATTCATCTGATTTGATGCTCGAGCGCAACAAAGCATAATGCAACAGCATGATGGAAGTACAGTTATGTACTCGTTCACAAAGAGGAGCTAATTAAACAATGCAGCATCTCTCGTCTCAGCGTATCATTGTGGAGTCAGTGCTGCTCAACATCTCTCGTCTCCTTCGTCGATGCCGGTGTCCGTATCCAAGAGAGGTCTTTTACGGTGCATCTTACTGCTACTTTAAGGGAGCAGTATAGAAGAACATCAACCGTTAGATTAAAAGGATAATTTAGACATTTATCGTCTGTTTTTTTTGCAAGGGTAAGGGTAATTTGGTCCAACCGTGTCTTATCCCCATCCCCAAGGGTTCAGTCGCCACTGCGCCACCCATCTCGGCGCCAGCTCCCTGCGCGCCGCCTCCTGCTTGAGCACGCCTCTCGCGACGTCCCCGCGCCCCATCCGCCACTGCGCTTGAGCACGCGCTGTCCACGTCCAACCCCGTCCCCACACGTACATCGTACGTCGCCGCCATCCGTGCGCGTCCGCTCTGTCCGGTCGTCCCCATTCCCTCACCTGGTCGTCTGCGTCCCGCCGCTGGTTGTCCATCTCCCCCGCGTGCCTGCGCAGCCTGGCTCCTACGCCCCTCCCCGCCGTGTCCGATCTCCAGGTGTGTGTCAGTCTAGACTTCAATTCGATTCGATCAAGTGCTGGTCATGTTTACTCCCTAAGAGCATCTCTAGCCCTTCCCTCAAAACTTAATCCCTCAAACTTCCCCCCAAACCTTAACTCCTCAAATTTGAGGAGTTAAAAACTGGGCACACCTAGCCCTTCCCCCAAAACTTAATTCCCTAAAAAATTTCTAGCCTATTTCTTCCATCCTTTTGCACAAACATTCCAAACAATTACACCACATTTCAACACCAATTTAAACAATTCAAATGCACCACATCATTCATCATTCAATTGAATTGCAAAACAAAAAGAAAAAGAAAAGAAAAAAACAATGCCTCTCGGGCATTTCGTCGAGCGCCGGAGAGGGTGGCCGGAGAGGGTGGCCGTCGGAGGAGGAGGGGGAGGCGGCGCGGTCGCCGGAGGTGTCGGCGCGGCCGTCGGCGCCGCGGGAGGTCGAGGGGGAGGCGGAGGCCGCGCCGCGGCCTTCTTCTTCTTCACCGGCGGCGCTTCAGTGCGGTCGGCGCCGAATTCGCCGCCGCCGGTGGGATTCCGGCGCCGGAGAGGGTGGCCGGAGGTGCGGCAGGGGTCGGGGGTTCCATTTCCCCGGTCATCGGGGTGGCGGACGGCCAGCGGCGTGGGTTGCGGCGGCGGCGGCGTGTTCGGGCGGGAGAGAGGATTCCGGTGGATTCCGGCGCCGGCGAGGGAGGAGACGGTGGGGGGGGAGGGAGGCGGGTCTGCAGGGGGCGGGAAGGACCGAAGGGAGCGCCGGGGGGTCGCCGGCGGCGACGGGAGCGGCGGCGGCGCGAGTCGGGTCGGGGGCGAGAGAGAGAGTGATTCGGGGCGGTCGGCGCCGATTCGGTCGCCGCCGGCGGGATTCCACCGGGGGAAGGGGTGGCGGGGGGTGGGGAAGGGGTGGGGGCGTCCATTCCGCCGGCGATCGGGGCAGCAGAGGCCGGCGGGGTGATGTGCGGCAGCGGCGGCAGAAGGAGAAGAGAGAGGCGCGGGAGGAGAGAGAATTTGCTGAGAGTTGGTTTTTTCTGCTCAAATTTGGGGAGGTCGGGGTGGGTTTGAGGGGAAATTCCTCAAATTTTTAGGGGACTAAAGGTTTTGGGGGATGGGTTAGATAGGGTTTAATCCCTCAAACCAAAAATTTTAGGGCACTAAAGCTTTTTGAGGGAAGGGTTAGAGATGCTCTAAAGATGCATTTTTTGTTCCTAGAGCGGCGCACACTCTGTTGAGAATTATCTCTGATTGATTGTGCAAGGCCTGTGATACATGTGTGTTCAAACGGGTAGATCGTCAAGATCATGTTCTACACAAGTAGTCTGGTTGATGTATACCTTTTCCTGAGGCGTTCTACTTAGGAGACGTAATCGACGTGTTTGTTAACATTGAACTGATCCAATTGTTTGAGGAGAAGAACAAGTTTTGTTTCTGGAATTTGTTACTGGTAGACTCTTAGACTGTTCTCGTTTTCACTTGTACTGGACTTAGTGCACTGATGGACATGATCGATGCATACACTATGCTGCATGGTTCCACGGTTGTATTCGTGCACCTTTTGTGTATGTGCCTTTATATGAAAAATGTGACTAGAAACTGACCAATTTGTTGCATCTGAAATTAATATCTGCTTCATCTGACAAGACAAAAGGTATACCTTAGGCTAGATGCATGAAAGTGATAAACCGTTGAGCAATAGTATGACCATTTATTTGCAAATAGAAGCAGCAATACTACAACACAGTGTCCTGAGCGACAACTTTGTGAAAGTTGTTACACGATGTAGTAGTTTGATGATCTTCTCACTACTTTAGTTATGCATTTTGCTTCCGGACAAATAAGACACATTTTGTGTGAAATAGCTCGCTGATGTTTATCTAGCAAAAGTGTGTTAACCTCGTTTGCTGACTTCACTCGTGTATAGGTAAATGAAAGTGTCTTGGGTGAGGAGAATGTTAATGTCAGTTTCATGAGTGTTTGGAGAATTGCTCCTCGCAAGCGTGCTGTCATGGCGATTGGTGTTCATGAGGAACCTAGCAAGGCCACGTTGACGAAGATCGGGTTGATTCCGGCAATTGAAGAGTTTGTTTTTCTGAAGCTGTAGGCGCATATATATGTTTGGTGTTGCAAGCATGGTGGCAATTTTGATTTAGCTTAATTAGGGTGTAGAGGACGGATGGTTCTCGATGGAACAAGGTCTTGGTGGATGTTTTTGTGGTGGTGCTCGAGTTTGGTAAAACTATCTTCTATTTGAACATGGTGCTGTCAATACTTCTACGTAAACATGAACGATCGGTTGTCTGTTAGCCGTCAAGCACTGGAAGTCAAAGTCAATAAGGATTTAGCTCTGTTACCATTGTCTACTGAATGCGCCCAAAGGCCATGCCCAACAGTACATTTGCTCAATTGCTCCTATATTAGAATTTTGGAATTTGCATAACAGAGTATATATATTGTGTGTCACAGAATACAGGCAAGTTGCTTCCAGAATTAAGACAGCACGGAGAGTATTCCAAGGTTTTTCTGAATATGAGATGCCATTTTGGATCAGCAGGAGTGCTTTGTGAAATATAGCATTTTTTATTTTGTCCAATGTAATATGCTTCATGAGTGATATACGAGGGAATTTTGCATTTGGGTTCGATTTCTTTTCAAGTTTCTGCTTGATATTTTTCTCCGGAATAAAGCATGGTTATTCCACAGTATTTGCACTCATCCATAAATTGCAAATGTAGCATTGGCGCATCGTGCCCTGGTAATGTCGACCGAAAATAGTACAATCACAGCCTGATACACTTGGTAAACCTGGATACTGGCGTGCTTGGCAGCGTAGCTCATTGAAAATACTGCTACTTAACCTCTTTTAAGATGATCGCAAAGAAAAATCCCATTTAATAGAAACTAATCTACATAGTGGGGATAATGTTTCTATCTTTTACATCCTGGTGCATCTTGCATGTTCTTTACTTGTCGAAATATGAATATTTTGAAGAACAAGTATTATTTTGAATAGTTTTTGGAATGGCTTCTTGCAGTCATTCCACGTGTTCCCTTCTCTGTTGGTTTTCTTCTCCAGATCCTGAAGGGTGGCCCTGAAGCTCATGATTTGAAGCTCATGATGAAATGATCCTTTGCCTTCGATGTGTTCAGATTTCAGATGCTGACGTGCTGTTGAATGAATTGGTACTGAATTTCTGAAAATTCAGTGTCCTGAACTTTACCACCGACCAGCTGATGCTATTGAAGCTGCTTGATGGCATCCATTCCTTTTAGAGTTAAAAAAATTATGTGAGTTCTAGTAATCAAACCCTGAGACCAACCAAAGCAAGACAAGTCTCTCCACCACTTCAGTTAGACAAATAGAGAGAGCCTAAAGCACTCAGAACAGCAAAAAGAAAACCAGAAATCCTTTAACATGATCAACCAAGAATGGAGAAGGCACCATGAAAAGGTAATAAATTGCATTCTAAAAACCAACACTAAAGGAAAGCAATACCATGTAAAAAGATTCGAAAAATGATGTAAAGAGAAGAGCAAAAAAAAAGAGATCAACCAAAGCTATGTCAATGTAGGAGAAAAAGGCAAAAGCGAAGGAAAGCAAGCAAGAAAGGAGCTTACCTTTTGCAGGGACTGGACGCAGCGGGAGCAGCCGGCGTAGGAGGCGTTTCGGCAGCTTTTCTCCAGCTCCTTCATCGCGGCGGTCGGCGTGGCGTTCTTGGCCGAGGCGCCGACGGCGAACGCAGCGGGGAAGCGGAGCTAGCCAATCTGGTGGAGCCGGATGCCGCAGAAGCAGATGACTATGTCGCACGTCGCGTTCGGCCGGGGCAGTGCCACCCCGCGTTGCTCTAGCACGGTGCCAAGCGCGTCCACACGCCGCTGGTTATCGTACCGCCGCGCCGCCCTCGCCTGCAGCATGCGCCGCGCCGCCCTCGACCGCCTCCGCCGCGCTGCCTCGCCCGCGTCCGCTGCCACGCAAGCCCTCGCCCGCCTCCGCCGCGCAGCCCGCGCCCGCCTCCGCTGCCGCGCCGCCCTCGCCCGCCTCCGCTGCCGCGCTGCCTCGCCCGCCTCCGTACGAGGGAGCGGCGCAGCCCTTGCGTGGCCCCGGCGCCGTCCCGTCAGCCCCGCGGAGTCCGACCATCCGCCGCCGCAGCCCGTGCGCCGCGACCCCGCGCCGCTCACCGGTCCGCTCCGCTGCGCCGCGACCCCGGCGCCGCTCCCCGGTCTGCCCCGCCGCGCCGCTCGGTCCGCTCTGCCGCGCCGCGACCCCGGTGCCGCTCCCCGGTCAGCCCCGCAGCGCCGCGACCCGGTCAGCCCCGCCGCGCCGCGACCCCGGCGCCGCTCCCCCGTCCGCCCCACCGCGCCCCCGTGCGGCCCACGCCGCTCCCCCGTCTCCGTCGGCGCGGCCCCGTGCGCGACCCCGCCGCCCTCGCCCGCCTCCGCCGCGTTGCGTCGCCCGCCTCCGCTGCCGCGCTGCCTCGCCCGCCTCCGCTGCCGCGCCGCCCCGCATCCGCTGCTGCGCCTGACTGAAATGTCTACACGGACGAAATGGGGAATTGATCTGGTCAGTATTACAAATTTGACATGCGGGATTTGTTTGAGTGGTTCCAATTATACCCCTGAATCTATATACTACTAAAATTAGATGATTTATACTGCTCACAAGAGAGTGCAGTATAGATCTATTTCTATCATTGGATCTTTAAAAATAGACGGTCCATATTGGTTGTATTGGTTGGATGTACTGTAAAAGAGCCCATCCAACAAGCCGAAGCCATCTATCATCCTGTTCCGTTCTTCCCTCAGCTCTTCGCGGTTCTCATCCCTCCGGGCGAGGAAGTAGTCATCGACCTTGACGAAGCCTCTGGCAGCGTACTCGTTCCTGACCCAGTCCCGGAACCTGGAGAACTCTAGCTTCCTAGTGAGACTCGTGCAGCTCGGCGGCGCTGCGGATGATCTCCCTGAGCTCATCGGCCTCCGCCTGCGACCGCGGCGACTGGTCGGGGTCGGGCCTCATGGACTCGTACTCGTCGGGACCGTAGAAGTGCCCCTTGATCCGGGAAAGGATCCGGTGAACCTCCTCCTGCGGGAACCTTGTCATCTCCTTCATCCGAGCCTCGACGGCGTCGCCGCCGTCTCCTTCCGCCACGTCCTCCACCTTTTTACGAGAAAACTAGTGTACGGCAAGTGAGTCACACATTTGAAAGAAGTATGACATAGCGCAACAATTGTGGCTACATTAAGGCAAATACTAGCCGTGATTAGTATAGAGAAAGTACAATTTAGGATGCAAAAGCTTGCAGGCAGAACTGTTTCTCGCTGTGCAACTCGATTTGGAGTAGAGATTATGATGCACCATGTACATATATTGTCGTGGTTTTACTTTTTCTTTACCCATTTTCACTTGTGTTGTCAGCTGGACTCTGTGATGGCAACCATTTTCACACCATATCTGCATTTTGTGCAGTGGTCTCAACTTGAGAGTCTTTCCTCATGATCTCTATGTCATTGTTGAGTTTAATTAAGCCGTAATTCCTGGATGCAGGCCAGTGTTGATTTTCGTGCCTAACTCTATGTTGGACGACAATCAGAAAGATATCCACATGATAGCTCAAGCTCAATATGGCTGAGCTAGATGTCTTGCTATGGTACATGAAACATTGAAACATCACTAGTTTGTGCACGTGTCGAACCTTAGGAGGGTTATTTATCTAGAACCAAAATATCACGATGCACAAATAGAAAATGTATCAACTATTTTTGAGGGAATGCCATCATGGCTTGCTTTATTACTTAAATCACACTTACATCGTCAATTAACAAAGCTAAAATGAAACTAGGAGGGTCATCCGCCCAAATACAACTTTGCAAACCACATTCTTGAGCCAGCGTATGGGCTACACGATTCGATTCCCTAGGACAGAAAGAAAAGATAACTTTGGTGAAAGAGCTTGCCTGGATGCAAATGTCGTTGAAAATTGGTGCTGCAGCTGTCGCCGAGAACCCCCCGTCTTGAAGCGTATTAACTACTTCAGCGCAGTCTGATTGGATAATTAGTTTCTGACAACCAATGTGATTTGCAAGTTGAATTCCACCTAGCACCGCCTGAGCTTCCGCCGTTGCCGCATCCAAGGTCGAAGAAATAAGCTGAGAACCCGCAGCAAGGAACCGCCCTTTATCATCTCTAATGACTACACCAGTAGCTCCTGACCCCAAGCTAGCATCAAATTTAGCATCAACGTTTACTGTAACAAAACCATATGATGCCCGACACTAGGTACTTGCCCTGGGTGGCACCTTGTTCTTTGATGCCCTCACAAAACTTGAAACAAGAACCTGAATCGACATAGCTACATGCGCTAGTGATTGCATATTCTCTGAATGGACCTTTTGTCTCCTCCTCCACCAGATATACCAAGCCGCAGTCAAGAATGTTTCTCGGATAAACACCACTGGTCCATCGATCGGTCTCTTGAAATTCCCGGCAATCAAGAAGTCCACAACAGCACTCCCCGACCGATCAATGGCACATGCTTCCTTCACAACTTCCCAAAGACCAAGTTTTCCCCAGATTGCCTTTGCTTCGTCGCACAGAAATAGAATGTGCTTGATGTCCTCGCAGTGATTGTTACAGACCGGGCACATGCTGTTGTTTATTAAATGGCGGTTAGCCAGAACACCATAGCAGGGAAGAATTCCGTGTAGGCACTTCCAGGCAAAATTTATCTTCGAAGGCAATGAACATTTCCACAGCTCTCTCCATACCACATTGAGGCCAGAAGAACCCTCGCCATCAGAACGTTCCAATGAGCCACCGAAATTGGATTCCCATTCCATATGGTATGCTGATCGAACGGAGAAAAATCCGTTTTTATTAAACTTCCACGCTACAAAGTCCTCCAAGCCGTTCTGGCTCAAGGGGATTGAAAGAATCTGTTGAACGTCAAATTCCCAGAAAATGGACCGAATTAACTCAACATCCCAACTCCCTGAAATTGGGTCAATTAATTCATGAACATGTTGCAACGGGCAATGACCTTTAGGAGTCATAATTCTTCCAGTATTACTTGATGGCAGCCAAGTATCCTCCCATATGTCTATCTGATGCCCATCTCCAACACGCCAAATAGCTCCCTTCTTAAACGTATTCAGACCCGATAATATACTTTGCCAAGTAAACGATGAACCTGACTTAAGACTAGCATTTAACAACTTGCCATCAGGATAATATTTGCTCCTTAAAACCCTGGCACATAAGCTTTCTGGTTCTTCTAATAGTCTCCAAGCTTGCTTGGCAAGCATAGCCAAATTGAAACAATGAGGGTCTCTAAAACCCATTCCTCCTCTCGCTTTCGGAACACAAAGTTTCCACCAGGCAAACCAGCGCATCTTCTTACTGCTGACATCGTCACCCCACCAACACTGCGCTATTGCATCCGTGATCCCTTTACATATTTTTTTTGGAATCCTGAATACAGACATTGCAAACGCCGGAAGGGCTTGGGCTACAGCTTTAAGCAAAACCTCCTTGCCGCCAATGGATAACGTTCTTTCTTTCCATTCCTGGACTAGTTGACAAATCCTATCCACCAAATAATGGAACATGTCACTTTTGTCTGCCCTAACTAGAAGAGGTAGTCCCAAATATTTATCTGATAATGCTTCTATCAAAATATTAAGTGCAGTGCACACCTCAACTCTCTTCTCAACAACAGTATTTGGGCTAAAGAAAATGTATCAACTATTTAATATTATATAAAACACAGTGTGAAAGATCGAGGTCTATCGACTAGAGGGGGGGTGAATAGGAGGTTGTTAAATTTTACTCAAATTAGTTGTTTAGCATGCAAGGGTGAAGCAATTCAAAGGTGAATCAACAAATACCAGACTAGATCTAGCTCAAATGAAGAATAACAACTTAAGTAAAGAGCTAGAGAGAAGATTTAAGATTTATCCCCAAGTTCAAGTTGTTGGCAACAATTCTACGTCTTCGTTTGAAGAGACTTGAGCACTTAGCTCGGAAGTTACTTAGACTTTACCTTCTTCTTCTTGCGCCAAGTCCACTTAGAACTTGCTCAATCACTCATGGTGGATCTTGAGGTGATCCCCAAACCTTCGCAAACTTGTTGGAGGCGAATCCACAAATTGGAGCTCTCAACGACGCCTAGCCGGCTAGGAGATGTCAAATCTCCAAGAGTAATGAGTCAAGATTATTAGGCTCGAAGAAACTCTTGCTTGGATGCTCAATCAAGTATCAGATCTCTCAGATCTTTCCTCTCTCAAAGTAGATCTCAAAGAGCAAAGAGGAAAGGGGAACACACAGGTGAGAGAATAAGTATTTTGCGCAGAGTGTCCTCCCGAGCTCGCAAGGGGTCGGGGGCTTTATATAGACATATCTCAGAAAAGAGTCGTTGGAGAAAAAGATTCTTCCTTGGAGCAACCGGAACACGAACCCGGAAGCACCAAATTTCAAACCAACGTTCAGATTCTGAGGAATTCAGATGCACAGCGAAAGTCTTCGACTCAAAGTCGGTAGTTCCGAAAGGAACACGGTCATACCGGGATTGAAGATTCTACTCCGCAGAGTCACTTCCAGAAACAATTTCCGGTAGTGCCGACTTTGAAAAACGGTTAAATCGATATTTGAAGTAATGACACGTTCTTCTTTCACAAGAAGAAAAACGGTCAAATCGGAAAACAACTCGGTAACACAGCACTTCACAAAAGACCTAAGTCCAGAAGAGATTCTCGGTACAACCGGAAGCGAACCCGGTAGAATCGAAGACAAAACACATGGGACTTAGTCTAAAACGACAGAAGCGTATCCCGGAAGCACCGGTCTTCAAGAATGGATAAACCGGTTTCCGAAATGTGAAACTAGGGTAAACCCTAAGCGGTAGGGTTCTCTAACTCTCCGACACAGAGACCATTCTCGGCAGTACCGGTCTTCAAAACCGGTCATGCCGTAATTGAAGCTCTTCGAGGCTTGAGACGACTAAGTCATCAAACCTTGCAACAGAGGCCAATCTCGGTACATCTAATTCTTCAAACCGGTATCACCGAGAATCACTGTCTGTGTCTCAAAAGAGATTTTCAAAGAAGTTTTCTGAGAGTTTGACTGAGCACACATGAAGATTCTTCCTAAAGCTTAGATATCATACCCCTCTTAATAGTGCGGCTTGTCCTATAGACTCAATTGATCTTTTGATTAAAATAAACACTAGAAAATCATTATTAATCTTCTAGGTCCAAGCATTCCTTCATCATTAACTTTTTAGGGGTCGACATCCATTGGTTAAACCAATTATCTTGGGGACTATACACCTGTATACACTCAATAAGCCATTAGTCCCTTAATCGTTTATCATTAATTATCAAAACCCACTAGGGGGCACTAGATGCACTTTCACAATGTGTTCGGAGGAAGTTAGAAGCAAAAGTTTTCCACATGTAGCTTAAATTCAAGCTCATACTTTTCATTTTCCAATTGTACATCATATGTCCTAATGGATCATTGCCTCACCTCCAAAATATTTATAGATCCAATGAAAAACAATTATGTTATAAAATTAAAGAAAACACTACGAACTTACTTCTGGCATTTAAATATATTCATCATAATCATAAAATTGTAAAACACATGATGCCAGTCGTAGTGTGGAAATTCTATTACTATTTGATAATTCATAAGTCATATATATTGTAAAATACGTGATACCAGTTGTGGTTGGAAATATCTACGATTTAAAATTCACCAGAATGATGGAAATTGCAAAATGATATCAGTCATGGTTAGAAATACTGCAAGGAAGTCAACCAACCCATTGTATCTTTAGTTGTTCATGGAGCAATCTAGTAAAAGAATAATATTATCAAGTAGCTTAATTAATGTCTAAATATTGATTGTTGAATTCATAGGGATTTAAGAAGGTATACTATGGGAGTTAGTGAACAATTAAGGCTGAATTTGTACGAGTTTAACTAAGGCCCCCTTTGTTAGAGCTAAAGCTTGTGTATTAGCCAGCTGTGGGGATAAACACTAGGTAAGCAACAGTGGGGATAAGCTCAAGATAATCTAATTGTCTGTTTGTAAGGGTTTATGCAGTAGGAGCTTATGGTATAAAAGGAAAGAAGAAATATCTGAAATACCCTTAATTCAGTCCAATTTGATGTTTACTGATATTGACGTAATGTACTTCAGCGTGCAATGAGTTGCTTCTATTTCCTTCCATTGGCATTGATGTTACAACAATAAACAATCCATTAGTGATCTACAACAGAAGGCTCTTATATATTCTAAGTTTTCCTTCCCACCAGAGGAAAGCTTCCACAGCCAAAGCTAAATTGATTTGTGAGGCCAAGTCTAAACAGAACCATAGGTTTCTTGACATGACATGACTGCAATAACCACCGTTTCACCGAGAGATCATGGTTGCAGCAGCGTCCAGTTCTGCTTATTGACATAACCAAATTCTTAACTAAACACATCCTTGACTAGTCATGGCTTGTGCAATATTAAGGAATGCAGATATATTTGCACCATGCACTAAAGAGCGAGCGAGCGAGAGAGAGAGAGAGAGAGAGAGAGAGAGAGAGAGAGAGAGAGAGAGAGAGAGAGAGAGAGAGAGAGAGAGAGAGATCGGCTTCTGGAGTGAAACCAGGTGGAATCAAAGCAAGAAGATAACATACATGCATCAGCCATCATTTTGAAGTACAAGAAAACTAACTCTAGGATCTCTTTCATTATTCCATAATCTTGAGCAGCTTTGATTGATCTATCGTATGTTTGCTTTATTGTATCCAGTTAAAAACAAAAGAAAATCTTAACAGACTTCATATTGTGAAATAGAGCGGAGGGGAAGGAGTACCATGATGAAGAAATCGAGCTCGGCATGGGGCTCTACTGGTGGACGATTCGGCAATGACTACGTCGTGAGGTACCGGATACACCGGATGAAGAGGAAACTCAAGGATGAACTGGACAGCAGATCAGATAAAATCCAGCACTACGAGTGCCCAAACTGTAAGAAGAGGTACTCGGCCATGGACGCGTTGCAACTTGTGTGCTGCAGCACGGACGAGTACTTCCACTGTGAAAACTGCGACGGCGAGCTAATTGCAGCAGAGAGTGATGTCAAGATTGCTTCTTCCGAGGAAACGGGAGATGGCAATGGCGATGTAGGCAATGCGCGGAAGCGGAGGCGCCGCGAGGAATTGAAGGATATGCTGCGGAGGATTGATCAACAGTTGGAGCCACTGATGGTGCTGATTCAGAGAGTGAAGGGCCTGCATGCCCCTGAGTTCAGGAGTCTACATGCACATGTTGATGATCCTGGTGCGGCTGATTCATATGTTGGAGAGATAGAGGTTGAAGTTGCATTGTCGTCAGGCTCTGGTGCAGAAGAAGGTGGTGCTGATCATCAATCTGGTATAGATGGTTCAGGGTTGAAATCCTTACCTCCGTGGATGGTCAGAGAAGGCATGAATCTTACAGAAGAACAAAGAGGAGAGACCAGTAGCAGCAGGACATCGTCGAAAGTGGGTGAAAGATCGGAAGGCGATGATGACAGAAAACAGGAGCCAAATGGAGATGAGAAGAGCGTACTGCAGTATGAATACGCGAAGGCTTATTACGAGACCATCATGAAAATACAGGAAAAGGAAGATGTAAAGAGAATGCAGCAGGAAGGCCACACATTTTGTTCTGAATCTCTTCCTAAGCGGCAGTTGGGCACGAAATCCAAACGTGAGGACGGGGGCGTTGATCAGGATGAGGGTGTTGAATGGGAAGAGCAGCAACCTGCAGGGAACACAGCCGAGATGTATAAGTTTGTAGATTCGAATGCTGAGGTCCCAGAATGTGCTGGTGAAGGAGAAGATGATATTGATTGGGATGAGGGTTAAAAGGCAGTGACTGGGAAGATTGTGATGAGGAATTGAGCGTTCGACTGAAAGCTTCCTCCATTTGTGCTCCACTAATCCCCAATTAAGAAGTTACAGAATTGAATACAATTTAAGATGTTTTGGTAGGGAACGAGAGGGTTAATAGAATCATTTAAGGCACAGATTGATTGACTAAGCATTAAGAATCAGATCAGGTTTAATCAACTCCATATTTCCACATTGCTGCTCCTGCATTTTGCTTTTGGATGCCCTTGCTTGCTACTGCAATCAGTGTAGATAGAATGTCCAGTTCTTACATGGATCTTCTTGGAAATGATGGCTCCTGTTTTACATATCGAGCCGGCTCTTGTGTTTGCGCCGGGACGCCGGCGAGCGCCGACGAGGTCGCCAATCAGTTTCTCGACGCGGGAGTCGTTGGCGCTGGTGGTCCGCGCCTCGACGTCCTGGAACCTGGCGGCCGTCCTGCCGCTGGTCATCCTGGAGAACCAGCCGCTCTGCCGGCGGCAGGACTCGACGAGTCGGAGCGCGTCGGCGAGGGCGTCCCGGAGCCTGCTCAGTGCGCTCCTCCTCGACGCCGTGTCACCGCCGCCTACCGCCGCCGCCGCCTTGGGCGTGGAGGAGGAGTCTCGCAGGATGTCGCCATGGTGCGCACCCGATCGGCGAGGTCGCGGCACCTGGTCCTGTTCCGGCGGGCCGTCTGGTCGCCTTGGCGATCTGCTGCGCCACCTTGAGGATCGTGCTCACCGCCTCCATGATTGTCTCGACGAACGCAAACAAGACTAGCCAAATCAATTATATTCTTGAAGAACTGGAAGAGTGAACTAGTGATGCGCCCGGTGCCACAGTGAAGCTGGCGGCTACGGGGTCGCGGATTTGCCAAAAGAACTCGGTAGAATATCGAGTGGTTTCTTTGGAAGTTCTTGGAAATTATGATTGTGCTTTGGAAGGCTACGGTCACCAACTGGCCAGCAAGACCACCTCGACAAAGACTTCACTACGGCTTATGGGCTAGTTCTTTTCAGCTCCTAGGACAGCTTATAGGTGAAATTAAGCTTAAATCAAAAAGAACACGAAATTTGTCTAGAGCTTAATTTCACAGCTAAGCTTCCTTGCTGTTGAGTGAAAAAAAGTTAGGGAAGAGCAGCTTCCCGAGCTCTTCCCGAGCTTCTATCTGAAGTGAATACAAAGTTTCCAAAAATGCCCTTGGAACGAACCGTTATTACGGTCATTTGCCACTCGAAAAAAAAACTGTCCCCCAGCCCGAGCTCTTCCCCGTCGCCATCCCCGCCCTTGGCCCAAGCCCCGCGGCCGTCCCCGCCCCCGGCCTCGCCGTCCCGCTCTTCCACCCGCCACCGTCCCCGCCCCCGGCCTCGCCGCCCTGCCGCCCGGGTCGCCCGATGCCGCCCGCCCCGCTCTCGGCCCTAGCCCCGCCCCGCTCTCGGCCCCATCCCCGCCCTCGGCCCGAGCCCCGCCGCCGCTCCCGCTGGCGGGGAGCCCCGGAGGCGCCGCGTCGAGGGTGATGGAGACTCGGCAACACCGGCGTGCTGCTCCTCTGCCATGCTGCACCGGCCCCTCCACTGGTGCGCCGCCTCCCCGCCCTAGCTCCGGTCCGTCCAGCCAGAGCTGCGCCCCGCCGGTCCAGTCGAGCGCCGCCCTTAGGTGTTGGTTGCCCGGGTGTAGATCTGCTGGCTTGAGTGAACCGAGACCATGCGGATGAGACCTGGGCCTGTGTATGTGTCAACAGGTTTGCTTATTGCCCTCACAAATTTCGTTTGCAGGGCATGGCATCCTAGACTCATTTGTAAAGCATCCATCTACGAATGAAGAGTGAATTTGTTGTTCAACTATTGTATGGAGATGTGTATGGTAAAGCACTGGTGATGATCTTGTTCAATTATTGTATGGCGCTTGTGTTTGCGCATCAGATGTATGCCATCAGATCAACCCAGCAAAAATTCATATAGTATAAGTTAAACATCACACAATTATAGTTCATGGACATTACAGACTTTTCACTAGAGAAATCAGAAAATAAGCTAAGAGCACAGAAGCTAAAAAGAACTGGACTGCGGTTTCTCTAGAGCTTTTTTCCACCGCAGTTTCTCCGGGGCAGCTCTTGAGAAGCTGTTTCTGGAGAAGCTGTAGCCGAAAAGAACTGGCCCTATATATGATTAAACTTTTGTTAATCAACTTGCGTTATTTTGGTCTATTTCGAGGAGGAGGATAGGACGGGAGCTAGCTTACTTTGTTGTTAGCTAGCTTGTACGTACTACACTGATACGTCATCAACACGATATGATACAGTAAACGGAAAACAGTACACGATGCTCGGCTAATATCTTTTTATTGCGAATATTTAGTCTTTTTTTTAGAGAAAAGCAGGGACTTACATTCATTCGTGGGCCTTTATAGGCCCGCTCTGCTGCGCTCCCAGTCTCGCCTGTTGGGCTACAAAGCAGACTTAGCTGGGCTTACTCCAAAAAAGTTGAGCCCAAATACCTAGATGGGCCTTCCAACAGATGCAAATGTCTATTCATAAGTTTTGCATATTTTCTTTACCTTTTCAAGGATATATAAGTTTTGCAATTTATTCAGGTGAAGAAATACTTATATAGTGGACGAACATATTGCTGCTGCACCCAAGCCTGCAAAAACATCTACTTTGGAATGAATAAAAAAAAAGGCGCTCAAGAACCCTCTCGCTCAATTAGTTACGACAAACTAAACTCTGTACATGTCACCGTCACCATGCATGGAGGTGGCGCATGAGCGTGCGGTTATTCACGTACGCGGAGACGAGCAGACGCTTCGCCTTCTCTACACGCCAGCGAAAGAGTCGGACGATGTGCTCGAGGCGGAGGTGGGGCATGTGAGGAAGGCCACGTTGTTGTTGGGCGGAGACGGCGTGATCTCCGGGAGCGTGAACTCCTCCTCAGCTCCATGCTGAACCGCGTGATTTGAGAGTTCGACGTGGCAGATCCGGTCAAGGTGGCGGACGATGGCGATGTGGCTGACAACGGGGAAGACGAGGAGGTATGAATCGATCCTGCTCTGCACGTCCCTGAACCTCCCGGCCTGCCTCCCGGCCATGACGAACCGGTAGGCGGCGCTCCTCTCCTGGCAGGACACCACGAGCTCGTGCGCCTCCCGGAGCGTGTCTTCCAGCCCGGCCAGCAGCCGCCGCGTCACATCCAGATCCAGCTGCAGGTGCGGCAGCAGGTCGGCAATCATGGAGACGCGGCGCGCGAGCTGCTCGCACTTCTTTTTGTTCTCACGAGCTGTCTCCGCCGCCTGCAGGATCATGGAGATGAGCCCGCCGGCATCCACCCCGATCATCTGCGTCACCGTCGCCGCCTGCCCCATCCCGGCCCATACCGCCATGACAGCTTTGGTAAAAGCGGATAAAGAGATGAGTAGAGGAACAATTAAGAAGAGGAAGCAGTGGTTCAAGACGAACAAGCCTAGTTAACAAGAAGAAGTATAGTAACCTCCCGGCAGGGTTCAAGAAGAAGAAGTATGTCACAACAATCAGACCTGGCTCAACAAAAACGAGAGGACGAGGGTGTTTATATAGAGCACAGCACAGGTAAGCGCTGCACACTACTGCAGTAGGGGATCGAAAAGACTTGATTTCTCTTTGATTCGCTTAAATAACCAATTGAATAGACACTGTCATAGGATTTCACTTGAATCACGGCCCACTTGGTACATCTTTTCTCACCGGGTCCCACCCCACCCTTTGACTCTGCGCGGGAGCGCAGCGTCGGTGAGAGCGGCATTGAGCAGGGTGGCGGCGGCGGGGATGGCGAGCACAGGGGCTGCGTAGGGTGGGAGGGCGGGTGGATTTGGTGGGGTAAATCCCCTAGGATGGCAATTTGCACGTAATTTCACATAAATTCGAGGGCAAGTTGACCTCAGGGACAATTGAGAGGAGCTTAAACCTTTAGGTAGGTTTAGAAGATACGTCTGTTGGAGCTTATGGTTTATTTAGATGCGTAACCTGTCTATAAACTCTAATAAAGGGGCCTAAATTCATAAGCCATCGTATTAAAGTCATGATACAGCTTATCTGGACTCTATAAACCCATATCTTTTATATTGTTATAGATATAGATCATAAACATAGATAATTTGGGATATATAGTTAGATATATGAGTTTTAAGCAGCGGAGTTAGGCGGGTCCTTCTAGCCAATTACAGCGGATCACTAGCTGAGAAGTCTTGGCTGATCATGAGAATTCAAAATTTCAAAAAACCATCACTACAACTTAGTAAAATCTTTAAAAAAAAATCGTCATGCCAACCGCCGGTGGGCCCCACCTCCCATACACACCGAACGCGCCAGCGAAGAGAGGGAGAGAAAAGACACATCACCACACCACTCCACCCTTCCTTCTTTCCCTCCTCTTTCTCTCTCCCGATCTCTGCCTCCTCCCCTCCTCTCCCGCCGCCGGCGAGGTCACCGGCGATCCTCCGCCGCTGTCCTCTATCCATGGACGGCATCGAGGGTCTCCTGTCCCGGGACTTCGGCGTGCGGCCCCAGGGCAAGGCGGCGCCCATGGCCGCCGCCCGTGGCGCTGGATCCGCCTGGCCCAACCCCAGATCCACCCCCACCTCCGCCCCGTCCTACGACGTCCTCTTCGGCGCTCCCGCCCCCGCCGTCTCCTCCTCCTCGAGCCCGTCCCTCGACTCGCTCTTCGACTCGTTCAAGGGCCCTGCTGCCACCGCCTCCTCCTCCTCGGCAGCTGCGGCGAGGACCAAGCCGGCGTACGATGACGACATCTTCAGCGCGGTGCCTGGGCTGAGGCCGTCCAATTCTAGGCCGTCCAATTCTGCGTCCTCCGCCACCGCGCGGTACGACGGGGACGACGTGTTCGGGGCGACGGCGGCGGCGGCACCCGCGTATGATGATGTGTTTGCGAGCAGCAACCGCTCGGCGCCGCCTTCGTACGACGACTTGCTCGGGGGGTTCGCGGCTAAGCCGCGGGCGGAGGAGAGGAGGAGGTCGGTGGCGGTCGACGACGACGACCTGCTCGGAGGGTTCGGGAGGAGGCCGGCCGAGGAGACGAAGAAGAAGCCGGTGATGGTGGAGAAGGATCAGAGAGATACCGGGTTCGATGATCTGATCCCGGGGTTCGCTGGGAGCAGCCCACCGAAGAGTAGGTGAGCAAGCTCTAGCTTTTGCTTGTTTAGATCTGCATTGGGCATGGGTGTTTATTCATTTCGGTGAGAGCCTTGGATAATGTGATGTTGGACGGATTGAAGTGAAATGTGCTAGCTAGATCCAATTATTAGTGAATGTTGCAAGCGACCCTACGGAAAGAGAGCTTGCTTGGCATCGGTCATTAAATTGGGCAAAGTTAGCTCTTGATCTCCTTTTTCATGCAATATGCTGATGTATTCAGTATATTATATTTGTGAGCTATTTTTCGTAAATTAAATCAGTTGATATTAATGTTTGCAATATATTGAGCCTAACATAAAGTAGGGCCTGGGAGCCGAGAGAGGGAAGGGGAGAGGGGTTCACTTCCATGACAACAGGATAATTGAAAACCCCACATCCACCTGATATAACCTAAAGTAATAATTAAATTTTTTGTCGAAATAAATGAATAAATTGTAGACATATTTGAATCCTGCTGGAAGGAACATGTGTTAAGTTTTTGTCATTTCCTTTATTCAACAAAGGAATATAGACTATACAGTATTAGTTACCTACTGTGCCTTGCTACTATCAGAGATCTTATGTGCCTTGGCTGGTAATACTTACTTTTCTCTTCCACATATATTTTATCTTTGTTATGTTTTCTCGTCCAGTTCATCCGATAGCATGTGTCTGCCGTCCATTTTTTAACAAACTATTTTTTCTATTGGGCCATAACTTTATATACAGTGCCAAAGTTTGCGAAGCTTTAGATTAGAAATAGTTTATGTTCAACTCCGCCAATGCCACTAGAAAATCTTCCTTTTTTTTCGTATTGATAGGTCAGAGAACTCGAGGGAGTAACTATTACCAGAATATCCAATGGTAGTAACATATTTATCGAATGCATCATAAGTTGTGCAATAGAAAATGTAGGACATCCCATTTTTATGCGAACGGCTAGCTCATTTCTTAAGTTCTGTCAATAACGTGTGTTATCTCTTGACAATGATCACGATATTGGTTTTGTAATATTCATTATAATTTTCAGGAAGACTAATGATGATAACAAAAAGAAGCCAGCAGTTCCAACTTCAAAATCAACAGACAGCATGGCAGATGACCCATTTGTTGTTCTAGAAACAGTTTCTGCTTCGGGTTCAGCATATCCATCCTCGGGGAGATTCACAGATTCCTTGAAAGATCTAGATAAGTCTGCCAACTCTGAAGGCAAGAATGTTGATATTGCTGCTGATGATGATAGTCTATTTGAGGATTCAAGTGCTTTTGACCAGGTCCCAAAATCAGATCCTTTGTTTACCTCTGAAATCAATGGCGATACCAAGGATAGTCATCTACCAAGCAAGGCCCGAGACTCAAGCCCTCTACAAAGTTCAGTGAAGAGAAATCCAGCAAGCAGATCTTCTTTTCAGGACTTGGGAAACGCCATGCCTAAATCACAGTCTGTAAGGTACTCCGATATTCATGTTGATGACAGTTCAGAGAGATACAGTGGCAATGGTATGGAGAACCAGTCACCGATATCTACTGAATCTGAAGATGATATATGGCTTACAGTTTCTGAGATCCCCCTCTTCACACGGCCAACTAGTGCTCCACCACCATCCAGATCACCACCTCTTCTTAAACAAAAACCTCTGGGTGCAAAAGCAAATGGAAAGGATGATGAGTATGTCCAGCAGTCTAGCCAAAACCGCAAGCACTACAAAGATTTGCCAAAGCAAGCAGAGATTTCTTCGGTAGATGAACTGGAAGGTGTTGCCATGGGCAAGCCTCAAATGCCTGCTTATTATGATAACAATAGTTTTGACAATGAGGAAGAGTTTGATGTAAATTCATCAGCTCGTGAAGAGAAAGAAAGGCAGGAAAGATTGGAACAGGCACAAGAAATGAGATTAAGGGAGGAAAAGGAGAGAGAACAGAGAAGACTTGAAGAGGAAAGGGAACAGCAGAGAGAGAGACAAGCTGTTGAGAGGGCTACAAAGGAGGCACGCGAGAGAGCAGCTGCTGAAGCTCGTGCAAAAGCTGAAAGGGATGCCCTCCAACGTGCACAGCGCGCTGCTGTGCAGAGGGCTCATCAGGAAGCCCGTGAGAGGGCTGCAACTGAGGCTAAAGATAGAGTTGCAAGGGCCACTGCAGAAGAAAAGGAGAGGACTGCTGCACAAGCAAGGGAGAAAGCTGCAGCAGAAAGAGCTGCTGCTGCCGCCGCCGCTGCCGCAAGAGAAAAACAAAGCACACCAGATGATCTTGAGTCTTTCTTTGGTGTGGATGCTCGAGCCAATAGTGCACCAAAGCAGAGGGCCCCAACAGTGGTACGCACGCCCCCCAAAATATTTACATAAAAAAGATTGACATTTAGTAGTGTTACTCTTTTGCTAATGTTGGATGTTTCAGGATTCTATGTTTGATTCTCAACCTCAAAGTAGAGGAACAGTTAATGGATCACAGAGAACAGCCTCTGCCTCAGCATCTACGAGAAAAGCAAAAGCATCACCAACCACAAATATTTTTGGGGATGATCTATCTGACTTATTTGGAGGTAGTAGTCTTCCAAAATAGCATTTTCGTAACTTGGTAATGATATTGTGTTCCTAATTTTTGCAATATTTGTATTTCATTTTTTTTCAGCCCCTGTGTCATCTGACGTATTTCAAGATGTTGATGGAGAGAGTGAAGAAAGAAGACGTGCTAGGTTAGAACGTCATCAAAGGACTCGTGAACGAGCGGTAATGTGGCCATCTCTTGCTCTCACTAGATGTTATTGCCAATGGTCAATTTGGCTGCTTCCATATTATACTTGTCTCCCTTTTCCCCATTATAAAGAAATGATGGATATTTCACTCTCCTACTATTGTTCATAATATAACAATAACATATCTCTAGGCAAAAGCTTTGGCCGAGAAGAATGAACGAGATATGCAGGTTCAGAGGGAGCAAGCAGAAAGAGATGTAAGTATTGTGTTGTCCGTATACCTAGCCATTTGATTCTGCTTATTTTCTATACCAACATAAAAGGTATGAGTTTGTGGAGTCCGAATGGTCTGAACCATTGATCTAATTATAATTTGATGGGTATCATAATTAGTTGGATATCATAATTAGTTGGACCCTTGTACATTCCGCTTTAATTTCACATTAACTCTCATAATCAACCCCTTTTAATTATGCTTTACTTCTCTTTATCAATCACTTTTAATTGCTCTTTACATTCATCAAACCATACCTTCAGTATTTCACTAATCCCCTCTTTGGCTACCACATGTTGCTCTCCATCACTCCTCTCAATTCTAGATAGATTTTAATTAATTAAACACCTAAGGATAGTAAATTTCAAAAAGGGTTTTCTAGATTTTGATGAAGTCATACTATGGTAGTATGCACAATAGACTGCTTATGCATCCAATTTGTTCCATTTAATCTATATTAGTCAAGATGTGCCTTGCACATGCATGGTTACTAGTAGTTGATGTAAACAGTCTTGTGTTGTGCTGCTATTGCCCATTTATTTTCAAATTTGCATGGACTTTGCTGGTGTTTTCTTCGGCACATGATAGAACAGCATGTCTTGGCCCTTTAAGCTTGACTTTCTTGGTTGCTAATAGGTAATTTATTCCTTTTGGATTTTCTTGATTCCAGAGAATTGGTGACACATTAGACTTTGAGATCAAGAGGTGGGCTGCTGGAAAAGAGGGCAATTTGCGTGCTTTGTTATCAACTCTGCAATATGTGAGTCACTGATACTTTTGGCACTGAAGTTATTCTCCCTGTGTTTTTACCCAGTTTTATGCTTTATTTTTGGGTGCTACCATTGTTTTGTTACATAAAGAAATTTCCTTTTGCATTCTACAAATATCCTTGTTTCTTTACGCAGATATTTTTGCTCCCTTTTCAGCTCCAATTAAACTGCTTTAATTTAATGTATTTGACATGACCAGATTGTACTGAGTAAATTTTACCAAGTTGCTTTTGGAGCTGACTTGGCCTAATTCTGGTATTGATTCAACATCAAAACTTGGGCGCTTGCTGCTCTTGTAAATTGTAATGTCCTTCGATATCTCGAGACCCAGCTTGGTTTATGCTGATATGGTAGTAGTTTGATAACTCTAATATGAATTTCTCTCACTTGCCTTAGAACTGCCGCAATAATTTATTGCTATCTTACCAGTAAAATAAACTGTTCACTTTTCAAATATCAACTCGCATGAGGACCCTAATAAAGTACAGTTTACTTCATAAAGTAAGATTTCTCTTTTAAGTACATCCTAGATTGTCCGTGTCAGGATTGCAATCTCGGCTCCGGCCAAAAAAAAATTTCTCGGAAATTCTCAGCGGTTCTCTGAAATTATTGGCAGGATGTCAAATTCACAGTATATTTTTTTCAAAAAAAAAGTTCACCAATGTTGTTTGCATAATATGTAGCAACTGACAAAGAGTAGACTGCACCAAAAGTCAGGATCAAGGGGGGGGGGAGTATTTTGTGCCAAAACCGGTTTAAGAACAATCTAGGAACAGTTTACTGGCTTTGTCAGCTGAGAAAGTTGTACCTGGTCCACATAACATTGATAAATCTGGTGGATTTTCTGAATTGTCACTTGATAGTGATTCATTTATCTTTGGAGCATGTAACGGTACAGATCTATGTTTGTAGATTATGCAAGTCAGTAAATTGGACATTAAGTTGATAATTCCTTTCAAATGAATGGCACATTTGATTCAGTTATACTGGATAAAATTAGTGGATGAAACTAAGTTACATAAAAATCTTCCATCTATTAATGCATACTTTCATTCTAAACAGATACTTTGGCCAGAATGTGGATGGCAAGCTGTGTCCTTGACCGATTTGATTACTGGTGCTGCTGTTAAAAAGCAGTACAGAAAGGCAACGTTATGCATCCATCCTGATAAGGTGCAACAGAAGGGTGCTACTCTTCAACAGAAATATGTTGCTGAGAAGGTCTTTGATATGCTTAAGGTGTGTATTCAGCTGCTTTACAACAGTGACATATAAAACCTAAGTTAAGATTTCTTTTGTAAGAGAACTATCATTATTGCAGCCTGATCATGTGCTAAACAGGGTGCTTTACGTGCTGACCTAGGGTTACTACAATTCTTTTGTTTTGCTTTCATGATGAATCCCTTTTGGATAAATATGTTCTCTTTCTTACATAATTATGTGCTACTACCTACAGTCTATGAGGTTAGTAGCGTTTGGTCTAACTCAACATTGGACAAAAGCATCCCTGAATGTGATGTACAGCTGCATACCTATGCTGGCCTGGGGCTTTGTGGAAATGATATCTGTATGAATACAATAAAGTGTACCGTAGGTCCTCAAAGTTTCACGTGTGTCATCTAGGTCCGGTACTATGAAAATGCACATCTGGGTCCTGAAAGTACATTGAGTCATGAGACATCTTGACCAGTCCAAGTGTACATGTTTACCAGTCCAAGTATACATGTTTGCTCACGTGGCACTTTCACTGTTGTCACGCTGGCACAAAGAGAAAGTGCAGTCACTTACATGTGGGCCCACCCTGCCATATCTTTCTTCCTCCTCCACACTCTCACTTCTCCTCTCTCTCACTTTCTCTCTTGATGTTCCTGATTGGGCGGCCTCTGCCATAGCGGAGGGGGCTGCCACTGGTCGGCACAGAAGACTTTGCCCTACCTGCTGCCACCTCGTCTGAAGAAAGCCAAGAAATCAAGCTTCCTGTCAGCTGAGCGGGATGGCTGGGACCTGATTGGTAGAAGAGGTGCTGCTTGAGAATGATGCCTCCTGTGAATACAAGCCATCCTTGTACTTCTCCATATTGAATTGCCGTACCTTGTTCTACATCGATCAGCACGCCTCTACACGGCAGTTATGGCAGAGGGAGAATGGAAAAGAGATAAGGGGGGAGAGAGAGCGACCGAATCTGGCAAAGAAGAACCGCTGGTGGAGGGAGAAGGGGAGGAAACAACAGTGAAGGATGAGAGGCGTTGTGCAGTGTACGTTGCCTTGGGCCTCACAGGCGTGCCGCTGCTCTGCACATTGGCATCGCTCGGTGTGAGCTTGCTCGCAGCGCCACAGCCACTTGCAATGGCGGAACCTCACCGCACTGGGTTGGCGGCTCGCGGTCACCACCGATCTCCACCTCTCGCAGGACGTGCTAGGACGCGGGACAACAGCTATCGGCGGCACCCTCTGCATGGCTGTGGTGGAGTTGAGAACCACCAAACATGACCGGGACGAGGTGGCGGCTGACGAGAGGAGCGAAGTAGCGAGCTCGGTCTCTCTTGCCTCGCTGCCTCTTTCCACCCCTGCTGCTGCTCCACCTCACGCTCTGGACGAGTAGCACTCTGCTGCCTTCTCATTGATTTGGATAGGAGCAAGAAGCGATGGGGAGAAGGGACCATGCCATTGCTTGCTGACAGCACCGTGAGGTCCATCCCGGTGAAGAACTGTGCGATGAAGTATGCGACCATGTTGGGATCCTGCGAGCTCAGCTAGAGAATAAGGGCTTGTTTGGTTGGGCTGTGGCTGTTGACAAAACTGCTATTGGCTGGCTGTTTGGAAAAACTGTTGTGGCTATGGGAAAGTGGACATATGGCTTTTGCTTGATCCAAACCATCTACAACATTTTGAAAAATGAGCACAGAAGCTTCAGCACATTGCAAAAAACTGGCAGAAGACAGCTTTTCTAAACAGCTGAATTTGCTCTGCAAAGCCCACAGCTACCGTTTGGAAAAGCTGCTGAAAAGCTGGCCGTTTGGTTGGGCTGCAGCTTTTTCCAGTGAAAAGCTGCTGAAAAGCCCAACCAAACACCCCCCTAATAGAGGGAGAGAGTAGTGGAGCAGGGAGGCGAGCTCGCTAGAAAGAGATATGGGAAAGAGAGATAGGGCGGAGAAGATGACAAGCGGGGCACACCTATCAGATGCCACGTGAGCAAGCATGTGGACATAGGACCTCTAGCGACTCACTTAGGGGCTGTTTGTTTGGGCTTCGGCTTTGACTGAAGCAGCTTTGGGCTAGCTGTGCTTCTGAAGCTGCTGTGGTGGGGAAGCTGTTGTTTAGGGGGCTGTTTGTTTGGGCTTCGGCTTCCTAGGTGGCTGCCGGCAGCGAGGACAGCAGGCGGCAGCGGTGGCTGCACGTGGGCGCGGAGCTGTGGCCGTGTTTTCCTCAAATTGACTGAGGGAAAGGGAAGGAGGGGTGGAGGAGAGCACGCAGCCGGGAGGAATTGGGTCGGGAGCTCACCACGGTGAAGGAATCGACGGTGGAGCGGGTGGTCAGACTCGGGGAAGATGGCCAAAATCCGGCGACTCAGGCGGCCATGGCTCCAATTGGTGGCGGCGTCCTCCTCCGAGCGTCATCACAGTGCTTCGGTGAAGGGGAATTGGCCGGCGGTGGTGAGCTCGGGCGGCGGCTGCTCGGGTGGTCGGCAAGGAAGCGTGCGGGGAGCTCAGAACGGCGGTGTGGGAGCTCAGAACGGCGGGAGGAGGCCCGGATCTGGAGGCGGACGAGGAGAGCGACGAGCTGGGCGAGCTTGTTGCGGAGGAAGGGCGGCGAGGCGGTGTTGGAGGCGGAGGCGAGGGAGAGGAAGGAGGAGCGGAGCAGGGCGAGTTCGCCGGGAAGGGCGACGAGGCGGCGTTGGAGGCGGAGGCGAGGGCGAGGGAGAGTGCGGAAGCACCTATTTCGGTGCTTCTGCTTCGCAGTGCACTGGGTGCTGCGGCTTCAAAGCAAGCCGGAAGAAAAGCACGGGTGTTTGTTTTGGCTTCGACGCAGAAGCCCCTAAAGCCGAAGCCAAAGCCTAAACAAACAGCCCCTAATGTACTTCTAGGACCTAGATGTGTATTTTTATAGTACGGAGACCTAGATGACACACCCACAATAGTTTAAGCACACATGGTGCACTTTACTCAATACAATAAGTCTAGCTTCAGTGCAGTCTTGTTTCTGTTCATCTGTATGAATGTATGATAGTCTGCACTCTGCTGGCCTGGAAAATAGCTTTAACTGAGTTAACACTTGATAATTGCGCTTACTTGTTTCTAACTTGTGGTGCCTTGAATGTTTAACCCAGACAGCTAGATCTGCACAGAAGCTCTCAATAGACATGCTGTAATGTAGGAACCGTAAGAATTCAGATTTATCTCGAGTCTCAGACTTAATTTCTGTCTATTCATTCAAGTTGGTTATTAAAGCTTCGGTCAATGCCAGACCATGAGGACTTTGGTCCAGCTCTCTTAAAACTCCAAGCAAATTCTTAGCTGAGCCCCCAGGAATCGACAAAAAGAATATACCTCCCAGAGTTCTGGATTTGCTGAACGTACTGAGAGGCTCTAAGATTGAGGTCAATGGTCCAAATACCAAATAGTAGCTTTTTAGTTTCTGTAACTAGTAGGGTTAACTTTTTGTCTTTCATGATAAACTGTGGATTGACCAAGTTCTAGAAGCCCATTCTTACATGCTTCTATAATTCATGTCATTGGTTGGTCTGGTTGTTATATGGTTGACATTTTAACATTTTGCTTATCTTCCACTACATTTTTACATAAAACAGGAGGCATGGAACAAGTTCAACTCTGAAGAGCTCTTTTGAACCATACCTGTGAATACACAACCAGCTTAATTATACCCCCCACATGAAGCACTGGAGGATTAAGGCGCAGCTGATCTTGGTTAGCAAGGAAAACGGTGTGGTCATCGTGTGGAAGCTCAATTATAGTTATCACTGCTTATGTTCAATTGCTCCTCCCCTTTCTTTGGTTTGTGCCTTGTGTATCTTTTCACTCCATGGTACTTCAACAACTATAGCTCACAGGGCAACGCAGTAGCTACTGCTCATTTGAGGGCTAATGGCGTGATTTCTTTGGGATGATTTTTACAGCATGTTATAACTCGGAGGGCCAAGATCACATGTATTTCTTTCATACCATTTGTTTATAATTGGACCACAGAATGTCAAAACCACAGTTTCTGCTTTAGTTGATTTTACGGTAACTGATGTAACATCTCGCTTCTCATTATCTGATTCGTGTACACTGTACAGCTTGTGAACATTATTTGAATTACTCTGCTGTTTCCCTCAAATGTAAATGGTTAAATCTGTAATTCGCTTATCACGTTTTTGCTATGCTGTTCCACGTGTACCACTTTAGTAAAATATGTTAGTTTACTTTGTTTTTTCTTTCGGGAAGGAAGTGTGGATCAGCTTGTGATACTTCTGATAAAAGACGAGTTCTTTGGTTGGGCCTCTGGTTTACATGGGCATTGGCTAGTACCGGAAATGTAGGGATTTGCGCTATGTTGTATTCCTTTAGTATGTAAGCAGAGCAGGAATTCGTCATAAATAAATGGCTTGTCCTAGAGTTCATATTTCATGTTCTAACAATCACCTCACAGACGCCGCAGTTACATCTTATGATACACAGGATTTGAAGACGAATACACAGGGCCTATAGCCAAGTATAACGACAATTGGCTGCAAACAAGTCATGAAGAGACTGGAGGGCAATGGCATTTTAAGCTTATCTTAACTTAGAACAAACAGAAGCTGATAAATAACCCGGACTCGGTACACAATTTAATTACATGGGAGGATGGTAGGCGACCGCTGATCCTGAAGGGAGAGGAGGAAAAACCCGACTGGTTTGGGCCGGACAAGTCGCACGCACATTCCGAGGGGGGTAGTATAGCGACTGTACAATATGGAGGGGTTCTAATCTCGATTTGTTCTGGTCTCACATGAAGTAGCTCAGTGCTTTCTTCTTCCTTGAACCGCCTTCGCCATAGAGGTCATTCCATTGAAGGAGTTCATTCATATTTGCTGAATCGGATGAAACACTCGCACAAACCTACGGTAAAGAAACAGATTAGGTCATGGACCTAAGATAGGTAAACAGGGACGGGTTTGGAATGAAGATAAATGGGTTGGACTCACCTGCTCATGCGCAGATTTGAAGTCATCCAAACTAAGAGGGCGAACGTCCTCGCTTACATGCAATGCAGGCTCAGGCCTGCCCTCTGCTTTTGCAACACTCTTGTCCTGCATATGAAGGAAACAAACCCCCAGCTTAGCGTACAAATCAAACAATCATGTCTAACTGCAATATATGAATGAAAAGGGCATCTAAACAACAATGTCAACCAAAAAACATTTTGTCAAGGTTCTTTGTTTTACTGCAAGGCACAAGCACACTGCAACCAGAGCAAAAAAAAAGAAAAAAGAAGAAGAAAAAAAGACGCGAGCAACATGCCTACCTTCTTTTCCTTCTCCAGGATTTCTCGAATGGGGTAATGTGCTGCAGTTACGCATAGATTCTGAAAACACCACGACCAGCTCGGTGAGACTCATGCAATCACTTCCCATGCTTAAGCACAAAAGAGAGCAAATCGACATCAAACATACCTTCAGGTCACTTCCTGAATACCCATCAGTCATATTGGCAAGGGACTCCAGATCAGTATCTTGATCCAACTCTTCTTTTGCTAAAATTACTTTCAAAATTTTCTCTCTATTTGATGCGTCAGGTAAGTTTACCATTAACCTACAATAATAATTGTTATTATTAACAATCAAATGGTTAGAAATCAATAAGCAACAATTAGATGATCCCAACCCCAACGCATGACTATAGTTGTTACCTGCGGGGAAACCTCCTAATGACAGCCTCATCCAGGTCAAAAGGTCTATTTGTGGCGCCAAGAACAAGTACACGTTCTTTATCTTTAGTGCGCAACCCATCCCAGTTTACCATAAATTCATTTTTCATCTTGCGCATCGCTTCATGCTCCCCTGGATTTTCCCTCCTTCCTAGCATACTGTCAACCTGTCAAAAGTAAACATTTAGTACAGACTGCATAAGCCAGATAAATAGATATGGTAATAAGAGCAATTTATGTTCTTGCATACCTCATCAATGAAAATAACGCTGGGAGATATTTTACTTGCTAACGAAAAAACAGCCTTTACATATTTTTCTCCTTCGCCAAACCACTGAAAGTAGACAAAATACCATTTGCCCTTGAGAATCACATAGTGCACCTCATTAGTTGCTTTTTAAATGAAACCATACCTTCGATGTAATGCTTGACATTGATATGTTGATGAAGTTAGCGCCTGCTTCGGTTGCTACTGCTTTAGCAAGCATAGTTTTCCCAGTGCCAGGAGGCCCAAAGAGCAGTATTCCCTTACAAGGCTGCAAATTAATAGATTGAGAGGAGGCACTTTTAAGATCTCAACTTAACCAGAACAACAGAATAGGTAGTCAACATAATCATGAAAAATTGATTCCCAAAATGTCTTAAATTAACTAGTATATTACTATTTTTCCAATATCATATATAAAGAAAGGAGAAGTTGGAGACCTAACATCCAAATTTTCCTGCCACGAATTCCATGCAGCAGTCCAGAAAATATTCCTTCTCTACCTATCAAGTTAATCCCAGCTAGCCTATAAAAGCCCCTAATTTTCTTCCTTCAAAATATTTTGTCACAGGAAATTTGAAAACGAAAACCCTATGGAAATAACACTACCAAATTACCTAGAGCCATCGTGCGTTCAGATGAACTCCGAAAGGCAGAAAAACCTTAAATGGGCTATTACCTGATTTCACTTCTGTTTTCATGTAATTGTTATTATTGGTTTGGAATAAACGTTTAGAAATAATAATATAGAATAGCGAGAGGAAACATGATGTTTTAGCTCTGTTCAACAAAGATGTATGAAATATCTCAATCATGATGCGCAACCTGAAAAAAACTTAAGCCCATGTCCGAGACGATGTGCATACTACAGTTTTATGTTACTACCTTTGTTAACTGCCCTTTGCAGAACAATTCAGGCCTTTGCAGTGGGAGCATCACCAACTCCTTTAATGGTTCCTTTACATTCTCCAATGCTCCAATATCATCAAAGGTGACTCCGATATCATTAGGTGGTATAACATCTGCCAGAAGCCTTTTCTCAAATTCGTTCTCTGTGACAACATCCTAAGAAAAAGAAAGCAATTTAGAAGTACAAACTGGAAAACACTAATTATTGTGGAATGGCAAGAATGTTTGAAATGTGTGAGACAACAAGTACCTTTAGAGACTTTTTTGAGCTCTTGTTATCATTCTGCATGCTCTGTAGCATGTCGAGGCCATGCTTAAGGCTGTCATTCATAACTAGTAAGTAAGCACTCCCAAGAGAAGATTAATCGAAAGCAAATAGAGGAAAGGGAAATTGGCAATAACACGACTACCTTTCGCTCGTGAGTACAAGTTTACCATCCTTGGAGGTTTCAACCTTATTATGCTTAAGATGATAACTGACAGCATAGCCGACAATCTTGTCCACATCTAAGAAAGTTTGGAGCAACAAGATATTTACTTCAAATTCTTTAGATAAAATGCAAAGAACAAAAGTACTCACTTTCATTAGTCAGAGATTGATCTTTGATGAATAATTCTTCAAGGTCATTACATTCAATTGCACTGCGGTTCAGAAACTGCATTACAGAGCAATGAGCAATCACATAGTGGTCACAGTGCTTAAAAACTAAACTGAGAACAAATACTAATTTAGATATTTATATCGTAAACAGGCATGTCGGGAACAAACACTACCCATAATAGCTTAGGCTCCACACGAGAAGCTTCAGTTTTGAATAATCGTACACATTTTACAATAGGAAGTACAAAATTCCAAGCGATGTGCATAAGCTTGTATTTCATGTGCAGCTTACCGTTCGAATGCTACCAATATTGGATTTAGCTTTAAGAGTTTCAACATCACGATCCAATTGTTGCTTCCAATTGGTAAGTAGTGCCTCGTCCTGAACATTTTATTCTTCAGATTAGACGATATGCCTAAGCGCAAGACTTAAATAAGTGTAACAAGGTATATGAATATCATTACCTGTGGAAGCTGGATGGATATTTTGTTAGGGAAAAGTTTATTTAGATGTTTCATTGCCTTTGGGCTTTCTTTGTTCCTTTCGTGCAACCGACTACCAAAACTATCCTGCATTTGTCGATATAATAACACATCACAACACGGCAAAACAGATGGGCAACATCACCACCATGGGTTCATAAGACTAGCAAATCAAACCATATGGATTTAAAAACACTCTTAAGGAAAAATAACATAAAGCATAAGTAGAATGCAAATTACCGGAAAAAGGTCAAATAGCGTCTGGCTGCTACTAGCGAACTTTGTAAAAAGAAATCCTCCAGGATGTGCCTACAAGACAGATCATGGCACCATCTTAGCAAATATTTGATAGCACTTGAAGGGAGGTTACTGATAAGAATCAAAATGGAAAAAAAGTTCTTCAGTGCCAGTTTAACACCTCAGAACTATACCTGAGCATGGGCAGCCCGACCCGGTGACCCGGCCCGAGCCTGGCCCGATTATTTTGGGCCAGCTTAGGCTGGGCTTTTACTTTGGACTGGGCTCGGGCCCTGATTTGCAGCACACTTTGTGTTTCGGGTCGAGCTCAGGTCCTAGCTCTCAACTCAAAATAAGCCCGGCCCGGCCCAACTAGCTAACCCCACGCTCTTGTATAGCCCGTCCCCAACCCCAAATCCCCAACTAAAACCTAGCCGCATCCCGCATACCCTCTCAGCTCAAATCTCTCCTCAACCCAGCTACTACCCGGCGGCGGCGGCGAGGGATCCCCAGGGGAGGCGGAGGCAGAGGCGGCAACCCTTCCCCGTTGCTGCTGTTCACCTGAGGCGCAGTGGCAACGGCTCTCCCCAGGCGAGGCGGCGGCGGCACTCACTCGAGGCGCACGGTGGTGGCTCTCACCCAAGGCGGGGTGACAGCAGCTCTCTCCAGGCGCAGCAGCGGCTCTCACCCGAGGCGGCGGCGGTGACCCTAGGCGCGGCAGCGGCGGTCACACCAAGCACGGCGACGCTCCCTCCTCTTCTCACCCCGAGCGGCGACGGCAGTGCTTCCCTCCTCTCCTCACCCCAAGCGGCGACGGCAGTGCTTCCCTCCTCTCCTCACCCCGAGCGGCGACGGCAGTGCCTCCGCTCCCCTCCTCTCCTCACCCTGAGCGGCGACGACAGTGCCTCCGCTCCCCTCCTCTCCACTGTTGACCATTGAGCGACGACCTGAAGCCGGCCACCACGCGACAAAGGTGCTGCTGTCTTCTCCCCTCTACTAGCTATTGCCTGCCGTTCTTAAATTTGGTTGTCCAAGCTAGTCTGAAATTGATTGATAAATCTGTTGTTGCAAAAATTAGGGATGGCATACCGGATGCATAAGTTTTATGATGCTATTGAAACCATTTTTCAATTGAATGTCACAAGAAAATTGAAAGTTGATATGCCTATTCGTTGGAACTCAACCTACACAATGCTTGAGTGTGCTTTGTACTTCAAAGATGCCTTCTTATGGTTTGCTGAAAGAGATAGCATATTCAAGTCAAACTTTCTACCGTCTTATGATGAATGGGAAAAGCTTAGCGTCATGCATAGTTTTTTTAGGACTTTCTATGAAGTGACATGCATATTCTCAGGCACAAAGTATCCCACCTCCAATTTGTATTTTAGATGTGTTTATATGGTGCATACACGTCTCTTGGAGGCACTTAGTGAAGGGAAAAAGTTCATGGCTCCGATGTTGGTTGACATGAAACAGAAGTTTGATAAGTACTGGGCAGATTATAGTGTCTTCTTGTCATGTGCTGCTGTTCTTGATCCACGCTACAAGCTGGGTTTTATTAATTTTTGCTATGGAAAACTTTATGCCCCTGATGATGCCCAACGTCCGGTTGATGAAGTTAAAAAAACATTGCATAGTCTGTTTGAGGAATACCGTGGTTCTAGTGTCAATCAAACCTTGTCAGATGTTAATGCTACAAACACTAGTGGAAGTGCTGGGGATTTATTCAATGATTATGACCAATACTTGGTGACTCGAAGAACACATGTAGATAAGTCACAGTTGGATCTTTACTTGGATGAACCAGCTAGAGGCTTGAATGAAAACTTGGATGTTTTGGAATTCTGGAGCAAGTCATCTATGCGATATCCTGAGCTAGCATCAATGGCTCGTGATATTCTTGCTATTCCCTTATCAAGTGTTGCTTCGGAGTCAGCCTTTAGCATGAGTCGTAAAGTCATAACGCCCAATCGAGGTTCACTTAAGCCCAAAACTATTGAAGCTTTAATGTGCCTCCAAGATTGGTTCCGTTGGAAAATGCAACAAGGTAAATAATCAAGTATCTTGTTTTGTTGTTTTCCTATTGACAGTTGACATCTTCTAATTTTTTTACAATGGTTTGATTTGTTCATTAACTTGTACTTTGTAGAGAATTCTAATACAACAGGGGCTGAATCTTCAAATGCAACTTCACATGTTGATGAAGTTTCTTCGGATTCCGAGTGTAATAGCAACTATATCTTAGTTTATTCTCTCATGTCATATTGTCATGTATATGTTTCTTACTGTTATGATTTCTTTTAGAAAGCTAAAATGAAGATGACAACATGGAATTGGTGGAGATAGCAACATGGATGGATGTAGGGAAGAGTCAAGGAGATGGCAGCTTCATGCTTTGCTGAATTTCTATCATATGATCGGACTTTTCGACTTGTTATGTAATATTAGTTAAAACTTATAGATTGTATGAGTTATTTTCGTAGACTAAGTTATGGACTGAGTTGTGAACTTAATTATGGACTGGGTCGTGGACTTAATTATGGACTTACGAACTTATTTGCTTGCTGTTGCATTTTTACTTGTTGTTATTTTGTTGCTGTTGCAGACTGCCAGTTTCAAGTTTCAACTTATGTGGAAGTTACTTACTAGTTACTACTGCTGCTATAGAGTAAAATTTATTCATTTGCATGGATTATGCTGATGTTCAGTACAAATTATCTAGTTTAAAATTGTTTGATTGCTTAATCAGTTGTTGCATGATGCCAGTCTGAACCGTCGGGCTTCGGGCCGGGTTTCAGGCTTCAGCATTTTGTGTCGGGTTGGGCTCGGGCTTGGCTATGGTGAAAAAAGTCGGGCTTTTTTCAGGCTCAGGCTTTTCTGTAGAATATCGGGCTTTCTAAAGCCCATCCCGAAACCCAGCCCGGCCCGTCATATGCTCAGGTTGACTCAGAACTAACACTACCTAATGTCACCAAAATTAATAATCTCGCCCATTCTAAGACAGATAAGCTTCAAGATGTCACACTGCCATGAGAATTCATCACTAAAAGATTGTCTAATTTCTCAGAAATAATATATTTACCTTCTCTTTGCGGCTGTCCATCTGAGTGTGGGATCCTATAATAAGAACACCAGGTGGAAGTAATTCAAGCTTGTTCCTTAAAGATGAAAATGACTCTGTGATTCCAGTGAATGATTTCTCTACATCCTTCAGTAACACTATCAGAGGGCCAGTTTTGCTTTCTTCTGAGATGACCTGACAGGCAATGAAAATCATACTATCAGTATTATAGCACAACGCTGGTTTATGTTTGCAGAATTCCGAACTCTAAATAACAGGCAATACCTCAATTAACTCAGTCATAGCTAACCTCTCAACTTCTTCACCACCAGAGAAGTCTGGGCGAAGTAATTCGGCTGTGGAAACACCAAATGGTCAGCAACAAATAACAAACTGTAAGAACTATGGAACATGTGGGGTTCAGAAGTCTGAGCTAACCAGAGCAGAAGAAGCCATGATCTTCCTCACACAAACCACCAAGATCATTACCATCAGGGATCTGCTTGTCAAATCGAACTCCAATTTTAGATGATCCATTTTCTTCAAAAGCAAGCATCACTCTGCCTCGATAACCATAACTCGGGCCCCTGAAGATCAATCAAACAATTTATCAACAAATTATAATGAAGGAATATAGTCACTAACAAAAACTATATGGTCATCAGGACAAAAGGATATCTTGTTATCAAGCTAATTCTGAGTTAGCAACATAAGGAATACAAATCATAATTGGGTTGTTGGCTATCAAAAACTCCAGATTGTATGTTGCTGTTTCCAATTTCCTATTTATATCTCCACTACTATTAAAAGCACGAGTTTTTCTTTTCTACAGTCACTACGTTTTGTTTACACAGAATTTTACACTGAATCAACTCCAACCATCCGATCGAACGGATCCAACGGATGAAAACTTCGACGTGTTTCGCCTCCGTCATTTCCGCGACCTCCATCTATACTACTACCTCCACGCCCCGCACAATCGTGCACCCCTCGCTCGCCCCTGTGCTCGGCCTCCACGCGCCCCGGACGCCTCGCCACCCTGCAGCTCTGTCGTTGCGTGCCCCGCCGGCCTCCCTTCCCCCGCCCTGCCCTGTGCTCCGCCGGCGCGCGTTCCTCTGAGCTCCGCCGCCACGCGCCCCTGATCCCCGCTTAGTCCGTCACCCGCACACCTCCGTCCCCCCACCCCCCCCGCTCGCTCCATGCCCGATCGCACCCCCCCACGACCCTGTGCTCCGCCTCCACGCGCCCCGCGTGCCCCCGGCTCGCCCCTGAGCTCGACGTCCCCATTGCCCTAGGGAGCAAGCGCCGCCTCCCATCGCCCACAACACCAAACCTCCCGCCGCCGCCCACTGCCTACCGCTGGCAACCACACGCGTCGCCTACCCAAGCCTAGCCACCCTCGCTCGCTCCGTAGCTGTCCTGCCCGCCCGCCCAATCGCGTTCTTCCCGGCCCCATCGCGCCCCTGCCCACCTCCGCCGCACCGCGTCGCTTGGCCCGCCCTTCTCTGCCGCGCCGCGTCCTGCAGGTCCGTCGGCGCGCGGCCCCTTTCCCCGGTCGGCCCATCACCCCCCTGCCCCGAGCAGCTCCGCCTCCGCGCGTCCCGCTTGCAGTGGCGGAGTTATGTACATAGTGATGGATTTTTTGGGGGTTTTGTTGTCGGTTGATGTTGTGCGTGATTCGTGTATAGGGATATGCTGAAGTTTGATTTCGAAGTGAGGATTTTTTTTGATTCTGCCATTAATGTTCATATCTTGGGTTAGTTCCTTTGCTTGCTTGCTTGCGTTCTTTTCCCCTTCTCTTTGCTTGAATTTGTTTCTTTGCTCTGCTAGACAAACTCGGGGAGGCTCGGGAGAAGCAGGAGATCAGAAGACGATGCTTGGCATCAGGAACTCGGCAACTACCCTTGGCTGCTATACTCCATCCCCTCCTATTTCAGCCTGCAAAGGTAAACAATCCATGTGCTCAAGATTGGAGGCAAAACTATCCTCCCTCGATCTCCTTACTGCCTCTCAGCCTTCAACCAGTAATGTCTTTCTCTCTCTACACTTCATGTGTGCTAATTTTTCAGTTTGCTAACATGAATTTCATTACGGAAGGAAGCACGTAATGAGTTTAGAAAATTGGTTGAGGATAGTGAGGGCCAGGAAAATTTTGAATGAGAAATATGAGGTTTACTCTTACTTTTTCAGATACAAAGATTATTTGCAGGAGTACAATGAGAAATATGAGGTTTACTCTTACTTGAACAGTCAGTTAAAGAAAACATAGTATGTGTTACACTGTTTCTGTTTCCTTTTAAAGTTCCCCTTTGTCACTTTCTTCTGCATAGTCCATGTTATAATTTTTTTCCATAACTGCCACGCTTGTTATACAGGTCTGAATTCTTAGAGGTTTAGGAGGATCTCAATGTTGCTAAATAAAAAGACAAGGATCAGTACTATAACATTGTGGAAAAACTCAAAAGACATGTATCATGAGTCGGGCACATTAATCAAGATCTTAGCATTTCTGAAATTTTGTTTGATTTGACAATTCTTGATGGGCATATATTCTGTAGAGGCATAAATTGATGAAGAAGGTATTCATATTGCTTCATCAAGAGTTGCAGGTGCGTGATCTGATCTTTGAGTGTCTTTTGGTAGTTGACTATGCAATTGATTCCAGTTAATTTCAGTACCATTCTAATTAACCTCCATGTGTTTTATTTCGATTGGGTTTGTAACATGCATTCTGGTTCTTCTGGTAATCAATTCCCCAGACCATTAAGCAAAGAATTAAAGAATTCGCTGAGGCCTATTCAAATGAGTAATTGGTGTGCACTCATAACATGTGAGTGTTTTTTAAGTATCATTTCTCTAAAGTACATTGAAACATCTGACAACTGACAACTAACTACAGTATTGGTTGGTGGTGATCATACAGGGTATTGCAACTGTTTTTCAGAGGATATCACCCAGCATATGCTCTGAAAATGTCGGGTACCTCGACACTATGCTTGCTTTCGAAGAAGCAAATCCTGGCTTGAACATTCAGCCAAAGGTATTAATTAGTGATAGGAAAGCCGAGGAAGCTCACGGTTTCGGGGATTGTTCTGCTGAATTTCGTAGTGACCACAGCGGCGGCGGTTGAGGCAATGCAGTGCAAAGAGGAAGACCAACACCTCCACACGACCGTGTGAGCAGGCGAACCTTAAATTATGGAACAGAGATAATATTCAAGACGGTTTCACAACAACAATTTTGCAGGTAGATGGACACCGCGACGAATCTGTTCCTGTCCTAAATATGTGTTTGCCGCTCATGGCCATGACCATTGCATGGTGCTTCTCCTCGTAGCTGCGCCTGGCAATGCAGAGTGCAGAGTATCTGGCTGATAGGCTAGCGGCTGCACCTGGTTGCACCACATGTCCGTGCGTCTCAGCCGGCAAATGGTATCCTGTGCCTTGCAAGATTGCGCTGTTTTCCTCGGCTGCGTCTAAGCAACGCAGTGCCAGGCAACTAGCATAGCGCATATTTTTTTTGCAATGATGTAGGCACCATAAAGACGAGGTAGATATTGATGCAGCAATCCTTGATCCCCTCTCTTGATTATATTTTGCAGGGAGGAATGCTAATTATGATGTCATGAGTCCATCCAGTTAAAATTTCATTTGTGACTAGAGTCATATTGGAATCCTAATATTAACGTGCATAATCTTGAGATGTCCCAACTTTCTTACCTTATGTGTCTTGTTTTCTTCTTTTCTGTGAACAAAGTGTTGTGTGAGCCTTATTGAATTTTGGGCTTCATGCCAACTCATTATCTTATTTTGCCTTCTTGTGCACTGTAGGGACAGATGAGATATTCAACTGAACTCCAAGTTTGCAATTTTGAAACTTTTTGTCCGTTCCGTGTTACCTATCCATAATCAAGATGGATAAAACTTGATTGCTGAGCAATTGATCGAAGAAAATTGTGTTCTTTATCGCAATTGTGATGAGAATTACATGGTCCATGGAATCAAATTTTTTTGTGCAACAACTAACAACACCGACAGAAGATTTTATGGGTAGCTGGTTCATTAAATTACGACAATCCCGTCAGCGGCAAATCTTGCTGTCGATTTTTTTTGGGTTCAGGATTTCCCTAATATCGCCGATGTCCTTAGTATCACAGATCTAATTTGCTTATGGAGTGTATGTCTTTCCTATTCTTTTTTATTATGGTATGCCCGTGCTGTCTCGCGCTAATTAGCCTTATTTGTTGATCTTTCTTGATACCACAATCGGCGTACAACTGAGGACACCTAATGGATCGATGTGACTTGTTGTGGCTGACGGGAAATGGGAGCATGCTGGTGGCGGCAGCGGCCCAAAGCTCCTTGTGTCTGGTGGCAGACTGTAGCAGCGATCGAAAGCCAGCAAAAATCAAATATGCACAGCAGATGGCTACCGTGTGCACAAGTTTGTTTTCCTACTATCTGATTTCTCTTTCTGTTATATTCTTCCTTCTTGCAGATCCAGAAATTTAATCTTGTTTGCAGATGTGAAGCGCAAAGGTTCTTGCAATTCCCAACAAGAGCAACTCAATAGGCTTTGGATATCTAGAGCTGGTCTAGAGATCAAGTTTGAGGTGTCCTTTTTTTTCCTATTAAAAAGACACTTCAATCTACTCTTGATTTCTCCGAAATATTTCATTCCAAATTTTCTACGTATGCAGATTGGAGACCTCTGGATCAATTATGGTATGATTTTACTGAAACAATAGTTGAATGGCTGCTATGATTTATTTTTTATTTGGGAGTAGTATATGCAATTGTAGAACGTGTGGGTATTTGATTGAATCTATTTCATGGACTATCTTCTTTATGTAACAATAATATCTGATGATTTGTGAAACAAACTTTATTTTTGATTATATATATGGAATGTAAAACAATGCGATGGTGTGGGATTGGAGGATGGGGTGAGGTGGAGGGGTGGTGTAGAGTGCCTTAGTGGGTAGAGTAGAGGAGACATGGGGCGAAAGATGCAGTGATGGGATTTATCTCTATGCTGCTGAACATCGATTGCGAGATATCACTCTATGAATTTTTTTTATTTCTGGTTTCAAAACCTGGGAAAATTCACAAGAATGCTTTTATTCACACAAGAGCTAGATATGTAATTTATTTTGAATTTATTCTTATTTGGAGCATGTTTCTACATATTGTGAAAACGTGCGTTGCACGTGCTCGGTTACTAATTGTTCCATGTAAAAGAAGTATTAGGAGGTACAACTAAAATGCTTTTATTGACGGTAGGAGGACCCACTGTCCTATTGCTGTAGGTACCTGTACAACAGGCCTGCAGGCATACATGCCACTAGGTAAAGGTGCCTTTTCTCATTGTAGGAATACTTCTCTCCACCCATGAACCCCATCTAATATTTTTCCTTTTTATTAAACATATGAGAGATTATATCTTTTCTTATACCACCCAATCGATAAAAATCCTAATAGCACTTCCACAAACATCGGTTACAGAAACAATGCTCTGGAGAAAAATTAAGGCAGAAATATAAGAAGCAGACTTTGGCTGAATATAAAATGTAAGAGGACAGGTACCTTTGTGACACTGAAGATTGCTGAGCTGGACCCACATACCTCACCCTCTCCCCTACAAAAGATGTGGCAGTGACAATTTATTTTTAAGCAAAATATAGTTGAACTGGAAAGATGTATATAAAAAGATGCTAGCAAACCTTCTCTGAAAGTATAGCCCTTGGATGTTGCTGTTGAGGATTCCTGTTTAGGTAAAGTTGCAGAATGCAGAGTGGATGTACCCACAATATCAGCATTCACACTGGAAGTTGGTCCAGCTGGTCTCCTGAAGTGCACAGTGTCTGCCAAGGAAGAGCGGTGCTTATGAAGAATTGCCAGTTTCTCACTACCCGCCTTATCCCCTGACTTATCAGTCTTGCCAACATCTTTCTGGGATTCTGGATCCTTCAAAGGTGCCTACATAGAATTGTGTTACAATAGTAGACGTTGGGAAATGTAATGCCTCAAGGTTTTCTCGAACTTTTCAGTAATACATGGAGAACTTACCCCAGGCAACAGAAGGGAATCAACAACAAGTAGTCTAGCACCAAAATGCTTGGCAAGCGCCTTTATCAACGTTTCCTGATAAATCTCAGAGCCTGATGCATGTTTGCAGTAGAAAAATTGGATGAATACAGAAAGATAAGCAGTGGGATAATTACCAAACAAACACGTGCACTGACATACCTCAAGGACCTCAATTTAACTCAACAGAAACAATAAATATGCAATGACAAAAAATGGTTACCTGCTGGACCAGATAATAAAATTCGCTGGTTTATTGACAAAATTTCAGAGAACTGCTTAACGAACTCCTTCTTTTCCAAGTGTAGGAATGAACATGATAAGAGCACATTCTTTGTATTCTCGCTGCATGAGATGGGGATTGATAAATATATAAAGATATAGATATGTGAGAGAACAATAAACAACATCATGCTTCATTTCAAGGTACATCTGAATAAAACTGCCCTAAACTCATATATGGCTATTATGTAATGAATGCTACGAACGAGTCATACAGAATAACAAACTAGATGTACACTTTTTTGGGGCAACCTCAAAAATGAAAAAAAACAGAACAATGACCAGCCTTAGGTTTTCTACAATGCAGTATACAAAGAACAAAAATATATGCAACATTTCAGATACAAAGCATGCTAAGGAGCTAAAAAACAGAATCAAGGCTAAACTAAATCAAAGGAACACTAAGTCAAAGCATATTACCTGAGGTAGTAAGGAAAATTCTCAAATGTAACTTCAATATCACTTGGACTAATAATCCCTTGTTTCATCCCATCCTTAAAGGCTTGACATCTGCTCGGAGGTAAACTGACTGAAGAGTTAAGATCCCTGATGAGATCCCGCTGATCTTCAAGAGCTTTAAAAAGATCACCAGTCAAATCGAACTCGGATATAGTTGACCCTGCAATCATCCTCAGAACTGGCCTTATCTTATAAGTTGCAATCTTACCGATTTCCGCATCAAGATGAGCATCAGATCCAAAACTATTTTGTTGAGTCATGCCGTTTGCAACAGCGTCAAGAGATATGGGGGCTGCAGCCACATCCATTGGAGAGTCTTCAATGTTAGAATTAACCTCATTAGCATTTTCTCCATTCTCACATTCCTTATCAGGGCTGATTCCACGCCCTTTTGATTTGTCAGAAGCAGATGATGCCATAGGCCGCACTACTGTCTGATTGTCCTCCCCAGCTGATGCAGGTGGCACTTCTGGTAGGTCCTTCGATTGATCAGATACAGATGCTAACATCTCCGTCCCTGCAACAGCTGAAGTGACTCCTGTTCTCTTCTCCACATGGATATGCTTGACACCAGCAACTGGAGGCTCTAAAAGGCCAACAGCAGATGATGGCACCGCTTTAGGAACTTTATCATTCAAATGATGCTGAAAAATCTGTAGGCAGGTAAAGGAAAAATTAAAGGTAAGAGGTCTGATAGAGTTTGCTATCCCTGAAGTGCATACATCTAGACTAATAAAGAAAAGGTTAAATGGAAAGGGATTGAAGGAAGCTGCATAATTGCATGAACAGGAAATAGTAGTAGGATACATAAGCATGTTTGCCACATGAACTGAATACGACTTCATCTCCTCCTGTAAGAGGAACTTTCATGCCCGGATTTATGGACCTTCCGTTTAATTGGACCACGCCCTTGTCACCTATAACTTCTAACTCACACTGACCTCCTTGCTGAAAGAAAAACATCAAGAAACAATGAAATATACACAAGCAAGCAATTGGTAGTATTCCTGCACGCCTCACATTACCAAAGTGAACCAGCAAGAACAAGGACGTACCTCAAGGTGGTGCAGCTTACAAAGAATTTTGCTAACAGGTTGGTCTTTCAACAACAAATTACACATTTTGCTTTGTCCAACAGAAAATTGAGGGACACTGATATGAAGGTGGGGAGTCTGGTTCATAGATATTTAGTATCAGTCAATGTTACTGCAAGACATATTTTAACAGTGACAGACAGCCAACAATGATCATAAACTGCATTTTTTTGCTACTAACGCCTGTAAATTTGTTATCTTGGTAACATCAATTGCAATAATTCCTAATTAGTATCATCACAAATACCGGGCTCATTGCATACTAAAATTATGGAGATGCCTATATCAATTAGCTACTAATTACCTAGAATTTGGAATTTCCAGCACTTATAATTTATCTTCATGTCAGCCCTAACACTGCTATGCACTTAGAGTGCTTAGGACAATACAGAGAACCAAATTGAATTCTTGACTCTCATACTTGTCTATGATTGACTTTCAGAAAACTTATCTGGCAACCAAGTACCCAAAATGACCTGTTTCAGCACGTGCTGCAAGTAGCAAATAACAATAGTAGGGAGATGTTGTGCCAGCCTACTAGAATGATCAAGGAGGATTTTTGACACTTCATTAAAAAAAAGCTAACAGCACTACATGCATGGATTATGCTTGCACATGAACAGCTAACAGCATATAACTGTTATATTGCACCTGGGAATCTCTCTATCCTGTTGCAGGAAGACAGGCCACAGGAGAAAGCAATTGTATCATCTACTTGTTTGGTAGGGAGTTTGATTATGAGGACATGTGTTTAGCTCTCTTGAAAAAAGACGTCGTGAGCCTAACTTATATGTTATCTCGTTGCTTTAACTACAATTCTTCCATCATTGAGGTGAGTCGAGCCTCCAGACTTGAACCCCTTGCCATTTTGGATGATACTAAGATATTTGCAAAAGGCTTTATCCAACAAAACTAACACTAGTATCGGAATTGATCTTCATCATTCTAAACATGCAAATGTGACCATGGTGGAAAATTTTCTGACTAAGAGAAGAAAACCTAAACAGAATGTACTGCCGAAATTGTAATTCAAAAGGACTTTTTACCGATTGTAATTGCTGAGAATTTTGATTTCCTACATCATTATAAATAAGAACATTCTAACGACCATGTCAAGAATTGCTACTGCTGATCCCTACAAGCTGTAACACAATAAAAACATCCACATATGATAAATCCAATGTACATCAAACAGTTAAAAGATAGCTCTAAAATCTAAATGGACCTAAGCATTAGATTCAGGCAGCAGCCCAGTACCATTAACGGTGAACTCTAATCACTACCAAGCGCTACATGACAAACTAATAATATACCCCACTAAACCCTCCAATCAGCTGCAAAACACCACGAAACAGACCAAAATTAACCCTAAAGAATTCTACATATCCTAAAAATCGAGTCTTTACGAAGGTCGGAATCTAAAACTGCAAAATTTAGCCTCAATTACCGCAATACATACACCAATAGGAATCCCCTCACCTGTGAGCACTGCGAGAGCAGCTTGGCCCATGGTGTCGCGTGCTGCTGCTGCGTCGGCTCCTTCCTCCTGTGCGAGCTCTCCGCCGCAGCGGCCGCCGGCTTATCCCCTCCTTGATCTGCACCGACGAATCAAAACCCTAAGAACTCGATCCCTAATCCATCCCACCGAACCCCTGGAGCCCGAAACGACCCGAAAACCCCCACCTTTCTTCCCCGCCGTAAAAGCGTCTTCCGCCGAGCCGGTGCTCCTCGTGGCCGCGGCCACCTCCGAATCCTCCTCGGTCCTCCCGGGCGCGGACGCCGTCGGCGACGCCGGAGGCTCCGCCTGGTCAAAGCCACGGTCCAGATCGGTTATCCCAGGGACCAAATCGGACGAGAGATTCCCGTACGGTCCGCATGGGGGGAGAGGAGGAAAAGGTCTCACCTTGGGGCGCTTCGGGGGAGGGGCGGAGGAGGAGGGGGAGGCCGGCTGGGACGTGGTGGGGCGCTTGGAGGAGGAGCTCCGGCGAGTCTCCACCATCGCGTGCGTGCGTTCGCCGGAGTCGCGGGCGAGGGTTTCTCCTCCTCCTCTTCTCGAGAGGAAAATAATTTCGGCTTCGTGCGTCGGAAATGGATGGTTTTTTGTTTCCTCTGTTCGGGAATTTCTTTCTTTTTTGGTGCGGAAAGGGAGAGCACGAGGGGAGGATGTGTGCGTTTCTTCACGACATGCCTTTTCACTGACGTTTTCATTTGGTAAAATTTTAGCAATCATATCTTTAAAAGAATTTAGTGAGTTCAATTTCAGTATGAATTCCTTCCACAAAAAAAAATTCAGTATGAATTCCACACTTGTAATACTTCTTAAATACAAATATGCTAGGAAGAATTAGCATGCTCTGCACCATAGTCTCATCGTATGCTTGTGTGCTGTTTTTTACATGCCATTTTGTTTATTAGAGCAAGACGCATAAGGTTGACAGTTTCAATTTATAGTACAATAAACAACACACTGTATCAGAAACACATAATTGTACGCTACTTTATATATATATAATCAGGATAACATAGTGAATCCATACGATTGTTGCTTCCTTTTTCATAAGGTGTTTGGCGCTATTTTGGATAGACAGAGGTGGGTAGAGTCATTTCCCCACAACTTTGCACCTTGTTTAGCAGGTCAAATGAAAGACAAACTTATGGCATATATAATAGGATGATGTCAGCCTTCTTGTAAGATGCCATGTACCGATTTTGCTGAGGTGGAAGAGAGGGAATGAAGAGAGAAAATAATGACTGTCCTTAGTCAAATGATGATCTCTTAATGCCTAAGAGAATGTTTATTTCTTTATTGTACCAAATGTGATCCTTTTGTCATGTGTTTCTAATTAAATTTTAGTCACCACACATTTTGTTAGAGGCATGTAGATATTAATTGTTAGAGATATACTAAGAGATAATCTGTTGTATAATATATTTTTCTTATCATTTTTAGATGATATGGATAGATAAGAAGAGGCTGTGTTATCTGTTAGTGTACATGCCCTTATATTAAACACAATTATTCCTACCATAAAAGCTAAATGTTAGAACTAAGAAACACAAAATGGTATTGCTTCTTTACACTTATGTCTAGAACTAAATGTTTAATAGGAGAGTCACCGCTACTATAAGTAACTTTTAAAATGATGGAAAACATGATAATTGTTGTGAAATCACGAGCCATACGCGGAAGCGTAGATCTAAACTGAGACACCACAGAATTAGCCATGAGAGACACGACGTTTTTAACGTGGTTCGGCCACGAGGCCTACATCCACGGGGCTCGACTACGGGCGCTCCTTCCAATCTACTAACTGTCTTTCAAGTTACATCTGTTGGTTTGGTTACATTGTGTGCTGTCTCCCTCCTTATATAGGAGACCAGAAAAATTGTGAAAAAACATCCGCGCTCTTTTGAAGCGAATTTTCACGACATGTTCCAGACTCCATCTTGCCTTGTGCACACGCCGCCGTCCTCCGTCTCGTACCCGTCGGATTCTCTGCACCGCCTCAAGATCTACCATCAACCTCGTGCTCTAATATCACTTGTTGCGAAATCATGAGGCACATGCGGAAGCGTAGATCTAAACCGAGACACCGCAGAATTGGCAATGAGAGACACGACGTTTTTGACGTAGTTCGGCCACAAGGCCTACATCCACGGGGCTCGATTATGGGCGCTCATCCCCATATATTAACTGTCTTTCAAGTTACATCTGTTGGCTTTGTTACATTGTGTGGTGTCCCCCCTCCTTATATAGGAGGCCAGGATACCTAAGTCCAATTCCAACTCTACCGGTATCCTACTATGACTCCCTATAATACCCTAATACAATACTACATCTTCTCTAGTCTAACTCGTAACCTGCATGTATACATATTCGATACAAACTCAACAATAATAAATATGTATTACCAGCCCATCCGCCAGCCTAATTGATCTCTTGCTGTATAGCAGTGTCGTTCTCTCCACAGGGATTGAAGTATTGTTATCAAGCAAGTTCTCAAAGCTAAGCTAACAAGATGGTTTTGATGATATTTCCTAAGTCTAACAATTAATCTGACAGAACAACAAGCAATATGACTAAGACTGGGATAGAAGTTGGGTCACAGCAAAAGGGAAGCAAGGAAACAAGACTGGGAAAGATGAGTACAGATCACAGCAAGGTAATAAGAATGGGAAAGAAATATATCGCAATAAGCAAGCAAGGAAATAAGATTGGGAAAGAGTAATTCTCAGGTTGTATTACAGAGCTAAGCAAGAAGGGAAATAGACTGGGAAGAGTTGTTCACAGATTACAGATCGCAGCAAAAGAAGCAGAGAAACTAGACTGGGAAAGAAGTTGTTCACAGATTACAGATCGCAGCAAAAGAAGCAGAGAAACTAGACTGGGAAAGAAGTTGTTTCTGGCCAAGTTTCCTTCTCTCCTTTGTTGCCCTGTGGCAGGACTCTCTCCAACCACCCCCTCTCTTGGATCTGGAGTCTCCTTTTATATCCTGAAAACTTTGCACTTTACCCCTTCAGGCTCTTTTCTTTCCATTGAAGGCCTGTGTCACCTGGCTGTGACACAGGTGGCTGAAAAAGTTGTAAGCTTTGCGATCTCGAGAGTGGCTGTGTCGACTGGCTGTGACACCGGTGATCGACACAGCTGGTGACTTGAAGCATGCCTGTGTCAGCTGGCTGTGACACAGGTGACTAGGACAGTTGTGGACTTGTAATCCTGGAGCTTCTGTTGGCGGTGACACAGCTACTTGAGACAGCTACTGTCTCGCTTGGCCTGAGTCCGCCGGCTGTGGCACAGCTGGTTGATACAGCTGCTGCCTTGAACTCTTAAGAGCCTCCTGTTTGCTGTCCTTTGTCGAAGAATTGTGCGCCTAGTCGCGCTTATCTGTAAAATTGTTGTGCAGCCAGTAAAAGTGTCTATGTGAAGATCTTTTGCTCTTAAACAACAAGAATTGAGCCAAAAGCAATCAAGATTGATGACGATAAACAACTGAATTAGCCCAAGAAAATGATACAAATTAGTGTTTATCACACCCCCACACTTAAATTTTTGCTTGTCCTCAAGTAAAAGAAATATGCAACGTGTATCCTGACAACTTAACTAGCAAGATCATCCTGCAATTCTGATTTCCTCTGCAGTATAACGATATAATTAAACCATGCTTGTCTTCAACAAGGATCTGCTGAATGTCATAATTGCACCAATATAGAGTTTACTGAAGATTCCAAACATTCTACGTTATCGAATGAGATTTATGTAAGGAACCCAGTAATGAGCTTAGGTTATGCTTTATTAAATTTGTAAAGAGAAATATTGAAGCACTGTGGTATTTGTATCACTTATTAGGCAATGTGACAAGGTCACTTATTTAGACAGTTTCCAAAACAAATGTGGCAATGCCACTTATTGAGGACTGTGACGTAAGTCACTTATTTAGGGAATTGAAAACAACTGTGGCAATGCCACTTATTGATAGCTTGAACCTGCAACCAAAGCCATTTTCATTTCAGCTACCACCGATCCCAGGATCATGGTACCCTATTTGATGGTTTTAGTTAATTAGCTCAATATTGGACTAGCTACACAGATCAGCATTTGATTAAGCAGAATAGAAGTAATCTGAAGTAAACCTGAGATTATTGTAATTTGACATCCAGCCTATACTATTTCAGACAAGCAGTACCCAATTATACTTTTATATTGCAGAGCATCAAGAATAGCCGAATTTACTTGTATAAGGTTGAAGCATTTCATAATAGGCTAGCTGACTAAAGGATGCTAATTGAAGAATTACAACACAACTCACTTAGCCAAAATGTGATCATTAGGAACGAGACCATAATGAAATATTCCAACTCATGAGATATAAATGTCAGGACGTAATGACTGGAATTAATTCACCTGGCTTGTGTGGAGTGCTATCCTCAAGCAGTCATGTCACAGATATTAGCTTGGCTGTGTGACTTGGTAGTGTGCCAGCTGTGACACCGGTGGGCACTTGGTGTGATTGTTGTGGGAGTTGCTGTGTCACAGTGGCTGGCACAGCTGAAGGTTATCCATCTTCCTTGTCCTTGCTGTTTTGCTTTGATCATTTTATTCCTACAGAAACAAAGAAAAGAAAACAAACATAAAACACACCTAAACAAAACAAAGGGAGAAATTAATTTATTTTCCAGGTTGCCTCCTGGGAGCGCTTGTTTTAGGTCTCTAGCTCGACCCTCCTGTGTGGACTAGGTTGGGCTTGAAGCAAGGGTTGTGCTGACTGTCTCCTCCTCCTCCTGAATTGGTTTAAAGTCTTCCTCAGAAATTGGTTCTCCATTGATGTAATGTTTCAGACGCTGACCATTGACAAGAAACAATCCTTGTGCTGGGCTTAATATCTCAACTGCACCATTGGCTAAAACTCTCTTCACAACACAAGGACCATACCATCTTGACTTGAACTTTCCAGGGAACAAATGGAACCTTGAATCATATACTAGCACTTTCTGCCCTGGGTAAAATTCACGTCTTAGAATATGCTTGTCATGGATGATCTTCTTCTTCTCTTTGTAGATTCTGGAGCTTTCATATGCATCATTTCTCAGCTCCTCAAGTTCACACAGCTGCAGCTTCCTGTGTTGACCAGCTGCCTTAATGTCCATATTGAGTGTCCTAATTGCCCACTGTGCTTTATGCTCAAGCTCAACTGGAAGATGACATGATTTGCCATAAACTAGCCGAAATGGTGACATGCCAATGGGGGTTTTGTAAGCAGTTTTGTAGGCCCACAATGTATCTGGCAGCCTCGTAGACCAATCACCTCTGGGCTTGGAGACTACCTTCTCAAGAATCTGCTTGATTTCCCTGTTTGACAATTCAACCTGCCCATTTGCTTGAGGGTGATATGGAGTGGTTACTCTATGATTGTGCACACCATACTTCTCCAAGAGCTTCTGCAATTGTGCATTGTTAAAGTGGGATCCTCCATCACTTATGACTACCCTTGGAATGCCAAACCTGGGGAATATGACCTCTCTGAACAATTTGCACACTGATTTAGAATCGGCATGTACAGTGGGTATTGCCTCCACCCATTTAGACACATAATCCACAGCAACAAGTATGTGTTTATACCCCTTTGACGGTGGCAGAGGTCCTATATAGTCAATCCCCCATACATCAAAGAGTTCTACTTCCAAAATGTTATGTTGAGGCATTTCATGCCTTCTGGACATTTTTCCTGCTCTCTGACATGCATCACAAGATCTTACATAATCATTGATGTCTTTGAACATGCTTGGCCAATACAACCCTGCTTGCAGCACTTTCGCTTGAGTTTTAGATGTGCCAGCATGACCACCGCAAGGAGAAGAATGGCAATGAAACATGACACTTTTCATTTCCTCTTCTGGAATACATCTCCTCATAATGCCATCAGAGCAAAATTTGAACAGGTATGGCTCATCCCAATAGTATTGTCTGGCATCATGCAGGAATTTCTTCCTTTTTTGATAATTCAACCCTTCAGGTGTAATGTTGCAGACAAGATAATTAACTAAATCAGCATACCAAGGTGATTTCTTATCCACCTGTGTCATCACCTGTGACACAGATGATTGAGACAGCTGCAGGTTTGCCTGTGTGCCCGTCCTTTCCACCTGTGTGACTTTCATAAGTTGCTCTCCAGGCAGAGCATCATCAATCTTGCTTTCTGTCATTTCTTGGTTAGATATCCTAGATAGATGATTTGCAACCAAGTTTTCCACTCCTTTCTTATCCCTTATTTCCACATCAAACTCTTGCAAAAGAAGTATCCAACGAATCAGCCTTGGCTTGGCATCCTTTTTACTCAACAGAAACTTAATGGCAGCATGATCAGTGTAAACTATACATTTGTTTCCCACCAAGTAAGCTCTGAACTTGTCAAAAGCATACACTACAGCCAAAAGCTCCTTTTCAGTGGTTGTGTATCTGGTTTGAGCATCATCAAGAGTCTTGCTTGCATAATATATAACATGAAGTGATTTTTCCTTTTTCTGCCCAAGCACTGCTCCTATTGCATAATCACTGGCATCACACATAAGAATAAATGGCAGTTTCCAATCTGGTGGTTGTACAATTGGAGCAGTAATTAAGGCTTCTTTGAGCTTGCAAAAAGATTCCATGCAATCATCTCCAAAGACAAAAGGTACATCATTGTTCAGCAGATTGGTCAATGGTTTTGCAATTTTGAGAAGTCCTTTATAAAGCGCCTGTAGAACCCTGCATGTCCTAAAAAACTTCTAATTCCCTTGACATTCACTAGAGGTGGCAACCGAGCTATTACTTCAACCTTTGCCTTGTCTACCTCAATGCCTCTGGCAGATACAAGGTGGCCAAGGACTATTCCTTCTCTTGCCAGGAAATGACACTTCTCCCAGTTCAATACCAGGTTGTGCTCCTTACAGCGCTGCAAAACAGTTTCAAGGTTCTTCAAGCAATCCTCAAAATCATGCCCATAAACTGTGAAGTCATCCATGAACACTTCCATGATTTTCTCTATCAGGTCACTGAAAATGGACATCATACACCTCTGAAAAGTTCCTGGTGCATTGCAAAGACCAAATGGGAGTCTTCTATATGCAAATGTGCCATAGGGACAAGTGAAGGTGGTTTTCTCTTGATCATTAGGATGTATAGGAATTTGCAGGAATCCTGAGTATCCATCCAAATAACAGAAATACTCATGGCAAGCCAATCTTTCTAACATTTGGTCTATGAAAGGAAGTGGGAAGTGATCTTTTCTGGTTGCCTTGTTGAGTTTTCTGTAATCAGTGCACATTCTCCACCCTGTAACAGTCCTTGTTGGAATTAGCTTCCCTTGATCATTTTCAACTACTGTCATTCCTCCTTTCTTTGGCACAATGTGTATTGGGCTCACCCATTCACTGTCTGAGATTGGGTATATGATATCTGCAGATAGTAGCTTCAAGATCTCCTTTTTCACCACTTCTTGCAGGGTAGGATTCAGTCTCCTTTGATGTTCCCTGGTTGGCCTACTTCCATCTTCTAGATAAATTCTATGAGTGCATTTATCTGAGCTTATTCCAATCATGTCTTCAATGGAGTATCCTATCACTGACTGGTATCTCCTTAGCACTTCCAACAAATCGTTCACTTGAACATCTGTAAGAGAAGCATTAGCAATTACTGGGAATTGTTTCTCTGAATCCAAGAATTGATATTTCAGGTGAGATGGCAGTTGTTTCATCTCTAATATTTTCTGAGGTTTTGCAATTATCTCACATTCAGAAGGCTCTTCTTCATTCACTTCAACTTGTGCCACTAAACTTGACTCTGCAGGAATCTCTTCATGAGAAAAGTCAATACATACCTCATCTGTTTGAGCAATTTCTTGGCTTCCTTGATACACTTCTTCAACACACTTCTCAATAACATCAAGATTGAAGCATTGCTCTGCTCCTTGTGGTATATGTGTCGGATGCTTCATATCAAAAATCACCTCTTCCTCTCCAAATTGGAGTTTAAGCTTAGCACCTTTCACATCAATGATTGCACCAGCAGTTGCAAGAAATGGTCGCCCTAGGATGACTGCTTCAGAATTGTCTTCTATTGCTAGGACAACAAAATCTACTAGATAAGCAAATCTGTCAACCATGATGGGTATATCATATAGCATTCCCACTGGGTGTCTAAAGGTTCTGTCTGCTAATTGCAAAGTCAAGGTAGCCGGTTGTAATTCTCCTAGAGACAGCATTTCACAAACTGAGAGTGGTAAGACACTCACTGAGGAACCCAAATCACAGAGGGCATTGAATCTCCTTGGTCCAACAATGCAAGGGATACAAAAACTTCCAGGATCATTTAATTTTTCTGGTAAATTGTTTTGAATAATGGCACTGCACCCTTTGTCATTGTCACTATTTGTGGTTCATCCAAGCTTCTCTTCTTGGTGATTAGTTCCTTGAAGAATTTTGCATACATAGGGATATGAGTCACCGCATCAAGGATAGGGATGGTAATCTATACTTCTTTCATCTTCTCAAGAAATTTTGCAAACTGCTTATCTTCCCTTGATTTGCCAAATCTCTCTGGAAATGGAACCTTGGGTACATTACAAGCTTCGGTGACTGACTTCCCTTTCTCTGCTCGCAATTTGGCTGAAGCTAGGTCTTGCTGTTCTGACTCATTTTTATCAATTGATTTCTCTGCTTGTGGAGCATTTACTTCTGGTATTCTAAGAGCTGGTGGTACATAAGCACTTGTAGCTGGCATGGTTGGAGTTGACAAAATTCCATCCTTTGTTGCCACCGGTGACACAGGTGTTACCTGTGACACAGCTGGTGTCTGTGGCACAGGTGCATGTACTGCCTGTGGCACAGTCGTTGCAACCTTGCCTGATCTTGTAGTTATGGCTCCGCAATGTCCTTTGGGATTTGCTTCAACCTGAGATGGAAGTTTGGTCTCTGTAGGGGCTTGCTGTTTATTTAAGACCATGGTTTCCATCATCATCTGAAGATAGTCTTTTATACCAGTGAGCTCAGTTTTCAGTTCTTTCACCTCTCTACTTGTCTCTTTCACTTCTCTCTCCAAGATTACATCTGATTGAGCATTCAGCTGCCTATGCTGCTGGAACGCTGGTGGTTGAGGTTTGAAGTTCTGATTTGATGCATTCGATGAAAATACAGATGTGCTTTGGTTGTTGTTCCTATAGGACAAGTTTGGATGCTGCCTCCACTGAGGATTGTAGCTCTGAGAAAATGGCCCTTGTCCTTGTGCATAGTTCACTTCTGAGATGGGTTGGACTGAGGACTCTGCAGTAGGAAGGTATGAGCACTCTCCATTCAAATGTCCTTGAATCCCACACACATTACAAACTGGAGCTGACTGTGCTGGTTGAGGAACTACTCCAGCTGACTGAATTGATGAATGCTGGCTTGCATTTGTGCCATTGATTGGGTTAGGCTATTTATCTTGGCCATCAAGGCATCCTGAGGGTCCAGCTGATACATTCCTGGCTTCTGTGGTGGGACTACCCTTTCACTTGACCATTGCACATGATGTGTGGCTATGCTCTCAATGAGTGTGAATGCTTCATTAAGTGTCTTGTTCATTATCTCTCCTCCTGCAGAAGAATCAACAAATGATCTGGTCTGAGGTGTCAATCCCTTATAAAATGTCTGCAGAACAAGTCATCTTTCCAATCCATGATGAGGGCACATTCTGATTAAATTCTGATATCTGTTCCAAGCATCAAACAGGCTTTCCCCATCAAACTGCATGAAACTTGTGATCTGATCTCTGTAAGCTGCTGCTCTCATTGGTGGGAAATACTTCTAAAAGAAGCTTGCAACAAATGGTCCCACGAATCCTTCTGACTTGCAGGGAGAGTATGCAGCCATACCTTTGCTGAATCACGCAAAGAGAATGGGAACAATTACAACCTGATAGATTCTGGTGGAACTCCATTGATCTTCATTGTGTTGCAATACTCCAAAAAATGAGTGATATGCTCATGAGGATCTTCCAAAGCTGAGCCACCAAATCTTGACTGCTGCACCATGGTGATGAGAGCTGGCTTTAACTCAAAATTGTTTGCTTGTATAGTAGGCTGAATAACATTGGCTGCAGCACTCTGATGATTAGGAATCCAGAGGTCTCTGAGAAGAGGTTCTGCCATTTCTTTCTTCTTTGCTGCTCTTAGCTCTTCTCTGATTTCTGCAAGTGTCTTCTCAGCTCAGATTCTCTCAACAAAGGGTTTCCTCTTCCACTTGTGTGCATTCAACAACAGCCTGCAATCAGGAAGATTGGCCTTATCTGCTCTTAAAGCACAGCTACACGTGTTAGGGGTTAGTTTCCTAATAAGCCGAAGCAAAAGTAAACGACATGGAAACACAGAAAATAGGAACTTAATTGAAAAATCTACTACTACAGCTTAGTCTGTGATACTAATGCCCAACAACTATAGACAATCCCCGGCAACGGCGCCAAAATGATCTCTTGCTGTATAGCAGTGTCGTTCTCTCCACAGGGATTGAAGTATTGTTATCAAGCAGGTTCTCAAAGCTAAGCTAACAAGATGGTTTTGATGATATTTCCTAAGTCTAACAATTAATCTGACAGAACAACAAGCAATATGACTAAGACTGGGATAGAAGTTGGGTCACAGCAAAAGGGAAGCAAGGAAACAAGACTGGGAAAGATGAGTACAGATCACAGCAGGTAATAAGAATGGGAAAGAAATATATCGCAATAAGCAAGCAAGGAAATAAGATTGGGAAAGAGTAATTCTCAGGTTGTATTACAGAGCTAAGCAAGAAGGGAAATAGACTGGGAAGAGTTGTTCACAGATTACAGATCGCAGCAAAAGAAGCAGAGAAACTAGACTGGGAAAGAAGTTGTTCACAGATTACAGATCGCAGCAAAAGAAGCAGAGAAACTAGACTGGGAAAGAAGTTGTTCACAGATTACAGATCGCAGCAAAAGAAGCAGAGAAACTAGACTGGGAAAGAAGTTGTTTCTGGCCAAGTTTCCTTCTCTCCTTTGTTGCCCTGTGGCAGGACTCTCTCCAACCACCCCCCTCTCTCGGATCTGGAGTCTCCTTTTATATCCTGAAAACTTTGCACTTTATCCCTTCAGGCTCTTTTCTTTCCATTGAAGGCCTGTGTCACCTGGCTGTGACACAGGTGGCTGAAAAAGTTGTAAGCTTTGCGATCTCGAGAGTGGCTGTGTCGACTGGCTGTGACACCGGTGATCGACACAGCTGGTGACTTGAAGCATGCCTGTGTCAGCTGGCTGTGACACAGGTGACTAGGACAGTTGTGGACTTGTAATCCTGGAGCTTCTGTTGGTGGTGACACAGCTACTTGAGACAGCTACTGTCTCGCTTGGCCTGAGTCCGCCTGCTGTGGCACAGCTGGTTGACACAGCTGCTGCCTTGAACTCTTAAGAGCCTCCTGTTTGCTGTCCTTTGTCGAAGAATTGTGCGCCTAGTCGCGCTTATCTGCAAAATTATTGTGCAGCCAGTAAAAGTGTCTATGTGAAGATCTTTTGCTCTTAAACAACAAGAATTGAGCCAAAAGCAATCAAGATTAATGACGATAAACAACTGAATTAGCCCAAGAAAATGATACAAATTAGTGTTTATCACTAATGCGTGAAGCTGAAGACCGGCCCATCTGTCAGCAACGCAGCTGGTGGACACAATGCAAAACTACTACCAATCCAAGCCACGTGTCAAGCTGCGATTGGACTAAAATCAGCCCACCGAGCCTCACGTTGCTTGCTTTTAGCCCCCCTTTGCATGTTAGATAGATATAAGTAACAAATTCGAAATATGAGAAAGTGTGTTTTCATCTCTCAAGACTCAGTGCAGGTTACATCATACTCTAAAATTAGATAAAATGCATCTCTTAGCTCTTAAAACCGAGTAGAATGCCTCCTAAAACCATTCTTAAGTGGTCTTGACCATTTTAAAACGGGTTTATGTGACGTGGTGCCTACATGGCTGTCACGCCTCCACGTCATCAAAAAGTTGGATAATAAATTTTTTAAAATATATCATGAGAATTTTGGGAAAAATCATTTTTTTTCGAGTTTGAAAACAAAAGTTTCAAAATGAAAAAACCAACCAAACCCTTTTCACTTCTGAATTTTTGAGAAAAATAGGAATTTTTGAAAAGAAGAGTTGACAGACAATTACAAAAAGATAGATTTCATATTTTGATTTTCTGAAAACGAAGTCGATTTGTTTTTTGAAAATTTTCAAAAGTAGTGGAAAAAATAAAAATTGTTGTAATTATATTTTGAAAATTTAAAAAATTTGAATTTTTTTAAATCTAAATTTTTAGATGACATGCCACCCACATGGGCTCCATGTCACCTAAAACCACTTTGAAAAAGTCAAAACCACTTTAGAATGGTCCAAGGGAGGTATTCTACCCGGTTCTGAGAGTTAAGGGTTAGTTTTGCCTGGTTTTAGAGTGTAAGAGAATAATATGTATTTGATTAATAGTTGAAGAGTGAAAAACATATTTTCTCCTTCAATACAATGATGCACTTGAGGTGTATTGAAGATTATATCTAATTATGACCCCTAGTATTAGTTCGTGGTTGTGGAGTAATTATATAACTTAACCAAACACTTGTATATACTCTCTTACATAGATAAACTTTTAAACAAGACTAATCCAGTGTGTGAGTGTGCCACTGGATTACCGGTGAACCTATTTCTTTGTACTCCCTTCATCTGGATATACAAGACATATTTTGATTGATTAAGATACAACTTTGACCAACAATTACTCTATTAATATGTAATTTATGTGATATAAAATTGCTATCATTAGATTTGTATTCAAAATTACTTACTTATGATTGTGATTTTGTATCATATAAACCATATAATAATGGAGTAATTATTATTTAAATCCTTATGTTACATAATCAAAATACGCTTTATAAAACTAAATGGAGAGAGTATTCAGTAGCATTACGTTTGATTGTATGGAGTACGAAGGTGCCATGTGTACCATTGATCTCCATGTCGTTATTTTCATAAGAGTAGTCATGAACAAAAAGCTCGGCGAAAGTGTTTACCTACGAAAGTTGACACATGCTATGTATCTAGCTACACTACTAAAGAAATTCATATCAAGTAGTTCATAAAAACCATTTAGGATGAGGCTTATTTTAGAAGGTTTTTGATAAAGTTCACATTTAAATGATTAATTTTTGAAGCCATCAAGGATAAGTAGGACATCCCACCATCGGTCACTGAAAAATTGTCTCGGATATAGTCTAGAATATATCCCAAACGGTTTTAAACAGCTAACCGTCTACAATCGGTCTGGCCCATAAAGGCCCATTAAGCCGATGTATATATATAGTGGCTCTAACCCTAACATTGTCTGCTTAAGCTCTCGGCGCACCTCCTTCCCATCGTGGTGCCGCACTAGCTACCCTCTCCTCCCAAATCTCAAGTCCTCTCTCATGTTGCCCTTCCTCGCCCCCCCCATCTCTCCACAACCGTTGCCATCTCTTGTGCACCTACGACCCACTACCACCTCCTCGTTCTTCGACAGACAGCCGCCATGCCTCCTCTCAGTCCTCCAACGTTGGGCAGGCGTACCTCCCCTGAACTCCGACGATCGCGTCTCTTTCTCGAGCTCCGACGACTGGCAGGTGGGCCTCCTCCGCGAGCTCCAATGATCTCTGCAGCGCCTCCTCCCTGAGCTCCGATGGCCAATAGGTGCACCTCCTCCACGAACTCTGATAGCCTCCATGGCCACGCCTCCCTGACGGCTCAAGAATCGTCTGAGATGAGAACCTCATATTCCAGAGACACAATCCTAGACTGTTGAGGGAGGGGTCCCCGTGCGCCCCGAACGCCACGAGTGACGGTAAGGCATGTATACCTACTGCGAGCTCACGACTAACTCTTTTGCAGACATAAGACGCGGGGTACGAGCGCAGGTGCAGACGCGGGTGCAAGCGCGGGTGCAGACGCGGGTGCAAGCGCAGGTGCAGACGCGGGTGCAAGCGCAGGTGCAGACGCGGGGTACAAGCGCAGGTGCAGACGCGGGTGCAAGCGCAGGTGCAGACGCGGGTGCAAGCGCAGGTGTAGAAGCGGGGTATGGGCACCCCGGGGGCGGGACCCCACCATGTGACGTACCGTACGGCATGTCGTACCGGACGTCACGTAGATGCTAGGGCATATGCTTCCGCGGGTGGTGTGTAAATGACCTGTGTACCCCTGTCCGTACGGTGGACCGGGGGTAAGACCGTAACCTGCCTAGGGGCAGAATTGTAATCCGGCCATGTTCTCCCTGAGGCCTATAAATAGGGGAGCACCCCCCAGGTTGGGGGTACGGAATACAAGTTACACTCACTTCTCAACTCGCCCAAATTTTCACCAAGTGTTGGTTCGCTGCTGCGCGCCCTGTCGCGCTACCCCCTGCGCACACCCGGGTGACCCAGCACTCAACCGGGGGTGCCTCAAGTTCACTGTCCGGCCGCGTAGTCGACGACAGTTGGCGCCGTCCGTGGGGATCGCAGACGAGAAGTCACGTGCAGCGCAGCAGCGAGCGCAACGAGATCATGCCTCCCAAGGCGAAGAGAAGCACCAAGAGGAAGCCCGCGGGCGGCTCGGCGGTGAGAGCTGCGTCCGCGAGGACCCAAGCACGCGCGCCCGAGTCGGGCGAGACTTCGACGCGCGCGGAACCCGCCTCGCAGGTCGCCTCTGCGGAGGGTGTCGTCGGAGCCAGCACCGCGCAAGGGGCTCCCCCAGCGGCACCGCGGAGGATGGCCACTCGCTCCCTGACGGGCGCCGGGGACCCCTCGGGTGTCATCGACGGTCGCCCAGACCCTCCCGCCCCCCGCTCCCGCAGCGACGACGGCTCCGGAAGCGATTGACGACCTACGCCGGCAGGCCGAAGAGGCAACTCAGCGTGCGGAGGAGCTTCGCGAACGTCTGCGCGCAACCGAGCGCGACGTCCTCCGTGCGACGGCCCAGACCATGCACATCGCCGACCTCTACCGCGCGCAGCTCGAAGCAACCCAAGCACTCGCCGCCCCGCCGCCAAACCCAGAGACACCAGCAGCGGACGAGCTCCACCGTCAACAGAGCGACGCGCGTGCCACAGCGCGCGCCAGCATCCGCCCCCCAAGCTCCGTCGACCAAGATGTCGAGGCACTCCGAGCCACCATCCAGCAGAATCAAGAGGCGGCGTATGCGGCCCTGTACGGCCATGCGGCTGGCACAAGCGCGCAGGGGCTCGGCGACCCTGCGCAGCGCGCTGGTAAAGCGCTCTTCGCCCAGTCGCCCGCCCATCGCCCATCCCGCAAGCATCCTGCGAAGTCCAACGCCAACCCGCTGAAGTTATCGACCTCACCAACAGCTCTAGTCCGCTCAGCCCAGGGATACTGGCGGTCCCTTTTCCACCAAAGTTCCGCCCGGCGGACCTGCCAAAGTTCTCCGGTCACTCTGACCCAGTGCAATACACACGGGTGTACGAAGCCGCGGTGATGGCCGCAGGAGGAGGCGAAGCTGTGATGGCTTGGAGCTTGCTCCTCGCCCTCACGGGGACAGCACAAGCATGGTACCTTGGACTGCCGCCGCGCACCGTATACTCATGGGAGCACCTCCGGGATAAGCTGCACAGCCATTTCCAAGGGTACCGCAACAAGGAGATGACATCGATCGACTTGAACAACCTCCGGCAGCGCCCGGGAGAAACAATCATGGCATTCCAGCGGCGTTTCTCGGAGGTCCAGTGCCAAGTTAGCGGGGTCACCGAGCAAACCATCTGCGAAGCGGCTCGGCGCGCGATCACAAATGAAGCCTTGGCGGACAAGTTGGAGAAAAAGCGCCCAAGCAGGGTGCAGGAGCTCTACGACATCATGCGCGTATACGCTCGCATCGAAGAAGGGCAGATGCTAAGGAAGGCGGAGGCGCGCGCGGCAGCGTCGCCGCGGGTGCAGGAGGCGGAGCGGCGCGACAAGCGTCGTCAGCGCCCGCGGGACATCTATCACGTTTCCACCCGTGATCATCCCCCGGCTGGCCGCCCCGGCTACGACGAAGACCAAGACCCCCCCGCGCGGTTCGGGGTCAGGAAGGAAGGCGTCCCGGTGCTGTCAACGGTCCGCGGGGCAATCCCCCACCGTGCAACCACCCACGCGCCGGTGCCCGCGACATCCAGCCAGAGCGCTACTGCCATGTCCACCGCGTCAACACCCATTGGACCGCCGAGTGTGACCTGGTCACTCAACTGCGACATAACCTGCCTGACAGGCGCAATCACCACAACCAAGCACTGCGGGAAGCCACACCACCTCTGCCTCCGCCACCCCCACGTCGACCGCCGGCCCAAAACGGCGGCGAGCCTCGCCGTGTCGTCCATGCTATCACTGGGGGAAGCGCGCATACCTTCCCGTCCAAGCGGCAAAGGAAAGCCTATGCGCGGCGCGTCCAGCAAATCGCGTCATACCCGCCCACCGAGCTGCCGCCTTGGGCGCTCATCCCGGTGTCCTTCGGGCCAGAAGACTCCGCCGGCGTGGTCCTTCCTCATCACGATGCTCTCGTCGTCTCGGCGATCATCTCTGACATCGAGATACGCCGCGTCTTCATCGATGGGGGGAGTTCAGCGGACATCCTCTTCGCCTCGGCGCTGGAGGCCATGGGCATCCCGAGGGTGGTGTTGCAATCCCCCGGAGTTCCCCTCCTCGACTTTGGCGGAGAACCTATTGCCGCTCTCGGGAGGATCGAGTTGTCGGTCACGTTCCGCAATGACCTATGCGAGTGTACCGAGAACATACTCTTCGACGTGGTGGACATACCCTACCAATACAACGCCATCCTTGGCCGCGTCACCCTCAACAAGTTCGGAGCAATCTCTCATCACGCATTCTTGTGCATGAAGATACCAACTCAAGCAGGCGTCATCACTGTTCGCGGGGACCAAGGCCTGTCAAGAAGAATAGAAGAAACCACCACGGCGGCAATCAAGTACGTTCATGACGTCGCCGCGGCACGCACACCAGGGGCTGCCCCGCGCGTCTCGTCTACCCCTCCGGCGATCGCGCCGCATCAGGAGGTCACCATGCATGAAGGGCTGGGGGAGCCCATGCCGCCCATCATACCGGAGTCTGGGTGGTGGGTCCCTAAGCCAAAACCTGACGGCGAAACCAAGGCAGTCCCCTTGTCCCCGGACACGCCAATGAAGACCGTGCTCCTCGGGGCGAATCTCCCCCCCCGTGGTCAAGGACGCCCTGTTGAGTACCCTCCGTGCGAACAAGGACATCTTCGCATGGGAGCACGAAGACCTGCCAGGCGTCCCCCGTAGCATCATCGAGCATCGCCTCATGGTGCGCCCCGACGCGCGCCCCGTAAAGCAACGTCTCCGCAAGATGTCTACGGATCGCCAAGCCGCAGCGCGGGAGCAGGTGGACAAGCTCCTCGCTGCCGGGGTGATACGTGAGGTCATGCATCCAGAATGGCTTGCCAACCCTGTCCTCGTCAAGAAGGCTAACGGCCAATGGCGCATGTGCGTCGACTGCACCAACCTTAACCGGGCATGTCCGAAGGACGACTTCCCCTTACCACGCATCGACCAGCTGGTCGACGCCACGTCCGGCTGCGACCTCATGAGCTTCCTGGACGCTTACTCTGGCTATCACCAAGTGTGGATGGCTAGGGAGGACGAAGAAAAGACAAGCTTCATCACCCCAAGCGGAACCTTCTGCTATGTGCGCATGCAGTTTGGTCTCAAGAACGCGGGTGTGACATTCGCAAGACTTGTGCACAAGACACTGTCAAGTCAGCTGGGAAGGAACGTCGAAGCATATGTCGACGATGTGGTGGTGAAGAGCATCATGGCACAAGACCATGCGAATGACCTCGAAGAGACATTCTGCAACCTCCGCCGCTCGGGCATGAAGCTCAACCCCGAGAAATGTGTCTTCGGTGTACAAGCCGGGAAGCTCCTGGGCTTCCTTGTTTCCAAAAGAGACATCGAAGCCAACCCCAAGAAGATAGACGCCATACTCTAAATGAAGCCCCCAACCACCGTGAAAGCAGTGCAGCGGCTGATGGGCCGTCTCGCTGCCCTTGGGCGGTTCGTCTCGCGCTCAGCGGAGAAGGGGCTCCCATTCTTCAAAGCACTCCGCGCGTCCGACAAGTTCGAATGGACAGCAGAGAGCCAGCTTGCGTTCGACAGCCTGAATGCATACCTATCCTCCCCACCATTGTTGCAGAGTCCGCAAGCAGGCGACGTGTTGCTCCTTTACCTGGCAGCAACCCCGGTTGCAGTCAGCGCCGTTTTGGTGAAGGAAGCGGATCAACGCCAACACCCAGTTTACTATGTGTCTGAGTCCCTACAAGGCGCCCGCACGCGCTATACGGAGTTGGAGAAACTCGCTTATGCACTCCTCATGGCATCGCGCAAGCTGCGTCACTACTTCCTTGCTCATTCCATCCGTGTCCCTTCATCGTACCCAATCGGAGAAATGCGGCGCAACAAGGAAGCGTCGGGCCGTGTCGGCAAGTGGGCTGCGGAGCTGGCTCCTTTCTCCATTGAGTTCCCCCCAAGGACAGCAATCAAGTCTCAAGTCCTAGCGGACTTTGTGGCGGAATGGACGCCACCCACCGCGCCGGCGTCATGCACAGGAGGTGCACCATTGTGGACGGTGTACGTGGATGGGTCTTGGTGCGCGGATGGTGCGGGCGCAGGAGCGGTGCTCGAGTCCCCGGAAGGCGCCCGTACTAAGTACTCTGCTCGCTTGGACTTCAAAGCCACGAACAATGTGGCTGAGTATGAAGCACTGCTATTGGGACTGCGCAAGGCACGCGCGGTAGGCGCCCGTCGCATCGTCGTCAAAAGTGACTCGCAGCTCATCGCGGGACACGTGGACAAGAGTTACCAAGCCAAAGACCCGGAGATGGTCAGGTACCTGGCGCTCGCGCGAGCCATGGAGAAACACTTCCTCGGCATCACTGTGTGGAGCATCCCGCGCGTGGAGAACACCGAAGCTGACGCCTTAGCCCGTGCAGCCAGTACCATGACGGATATGCCCGCCGCTGCATTCTTCGAGGTCCTACAAGCTCCCGCCACCAAAGACTTACCCGAGATACACATCATTGGAGAACAGGATTGGAGGGCCCCTATCTTCAGTTACCTTCACGACAAAGTCGAGCCTGATGACCCCGTGGCGGCGCGTCAGCTCAAAGCGCGCGCCAGGGGCTTTGTCATACACAACGACATGCTGTACAAGCGCGGCGTCTGCGCCCTGTTCCTCAAGTGCATCTCAAAGGAGGAAGGAGCGACATTGCTCGCTGACATACACCAGGGGCTCTGCGGCTCTCACCTCGCCGCTAGGTCTTTGGTTGGCAAAGCCTATCGGCAAGGATTCTACTGGCCGGCCGCGCTGCCCGACGCAGAGAGCCTCATGAAGACGTGTCCCGCATGTCAGTGGATGGGCAAGGGAACCAACAGGCCTGCACACGAGTTGCAACCTATCCCCCCGTCTTGGCCGCTTGCACGGTGGGGCGTCGACCTGGTCGGGCCGTTCAAGACCGCGTGCCACGGCACCAAGTTCGTCGTAGTCACTGTCGACTACTTTTCTAAGTGGTTCGAGGCTGAACCCTTATCCAAGATAACCTCCGCCTCTGTCCAGAAGTTTGTATGGAAGACACTCGTCTGCAGGTTCGGGGTACCGCGTGAGCTCACTGTGGACAATGGTACCCAGTTCGACGCCACTACCTTCAGGGCCTTCTGCACTGGCCTCGGCATCACGTTATGCTTTGCATCCGTGGCCAACCTGAAGGCGAATGGGGCCGTGGAAAGAGCTAATGGCATACTTCTTGCAGGTCTGCGCACGCGTTTGTTCGGTTTGCCTGGCGGGACATGGGCAAACGAGCTACCCAGCGTGCTCTGGTCCACCCGCACGACGGCCAGCCGCGCCACCGGCTACACCCCGTTCAAGCTGCTGTTCGGTGACGAAGCCGTCACCCCGGAGGAAATCAAGCTCGCCTCACTTCGCATCTCCAGCCCAGCAGATGACGAAGTCCGCGAGGCCGCCGTGGAAGGAGTCGACGCCATTCGCGCGCAAGCAGCACGAAACATTGAGCGATACCAGGCATCCATGGCTAAGGCATACAACAAGACGGTGCATCACCGCCCGATCGAAGCAGGCGATTGGGTACTCAAGCGCAAGGCGAACCCCGAAGGCGATGGCAAGCTCAGTTCCAAATGGGAAGGCCCCTACGAAGTCGTCAGTTCTACGCGCCCGTCTTCCTTCCGTCTCCGCAGCCTCGACGGCGTCCTTCTAAAGCACAGCTGGAACGCCGACAACCTCCTCAAATATTATGTCTAAGTCACATGACGGCTCGTTCTGCGTTCATTTCTGTTGTCCCCACCTTTTTGATGTGCCTGTACTTTTAACGCCCTCCCAAGGGTTATTGTAATCGCCATGCTACTCTGTTATGCTAATGCGTAGCCCCAATGAATCATATGATGTCTACCTCTGCTTATTCATTGCAGCACTGCGCCACGCCCTTCGCCGCGTCCGTCCGCGTGGTAACATCCCGCCGCGGCGCGCGCCCTTTGCCCCGGCATACCGCGAAGTAACATCCCGCCGCGGCGCGCGCACTTCGCCCCGGCATACCGCGAAGTAACATCCTGCAAGCCCGGCAGTGCCCTTCGCCGCATCCGCCCGCGTGGTAACATCCCACCGCGGCGCGCGCACTTCGCCCCGACATACCGCGAAGTAACATCCCGCGAGCCCGGCAGCGCCCTTCGCCGCGTCCGCCCGCGTGGTAACATCCCGCCGCGGCGCGCGCACTTCGCCCCGGCATACCGCGAAGTAACATCCCGCGAGCCCGGCAGCGCCCTTCACCGCGTCCGCCCGCGTGGTAACATCCCGCCGCGGCGCGCGCACTTCACCCCGGCATACCGCGAAGTAACATCCCGCGAGCCCGGCAGCGCCCTTCGCCGTGTCCGCCCGCGTGGTAACATCCCGCCGCGGTGCGCGCCCTTCGCCCCGGCATACCGCGAAGTAACATCCCGCGAGCCCGGCAGCGCCCTTCGCCGCGTCCGCCCGTGTGGCGCCCCCGGTTTTAAGGCCGGAAACGCTTCTGTGATTACTGTACCGGTCCCTGGAACTGTAGCCGGTACACACAAGAACTTGATAACGTCGACATACATTACCGATTATTTTACAATACAATCCGTTAAAGTCTTCAACATAATATGGCCTATTGGCCGAATTCAAAGTCTTGCAGCGGAAATACATAAAGATACGTAGATAAACCCATCAATATGCCAACCTCACAGGCAACTGACTGGGGAAACGCCCTAGCCCTCAAAGTCGGAATCCTCCTCGTCGGAGCAGAACTCTTCTTCTTCTTCTGGCCACATCAACAAGCCAGGTGAGTACATTGAATGTACTCGCAAGCTATTCCCACAGGAAGGAGTATACGGAATAATTCATGCGGGAAATATAACAAGGAATAGCTCTACTCTAAGCTGATCAATGTGCGGAAAAGCAGTGCGTAATTTAAATACCTGAATAGTAGATTCAAAAGCACTTTAGTAAAACAGTTGAAAGTAAAATGAACAGAATCCTCCCGAGGTAGACCCGGCTACCTCCTTACAATCCTCGAGACAGCTCAGACCATATTACCCCGGGCAATATGTCTAGCTTCTCGGTTCAACGCTCTCCTGACACTATCCCGGATAGCTCAGCGAGTGCCCCTGGCTCAGCCCGTGGTATCCCGGATAACACGGCTAGCCTACTCCTCCGGCAATTCCTTGCTACCAACCTGTAGCGTAAATTGCCCTCTGTGGACACATCATGCCCACGTCCTTAATCCCTTTCCCATGCTTTCGCAAACAAACCTTGTCTAACCAGTGTGTGGCCTTGCCAGTTCATGTCCATAACCGAGGACGCGGCTATCCGAATAGTTTTTAACACTCTGCAGAGGTTGTACGGCTTTACCCACAAGATGTAATTTCACCCCTAATGCCGAGCGCTAACAGATACACTACACAGAGTGTATTGGCAGGGTGGTTACAACGAGACCTTCGCCCGCTTCCATACCAGAGTTGGACCCGCTAGGTGGTTGACCCACTTCTGCGTCCCGGACCAAAAATGGGACTCCCCACCTTTGTGTCGATCAACACCCAAACGCTACGCGGCAGTGGATCTCTAGGACTTTCAAGCACCTAGCACTAACTCCCTACTTCCCACGGGTCCAAACCCTAATACTTGCCGGGGTACTAAGCTAAGTCCTTCCCATAAAGGACATGTGGACGCACGGTGGTGGAACTGGTTTAGCGGCACTTCGGCTCGGTCCTTAACTGATTCGAGTAGGACTCCAATTCCCGACCCCATGTCGTCCCGGACGACATGGCTCCATCCGATGTTCTACATCCCCAAACATCTCTTAACATTCCTACCCGAATCGAAATCATCTCCTCTTTTCTTTTGGTTTTTTGATAATCCTTTATTTGAAAGTCTCCTCGGACAGCATATGCCATCCGAGGGTTTGTATCCCCATGTCCCAACGGGACGAGTAAAAACTTGGGTTTTGACTATAGCAGTGCTAAGCTTGGTTAACACCTATAACCTTATTTATTCGACGGTCGCGGACGACCGGTAGTTATACCTAGGGTTACAATGAAGGATATTCGGACCTAGGTATCGTGCAACTAATGGGCGTAGCTATTTCTTCATAAAATAACGGTATTAAACACATAGCATGCAGAGTTCGTAAACAAAATATCCATAACTTTGCATATATGGGATATCGACATGATCAAAGTGGGAATGCTTGCCTGGCAGATCCTGTTCCTGTTCTGAACGCGGGGTGATGCCGGATCTTCCTGACGCACGTACGTCGCTCTGTCAACTACGCGCCGAAAGAACATCGAATAAGAGGGAAAGTCCAAATAACTCCAATCAGAACGAAATGACATGCATGCTCGAGAGAAAATAACGGTGTTAGGGTTAAGTTAGGGTTTAGGACTTCGATCGATCGATTCCCGATTAATCCAAGTGTTTGTTAAATTAAATGTAGCTGTGCGGAATTTGGAATGAGTGTATATGTAGGTTTCAATTATTGGTAGAGTTCCGCTGATCTAGGGTTTAGGTTTACGAGCATAATTAAACATTCCGAGAGTTGGGCATGTGTAAGTATATCACATAAAATGATAGGACTTTAGAAGAACGAAATTTGTGCTCTTAATGCTTTGCTTCTAAACTAACTTCTCTATTGAGCTACTAATATCTTATAACACTGGGTGAAGGAATTATTTTGGCTGCTTGGAAAGACGATGCATATACAATATATATGTTGATTTTTAAAAGAGTTAAAAGAAAAAACCCTAACTTAATCTTCTTCCTTTGCTAATTGAACACATAATACATACTTGAATTGTTTTGAACTAAGAGGTTATACCATACTCAGGGGTTCTGGAATGGTGTTGGAAGTTGATAGAAACAAACAGATTAGCCCTAAACCTAATGAATCAAAATAAAAACGATTTAGGTTTAAAGGAACTCGGTTTCCAGAGTAGATTACGTTTTCCTCACAGGCTAAATACGTTTTCCAGCTACCAAAGCGGAGATTACCGAAGGGCGCCTTCCCTCAATGCGATAAATGGGCTGCCCGGCCCAAAACGGGCTGCTTACCCCTGTTGCTTGCCGCTGTCGGCGCTCGGACAGGGTAGCGGGGTTTGCGGTGGCGGCGGCGGGTGCGGAAGTTGGCGGCGGTCGTGGCGGTCGAAGCGGTCGGCCGGTGGCGGTTGCGAGCTGGTCGGGACGGCGGCGGTTGCGAGCTGGTCGGGACGGCGGCGGTTGCGAGCTGGTCGGGACGGCGGTTGGTGGTTGAGGCGGTTGGGAGCTGGTCGGGAGGCAGTTAGGGATGTCGGCCGGCGAGCTTAGGGTTTCCTGGGGATCTCTCGGATGCGATTTTTAGCTCGATGCTTGGGCGTTGAGCTTGGGACAAGGGCCAGTTAGGGGAAAGTTTGGGCGGCTCAGGTGCTGGTGATGGAGCTCGCTCGGGAAAGGGGAGATGCTCGGCTGGTGGTTTGGGTGGTTGAAGCAGTTGGCTGTTGAGGTGGTCGGAGGCCGGCGGTTGGGACTTCGGTAAGCTCTCAGCTCTTGCTCGATTTGGGGAAAAAAAGGGTACTTGGCTTGTGCTGGTCGTGTGCTTGGTGAGAAGGCTGAAGCTTGGCCGTCCTTTTATAGCCGGCGGCGAGCTCAGCTGGGTGCTGCTGTTTGCTACACTGCCGGCGATGGGAAGGGAGCTGACCGGCTGCAGGAGGTGGGAGCAACCGTGGCGTGCAACGGCAGAGCAAGGACGGCGAGGTGACTCTGTTGGCTGCTACTCCTCGTCGGTGGTGAAATGGAACCTGCTGTCCAAGGCAAGGTTGACGGGAGGTAGGGGAAGGTCGATGAGGAAGCTGACTGGCGAGCAGTGCTCCTGCCTGGCTGGTTTGCACGGTGAACCTTCGCCGCGTGGTGCTAGACGTGTACTGGCCTAGGAAAGTTTGCTGTTCAATGGTACTGCGGTTTGGCACTGGTGGGACTGAAACGTGCATGCAAGAACTTGAGCATTCCAAGGGAAAAGTGATGTGGCTCAGGTGTCACTCCCTGCCACTGGTGCTAGAGGAAGCATGTCCATCCAATGGGAAGAATTAGGCACCGACGGTACTTCGCGCACTATGGCTTCGTGAGTATCAGTGCATGGCAAGACTTGGAGTCCAGTAGGAGGTGACTGGATATTGAAGCGTGTGGCTTTAAACTTGAGGCACTGCTAAGGAAAATCCTCACGAGGCTGTCGGTAGGTTTTAGTTGTAGGTCAGCTACGCCTTGACGCAACGGTAAAATTTGATCTAGGTGCTCGACCGCGGTTAGCCCAAATTTCTACACTGCGCATGCCCATGTTCTTGAACCGGGTCCTATTATTTTATGTCGTAACTGGGTTTAATATATAGCCAAGGGGTTCCACAGTTTATTTCATGATTTTTGGAGGGGCCGAGGGACGTTAGATTCCGCGCTTAGGGCTTCCGGAGAAATTGGTTTAAAAAGGGGCGGGGAGGAATTGGGGCTGGAATTAGGGTTCCGGTTGCGCTGCAAGGGTGGGGGAGTATACGGGATCCACGGTAGGTCTTCCGACTCGGCTCAGGGATAATCGGCGGCGAGGTACCGTAAGTGCTCCGGTGGATACGGCGCGTGTCGTTTTATGATATCTGTCGTATTAGGGTTTTATCGGCTGGAGTGCGTGTGTGCGGGTTTTCGACGTATTGAATTTGTTTAATGCGGATACCCTAATTTACATGCGATGATAAGCTTGAAAACAAGGTCAGGAAAATCTGGGCATGACAGCCCACGTGGTAACATCCCGCCGCGGCGCGCGCACTTCGCCCCGGCATACCGCGAAGTAACATCCCGCGAGCCCGGTAGCGCCCTTCGCCGCGTCCGCCCGCGTGGTAACATCCCGCCGCGGCGCGCGCACTTCGCCCCGGCATACCGCGAAGTAACATCCCGCGAGCCCGGCAGCGCCCTTTGCCGCGTCCGCCTGCGTGGTAACATCCCGCCGCGGCGCGCGCACTTCGCCCCGGCATCTCGGTGCCAAATTTGCTGGCCACCGACACGTCAATTAGATTAGCGATTTCATCAGAACAAGTCAGTTTACTTACTTCGGGTTTGGGCGCAGGAGGCAGACTCGGCACGACTACCTTTTTGATGACGCCGTTTCTCGTCTTCTGGTAGCCGGCCAACTTTTGCCGGAGTCGCTCCGCCTGCTCCTCTTCGAGTTGTCGTTCGATTTCTCGCCGTTCATCTTCAGATAAGTCGTCGAGCGTGACAGCGATGATATTCTCTGAGTTGACGATGCTTCCGTCTTTGGAGTCGGGATTCATCGTGTAATCTTCGCTTCTGTCCCCAGCGGAGTCGCCAATTGTGTTCGCACGAAATTGGATCCGTGAAACACCTAGGTAAAGTGGAGTCGCCAACCGCACTTACGTGTGCGATAAACGGATGCTTTTCGAGCAAAGCAACAAAGGATAACTATCGTACTTACGCGTACGACGAGCGATTGCTTTCCGAGCAAAGCAACAAAGATCTACTGCTAAGAAAAGATAAAAGATAAAAGGTAAAAGATTGATTTGATCGATTGTTGGATAATTCAATCGGCCGTCACCTTTTACATATTTATAGGGCGGCTGGTCTTCCCGTAGGAGATCTGGACTCCTAATCCTAATTGATTACAGATATACAATCTTTCCTTATTTAAAAGGATCCTGATCTATTATGCATATAACTTTCCACCGCTCAGGACTCCTTCCCGGGTACGAGGCATCTTTCCATACGAACCGAAAGTCTTTCCGAATTCGTGATCAATTCCTTCCTTAAGTCTCCGTGTCGGATACGCCTTGGTGACTCGTCGGGTTGATCTAATTGCATCGCGACTTGATTCTGCTGGGACTCGACTCCGTCTGACTTGTGCCTTCTCGGGGTTCGAAGCACTCGGGAACATCAGCACTCGGGGACGCCAGTACTCAGGGACACGGGCTCGGGTGCTCGGTACTCGGATGTGCTGGCACTCGGAATTACCAATGTCCGGGACTACTAGTACTCGGGAACACGAGTACGAGTGCTCGGGGTCGATGACGCTCGGGGTCGATGACGCTCGGGGTTGCGAGTGCTCGGGGTCGCGAGTGCTCGGGGTCGCCACTGTTGAATGTCCAGAAGTAACGCTCGTGGCTTGATGACGTAGCACTCGGGACGTTGGCGCTCGGGGACACCTCCGGCTGCTAGGGTCTTCAATAGATTTCTGCGAACACTGTATCTCCGGGATGCAACGGGCACTCGGGGGCACTCGGAAAGCGCCGCGAGCACTCGGTATCAAGGATACCGCGAGCGTCCAAATCACTCGGCTGTGTTAATCCTGCATTTAAGAGTGAATGCTGCATCCATACTGTTAGCTTTATTATCTCAACTTCCAGCAAATCTAATACTTAATTTGGCCATCCAACTAAATCCTCGAGCCAAATTACACTGTAAACACATGCCCCCTGCTTTTTGGCATAATTGCATTTGCCAAAAACACTTTGAACTATACCGTGGCTCAGGGCGATATTCTAAAAGTCATATCGGCCATAGATTTTGTCAAGCTACTTGCCATACACTCGGGTAATACCTTTTCAGATACTTCCCATTAAGAGCCTTAGATAGCCATTCCCCATGCAAAGACTCTACCAAATAAGAGTTTCCGGGGACTATCTCGACAACTCTAAACGGGCCTTCCCAATTCGGCGACCATTTGCCGAATTTGTTGTCCCGAGTTCCGATAGGTAAAATCGTCTTCCATACTAGGTCTCCTATCTGAAACGATTTTTCCTTTACTCTTTTGTTGTAAGCCTTAGCAACTCTCAACTTCTCCTTCTCGATTTCTCGTAAGGCTTTCAACCTTTCCTCCGAAACGTCGTCTATCTTATCTACCATTAAGTGGCTATAATCTTCAGCTGACAAGTCGTCTTGCCTGGCTATTCTAAGAGCTTGCAATTTAATTTCCACGGGTAACTCAAATGGCGTCACTCGGGTTGCCCCATGCTTAGATATTCGATGGGCCCATAATGCTTCCGAAAGGACTTCATGCCACCTTCTCGGATGTTTCTCAATTTTCTTCTTTATTAACTTGATCAAAGTCTTGTTGCTAGACTCGGCCTGTCCATTAGCTTGGGCATAATAGGGCGACGAGTTCAACAACTTGACTCCAAAGGACTCGGCAAACTCACTGAATTGGTGAGACATGAAGGATGCACCCTGGTCAGTCGTCAGGGTTTGAGGGGTGCCGAACCTATGAATGATATGCTCTAGAACAAAGCTAATCACCTCTTTATGAGTCATATTTCTTAAAGGAACTGCTTCGGTCCATTTAGTGAAATAATCTGTCGCTACAAGGACGAAACGATGACCTTTCGACGAAGCAGGATGTATCTCCCCAATGAAATCTAAACCCCATCCTCTAAATGGCCACGGCTTTATAATAGGGTTCATCTTAGCCGCGGGTACCAACTGTATATTCCCGAACTTCTGGCATGCTTCACATCCTCTATAGTACCGAAAACAATCTTCTAACATAGTCGGCCAATAGAATCCTGCCCTCTTCAACAACCATTGCATCTTGGGAGCCGACTGATGTGTTCCACATATCCCTTCATGCACTTCTCCCATAGCTACCCTTGACTGGTCGGGATCTAAGCATTTCAATAATACTCCATCTATTGTTCGGCGATACAACTCGTCGTTAAACAAGATGTACTTTATAGCTTGCCGCCGAACTTTCCTATCTCTCGTTTGACTCGGATTTTTCAAGTAATTAACTAAAGGTGCCCTCCAATCATCGACTTCCAAAACGTGTAACGACTCGGCAGCTTGTGTTAAACTGTTGCCCCCCCGAGTCGGTACCGGACCTACACGAGTCGGCTTCGACTTCCAGCAAGTCGGCCTGGCCCTTGACAGCAACGAGCATCGGCTCTTTAGATATGAAAAACTTTCCTCTTCTGACTTAGTACCCGGATGCTTGCTGTGCCAAATAGTTGGCCTTAGAGTTCTCCTCCCTGGGGATGTGATTGATACTAAACGTATCTAAAAGCTTGATTATATCTAAACATCGGTCTAAATAGCTATTCAACAACCCATCAAAGCATTGAAACTCTCCATTGACTTGCTGAACTACTAGCAATGAATCTCCAAAAGCATCTACATCTCTTACACCCATATCTATTAAGCTTTGCAAACCAAACAACAGTGCTTCATATTCAGCCTGGTTATTAGTGCAAGGATACTCTAGTCGGACCGATGACTCATAAATGATATTATTTGGCGAAACTAAAACACTACCAATGCCTTGCCCACTTCTACAAACCGACCCATCAAAATAAAGCTTCCATGGGCATATGCTAACATAATTAACATCTTCATCATTAATCCTATGATCCACAATGAAGTCGGCGACAACTTGACCTTTCATGGCTCGCAACGACTCATATGTTAAATCAAACTCTATTAATGCATAAGCCCATTTCCCAACTCGTCCGCTAAGAATCGGTTGTTGCAACATATACTTAACCACATCAACTTGGCAAGACACTATACATGTACTCGAAAGTAAATAATGCCGAAACTTGGTGCATGCGTAAAACAAGGATAAGCATAGCTTTTCGATGAATACGTACCGACTTTCGGCGTCGAGTAGTCGGCGACTTACATATGCGATAATGTGCTCCTTCTTGTCGACTTCTTGAGTTAGCACTGCGCCGAGTACTTTATCTTGTGCAGCGATGTACAGTCAGAACGGAACGCCCGACTTAGGTGCTCGAAGCACTGGAGGGCTCGACAAGTACCTCTTGATACTATTGAAGGCATCTCGTTGTTCTGCCCCCCAGGTGAACTCGGCTTCGTGTTTTAGCCGAAGTAAAGGGATAAACGATTCAATCTTACCCGCCAGGTTAGATATAAATCGTCTTAAGTAATTTATCTTCCCTAATAAGCTCTGCACATCCTTCTTGCATGTCGGCTCTCCTAACTTCCTAATGGCTTCTATCTTCTTAGGGTCAATCTCTATACCTCGTTCATGAATTATGAACCCTAAGAACTTTCCAGCTGACACGCCAAACGCACATTTGAGCGGGTTCATCTTCAACCATAACGACGCATCCTTTCAAAGGCTAGTCGCAAGTCGGCCAAGTGGTGTTCACGGCCGTCCGATTTGACGACGATGTCATCAATATAGACTTCTAACACAATGCCTAAGAGGTCATGGAAGATTAGGTTCATAGCACGCTGATACGTAGCGCCTGCATTCTTCAAACCGAATGTCATGACGACCCACTCGAACAACCCGACAAAACCGGGGCAACGAAAGGCAGTTTTAAACATATCCTCTTCGGCCATAAAGATTTGGTTATATCCGGCATTGCCATCTAAGAAACTAAGCACTTTGTGTCCGGAGGCGTCATCTATCAACATGTCGGCTATAGGCATCGGGTACTCATCTTTAGGTGTGGCTTTGTTCAAATCCCTGAAGTCTATACATACCCTAATCTTCCCGGTATTCTTCTTCTCGATCGGCACAATGTTTGAAATCTACTCGGCATACCTGCATGGCCGAATGAACCCTGCCTTCACCAGTCGGTCGACTTCCTCTTTGATGCGATCATACAAGTTAGGGTTGAACCGTCTACGTGGTTGCTTGTAGGGCCTGAAGCCGGCCTTGATAGGTAACTTATGCTCGACCAGGCTTCGACTCAACCCGGGCATCTCTGTATAATTCCAAGCAAAGCAATCTACGAACTCTTTGAGTAGCGCACATACCTTATCCTTCTGGCCGACATCCATATTGGCGTTGATGAATGTTGGTCGAGGCACGCCTCCATCGCCAATATCGACTTCTTCAAGTGGGTCGGCCGACGAGAACCCTTGTCCGAGCTTCTCCATGTCGTCAAAATCTTCGATAGTTTCATGCATATCGTTCTTGCCCGAACGATATTCCTCGGTGCACTTTTGTAGCCATTTAATGCTATCTTCTTTACTCATTTATAAAGACAAATTATTAAGCCGAGCTATACAAGCCGGCTGTGCTTGTATCGGTACAAACCCGTCTTTACCGATACTGACATAGTCGTAGTCGAATAAATTCCCACCCGACAGACACTTCATGTCACCGTGCTGCCAATCGACTGTGGTCTCGGCTAAAGCAATGCAAGCCGAGTTGTCTGCTTCAATTACTTCGACATCCTCCTCTACCCACTGGATTAAGCACTGATGCAGGGTAGAGGGGATGCAGCAGTTGGCATGAATCCAATCTCGCCCCAAGAGCATGTTGTACCGGCCTTTGACGTCGACTACGAAGAATGCAGTCGGCAGGGTTTTGCTTCCGACTGTGAGCTCTACCGATAATATGCCCTTGGCCTCGGATAGCTCCCCTGAGAACCCGCTGAGTCCCATGTTTGTCTTCATTAATTCGGACTCCTTTCGGCCTAACTTGGAGAACACCGAAAGAGGCATGATGTTGACCCCAGCGCCGCCATCAACGAGCATTCGACCAATCGGTCTCCCATCGATGTGGCCCTTGATGAATAGAGGTTTCAGGTGCTGCCCGTGTTCCTCCGGCTTCTTGAATATTGCGGCACTCGGCCCGAGCAGAAGTTCTGCGACTTCCGACTCGGGAGCGCGGAATTCGATAGGCAGCTCGAACACCATATTGATGTCCATGTCGGCGGGTATCTCCCCGACACTACTGATGGCAGCATCATCTTCTTCCTTCGCAATGCGCTTTTCCTTCCACGTCGTCCTTGTGGATCTCATTGGTCTGGCCTGGTTGAACCACTCGTCGCGCTTCTTCTCGGCGAGCTCCTCCCTGAGCTCGAGTGCTCGCAGTCGCTGGACCCTCCTCTTCTGAGAGTGCGTGAGTCCAGTGGGGCACCACTGCGGCTTCGGTCTTGTTCCTGGTTCAACCGACTTGATCTTCGTAGCTTGCCGACTTGGCGTAGATTCGACGTTTGTTTTCTGTGCGCGGGGCCTCGCCGTATTGCTGGATTCTGGTTCGTCCGATTCGTCCACTGTCCCGAACCGTACAGGCCGAGTTCCCGCGGGTGGAGCCGAGTTAATTTGCGAGCTAATTAACACGGCTGACCGTTGCGGTCGACTTTTCGCCGGGACTCGGGCGCTCCTTCCTTCGTCCGACTTGGATTGGGTCTTTGGGTAGCTACCGGGCTTGGACTCGGCGTGCTTGACCGGTACCCAAACCTGCCTAGTCGGCGAGTTACTCTTCTGAACCTTTTCTGGGGCTGCCAGCCGACTGGGTACGTCGGGTTCCTTGCGCCGAGTGGTGGGTCGGTTCCACGCTCGGGTTCCCGCCTCGAACCGAGCTCTTTTCCCGCGGGGATGTTCTCTGAACCCAGGCTTGAACGGGATCCAACTCGGCTGACACATGCCGAATGGTCCAACCGGGTGTAGCGCCCAAGGGTTGAAACCCCATGGGGGACACGGCGGATAGAAAGTGTGTGCGCCTCCCCAACATGCCGGACCTGTAGCGAGGCATGGTGGTTGTACGTGCGGGCCTCCCTGCCAGCACTCGGAACCACCGAAACTTTGTCGGGGAGTAGACCTGGGGCGCTTGGCTCCTCCGAGCCGAGTGAACACATTGTTGGTCGCGTATTTATCTAGCAATTGTTTCACCGTCGGCTTTGGCTTCACGACTTGACTATTCCCTCGATTAACTTTCCAGACGCTGACTTCTGGATTCTTCGGCTTGATCATCTTTGGAGTCGGCGAGGAGTTCGAGTTGGTTGTTCCCGAAGTAGGAGAGGGACTCGGTTTGATCATCCTTGGGGCAGCATTGTTGTCAATGATGACGTTCTTCCCTTTTGTCGACTCGGCCTGCTCCGACCGAATTAACACTTTCTTCTTCTCCAAGTCAATTACGTTGATTGGGAAAGGATCACTGTCAAGTTTCATCTTGGAGCTTTGAGCAAACGTCAATCGTCCGTCGTTAATGGCCGATTGCACCTGTCGACGAAACACGTTGCAGTCGTTAGTAGCATGAGAAAAAGAGTTATGCCACTTACAATATGCTCTTTTGCCCAATTCGTCCGCCGGTGGGAACACATGCCCTTCCCTTACTCGGATCATATTTCCCTGCAGGAGCATATCAAAAATCTTGTCGCATTTGCTAATATCGAAAGTATACCGAATCTCCTCCTTCCGAGTGGGTGTAGGCCTGAGAGCTGGACAAGCAAAGGGTTTTGACTTAGGCGTATTAACCCACTCGGCAATGCATATATCAGCGTCGTCCTCACTGTCCGAGCTGTTATCGTAGGTTATAACGTTTATTGCCGATTTCTCTTTGGCTTTGCCCTTAGCATCCCCGAACCGGCTGTATGTTTTGACTTCCTTAGCACGGTTCTCCTGTGCTACAGCCCTCTGAGCGACTTGGCTAATGGTTAGGAATTCCTGACCCTCTAATCTGTCCTTAATATGGGCGAGCAAACTCGAAAAAGCAAGGTCGGCAAGATCCTTTTCATTTATATTTAAGCTAAAGCACTTGTTCTTAACCTCTCTAAATCTTCTAACGTAATCACAGACCGGCTCATTGTACTTTTGTTTAACCATTGTCAGATCCGAGAGTCTGAGCTCGGTCTCACCGCCGTAAAAGTAATCGTGGAACTGCCGTTCTAATTCTGCCCAAGACGTGATAGACCTAGGAGCAAGTGAGGTGAACCATGTGAAGGCAGTACCCGACAATGATAAGGGAAAGAGCTTTATTCTATAGATATCCGACGTGCCGACTTCGCTACTTTGTGCCAAGAATTGCCCTATATGCTCAAAGGTCGACCTGTTGTCCTCCCCTGTGAATTTGACAAAATCAGGGATCCTGAACCCGCGGGGGTACGGCATTGTGTCATAGCACTCGGGGTATGGCTTTAGGTAACCACGAGACCCATCCTTAGGTATCACGCCGAGTTCTCTGAGTACTGCGGCGAGTTGGTCCTTAAAGCTCATATCGGCTAGCGGGGTACGTGAAGTCGGCTGCGGTAACTCGGGTTGGACTTGTTGCGAGTTCAAATATGTTTCTGGAACCGGCCCATGGGGGACTCCGGTACCAAGAGGTGGGATAGGTGGTGTGCCGTACGCGACTGTTTGATAGTATGTTTGTGGGATGTTCGCGCTAAGGCTTAGACTTCGGTCGTGATTGGAAGAACTCTGGGGCACCGAAGTGGGATTGACAGAAGTCGTGACCACGGGGGCGACGTCTACCCGATGATCGACTCTGTCATGGTCGGGGTACATCGGCTGTTTATTCCGATGTTCATTGTTGACTTGTAAGACTGTAGATCCAACCTGACCCGGCAGACTACTCTGTAAGTCTTTAGCAATTTGCTCTTTCAACTCGTCAAATCAGCTATTCACCACTCGAGCGAATAATTGTGCCGATTTGTCCATCTCGGTGCCAAATTTGCTGGCCACCGACACGTCAATTAGATTAGTGATTTCATCAGAACAAGTCAGTTTACTTACTTCGGGTTTGGGCGCAGGAGGCAGACTCGGCACGACTACCTTTTTGATGACGCCATTTCTCGTCTTTTGGTAGCCGGCCAACTTTTGCCGGAGTCGCTCCGCCTGCTCCTCTTCGAGTTGTCATTCGATTTCTCGCCGTTCATCTTCAGATAAGTCGTCGAGCGTGACGGCGATGATATTCTCTGAGTTGACGATGCTTCCGTCTTTGGAGTCGGGATTCATCGTGTAATCTTCGCTTCTGTCCCCAGCGGAGTCGCCAATTGTGTTCGCACGAAATTGGATCCGTGAAACACCTAGGTAAAGTGGAGTCGCCAACCGCACTTACGTGTGCGATAAACGGATGATTTTCGAGCAAAGCAACAAAGGATAACTATCGTACTTACGCGTACGACGAGCGATTGCTTTCCGAGCAAAGCAACAAAGATCTTCTTACTTACGTGAAGAAGAAACGACTGTTTTCCAGCGCAAAACAGCAAAGATCTACTGCTAAGAAAAGATAAAAGATAAAAGGTAAAAGATTGATTTGATCGATTGTTGGATAATTCAATCGGCCGTCACCCTTTACATATTTATAGGGCGGCTGGTCTTCCCGTAGGAGATCTGGACTCCTAATCCTAATTGATTACAGATATACAATCTTTCCTTATTTAAAAGGATCCTGATCTATTATGCATATAACTTTCCACCGCTCAGGACTCCTTCCCGGGTACGAGGCATCTTTCCATACGAACCGAAAGTCTTTCCGAATTCGTGATCAATTCCTTCCTTAAGTCTCCGTGTCGGATACGCCTTGGTGACTCGTCGGGTTGATCTAATTGCATCGCGACTTGATTCTGCTGGGACTCGACTCCGTCTGACTTGTGCCTTCTCGGGGTTCGAAGCACTTGGGAACATCAGCACTCGGGGACGCCAGTACTCAGGGACACGGGCTCGGGTGCTCGGTACTCGGACGTGCTGGCACTCGGAATTACCAATGTCCGGGACTACTAGTACTCGGGAACACGAGTACGAGTGCTCGGGGTCGATGACGCTCGGGGTCGATGACGCTTGGGGTCGCGAGTGCTCGGGGTCGCGAGTGCTCGGGGTCGCCACTGTTGAATGTCCAGAAGTAACGCTCATGGCTTGATGACGTAGCACTCGGGACGTTGGCGCTCGGGGACACCTCCGGCTGCTAGGGTCTTCAATAGATTTCTGCGAACACTGTATCTCCGGGATGCAACGGGCACTCGGGGGCACTCGGAAGGCGCCGCGAGCACTCGGTATCAAGGATACCGCGAGCGTCCAAATCACTCGGCTGTGTTAATCCTGCATTTAAGAGTGAATGCTGCATCCATACTGTTAGCTTTATTATCTCAACTTCCAGCAAATCTAATACTTAATTTGGCCATCCAACTAAATCCTCGAGCCAAATTACACTGTAAACACCGGGTTCGGACGCATCCGCTGCCGTGCCGCGTCGGACGTACCCTCGTGGGGACGCTTCCCCGGCGCCGTCCGGTCCGCCGAGGGCGCGGGAGCCGGCCGAGGAGGAACTGGCCATCCGAAAGCCTCGAAAGATCGGTTGCGCCGCGTGCCGACGACGGTCCTCGTGATGGCAGCTGCCTCGATCCTGTTGAGCTTCCCGAGCAATTGGACGGCCGCCGCCTCAGCGTCCTCCGCTGTCATACCTGACCACACAAGAGCAAACGAGTCACGAATGAGAATACCAAGTCTTGGGAACTCGAGACGTGCGGCACAACCCCGTTAGCATACCTTCCGCCGGGCGGCAGTCGACGAACGCGAGGGGTCGGTGCGGGACCCCTGCCGGCAACCAGGCTAGGCCCAACTCCCAGTGCGCCGCGAGCGGAGCGATGCCCAGCGCGCAGTACTCTTCCACCAGATCCCGCACGCATAGCTCCTTCGACATCCGCTCGAGGGCGGCTTTTCGAACTCCGTCGCCAGAGGTGAGGCGCGGGGCTGCGCAGCTGGGAGGAGTGAAGGCGCGCGCGTGCTTGTAGCCGAGATCGCTGATAGAAGAACCAGGTGCGCTTCCAGTCGTCCCACTTGTCCCTAGTGGAGGACACGGGGAAGGAGCAGCTACGCCCGCGCCGGAAGCGGAAGCTGACGGTCCCGAAGCGCGAGAAGAGGCGGTCCCCCTCAGCCTCATGGTCCGGAGCGCCCACTCATACGAGGCGAGCTTGACGATAGCGTTGGGGTGGAGGTCGGAGATCTCAAGGCCGTAGTAAGCCAGCACCTCGTTGAAGAAGCTGCTGGCGGGGAGACACAGCCCCGCCACGAACTGATCGGCGAACACGACGATCTCCCCCGGCTCGGGTCGAGCGACGTGCTTGTCCAACGGCGGGATGCGTGCCCCGTGCGGGCCCCCGTCGGGCGGAAGGCGGCCCAGCGCGATTAGGCCGTCCAGCGTCTCCCTCGTAACCGCGGTGGCGCCAAGAAAGCGAGAGAGGTCGTTCTGACGGTCCTTCTTCCGGTTAATCACGTCTCCGGCGGCAGCCATCTGGAAAGGGGAAGATAGTGAGCTGCATTGGTAGGACGGAGCGCGACGACAGTAGGACGATCGTGTCTTACCGTAGCTTGAGCAAGAGGTGAAGGTGGTCGCAGAACCTCGTCACGCAGAGCGGCGTCTTCCTGGAGCCACTCCAGGTATGACCAGCCTCGGCGCCGAATGGTGTGCGGACGGGGCGCCCGACGGGAGACGACGATTCGACGCAGGAGCGAATGGAGCCGTGGGAGAATCGGGTGATGCGCGGCCCTTCCGAGCGACCACGCGCGCGCGTAGGCGGCTGACCGCAACACGAGAACGCGTCCCCTTTCCCGCAGCCGGAACCAAGCGGAAGAGCGGCGCCTCACGCGCCCTGTCGTCGAGTCAGCTCGCCACCCTGTACCCCGGCTGTCGCCCCGGCCTTCCGCCCGGGCTACGCCACACGCCGCTCGTCGCCGCTTGCCGAAGCCCGGGCTACCTAGCCCGCGTCGTTACCGCTGCTAAGTCCCGAACCCCGGGCTACCCCGGATGGAGCCCGGGTTGCCGCTGCCGCCTTGAAGCCCGGCCGCCGCACGCGGCTCGCCGCCGCTTGCCGAAGCCCGGGCTACCTAGCCCGCGTCGTTGCCGCCGCTAAGTCCCGAACCCCGGGCTATCCCGGATGGGGCCCGGGTTGCCGCTAAGCCTTGAAGCCCAGCTGCCGCACGCCGCTCGCCGCCGCTCGCCGAGCCCCGGCCTAGCACGCACCCGGCTTGAACCCCGGGCTACCCCGGCTCCGCGTGCCGCCGCCGCTAAGCCTTGAAGCCCGGCCCCGTGCGCCGCTTCGCCTCGAACCCCGGCTTGAGCCCCGGGCTACCCCGGCTCCGCGCGCCACCGCCGCTAAGTCCCGTGCGCCGCTTCGCCTCGAACCCCGGATATGTACCCCGAGCTACCCCGGATCTGGAGCCGGTGCGCCGCTTGAAGCCGGTCTGGACCCTGGACGGACCGGGCTACACCGGGGAGCACCGCCGCCTGGGGACAGTGAGACCCGGGCTACCCCGAATCTGAAGCCCGGGCAACCCCGGACCTGAAGCCCGCGCGCCACCTGAAGCCGGTCTGGACCCCGGACGGTCCGGGCTACACCGGAGGGCGCCGCCGCCTGGAGACAGTGAAGCCCGGGCTACCCCGGATCTGAAGCCCGGGCAGCCCCGGACCTGAAGCCCGCGCGCCGCCTGAAGCCGGTCTGGACCCCGGACGGTCCGGGCTACACCGGAGGGCGCCGCCGCCTGGAGACAGTGAAGCCCGGGCTACCCCGGATCTGAAGCCCGGGCAGCCCCGGACCTGAAGCCCACGCGCCGCCTGAAGCCGGTATGGACCCCGGACGGTCTGGGCTACGCCGGAGAGTGCGCCGCCGCCTGGAGCCCGGGTTACCCCGGACAGGGAGCTCCGCCGCCGCCTGAAGCCCGGGCTACCCCGGGGGTGAGCACCGCCTGGAGCCCGCCTGGACCCCGGACTAGCCCGAGTGAGCCTCGGCCTTCCGCCTCGCGAGTTGCCCGTGTAGCCCGGACTTGTCCCGTGCGTGGCCCGGTGTGAGAGGGGGCGGCGGCCGACTGGTTGGAGTGGGGAGGAGGAAGGGTGAAAAAGGAGGCCGGCACCACCCTTTTATACCCCTGGCACTTTAACCGCTCTAAAAAAAATTGTTAATTAATTAGTGAGTAAATAAATAAAAATAAAAAGTAAAACAGAGAAGGCTCCAAACCCGGGCTACCCCGGCCTTACCCCGGCCTTGCCGCGCGTGGACCTCGGTCGAACCCCGTGTGAACCCCGGGGCAGCCCGTCGAGCCCCGGACTCCACCCCGCGCCGCGCCGGTCTCCTCCCTAGCCCAGACCAAGCCCGGACGAGCCCCAGACTCCGCCCCGCGCCGCACCACTCCTTCCTAGCCCGGACCAAGCCCGGACGAGCCCCGGACTCCGTCTCGCGCCGCGCCGGTCCCCTCGCTAGCTCCGCCTACGCCCGGGCTACGCCGCCGCCCCAGACGCCGCTCCACGGGCCGAAGCCCGTGGTGCCCCGCGCGCGCCGACTTGGCTCCGGGCATTGCTCCGCACGTGCGCATGTCTCTCCATGTCACGCGCTCCGAGATAGCCCACGAGTACTGTGTGTGGACAGCGCGCGTTCTGGACACGGCATGTGTACTTCGGGCAACTCGTGCGTTCCAGACATGTTACCTACCCTGGGCAGCGTGAATGCTCCAGACATGGCGCGGCAGTTCCAAACCTCACGTGTGCCCCGGGCATAGTACCTCTGTCCCGGACATAGGACCGCCTCGTACATGACGCGTATACTGCGGGCGCGGAGCTCTCGACGCATACCTCGGATGCAGAGCTCCGGGCTGCTCCGGAGACATCACCCCTACCCCGAATGCATGGCTCCGCACCGGACGCAGTGCGCCTGCTTCGAATGACAGGTGAAGAAGGGGATGGAAGGTCGGCTCCGAGGGAGGACCTCGTTGGCCCGGGCCGCCCGTCAACCCCTTTTTAAGGGGTATAACGCCGGTCCGGACGGGCGCTTCTCGACCGCCCACACCGGCAAGGGGCTACTGTTGAGGGAGGGGTCCCCGTGCGCCCCGAACGCCACGAGTGACGGTAAGGCATGTATACCTACTGCGAGCTCACGACTAACTCTTTTGCAGACATAAGACGCGGGGTACGAGCGCAGGTGCAGACGCGGGTGCATGCGCAGGTGCAGACGCGGGTGCATGCGCAGGTGCAGACGCGGGTGCAAGCGCAGGTGCAGACGCGGGTGCAAGCGCAGGTGCAGACGCGGGGTACAAGCGCAGGTGCAGACGCGGGTGCAAGCGCAGGTGTAGACGCGGGTGCAAGCGCAGGTGTAGAAGCGGGGTACGGGCACCCCGGGGGCGGGACCCCACCATGTGACGTACCGTACGGCATGTCGTACCGGACGTCACGTAGATGCTAGGGCATATGCTTCCGCGGGTGGTGTGTAAATGACCTGTGTGCCCCTGTCCGTACGGTGGACCGGGGGTAAGACCGTAACCTGTCTAAGGGCAGAATTGTAATCCAGCCATGTTCTCCCCGAGGCCTATAAATAGGGGAGCACCCCCCAAGTTGGGGGTACGGAATACAAGTTACACTCACTTCTCAACTCGCCCAAATTTTCACCAAGTGTTGGTTCGCTGCTGCGCGCCCTGTCGCGCTACCCCCTGCGCACACCCGGGTGACCCAGCACTCAACCGGGGGTGCCTCAAGTTCACTGTCCGGCCGCGTAGTCGACGACATAGACGCTTCGGAAAACCATCTGCGATGAAGATTTTGAATCGTCTGGGATATTAGTTTCAGTAGTAGTGCTAACTCGTTTGCATTACAATTTTATTGTGATTTTGGATTACAATTATACTTCTGGACGTGACATTATCGTGTCACCTGTAATAGATTGTTAGTTTCATAACAGCCCCCTCCATATATTAACACTCGAGCGTTTTTTTCATTTGGACAGTACTCAAATTTTCATTCATATGGTTTGTCTATTATAAGGTAAGATGATGAGGATGTATAATCGATTGGATAAATATTTAAGTGCTTAGAATTTGAGTGTTCTATAACAAAAATACTTGAGTGCTCTGTGGTTGCTCCTTCGAATCAAATGTCCAACTCCTTATCTTTACTAGTAATCGCGCACGTGCAACGCACGTCTCAACCAACGCACGTGGAATTTACTTGAGTATAAAAATACAATATGATAATATTGCTTAATGACAGCGACAGGGCTCTTTTCAACGCCTCGACGACGATCACGGTCGGGAAGGGCGACAAAGCTAAATTCTGGTCAACCAAGTGGCTCAATGGAATTACCCCTAAAGATGAGATGCCAGCCCTCTTTGCGCTCATCAAAAGGAAGAATAGAACGGTGGAGGACGAGCTCCAAAACAACAGATGGTTGAAGCCGCTCCGACGAATTAACACACCAGAGCAAGTGGAACAATTCGTCAAACTATGGGGCCTCATTGCTCAAACACAGAGAAATGTGCTACAGGAAGACACCATAGCCTGGAGATGGTCTAGCACGAAACGCTACTCCACAGCATCTGCCTATAGCATTCAGTTCGAAGGTTCCGTTCCTACATTCAACAGCGATAATATATGGACAGCGCAGACAGAAAACAAATGCAAGATTCACACCTGGTTAACCCTTCAAAACAGGATATTGACAGCAGACAAGCTGCAAGCTAGAGGTTGGCCTAACGGGGCTACATGCACGCTTTGTGGTAATCACGCGGAAACTGCGATCCACATATCCCTTGAGTGTGTTTTTGCGAGACAGGTCTGGCGAAGGATAGCAACTCTAAATGGGCTCGAACCTCAGGAGCTAATACGCGACACGGAAGAATCCCTACAATCATGGTGGCAATCCCAGGGCGCGCTGCTCAACTTGAAGGAGAAGCAAACACGCTATGGTATACTGTCTTATGGGCTCTAGAACATATGGAAAGAAAGGAACGGATGCGTCTTCCAGCACCAATACAGAGCTATAGCCGAAGTGGTCTCACAGACGATGGACAACATAAAATCCAGGCGGCTAGCCTTCCAGCCAGAGGGCGACGCGCATGACGGACCTCTTATGATTTTGTAATCCATGTTAATCTACCCTAGCTGAGGCGCTTGTGCATAATTTGGTTCTTTGTAAACTCTATTTCGGACTTTTGTAAACTCTATGTTTGTTCTTCTATAAGAAAGGCAGCGCTCCTGCCGTGTTCTTCAAAAAAAATAATATTGCTTAATATTACAACTCAATATTTATTTAAAATAGGTCCAAAAAATAGCTACTAAGAAATAAGCAACAACTAATTGCATCTGTTTCATAAAGAAAACAAAACTACTAAAGCTAGTAACTACTAATCCACAAATACAGATCGAATAGGCCGTTACTCTAAAAGTCTATGTATAAATGCTACTTCTATTCTTCATTGAAACCATTGGCATAGGCATCGAGAATTGTTCCAGGAGGAAGAATAGCCTGAACATTACAGAAAAGGGCCTATCAATAAATAAACATTTAGGAGAAAATACTTTAAAAAGAAGAAACAAGCATAGTTTTGCGCATGCTCATGTGCACATGTGTGTGAAATTCAGCATTCACCTACAACTGCATCATGAAAATTGTATACATCTTCACATACTACATGTTATAAAAATCATCAAACTGAAGAGCAGCAACCTGCAAGATAGCTCAATGTATCAGGGAAAAAAATCAAAACAGTGTTGTATCAGCAAAGAATAAGTTTCTTCAATGTGAAGGGTCACTTTACTGCACAATATAATTGAGTCTACTCTATTGAATAGAAGCTGTTCGGCATCCAAAAAAATATACAAGGTGGCAACAAAATCTATCCTGTTAAGGGAAGACTTCAGTTCTTTAATCTTTTGTTGTGTCATGTCACCTCTTGAAAAATAAAAAATTTCTTTACTTACAAGCTGCAAATTATTGCATAGTTATTAGTTGTTCTAATTCATTAATTAAACAGATACAAGTACAAACACAACTTGCCTTCAATATAGCACAAGTACAAACACAACTTGCCTTCAATATAGCCATGCAATTTTCACATATAGCCATGCAATTTTCACATAACTTGACTTCAATAGGGTCCATTAGCTGATTATTGGAGGCAAAATTGATGGATAAACCAGGAAATTGGAAACCATGAGAAAGCAAGTAAGTATATTTGTGGCAACGTCAAACTTTCTTCCATTGGAATCCAACACAATAAACTAAGCTCAACTCAATTAGGGAAAAAAGATATATACCACAAACTTGCAAATGACCAAATTGCTCAACTTACCAAGACACCAGCTTAGCTCGCCTTGCTCAGTACCATTCGATATTAACTCTTGTGATGCTCAACGATTACATGTATATTCTGAAATGATTACACGTATATTCTACATTCAGAAGTTATCTAACGAAACCAATGAAGTTATGTGAGAAATTTATTCCAATAATTCTAAATAAGAGATGATGAACTGGTTAGCCTAAGATGGATCGATAGCCAGAAATCATTAGTTGGTATGGATTGTCAAGCTTAAGTCTGATCACGAAACAGACATGAAAAGGTACATGTGTCAATCTATTCCCCTTTAAGAGATAAAGGTACATGTGTCGATCTATTCCCCTTTAAGAGATAAAGGCTAACCAATACTTGAGTTGCGGCTACTTTTGGGCTTCGCAAATGTAACTTGTGAGAAGAACAGCTTCAGCTGCATAAAGCATTGATATTAATCAATATTACCTTTTCATTACAGAAAATTTATCTCTTTTTTCACCCATCTCACCACTTCCGGTGTCCAAGCATTAGTAATATCACACTGCACTTGTATAAATTGATTGTGACAATGAGAGGAAGGTCACCTTCTCTAGTATAATGTACCAAGAACAAAGTAAAAACAGCAATCAAATTTGCAACAGATGGTGATGCACTGACACTACTACTTGCAATTAGATGATATCTTTGCTGGTACATAGAAGTTGTGGCTCAAAACCTGAAAGTGTTAATGTGGTAAGCAATCAAACGAACAAATGCAGGTATGGATGGGCAACTGGGCATACGATTACCTGGCTCTAGCTCCTAGGAGCAGCGCACAGAACAACGACATGCTTCACTTCTGCAAATAAACAATAAACAACTCATTTTTAGCTATTCTTTTCCAATGACCTGGGACCTAGTAATTGGGTTCTAGAACAATCACACTGATGAGCACCATAAAATCCCCAGTTTTCTCTCCTTGATTATTGTATCAGCTTCCTCATGTGGAGCTTTTAACAACTGGGCAAACACCTGAACATCTTGCAACGTTAAGCACTGGAAGGCAACTATAGCATGTTCTCTACAATGTAGTCTAGATGAAATCTTCGGTGATCACTAAGTTATGGAAAGAAAGAATGTGAGATTTGTTTGTGTCTCAATAAACCAACATTATTCTGTGATAGCTGACAAATTGTTACCTTGTAGCCTTCTTGAACTTGGTAACCGGCATATAGCTTCTTTATTAAAGGCAGCAGCAATGCATAACTCACCACCACCACTTTTCTAATCTCTCCAGTGCTTCTCTCTACTTCTCCTATTGGTCCCACATATACCGACCAATAAGTAGTACCAGTTACTAAATACTTTGCATTTATCTGCCAATTAATTTGGATATCACTTAAATATAACAACTTTGCAATAGCCCGGTTCATATTATCACTTACATTCACATGGCATAAATATTCTGGAGTTACAAATCTCAGTATAGATAATAAGTTTCACTGCGATAGATAATAAGTTTCACTGCGATAGCATGAACAACCCTTTTCCATCAAAACAAAAAATTGCAGCCATCATAATAGATAATAGCATGACCATGCTTACCTGAATAAATAGACCAAGAAACTTTGTTATCTGGAGTAGCTATCCACTCGACAATGTTGCCATTTTACACTGTAAGTGGCATACTACCATCCTGCCAATGTGACACATCCATGAAAAAAAGGCAAAGATTGCAATACATATCCCAGAAAAGATTGTGCTCAAGGTTGGGACGGGACTTGGATTTGTTGACCAAAAGCTAAGAACAGCAGTGGAAGAAGTCCATCTCTTTCCATAGAACATATATAGAGAATAATGGTCCAGCAAATGCACATGGATGATCCCTTGTACGAAGGGCTGTCGTGGAGACAGCTCATGTTGCATAAAACATCTAGGCATTTATATTAGAAAGTACACCAGTTAATGAAAGAAAAAGAGAAAAGTTCGCTGAACTGAAGCTCTAAACTCCAACATTAGATACTTTTAGTAATTTGTGAGAAAAAATCATCCTAAATACACCAGCAATCAGAGGATCAGAGAAATAAAGCTGATTTTGTACACAAGAACACATAAGAGGAAAAAGGAAATCACATTGGTCTTCTTGTTCACCAACTTTCTATTCAAACATCTTCCTCTTCACTTGTTTCCCATATGTACACACCTCATGTTTACAGCAACCAATCAGAAAATCAGAATCAGAGGACCAGAGGAACAAAGTTGATTTTGTTCATAAGAACACATCAAAGGAAAAACATTACCTTGTTCTTCTTCAGTAAGCTTTTCACCCAACTTCTCCTCTAGCTTCTTCCTATTCTCTTCCAAATATGCAGAACTCATGTCTACATTAACCACAAATCATAAAATCAAAATCAAAGGACCGCAACAGAGTTAAGTGCCAAAAGCAGTCATATAATGTTCTCTAAATTGGAACAGTAAGATGCTAACTTTCTGCATCCTTTGGATTTTTGTTTCACGTAATCTCTTTATTGCCAATGCCAACCTATCAATTGTGTTGTTGCTTATGTTCATTGGTACTTCAGCTTCATCCAAACTGGGGTGTACCTTGGATATTGTTTCCTGAAAAAGTGTCCAGGTATTCCATTACTTGCTTTAGCTGCTAACTCTATGAGATATTTCGAAAAAAATAAAATAGAATCAGCAAATGAGAAAAATAGAAAAGGAATCCAGTGGGGTATTAATGGGCAAAAGTCATGAATAAAGAGACCTTCTCCTTTTCTAGGGACTGTAGCTCCATTCTTAACTCTTATAGTTTTCTGAGGGATAGATCAGATTGATCCACAATTACTTTAAAAGGGACGAAACCTGTAGGCCTTATCTCAGATGATATCTTTTTTATACTCCCTACAACATCATGAATCTGGCTCCATCTTTTGGCCTTTCTCTTCTTCATCTCTTCCAAATGTGGAACGGTTGCACTCAGCTCCTCGTAGAAGAAAAGATATAATGGAAAAGACTAATTATTGATGGAGCTCCTACAGGAAGCTTCAAGCATTTGAAAATAGCGAAATTAACAATATTCACAGAGTGAACTCATTAGTGATAATCTCAAGCTGTACTTTGCAGTTAAATTGACCTGAAGTAATAATTATTTGTTTGGATGGAATAGAAATGGTATGACTCCAACCAAATTAACATGAACCTTAGTGCTCTACAAGGATTGGGATGGAATCCCAGCCATTCTGAATCCATCCAAATGAGACCTAAGAGTCTATTATCGACATACCTACTTATATCCATCTAATGGAAAAATTGATGTTTTATTAATCTGTTTTCTGATTAGATCAGTGAAATCACAGAAGTAACAAACACAAAATGGCTGCTAGTGTCCCTAGTCCTTGCAAAAAAATTCAACTTAGCTAATCTGCCTTAGGTCCCGGAACTAAATACTGGCCACCTTGTTCAAGATAGAACACAACTATATTGTCAGTGGAACAATAGAGTTTACTTTTGCATAACAACACAATTAGAACTGGATAATAGAATAGTTAAAAACCAAAATTCCTTTATAGAGTGTACACAATTAGCACAATAGTTTTTTGTGTATCAACACAAGCTTTTCTCATAGTAGAATTGTGGTACTTGGAAAAAATGACTGCTGGAACAGTGACCAACCTGCCTGACATGGTCCGGTGGCTCGCCCATCACAGAGCAGATGGCGGCGAGCTTGGCTTCAGCATCCGCGATGGCTTGCCGCAGCTGGGATCGGCAGCGATTAGCCTGGTCCACCTTCCTCTTGAAGACCTACAGCCACTCCTGCTCGAGTTCGAGCATCATCTGTCCCTCACGGCATTCTGCTCCCCGATCACATCCCAGATAACTTGAGTACACAGGTGCTTAAGAACAAGGAGGACAAGAAGAAGAGTATACAAGAGCGGCAAATAAGTAAATGAAATGAATCAAGCAGCTAATCACAAATATCAGGCTGCCTTCACCCATACCTCATTTCTTGCCCATAAGCCCTTCGTCTAAGCCATCTTCCTCCCCTCGATCACCATCGGAGGATCTAATAGGAGAAAATTAATCTACCTGAATGATGCTTAGAACAACATGGTCCCTCCCTTCAATGCTCTCGTTGAACTGCATATAGTCACATGATCTGTTTGACCTGCATTCAATGGAAGATCTGAAATTTTTTACGGATGGTGGCAACAGGGATGATCCAGTCATGTGCAACAACATAAGTATTGCGGGGGAGGGAGGCGAGGGAGCTCCAGCGCTCCTGCGTCTCGAGGGAGGCCTAACACTCACCAAGAAGAATTAAGAATCGCACGTTATTAACAATTATAGAATGCAGTTAAGGTTACAAAACCTGTATTATATCTGGAAAGTGGAACAATATTTGTGATATCACCCAAATAGGCATGCTTCCGAGTTCTGTTTTGACACCATTCTCAAATTCTCTGCAAGGAAATGCCATGATCAGAAGATGGGAATGTAAACAACAATTAGAACAAGAGAGAAATCAACATTCATGAGCAGGCCATGCTGGAAAAAAGACTTCTGCAACTTCCAGAACACCAACCAACCACAGCAGAACATGTTTGTAAATATTTGTAATAAACTGCACAACCTGTGAAGCAAATTATATCCATTTCCTTGGGAGTTGGAATAGAAAATATTTATGTTATCCACTCCTCTAGCAAATAACAAGAAATGGCGTGTGGGAAGACGTCGCAGTGGTGGGTCGCGCTCGGAGGAGCGAGGGCCGGCGTAGCGGCAGGCGGTCGAGCTCGGGCGTCGCGCTCGGAGGAGCGGGGGAAGGCGTCGTAGCACGCAGAGACCGAGCAAAGCACGGGCATTGGGGCGACGGAGGCGCACAGCTGACAGGGAGATCGGCGACGGCCCGGCAGGGGAAAAGGGGTGCGGCGGAGCTGAGGGCGGGCGCGCTTGAGGCGTAGCACGACGGCGGGCCGAGCGTGGAACAGGACCGTGCGGCGGAGATCGGCGCGGGCACACGGAGGCGGAGGAGGTCCGGCGCCACGGTGAATCGGGTGCGAGGGAGCTCCGGCGCTCCAGCCTCTCGGGGGAGAGGGAGCTCCGACCGGCGGCCCGCGGGCTACTCGGGGGCAGCGGAGGAAGGCTCGAGGTAAGGGAGGCCGGCGGTGGCTCGTGGCTGCTCGGCAGCGGCGGAGGGAGCCTCGGCTGGCGCCTCGGTGGAGGAGGAGGCGGCGGTGCAGCGGCAGGCGGTGGCGGAGGAGGAGGCGCGGCGGGTGGGCACGTGCGCGACGGATGGCGTCGAGCGGCGGGAGATCGGGAGGGGCGGGCGAGCGAGGAGGAGGACGTACTGGAGGCACGCGCCGCGCGTAGGAGGGGGCGGCAGAGAAGATGGGAGGGCGTCGCGCTAGGGTTCGAAGCTCACGAGCGATAGGATAGATAGGATCAGCCGTTGGATAGATGAGATAAGCCGTTGGATGGTGGCAGACCATCAAATAAATAACAGCCATTAGATAGATTGGATCGGATGGTGCTGAATAGTTTGTGTAGAATTGTGGGGTGGAGTTAGAAAAGAAAAACTCCCCCTTTTATAATGTAGTATAGATCATCAACATCATGTCTTAGTGTCTGAGGTGTGGAAACTTTGTGGTTGCTCTTAAGGGGGCCTTCTCTCCTTTATTAACGACATGACAAGTTAAGATTTTGGAAGATGTTATATATCTAGAGTCTTGTTTTTATTTTTTGTAGGATGAGTTTTTATTGTATAGAAAAATATTTTCGTCGCACAAAAAAAGTTTCTATCGCACGGAATTTATTACATAAAAACATCATGTTGCAATGGTACAAAACATTTGTTATATTTGTTTTACCAAAATATTTTTATCACATAGCAAAAATAATTCAATGGGATCCAATACTAGAATCCAACGTCCGATCTCTAATCTAAAATTTTACGTGTTCTTGAAAAAAAAATCTCTCCCGGCCTTCATAGTTGAAAGGCTCCATAGAGCAATGGAGTATCAGCTATACCCTCCATGCATAACAAGGAAAGAAACGTGCAGGTTAATTGTTCTAATCAACCTGCCTTGTCTTATGGCCTGTTTGTTTGGCTGGCTTTAAAATTGTTTTAGGCTTTTCGAAGCCAAAAGCCAAAGCACACAAATATGTGCTTTTCTGGCTTCGAAGCCAAAGTCCAAAAAGCCAAAAAAACCTAAACAAACAGGACCTTAGAAGTACATAGTACAGGGTGTACAGTGTACTTTAGTCATCAGCAAGAACACCTGGGGGTGGTAGGAATCTCGTCTTGGGACTATGTTAATCTCGTCATCCTTTTGTGTCGTGGGTTTGGTGACTCTTTGCCGGACTATTTTGACATCTATATCTATATTAATATTTAGAAAACGAATTGATAAAATTTAAATTATCTGAACCATTCATTTAGATCTCATCCAATGGCACAAGAATTAAGTTGGACCAATGGCACAAAAATTTAAAGATCTCACCCAGCGGCACAAGAATTAAGTTAGAAAATGTAAAATAAGTATTAATTACTCATAATCTAGCAACTATTATGATTGTTTGATGTAGATTGTCGTTTATGTGCATATTCCACTTGATATTTCTTAGAATAGCTAAAATAAAAACAAGGAATAATTTATGAGAGACTCCAAATTTCACGTTCTAATGTTATAAATTTTAATAGTTGCTGGTTCTTTAAGAATTGACTTTAGAACTCCGGCAAAAACATGATTACCAAATGCATCTATACATTTGGGTCGCATATTATATTATAGATAAAAAATTTAAATTTGAATATGATTGTATATTCCGTGTGATATATATTGTGACAAGCATGTATTGCACTTTGGTAGTGCAGAAATAAGGTCTGCTTTAGCATCATGTTATTGTGTTCTCCTCTTGAGGTGGTGTTTTTCTATCTACTCCTTTTTGCTTTACTGGGCAGATTTACAGAAGGCCGGTGATCAAGAGATTCTGCAGGCTGGTGCTGAGAGCCTAATGAGCCGAAGGCTATGTCCCTGCTGCGGGGGCAACCTACGACTGCTCTGATGATCTCTGGAGTGTGAATCGGCCACCTGCCTCCCTCATTGGGTTTTTCATAATGTGTTTTGTGTGCTGGTCTGTAAGATCTTTTGATATGTTTGGTTCTGGACGCGTAGTGCTATCAAGTTTTTGCCTTGTAACTCGTGGACGAGCAGCTGGCTTCCTTATAGTCCCTTGATCTTGCTTTTCCTTTTGTCCATCTCCTTTTGCTGTAATAGACTGGTTGTTTCCATTCTAAGAAATGGAAAGCGGTTCGAGAAAATCAGCAAGAACACAAATTCTCTAAGCGACTTATCATTGAGACGTGTCAATCAGGTGGGCATAAAAAGCGACTAACCGGAACCGAAACCAAAATGCAGCTTATTTTGGTGTTAACCGATTAAACCAAACTTTTTTTGCACGTGGGCCAATCCAGTTGCCTAACAGACGAGGGCCCATTGGTGCTCCCGGTCACTTACGCACGCATTAGACGTAGTCACGCAACAGCTTAATTGTGTGCAATTTCCTCTATTAATCATCACACCTACGGCCTGATCACACCAGCTTACTTTTGAAGCTTTGATTTCACGTATGTGGTATACATGCACTTTCAGTTCAGATACACATTGATCTTTAGTTGGATGGTGTAGTCGTACAGAAAATAGATGGCCATCGTGTTCTACGTACCTTCATGAATATGCATACCTCAGCACTATTGAACTAGTTCAACATAAACAATCTCTGCGATATGATGAAGTGATGGATTGATGTACTCTATATATTTTGGTTAAAACCAAAAACTGAAACCGAATTTCGCTGAAAAATAGAAAATAGAAAAACAAAAACTGAATTTTAGGTTCACACCGAACTTCCAACCTAACGTGCAAGACATTCTATACACGATTACACACGAAAAATAAGAAGAATTTGTACCATCATAGACGCGACGTAAAGACTTATTGTGTGTATGCTTCAACTCTTCTTTCAATGGAAAGATGCACGGGTTCCTCCTAAAAGATAAAAAGATGCCCAAGTTTTCTCGTTTTCTTGAGAAAAGAAAATGTGTTTCTGAAGAAGAAAAAATAGAAGAAGATAGAGAAAAAAGAAGTAATACTCATCACAGGCCTCTAGCCAAAACGGGTTGAGATGTACCGCGTTGGCCTGGGCCAAGAGGTGGATTTACTACCATCCTAGGCCCACCTAAACAAAACCTACAGTTTAAAGAAGAGTAAATTACACCGTGAGTCACTAGACTTGGCAAGTGGAAGCAATTTAGTCCAATAACTCTCAAATGGTGAAAGTGGCTCCCTAAAGTTGGCATTACTATTCACTTATGGTCTAAAGCTCAACACGTCAGATGAAACGTCCACGTCGGAGCGCTGAGGTGGAAATGGTGCTGGTTTGGGTGAGATTTCTTGTTAGCAATTGAAGGGTTCTTCTGCAAAGAAGAAAAAATCCCATTAAGAAGGCTAATGTATGTATCAAGTGTGATTAGGTTTTTAGTCCCATTAAGAAGTGTTTTTACCAACGCTGGTGACCTATACAAAGTTCTAAAGAAGGATGGATTGAAGAAATAAAGATTAAGGAAATTTTCTAGCTCTTTTAGTGGTTCATAAGATTATATTGAGTTTAGAACAAATCGTACTACTAAGGGGGGCTGGAATCTAGAAGCTAGTGAGTGTCTTGCTAATGTTCAACTAGGAACCGATTTAAAAATCCAAAGAGGCATTTGAAATATCTCCACACACTTTTTAACAAAATTTGGAACCTCCAAGATTCATCTCGGAATATCCGAGATTCAGTTCTGTGTGTGAAGTCAGGGGACTCAGAGCCTCCGAACTACCATTCCTTTCTGAATTTTCAAATGTCGGAACATCCAAGATTTTCCACGGATCCTCCAATTTTCGGTTCTAGAATTGTCTAAGTCCTGAGTGCTCAAAATTTGGAGCAACTAGAAGTTTTTCAAATTCTTCGAGTTTTTGTTCTGGACTTCCTTCAAAATCTCAGTGTGTCCCAATTTGTTTTCGAGGCCCTCTGAGTTTTGGTTCTAGAATTGTCAAAGTCTTGAGTGCTCTAAAATCAGAACAACTGGAAGTTTTTTAGATGCTCCGAGTTTCTGTTGTGGACTTCCTTTTGAAATCTCAAAGTGTCCGAGTTTGTTTCTGGAAATCCCAACTGCTATGTCGAAGCCAAGGCTATTCAAAATCCCGGAAGGTCCAAGTTCCATGTCAAAACCTCCACATTCACTTCTGCCATTATGCTCTGAAAGTCGGAACCTCCAAGTACCTACCGGTTGTTCTAAGATTTGTTTATGGACAATAATGCTGTTGTTGGCTTCAAAATGTCGGAACCTCTAAGTTCAAAGTCAGAATCTCTGAGTTTTTCCACTTTTTGTATATGACTAGTTTTTAAGAGTTGGCTATATATATACCTCCAAATCTCTTTGCACAAATAACTCTTCACAAGATCTATTTTCTACTCTCCTAAGACTCCTACAATAGTTCCTCAAGCCAAAACTCTATCCTTTGTGAGGAAATCTTTGAGGTAGAGAAAAAGAGATTGAGTTTAGTTGAGCACCAAGCAAGAGTTTATCTCCAAACCAAATAGACTGAAGCCTGTTACTCTTATAGATTGACATCTAGATGACTCGGAGTCATTGGAAGCCTTCAATGAGAAGTGTTAAGCGTCCCATCAAGTTTGTAAGGATTTAAAGCTTGCCTATCACAAGGTGAAGACCTGCCACAAGAGAAGAGAGGCTTCGAATTGGCAAGCCTCTTGAGGAAAAGAGCACGCTTTGATGTTGGTTTTGTTCGTTGGATCAAGCTTTCTCAATAGAGACATAGAGTCTCGCTGAAGGCTCAAATTTTGACAACAATTTCTTGTATCTCGTGTGATTGTGACTTTTCTCATTCATTTATACTTGCCAATTTTGCATATTTTTTCACTAGTATACATAGGATTTGATTTTTTTACAAGTTTTAGTAATCTTGTATTCACTCCCTTTAGTCGATAGTCTTGATCCTTTCACCTATCCACCCACAGACTTTCCCACTTTCCCCCAAATCCCTAACTAGAGCACCAAATCCCTAGCCTGAACCAAGATTATCAAATCCATAGCCGGAGCCGTGCTTCTCCTCAAATTCCTAGCCGTGCCTATCCTCTTCACCCCCAAGTCTCTAGCCCTAGTCATACTTCTTCTCTTCTGCACATCGACGCCATTGCTGAATCATCATTATCGTCAGGCAATCGAAGGAGGAGGACGAGACGCACATGCGGTTGGTGAATTGTCCGTATTGCAGGTGGAGGGTGGTGAAGGTGTTCACCTCCTACATAAGGACAACTATTTGAAGGACTTCTATAAATTAGAGGAGAAGGAGGGGGGGCGATTAATGAGGTTAAAGGAAAAGACAGGGTCATTTCCGCAAAAAATACCCACCTAGTCCACCTCAGGGGCCGGTTCAGCTACCTCACATGCACGGCGCGTGACTGCGCAGACCCATGCTGTCACACCCCGATTTTCTAAAACCCAAAAATTAGGGCTAACAAAAACTTTTTCGCTAATAATGTTAGTTAAAATACACCTAACTAAAACTTCAGCTCAAATCATGATGTAACTATATACCAAAACACGAAAACCCTTGCTCCTACCTTTCTCGATCTCCGTTTTGTCGAAACCCTAATTCCCCGAACTACGTCCGACAACGCGGGCAACCCTGTTCAACACCTTGTCTCCATACGTGGCTACGCACCCATGCATTCTCGCCACGAACGCACCTTCGGCATCCCTTCCCCTTTTCCTAGTCGGTATAACCTAGACCAACAACTACAGCTAAGTACCCGCACTATACTTTTGTGAAATTAAAACATATATATGTCATGAACCTCTTCCATATGTTACAATCTCCTGCCATCCACGCCATCATGTCCTATCATGAATATATGCACATATATTCTACCTCTACATACATACATACACACACACACACTCGCAGACGCTAAACACCTTCCTTCCGAACTATGGGTCAAAACCCTAGCCCGACCTATTACCTTGTCAACTCCTCCCTACTTCAATCTTTATAACCATATTTCCCCACTCTCCATAGATATCTTGAGCATGACGAAATTTGCTCAGGAATTCGTATCTCCAAATCCTAAATGACCCGCATCAACTTTTTGACTCCGATGTCGTCCGCTCAAACTAACATGTAGGCTATATATATATCTAGGATCCTGAGCTCAAATGTGCAATAATATGGGTATCTCCAAGATATTTTAAAATATCAGTCTGAACTATTTTTTTGAAACATAATTAAATCCCTAAATGCAAAGTTACCTAAATTTTCCCAATAAATTGTCCTTCCATACCCATGGCCTAGATCCATGCTTGGCCACTCACCTCTTTTTCAAGAATTACAAACAATATCAAAACAATGATATACCCGATTTTGACATCTCTAAAGTCCAACTAATAGGGGCATTCAAAAAAATATATATACATACCGCCATTTGAACCTCCAATCAAACCTTCCAAATAATTTCAAGTTTAAGTTTTGACCAATTTTACAAACCGCTTAATTTTAGTTAACATAGACATCTAAAAAGTTCTAGACCATTCGTGAACCATTCTCTTGGAATTCCTGAGCCATTCTTCTATTAAAACCTTATGTCACGTGTTCAAAACTTTCCCCGGGAACTCAATTAAGATTTCAGAGGTTTCTTGATCTGATCCCTGTTCTTCAATTCCCTTTCTCTGCTAGAACTACTACAAATGTACCAACTGAATGCCCATAGCCTCTCTTCCAGGTGGGCCCTACTTCATAGCAGCCCACTCTCTTGTCTTTTTTTCCTTCCCTATACTTTTTCCTATTCTCCATTGTTGATGCACTGTTTTTCCTGCCATTTTCCCTCCAGCGCAGCAAATCGGTGCCTAATCTCACTGCTGTCCTACAGCCCCAATTAGCTAACACTCTCCCCTCTTTAATTCTCCCTTCTTCATTGCTAAGCATTGCTCCCTCTGCCATCTCCACCTTTCCTCCTCTGTCGAACACCTGCAATTGAGCTGCCCCATTTATTTCTCCCAGCTCACCCTCTTCTTATTGCTGAAACCTGTGCACCTTGCCACCTCCACCCTTTGCCATAGCCAGCGGTGCCTAACCTTTCACCATCTGAACAGCACCAATGCAGCCAACCATGTGCACCTCAACACCATTTTCCTTATTAGCCGAGCTACTCCAGATTTTCCAATCAAGCTGCTCCTTTCCTTTCTCTAAGCTTCTCTTCCCCTTCATCTCCTTGTACTCGAGAGCTCCATCATCCTCAAGCTCATCACCCCCTACTGCCTCATACCTTTTGCTAGTTCCTTTGCAGCTGCCCAAGCACCCACAGCTCACCATCTCAACCTCCTCTACTCGTCTCCTTCCACTGCCCGGTTAGGAACCGAGCTGCCCAAGCACTGCAGCCAAGGAGGCCTGAGTTAGCACCGCCGTGAGACTCTGGAGCTGCCGCTGCCCCTGGAGGGACCCATCACCGTGCAGCCTCGGTGTTGGCACTCCTCATAGCGCCGCCAGTTTGCCGTCGACGAGACCTACCGCAGCCAGCCATCGCACCTCGGAGTCCACCCTTTTCCCTGGTCGTCACCTGCTACTGACGCCCCGCCATTGCCGTCGGTAGCATAGCAACTGCAGCTCACCTGAACCAATTGAGCAGCCAGGCGCTCATCTCTTCCTATTACTCCCCCTGATGTTTCTTCTTTCCTCGTGCGGGTAATCCCCTCCCCAATTTTTTTTCTTCCCTACGATCTGGCCTCGCCCGTGAGCTTCCCCGCCGCCTTGAGCTGCAAGAACCGCCGCAGTTCTACCACGATCGCCGCAGGCGCCAAGCGCCGCCGCTAGGTGACCCCGCTGGTTTTTTGAGTCGCCCTCGATACTTGTCGCCGGCCACCCCATTCGCTTCCGCCGCCGGCATGGCCACCAGAACACCGACCATCTAATCCCTATTTCCCCTCCCCATCACTTAAGCCTAATACACGCGCCTAAGGGAGATAGCTAACAGTAGCGTCTACTGCCGAGGCCGACACCGGGTTGAATAAATGCACATAACCGGTGAACGTCTTCCAACCCTGGAAGTGCACTCCGCTTTCTATCCAACCCAGAGTACACTTTTATTTTTAGAGAGCGTATTCCTCTCCAGGACCTTCTTGTTTGCCGTTTCCCGAGTACTGAAGGCACTCTCCCTTGTTTTTACGCTTTCGACATCAGCACCCAGACCAAAGACATTTCCCTCCTTAATCCTCTCCCGACAGATCTTCAGATGTCCATATCTCCTCCATCCCAACTCCGATCCACCCGATTTTTCTTTCTATATTCATCTAAATTCAAAATCTATCTAATGATATCAGTTTCATAAATTTTGAAAATCGTTTGAAATCCAAATTTGAATTCAAATCAAATATGACTCTAGTATATATATGCATATCTTTTGTAAATTTTTCCCATAGAAAATGAACCTTTTTTCCAAATGTCATCTAAAGTATTATGCAACATTTTGTGTCCAGAATATCGATGAAATTAACAGATCGTTCTCTATACTAACCTAATAAAGTAGCCCGAAACCCTATTTTGTTCGGCATCCTTTGTACTAGATCCTTACTACAACATATAGCCAAAAGTATGGAGCAAGATTCTTCTAAGAACACCTAAAAGAGTAACAACTCTCCAACCCAACTAAGACATGGAAACCAGAATCATCTCAGGTGCTAGTAGGTTATCAAAGGTAGGGTTTTCAGTTTTAAGAGAAACTTATAGCATGTGAAGGGAATTTCTTACCACCTTTTCAAACCCTAATACCACCTAAGTCTAAGGCGCATGTTTTAAGAGTCCATGAATGTATGATTGATTCTTGTTTGGTTCTTCCTTGCATTATTGATTTATTCGCCGTCCTTTCGACGTGTAGATACCGACGTTACGACGAATCACGCGAGGAGTCTGGTCGATTGTCGTACCAAGTTCAAGTTCGAGACCTAGCCAACATCGCCAGGTAAGCATTCCTACTTTGATGATGTTGAATCCCATACGTGTGAAAACTTAATTATCTTATTTGCAACCACGCATGCTATGTGAATATCACCGTTATTTTATGCTAGACCTAGCTACCCCTAGTAGGTGCATATACCTCAGGTCTGATGAAACCATTCCTTGAAACCCTAGTACTAATTGTTGTTCATCGTACGTTCGGCAAAGTAATTAGGAGTATAGGCGATAGCCCTACTTAGACCTGCTTTAGAGAAAAACCGTTTTCTATCAGTGTATACCGACTCTTGCGGACATGGGATTAAAACCCTCAGATTGGCAGGTGCCTTCCGAGGTGAGTGTTTGAAAATGTTGTTGTTATTTTTAAAACCCAAAATAAAAAGTGGAGAATGATTTTGATTCGGGTAAGAATGCTAAGGGCAGTTTGGGGAATGGTAGAGTAGTCGGTAGCGACTAGGCTGTTGGGGATAAATATGGAGTCTTACTCGAATCAACCAAGGACCGAGCCTAAAGTGCCGTCAGACCAGATTCCTTACCGTACGTCCACATGGCCTTTTATGGGAAGGACTTGACTTATTATCCCGGCAAGTATTAGAGCCTGGACCCGTGGGCAGTAGGAAGAGTGTGCTAGATAGATTGACATCCCTAGAGGATCTCCACGGGATTATGTGGGTAGAGGTTCCCTAGTGGGCCTCCACGTAATACGTGGGTAGAGATTCGACACAGAGATGAGTCCACTTCTTCGGATTGTGGTGTCGGGCTGCTGTCACACCCCGATTTTCCAAAACCCGAAATTAGGGCTAACAAAAACTTTTTCGTAATAATGTCAGCTGGAGAATACACTTAATTAAAACTATAGTTCGAATCATGAGGAAACTAAATGCCAAATACGAAAGCACTTGTCTTTACCTCTATCGACCACCGTTTAGTCGAAACCCTAATTCCCCGAACCTTCGTCCGACAACGCGGACAACTCCGCTCAACACCTGCGTAGTATACGCTAATGTGTCAACGGTACCTCGTCACCAACACGTCCCAAGCCGAGATAAATGCCCTACCTTGAGCCCCCGTGTCTCTGCCTTATCTTGCCGCGCTCCGAAACCCTAAATCCGAGCTCCCGAATTATTTTCTTCCTATTCAAATCCAATTTCCCCTAAAACCCTAACTTATCTTTATTTCTACCGCAACCCTATGCAATACTTCCCGAACCCTAACCGCCATGGCCGTGCCATTATCCTAACCCCGTCGCCATGCCGTACCCCGGAACCCTAGCCCTCGACCCGACCCCTTCTTTGCTATTTAATTCCTAACTCCATCAAAACCCTAATCGCGAGATCTAACTCTCCTCGACCTCTCTAAAATCTTGCGAATGAATTCCTGGAGCAACCCAACGTCATATACAACTCAATTATATAATAAAATAGGAATACCTAATTCGAAGAGGTTAAGAAACGGAATTAATTAGCACTAGGGCAAAATCACGCCTTGAAACTGCCCCTATAAATAAGTATCAGAAATTCCAATAAAATCGCACCATGTTCCTCACATCTCCAGGTCACGAATATACAAAAAAAAATAGGGGCATGCCAGTGCGAGAATCCGAAAAGAACATTATCGAACACCTACGCTAAAAAGTCTATCGTTGCATAAAATCGTGAATAACCTTCTAGCGGAAAGTTACCATCCGATATATGAAGCTTTCCACCAGCAGCCTCCCCTGTCAAACAACCGCAGCGCCCTATTCCTCCACAGCACTCTCCTGTCACCTTTGCTATGTGCAGCCCCATCAAAGCCAGCTGCTGCTCCTTTTACTTCATGTCCCTACGTTCTTTCGCATCACATGAGAAATGACTGAGCTGCACTATGCTCCACAGCAGCCAGCTCTCAGGAATCTATGCCTAACCTTCCCTGCACCTCCAGACCCGAGCTGTCCCATCCTCCTTCCATTTCTCTCCTGCTGGCCATCACCTCCCCGTGTAGCTCTATAGCAAGCTCTGCCGACAGCATAGCACACCCGAGCTCCTCGAATCATCCTCAAGCAGAGCAAATACCCAAGCTCACAGCTCTCTCCATCCCTCCCGAGCAATACCAGCATCAACTTCCCACTCCTCCCATCATCTGCAACTCGAGCTCCACCCTCCTCATTCCTCCTCTGCTCGAGTCCTCCCTCACTCTCTGCTTCTCTTCACCCGAGCACCTCCACGCCAGTGCCTCCCCTTCTGCTGCTAGTCCCCAAATCTCATCTCCGCCGCCGGTCTCCACTAGCCTGAGCCGCCACCAGACCCCCTCTGTTCTCCCTCGCCGCCGGCCCCGTGCTGAAGGCCGCTAGACCGCGCCGCCGCTCGGGTTTGCCGAGCCCGGCACCGGCCCCGTCGCCGCCGTGGGAGCCTCCCCGTCTGCCTCCTCCCCTTTTCTAGTCCCTCCGCCGCCGGCGCAGCTGCCGAGCGGATCCTCTGCTAGCTCCCCAGGCCGGAGTCCATCAGCACGCCAGCTAGACCAGCGTCGCCCGCCGCGCCAAAGAACCCTCTGCACCTGAGCTTCTTCTACCCCGATCTGAGCCGACATCCTGCTCGCCACCCTTGCCATAGCACAGGAGCCCGCCGCCGGTTACCCCTAAGCAGCTCAGCCGCCGGTCACCCCAAAGCTACCGCAGCTCCCGAGCTCCAGATCCGCCGCCCTTGCCGCATACCTCAGCGCCGCCGGCCCCAGTCCAGCACGCCGCCGCCTCCTGGTCCCCTCTCCCCAAGCGCGCCACCGCAACTCCCGGCCGACTCGTCGCCGGCGAGAGCTCCCGAACGTCTCCAAGTGCTGCTCCCCTCCAAGCTGAGCTCAGCCTGCTCGAGCTCCTCAGCGCCTCCTCCCTCTGTTTTTCCTCCTCGTGGAACCAAGCAGCCAAGACACTCCTACATCCCCATCTCCTCTTCTATTTTTCTTGCCTCTCCTCATCTCCAGGTAAAACACCTATTTCTCCTACAAGATTCCAAGTTCAAAATACATTCACCAGCACTAGTCGGGTAGTTATTAAAAAGTCTTAAATTCCAAGACGAAAATTCTTTTTAGAGATACATGCATACGCATATATCTTCCTCAATTAGCTCCCAAGATATATCGATTACTTTCTTAGTACTGTACAGCTTTAAAACTTAAAATGTTGAAGCAAGGAAAGAAACTAACACCTTATACGATCTCGTTGTATTTTAAACAATAATCGGTTTAACCCTAACAGCTTTCTAACAGCTGGGACCCATGGGTGACTAGGTGAAAGATTAGTTAATCTTGTTGCATTTTAACATGTAGTAAGTCATCAGAGTTGATTAGGGTGTATTCATGCACGGACTAGGTGACCCCGCACGTCAGCAAACATCTGAGCGTTAACTGGATAGAATTAGTGATTAGCTAGTTAGTTGGGTAATTAGCTAGTTAGTTAGTGCATTAGTTAGTTAATTAGTTAGTCAATTAGTTAGTTAGTTAGTTAGCTGATTAGTGATTAGTTAATTAGTTAGTAGTTAACTAGTAGTTAGTTAGCTGATTAGTGATTAGTTAGTTAATTGGTTAATTAGCTAGGGCAATTAGTTAGTGATTAGTTAATTAGTTGATTAGTAGTCGGTTAGTTAGCTAGTTAGGTAATTAGTTAATTAATTAGTTAGTTAGTGAATTAGTTCACTAGTTAGCTATTTAGTTAGTTTAGCAATTAGCTGGCTGTAGTGATGAAACCTAGCTCAGAGTATTTCCTGTCTTCTCTTTAAAAACGCTGCAGATGCTATATACGTTCATCTAGTGTAGCTCCAAAATAAATCAACTTAACGCGTCTTTATTTTATGTACGTATATAATAATTGCCCAGGGTAAATCTTGTTCTCGTGAGCTAAGCTGAATAAGCCTAAGTCCTCTTAAGCCACCATTATTTCATGCTAGGAGACAATTACTTAGGGCTCCATCTTCCAAAATCGAAACCCTAATTGTATCCTTTAGACCTTAGCTGCGAACAAACCAAGTTAACCGAAATCCTAAAAGTCGTTACACGTATACAACCCGGACAACCTGACGACAAACGTAATCGCATGCTTTTCGAGAACCATAAAACCCTAGCTCTTAACATTTATCAAGAAGCTCTAACGACAGGTGTATGCAAAGGTCTTCCGAAAACCCTCGAACCCTAACACGGCAAGAGTCTAAGGTTTATGCTTTTGTCAGGATAACATAAAGCATCCGATCCTATTATTCCAAAAGCCCTGTCGCCCCGGCAGCTACTTCTTCTATCGCGGCAAGCTACTGTCGTAGCTCCGTTGCCCTGCCGTAGCAACCCCCTTCCCCGCCGCGGCAGCCCCGCACTGCTACTTTCCTTACCGTGGCAGTACCGCGCCACAGCCCCTGCCCCGCCGCGACAATCTCTCCCCGTCGCGACAACCCATTTCGTCCACCGCGGCAGCACCGCGGCAAGCCATCCTCTGCCGCGACAAGCCAGTCCCCGCCGCGGCAAGCTATGCCCCTACCGTGGCAGCGCCGCGACAGCCTCTCGCCCGCCGCGGCAACTGCCATTGTCATTTTCCTCTGCCTCGGCAAGCCTCTACCGTCGCCGCATTGTTCCTACCACAGCAAAACCTTGACTCTGCTACCTCATTCCTGCCGTGTCGAGCCATCGTCGCTTGCCACCTTGCCCTGCCGCGACAGCGAGCCCCCCCTTTTATTTCTTAAAGCCCTTAGAACCAAATAGTTGTCAAGAGCGTTATGAATTCATGTGTTGAAGTTTCTGATTCAATGTTATTTGGTTCTTCCTTGCCTCGTTGATTTATTTGCCGTTCTTTTCGACGTGTAGATACAACGTTAGGAATTATCGCGCGAAGGAATCCGGACAGCTGACGAATCGGATTCAAGACCAAGACCGGGACAATATTGCTAGGCAAGCATTCCCACTTTGATCATGTTGAATCCCATATGTGTGAAATCATAACTATTTTGTTTGCGAACTCTGCATGTTATGTGGTTAATAATGATATTTTATGTAGCGTCAGTTATTCCCAGTAGCTGCACTGTACTTAGGTCCGAATTTCCGACCCTTGTAACCCTAGGTATAATAGTCGGTTGCCCCGCGACCGACAAAAGTAGTAAGGTTATAGGCATTAGCCGCGCTTAGACCTGCTGTAGTCAAAAATAAGTTTTCCGAGAAATATAAAACCCCATTCGGGATATGGGAATAAAACCCTCGGATAACGTGTGTTATTCGGGGTGGTGTTTAAAAGAATGGTTGTCCAAAACCCTGAATGAAAAATTGGAGATGATTTGGATTCGGGCGAGAGTGCTAAGGGCAGCCGGGGCTGTAGAGGAATTGATGATGGCACGTTCGTCCGGGACGATCGTGGGTTGAGGAATGGAGTCTCGCTCGAATCAGTTAAGGACCGAGCCTAAGTGCCGCTAAACCGGTTCCTCACCGTACGTCCACATGTCCTTTATGGGAAGGACTTGGCTTAGTACCCCGGCAAGTATTAGGGTTTGGACCCGTGGGAAGTTAGGAGTTAGTGCTAGGTGTTTAAAGTCCTAGAGATCCACCTACGTCGGGCGGGAGGTGTTGATGCGTCACAAAGGTGGGGAGTCCCATTTTTGGTCCGGGACGCAAAAATTGGGTCAACCACCTAGCGGGTCCAACTCTGGTATGGAAGCGGGCGAAGGTCTCGTTGTAATAATCCTGGCAGTATACATTGCAAAGTACTTCCAGGGTGACCTACATCTTGTGGGTAAAGCCGTACAACCTCTGCAGAGTGTTAAAAACTATTCGAATAGCCGCGTCCTCGGTCATGGACATGAACTGGCAAGGCCACACACTGGTTAGACTAAGTTTTGGTTGCGAAAGATGGGAAAAGGGATTAAGGACGTGGGCATGATGTGTCCACAGAGGGCAATTTACGCTACGTGGTTGGTAGCAAGGAATTGCCAGAGGAGAAGGCTAGCCGTGCTATCCGGGATACCACGGGCTGAGCCAGGGGCACTCGCTGAGCTATCCGGGATAGTGTCAGTGGAGCGTTAAGCCGAGAAGCTAGTCATACTGCCCGGGGTAGTAGGGACTGAGCTGTCTCAGTGGATGAGATGATGAGGTAGCTGGGTCTACCTCGGGAGAAGTTTTTGATGTTGTTCTGTTTTACCAGAATTTACAAACTGTTTTGGAATCTACTATTCTTGTATTTAAACTGAGAACTTACATTTTCGCAAAATCAGCAACTTAGGTTAGAGCTATTCCTTGATTAAATCCCTGCATGAAATATTGTCGTATAATCTCTCCCGTGGGAATAGCTTGCGAGTACATTCAATGTACTCACCTGGCTTGTTGATTTGGCCAGACGAAGAAGACAGCAACATCCGAGGATGAACTTACGATCACGAAAGCTAGGGCGTAACCCCAGTCAGTTGCCTGTCGGGTATGGCTTACTGATGGGCCGCAACTCCGCTGGATTTCCGCTGCAAGTTTATAGCCGTTGGGCTACAGGTATCAGATTATCGACCTTAACGGTCTATCTAATTATTTACGCATGTATGACGATGATATACAGGTTAACTCGTGTGTATCGGCTATTGACCCAGGGACCGGTACAGTGATCACGAGGGAGTTCCCGGCTTAAAAACCGGGGGCGCCACAGCTGCCCGGGCAAAAACGAAGACTGAGTAGATCTTATCTAACGGGTCCAGCTCTAGTGTGGAAGCGCGTGAAAGGCCTCGTTGTAATAACCCTGCCAATACACCTCGTGAAGTGTATCCGTAACATTCGGCAACAAGGGGGACTTACATCTTGTGGATAAAGCCGTACAACCTCTGCAAAATGTTAAAAAAACTATTCGAATAGCTGCATCCTCGGTCATGGACAAGAACTGGTTAGGCCACACACTGGTTAGACTGAGTTTTGTTTGTAAAAACTTGGGCAATGGAACTAAGGACGTGGGCATGACGTGTCCACAAGAGTGCAATTTAGGCCACGCTGTGGGTGGCAAGGAATTGCAGGAGAAAGGGAATAGCCGTACTGCTGGGGAGTACGGGCTGGTGTTGGGAACCTTAGACGCCGAGCTATCGGGTCAAGGCAGGGAAAGGAGGTAGCGGTGACTACCTCATGGGATGACATAAATGTGTGAAACTCTTTGTTTTCTAAGCATGCATTTGAATCTATTATTCGTATTTAAAGTAAAAACTTACTTTACGCACAACATGAGACCTAGAATAGAGCTATCTCCTTTGAATCAGGCCTTGCATGAAATATAAATGTATTACCCTCCTGTGGGAATTGCTTGCGAGTACATTCAATGTACTCACCTGGCTTGTTGATATGGCCAGGCGTAGAAGAGTACCACTCCGATGACGACGACAGCGATTTTGAGGGCTAGGACGTTTCCCCAGTCAGTTGCATGTCGGGTTGGCATATTAATGGGCTAATATCTACGCATTTCTACTTTTCCGCTGCAGTTTCTATTCAGCCAATCGGCTATGATGTTGAACAATAACCATAATGGTTCATGTGTGTAAAAGACTCGGTATTGTATGTCAATGCTATCAAGTTCTTGTGTGTACTGGTCACTGATCATGGGACCAGTACAGGAAACACAAAGGTTTATCTGGTCTTAAAACCGGGTACACCACACATGCCAAGTCCACCTCAGCGCTGACGTGGATATTTCATCCAACGTGGACATTTCAACCGACATGATGGGTTTTGGAATGGAAGTGAATAGTAATGCGAAGTTTAAAGAGCCGCTTTCACCATTTGAGAGTTCTTGGACTAAATTGTTCCCACCTGCCAAGTTTTTAGGGACTCACAATGCAATTTACTCTTTCAAGAATTCCAGTCCACATGCCATAGCAAAGTCCAAGTACCCTAAAAAATGGTTTTGCTAACAGTTGGATGACTGTTTTCCACTTTGCCAACACTCAATTTTTTCTTACAAATCACTTTCTTCCTTCCTCTCCTATCTTCTTCTTCGTATCCAGCGGCGGTGAGCCAGAGTCGGCAACAACGTGGAGGCAGCAGTGCTGGCAAGGGCGAGCCTTGCGTCGAGCCGGAACTGGCGACAACATGGAGACGACGGCACCGGCGAGGATGAGGCAGAGACGAGTTGACCGACGAGTTAGGGTTAGGGTTAGGGTTAGGGCTAGGCGTGAGGTGTCGGTCGACACCAGAGTTAATGTGGTGCCCTGCCGGGTTTAGAGGAGATGCTTGATCTGGCAACAACACCCACTGGACATGTGCCGAGATTCATGCATGGCACCCCGCCGTGCGCGGGTGCCTCCGTCGACATCGATCACCATTTTTGTTCCTTAGATGATGGTGTGTGATCGTCTTCAATCGATACGATCAGTTCTGGCCGGACATCTAAGAAGGCGAAGAAGAGGCTGCCACGGCATAGAATTACATCGTGATCTAACACATGTACGCATCCATGTTCAAGTTTTTACTGTGAACAACGGATATATATACTGGACCATATCTGCCATTAGAAAAAAAATATTAAAAGAAGTTGACAAAGATGCTTACCAGCAACTAGGCTATATATGATGATCATGCATGCGTCGGTTGCTAGTTGCTACTCGCTAAAATTCTCTAGCTTCAAGCCAACCTGTGTATATAATGAAAGAAATTGCTTGGAGACAGAACTTCTGAAAGAGTTTACAACCTGCAGAGTGGTAAAAAGGAAACAGTTAAAACTTGCAGTAAAATCCACTGCCTGATCACTATGCTAGTTCTCCAAAAACCAACGTTAAGATATCGACAGTGACCATCAGACGAACACCTTTAGGCCTTTCTTTTGTGTTGCTGGCTCGTTGCCTTCGAAGCAACACCACTTTTTTACAGAGCAGGCAGGCAAAAAGGGCCTTGAAGTTGGTTTTCCAAGCTAACCAGACAAAAGTCACTGACATCTGTGCCACACAGCGGGAGAGCTTCAAGGTGGGTCGACCTGTCAGTGTTTGCCACGAGAGCTAGTGCAACTTTCGCTAGTACCAGTTCTCTGGCCAACAACCTGCAGGTTAGAGAGTGCTAGCTGCTTCACATGTGCATGGTTCAGCATGTCAGGCCCCAAGATCTCTGTTGGCCCTCTGTTTGCTCTCTTGCCAGCACCACCACTTTCCTTAATTTTCAACCTTCCCCCAATCATTCCAACCAATCATATACCTATCCGTCCAATGTTTCTCTTAGTACTCCGTAATTGCCAATGTTTCTCTCTGAACTTTTCCAAAGGTGGCACCACTACTAGTATAAATGTATATCTAATATTCACAGACTACTGGTATCTGCTATGCAAATGGAATTATGATTGAAAATGTAATTGTATTTCTATACAACCGTTAAATGAGCAGTGTCAATCTTTCTTTCGTTCTATTTCCTCCGATTAATCCAAGGATCACTACAACACAAATGGCATATAGTGACACTTCACACTTTACAATTTGCCTCTATTAAACTGTCATATAATCATGTAGAGGCACTTTTCTTAATAAAGAAACACTTTTTAAGACACCATATAAAGTGTCTTAAACGTAGAGACATTAGTTGAGATATTTTTATTATAAGTATCGATTGGGTGCTTAGAGGCATTGTTTTATGAGGCACTTAATAAATTGCCACACAAATTCATGTAGAGGCATTTTATGAGACACTTCATAAATTGACCTTACATTATAGCTAGAGACACGGTTTGAGACACTATTTACATTTTGTAGAGGCAATTCTCATAAGTTTGAGGCATGTAATATACTACTCATAAGAATTTCATTACGACTATTGGCAAGATGTTGTGTGAGGTTGAGTGGTTAGATGAGTACATAGGTTTCCCCTCTATGAAATGTCTTATGATATGTGGAGACATTTTATTAGCGTCTTTCGGCCGTAGCAACACTGACTGTAGTGGCACTTGACAAAGTGTACCTACATTTATGTAGAGACAACTACAGTGTCTCTAGCAACCCAAAATAATGTCTCTACAGGCTATTTCTCTTATAGTGGATTTCTAGTGCTAGGAAACTCCTTTTAACATTGTATTAAACTTATAATAGATATTTTCATGCACCATCTTGGAGGCTTCTCCTAGGAAATTATGTTCGTGCATGCACGCGTGGACAGACGGACAGGCAGCAACGCAACCTAACTACCTATTAGGGTTAATTGGAGGTAACATGCATGGCTCTTGCTAGAATGCACAGCGCTAACTCGGATGGAACTATCTGATTCTCCTACGAAACGACATGCACAAGACCACAAATCACAGGGCATATAGGTGGCTAGCTAGCTTGATGGTTTTCTTTCCTCTTTTGCCCTTTTGTAATTTCTACTTGTATCTTGTCACTTGGCCTTTCCAAATTAAGAATAATTCTTCACTCACAAAGAGCTTATACATGCATGCAGAGATAATCACTTACTGATTGAAGAGCGCGCGACCGAATTAAATCTCAACAAGTCAACACCGGCCATGCATGCAGCAGGGAAGAAAAGGTTCATCACTGTAGTACCAGCTAGCTCTACCTTCTCCTAACTAACTAAGAACCTTTCCATGCATGCTCAAAAATTTCTTCTTGAAGGAATTCGTATCTGCCCCAATGCCCCCACCATTTCTCATTTGCTGTTTGCTGATGATTTGTTGATCCTTCTTAGGGCGGACAGGAGGAATGCATTGGAACTCAAAAGAGTCTTGCATCTTTATGAGACATGTTCTGGACAATTAATCAATAGGGAAAAGAGTAATGTCAGATTTAGCCACAACTACAACTCAACAACCAAGACAGAAATCATCCAATGCTTACATCTTGGGTCTGAAACTTATAATGACAGGTATCTTGGTCTTCCTATCTACATGGGTAGATCAAAATCCCAGACTTTCAATTTCCTGAAAGACAAAGTATGGAAGAGAATCCAGGGCTGGAAAGAAAGGATGCTTAGCAAAGCCGGGAAAGAAGTATTGATCAAGGCGGTGGCCCAAGCAATCCCAACCTATGCAATGTCCTGCTTTGATCTTACCAAGGGACTGTGTGATGAGATCACAGCTATGATTTGCAGGTTTTGGTGGGCTCAGATGGACAATAAACATAAGATGCATTGGCTTCCAAGTAATAAGATGACTAAACCCAAGAACGAAGAAGGGCTTGGTTTTAGGAATCTGCACTTCTTCAATCTTGCCATGCTGGCGCGTCAAGCTTGGCGCTTCATCCAGAATCCAGAGGCCTTGTGTGCGAGACTGCTTCGGGCTAAGTATTTCCCAAACGGAAAGATGATGACATCAAGGTTGACCTCTGGCATCTCCTATACCTGGCGAAGCATGTTAAAGGGCATCGATCTTCTTAAGAAAGGTATCATCTGGAGAGTCGGCAACGGTTCGAATATCAATATATGGCAAGACCCATGGCTTCCCAGTGGGATTACTCGACGACCCTCAACCCATCAAGGCGATCATCAGGTATGCAAAGTTAAAGACCTAATATGTCCAGCAACGGGGGAATGGGATAAGGACCTCATTGCTCAAACGTTTCATCCAAACGATGTCACAGCGATTCTAAGCATTCCAATCGGGCATAATTATGACGACTTCATAGTGTGGCATCCAGATTCAAAAGGTGTTTTTTCTGTCAAATCTAACTATAATCTATGTCTCACGCTAGCAGATGTTGAGGCAAGGCAACCAGCTTCGAGTACTTCTGTAGCTCATCCGACAATAGCTTGCAATGGACCCTGGAAGAAGATCCGGAGCCTGTGTCTCCCCAAAAAAATCTGCATGTTCCTTTGGAGGTTCGCACACAATAGCTTGCCTCTAAAATCTAATCTGAAACGCAGGGGTATCGATCTGAACCCCATCTGTCTGTTGTGCTTGCGCTTGGATGAAGATGGCGGGCATCTATTCTTTAATTGTAAATACTCCAAATCCTGCTGGAGAGCGTCTGGTATGGAGCATATCCGTCTCCAACTGTCCAGATGTGCCAATATTCAGGACGTTTTCTTCTATCTTGTTTTCTCAATCTTCCGAAAACTTAAAGAGCACTGTCGTTCTCCTTTGGAACATATGGTTTGCTCGTAATGCTGTATTTGCAGGGGATCATGCTTGCCAAATCGATGAGCTTGTGTCCAGATGGCGCAGACAGTTGCTTGATTTTGCAATCATTCAAACTCAAGATTCGCCAGCTCGTACTTCTTCCAATTATTGTTGGGCTGCTCCTTCATTGAATTCCTCAAAATAAACATTGATGGGGCTTTTAGTGCTGATTCTGGACAAGGCGGTTGGGGGTTCTGCATCAGGAATGCGAATGGCACAGTTCAAGGAGCAGGTATGGGTCAGCTGCAAAATCTTGCAAACGCCCTTCATGTTGAAACAATGGCTGCATTGCATGCCCTTCGCTTTGCCTCCAGAGCCAAAATCATTCTAGAAACTGATGCTCAGCTCCTAAAACAAGCTCTTTAGTCTAGCGATTATGATCTCTCCCATCTTGGAACACTCTTCCATCAGTTAAAATTTATGCTCTGTAGCTGTTTCCTCGACTTCAGAATTATGTATTGTAATAGGCGGGGTAATACAACTGCTCATATTTTGGCAAAACAAGGAGCCAATATGGCACCCGGCTCTATCCTGCTTTGGCAATCGGATGTACCAGATTTTGTACTATCTACAGTGACCAGGGATTTTCCTGTTGCTGCAAATCAGTAAAGTTGTGTGTTATCTCAAAAAATAATAATTAAACTTCATGCCACTACTACAGAACAGGTCATCTCTGACAGGGCAGGAACAGCCCACCTGTGACGGGTGGAGCGCCCGTCAGGAACTAATCGTCAGTGGTAACATATGTTACCACTGACGGGTGCCCACGCCCGTCACAGATAACACATTTCCTCTGACGGGCAGGAAACACGGACCCGTCACATATGACCAGTTCGGGGGGACGCCATGGAAGACCTGTAGTAGTCATCGCTGACGGGTGCATAGAGAGGCACCGTCAGTGATGATATCTAACGTTGACGGGTACCATTATCGACCCGTCAGTGCTAATTTGTTACATGTGACGGGTCAAAATTTCCAGCCGTCAGTGCTAATTTGTTACCTGTGACGGGCACGAAATATTGACCCGTCAGTGATAATGGCTTACCTCTGACGGGTCAGTGTTTCCTGCCCGTCAGTCGTAATGTGTTACCTGTGACGGGTAGCCTATTTTGACCGGTCAGTGATAATTGGTTACCAGTGACGGGTTTGGATTATCTGCCCGTCAGTTATGATTTGTACCGTTGACGGCTCTCTTTGTTCTGCCCGTCAGTGAGAACTACCACGGTTGACGCAGAAAAAGCCAGCACCGATGTTGCGCCCGTCAGTGATGACCATATCCTGGTGCATCCCTGCACCCATTTTTTGCTGGCTAGCCTCAGGATTTGCTAGCCATGCCCTCTGTAAAACAGCCCAAGCTGTGCAGCCCCAGCTACACAGCCTCTCAGCAGCCCCAGCTGCGAGGCACAAAGCATCAAAAGCACATTCATAATTATATGAACTTCAGAAATCGGCACATATATATTGACAACATAGTACAAGACATTCACAATATATGAAATTCACAAATCTAAATTAATGCACATATATTACACCCAAGCACATTGAAATTCATAATAAATATGTCATCAAGCTTCTATGATGTTGCGGAGGAGTCGTTCGATGATCGTGAAGATGTATATCCTGCAAGAAGATAGTAGACGGCACAATATAACAACATTGTATTGAAACAAGAATAAGGTAGAAATCTACGTTGATAATGAATGAACCAATATTATTTGACAAGTCTGAATAAACAAATAAGTTTGTACAACTAGTCCTCAGAATGATGAGATGTAGCGGGTGGGGGCAGCTCTACGCCGGCGTAAAATTCACCGCCTGGCCGGACGACATACTGGTTGAAGAAGTACGCAAACGCATCTCTGATGCGGCATTGATCTTGTAAGTAGTCGTAGTTGTCATGCTGCATCCAGATTTTGAAGTCTTCTTCGGTGGAAAGTGGGTTCCAGCTTTGGACGAACGCGTCCATGTGCGCGCAAACGTAAAACCCACAAGTCACACTATTCGGCGGTTGCTGCCTGCATGGCCAGTCAAACCTGTGGGTGAGCTTAGGCGCTGGCTTTTTCCGACGCGCCATCCCTCCGCATGCCCTAAATTTGGCGTACGCCCCCTCAATGCACCGCCGAATCTTCGAGAAGTCCCGCCGGGGTAGTCCTTTCTCTCGGATAAGAGAATCAAAGTAAAATACTTTGTTCCAATCGGGGACTATGGTGATAAGGACCCAATGGTCGCTGCATAGACGAGATGACATGCATGTAAACACATTTAGCTATTTTATTACGTACATGAGAAAAAATTGACAGAATTAGTGAACAACTCACGGGGGGTTGTAGGGCATGAGTATCGCATCCTTGTCCTTTTGCGCGAGCCATGCCTGGAAGATGTACTCGACGACCGATTCTTCGGCCTCGTCAATTTGACGATCCTGCAAGAGGCACGGATCGATGAACCCAATGTCCGCTTTGATGCGCATGGCCTCTTTGTTTTGCCAGAGTGTCCAGGCCCTTAGCAGATTGGTCTCCAGCCTGTTCAGGTTGTACATGTACCAGAGGTCTTCAAAGTCGACCCTGAATGTTGGAGAGTCAAACTCTCGATAAAAGTGATAGCTTCGTGGCACTTCGACCGTGAGGTAGGATACATATTGATTCGGTTGACTCGCATGCTGCACGATCATGTCATGCAGCCGTCTTGCCTCCAGTCCCAAAGATTGTACCTCATCGTCTGGGAGGAGCGGCTGTCCGGGCATGTACTTGTTAGCCCTAGCTGTCAATTTAAAGACGGGAGTTGACGCGTAGGACAGGGACTTAGCGGCGCTATCTTGATTTGCTTTCCTCTTTGCTGTGCCGCCCCGTTTGGTGTTCCTTCTCTTTGGAGCCTTTTGGACCGCAGTTGGATCACTCTCCGTACGTATTATGTTTTCCCTAGGCGTAGGGCCAGCAAATGCCTCCTTCATTGCGCCGTGAAGTGTGCCTGGAGATAAAGTCTTCGCGGCACCTTGCGCACTGTCTGGCTCCTTAGTGTCCTGCCTATGCTTGGTGCGTCTTTCTTTTCTCGGCGGCTCGGGTGCATCGACAAGTGGCGGGTGATCAACATCCATTGGAGTGGCACCTGCCTCCGGTCCCTCATGGGCTGGCATCGGGTCTTCGTCTCTCCGGTCGAACGACAGATGTGTTTGGCTCAAGGCCAAAGGAGATATCCGGGTTGATGGAGAGGCGCTGGCCGGAGATTCGCGAGTCGAGGCCCCTTCTACAATCACTTGAGCCTTCGGCCACTGGATGAAGGTCATCAGGCATTGTCCTAGCGTGGTCGCATCCTCTTCAGGAGGTACAGGGACAGTCATGGCACCGAACTCGGCAACTACCCTATCCACCTGTACCTTCACCATGTCCGGCGATGTTATCTGATGGTGCGTCAGGGCCCCCGAAGAAGCTGGCATCAGTAGGCCGTGTGCGACGGTAACATTGGCGCCCGGCACAGGATAAACCAATCGGCATTTCGTGGGCACCTGCACCTGTGGAACAGTTAAAGGTTGGTTCTCGGCCATTAGAGCAGTGTTTGAAACATAAGATGTGTATGAAAGATTCTACTAAGTGCCATGAACTTACATTTAGGGTTTCGTACGGATACGCTGTAGCTACCCCATCGGAGGTGGCCGCGTTGGTAGAGGCGCAACTGCTCCCTCCAGGAACGTTCGGCGCACGATGCGTGTGTGGCAGCTCCCCATATAGCCTTGCGAACTCCTGTCTTGCCGCCTCTCGTGCCGCCTCTTCCGACCGTCTCAGGAAGTCCTCGCTGATCTCCTGTCTCGCCGCCTCTCTCGCCTTCTCCATCATCGCTTCCATTAAAGCGTCGTGCCTGCTCCTCTTCCTTTGGCGGGCGGCTTCAGCTGATTTGGGAAAGATTCTATCCCATGTAGCGGCTACACCGACACCTCGTATACGCCCAGTTTTCTCTGGGTTTCCCAGAGCAACCGATAGAGGTGTTTGCCACCTCTCGGAATGTACGGAATCTTGAGACGATTCCTGCTGGCTCAACTGTACCTGCAATAGAGACGTACCATATTTCACTACCGAGCGTTTAGGAAACAAGTTATTTACGATGGATTGACAGGACAGGTCGAGTGAGTACCAATCGATTGGACACCGCCTGGACCTCCTCCGTGGGGAACGTCACATCCCCCGTCGTCGGGTTCACTTTCGTGTGACCCCTGGCCCAGTTTCTGGCGCGAGGCTCCGATATTTCCTCGAAAGGAACTGGTTTCCCAGCCGCTCGTAGTGCAGCATCTTCTCTTTCCCATTTACTCTTTATCCCGGCGTACCCGCGGCTGCCAACTCTGTGGTTGAATTTATTCCTCGTTCGCAGCTCCTTGTTCTTCTCACTCTTGGCCTTGAAACTCGTCAGTGCTCCTCGAGGCGACGAATTGGTCCCACTGCTCATCAGTTACTTTCGACCATCTTCTTCCCGGATGGCGATTTTTCATCACGTACTCCTTGGTCGCAGTGTGCCTCCAGTTCTTGTGAGCATTACACATCGTTATCTCCGCGTGGTGCTTCACCGTCTCCTTCAGGTGCTCCGGGACCTCGAACAGGTTAAACAGCGAAGTCAACAAGGCATCTTTCTCTGACCGGGGCACCTGGTTCCATTCGGGAGTAGTGATCGGGATGTTCTCCCGTACGAGCACCCCACAGGCGTTGTTGAATTTCGACGCCGAGCTCGTTGGTTCACGTGGTGCGCCTGTGTCGGGGTCGACCCCCGTGATGACTAAGGTCTGCGTCGGCAGCTTGTTCCCCGTTCTTGGTTTGCGCTGCCTTCTTGGTGCCGTTACAACTTCGGCCTCGACCTCATCCCCAGGATTGAACGGTCCAGAGCCTCTTTTTTACGTAAATATATGAACTAGATTAAATAAAGACCTACTATGTTTATAATAAAGCTAATTGAATTAAATACGAATACTGTCCACTATGGAAATTGAATTAAATAATAAAGCAAACCAAATAATAAATTCAGGCCCCATTTTCTTAATACGAATGAAGTTATCCTTTTTTAGAGCCATAACAATAAGATCAATGTAACCAGAATTATTAAAATTCATGTAACTTAAGTAGGGCTGTATAACACAACACATTAACGGCAAACTACTGATCGATTGATATTAGAAAAGTAAAAACGTACTATAGTTGGTTGCATAAAAGGTACCCTGCAAGACTCATCGAAGAATCACAATGACTTTCCTCAAGAACCAAGAACTAGCTTTAGAACCATAGCCCAAACACTAGAGCATTTAGAAAGTTCAAGCTCCAGGAGACCACCACAGTTCCTTGAGAACTAGATCAAGGAGGCCAAGAACATCAAGAACCTCAAGGCATGTTGAGGGGAGAAGACCAGCAAGGGCCAAGAACAGCAAGAGGAGGATTAGCCGAGGAGGAGGAGGAGTAGCAAGGATTAGGGAAGGAAGGAGGCCACCAGCAACATACCTTGTCATGTGCACACAAATAGAAATGTGCTATAATAAGTAGAACCCCAGAATATGTTCTTACCAGAAAGTTGACCTTTTCACTAATTCTTAGATAATATCATCACAGCAATATAGCTAAGATCAAGCATGAAATCTGTTCTTATCAAGTTTACACCTTTCCCCAAACTTCTTTCTCAGATAAGTATCAGTATATCAAGGAACTAGATCAAATAGAGCATCTGTTCTTATGGAAGTAGGTTCACTAGTCAATTTCTAGGTACATAAACAAGTTAAAAAAACTTAGCTACATAAATCCTGGGGACATAGCTAAGAACTTGGAATGAACGATGTACCCGGGAATGCCGGAGTGGGAGGAGGAGGAGGTGGCGGCACGGCTGCGAGTGGCGAGGAGGCGACGGAGGGCCGCGGCGGAGGCGACCCTCGGTGCGGTGGCGCGCGGCGGAGGCGACCTCGGCGGCGGTGGCTTGCGCGGTGGAGGCGACCTCGGCGGCGGTGGCCGCGGTGGAGGCGGCCCCGACGGCAGCGGGAGTGGAGCAGGTGGCGGCGGGATCCATGGAGCGGGCGCGGAGCAGTGCAGATCCGTCGGCGGCGGCGGCGGCAGTTCGGCACTGTTAACTAGGGCTCGCTGCTGGTCCAGGCTTGAACGGACGCGCGGGCACGAAAATTTTTCTAAGTGTCTAGTCCTATATATAGAACACACTCATCACTGACGGGCAAACAAAACGAACCCGTCACTCATAAATACAAGTGACGGTCACCAAATAAAGGCCCGTCAGTGTTAACTTCTCATCACTGACGGGCCAAGAACGGCCGCCCGTCAGTGGTAACGCTACACCGGTGGTACCGCACATCTTTAGTCCCACCTCGCCGAGCGAGCATCGCGCGCACTAGCTTAAAAGGGCAGCTGCGCCACCGGCTTTCGAATTCCTTACAACCTTCACTGGTACTTCGAGCCACCGCTGGTCCCCTGCGCGGCCTGGGCTCGTGGGCCTGGGCGCTGTGCTCGGGATAGGCCTATGGCCGGTCCCGTGCGCGGCCTGGGCTCGTGGGTCTGGGCGCTGTGCTCGGGATAGGCTGGTGCGCCGAAATTTTTTGCTTCATGTCTAAGTTCGAAATTTTTTGCTTCATGTCTAAGTTCTAACATTTGTTGTTGTGTGCGCCTAAAATGTCTAAGTTCTAACAGTTGTTGTTGTGTAAAGTAAAAAATTTAGGCTTACCACTGACGGGCGTGCCTTCTATGCCCGTCACTGATGACTAGTAACACTGACGGGCAATTATGCGGTGACCGTCACTTGTATGTATAGGACTAGACACTTAGGAAAAATTTCGTGCCCGCGCGTCCGTTCAAGCCTGCTCCACTCCTGTTTTTGGTTTTTGCTGGAAAATAGAAGTGAACAAATTATATAAAGCAAAAAAATCGGGCACACCAGCCTATCCCGAGCACAGCGCCCAGGCCCACGAGCCCAGGCCGCGCAAGGGACCAGCCATAGGCCTATCCCGAGCACAGCGCCCAGGCCCACGAGCCCAGGCCGCGCAGGGGACCAGCGGTGGCTCGAAGTACCAGTGAAGGTTGTAAGGAATTCGAAAGCCGGTGGCGCAGCTGCCCTTTTAAGCTGGTGCGCGCGCTGGTCGCTCGGCGAGGTGGGACTAAAGATTTGCGGTAGCAGCGGTGGTGGCTTTACCACTGACGGGCTTCCTCTCCATGCCCGTCAGTGATGATTAGTTAACACTGACGGGCCTTTATGTAGTGCCCGTCAGTGATGATTAGTTAACACTGACGGGCTTACTCTCCATGCCCGTCAGTGTTATTTAGCAGTGACGGTCTCCTAATAAAGGCCCGTCAGTGTTGACTTCATCTTAGTGTTTCCAGAGTCTAAGACTCGGGTGGATAGCTTGAGTTTGTCACCTGAGAATGAACAGGATAGCTTGAGTTTGTCACCTGAGACAGTAGGTGGGTAATCTCACCATCGCAGACAAATGGTAACCATAGCAATCCATCCATCCAACCAATTAAACATAAAATTGGCTCATCATATCCAACTTCCATCCATCCAACCAAATGCTTGCTAAGTGTAAAGGATTCATCACTTGCTGGGCTTCCAACATAATCAAAATTGCATATCCTTATAAATGACAACACTTATATCGCACATATATATTTATATCTACATCACATAAATGACAACAGTTATCTCGATCACACATATATATTTACATATCTACATCACGTAAATGTCAACACTTATATTAAGTTCCGTCGTTCTCCTCATCATCATCGACTAGCTTCTTCCCTTGATATGTCAGTCCTTCGTTATGATCAGTACGTACGTACGGCTTGGCACTGTTATCAGTATGACGTTTCATCTTTTTCTTTGTCTTCTCATCTTCATCTTCGGTATCCGGATCATCGAATTGGTCGTAGTCTTCTTCGTCCACTACACCATCCACTCCAACGATACTCCTTTTTCCTTTTCTTACAACGTGGCGCTTCTTATTAGATGGATCCAGTACGTAGAACACTTGCGCAACCTGTTTAGCCAATATAAATGGTTCCTCTTTGGACCCGACACTCCGAAGATTCACCGTGGTGAAGTTCTGATCTTCGACACAGACGTCCTTCAGGTGCACCCATCGGCAACGAAACACCGGGACCTTGGTCACGGTGTAGTCAAGTTCCCAAATCTCTTCGATGATGCCGTAGTACCTGCATTTCGGGCCATCAATACTACTTTTAGCTTCTATCGTCACCCCGGAGTTTTGATATGTGCTTTTCCGGTCTTGGGCCTCCGTATAGAATGTGTATCCGTTGATATCATACCCTTGCCATGTCACGATGTTTGTCATGGGTTCTCTTGCCAACCATTTGACGATTATTTCTTCTTCACATGTCGGTTCCCTTCCGTACCAGTACTCCTTTAGCCAACGGCAAAATTGCGCGTTGTGCGTCTTTGTGATCCAATAAAGTCCTCTATTAGGGTTTTCTTTGCGCAACAGTTGCTGGTGCATCTCTATATAAGGCCCAACCACTGACAGGTGTTGCAAGACCACGAAATGTGCTCTATGGAAGTCAGTTGCTCGATCGGTACGTAAAGGATCGTACTGTCTTCTTCCGAGTGTGCCGACACCAATGAGTCTACCCGAGTGCCGCGAACTTGGCACACCTATAGGTCGATGTTCAGCCATGTAATCTGTGCAGAACTCGACACACTCTTCAGCAGCATAGCCTTGCACGATGCTTCCTTCAGGCCGATATCTGTTACGAACATAGCGCTTCAGAATGCCCATGTATCTTTCAAAAGGATACATGCTGTGTAGGAACACGGGGCCTAGGCTCAGTATCTCCGGAGCGATATGTATCATGAGATGTACCATGATATCGAAGAATGTAGGAGGGAAGTACATCTCTAGTTCGCAGATGGTCACGACGATCTCTTGCTTAAGTTTATGAAGGCGATCTGGGCTAATTGACTTCTGAGAGATCGTGTTGAAAAAGCTACAAAGGTTGGTGACGGTCTTGCGGACTCCTGGCTCCATTAGGCCTCTAATTGCAATGGGTAGGATCTGTGTCATCATCACATGACAATCATGAGATTTCATACCAATTAATTTCAAGTCCTTCATCGATACAAGTTTCTTTATGTTTGCCGAATATCCGGAAGGAACTTTGACCCCAGCAAGACACTCGCACAATCTCTTCTTCTCCGCTTTGCTCAGGGTGTAACAGGCGGGAGGTAGGCGCGTCTTGACTCTCAAATCACCCTTGTTTGTCTTTGACGTTATCTGTTCGGACCACAGCTCTGGTCTGACGCCCATCTGTTCCATGTCAAGCCGTGCCTTGACACCATCTTTTGTCTTGTCTGGAATGTTCAGCAAAATACCAACCAAGCTGTCGCACACATTTTTCTCGACATGCATGACATCAATACTGTGACGGGTGTGTAGAACTTGCCAGTAAGGCAGGTCCCAAAATAGCGACTTCCTCTTCCAGATGCCCGGTCTTAGCTCTTGTGTCTTTCCGGGTACAATGTCGATATCCTTGACAATCTCGTATATCTGTGCACCGGTCTTCTCCACCGGCTTCGAACGATTTTCCACTTCTCCGTTAAACTTAATTGGGCACTGCCTCCATGGATCGTTTTTGGCCAGCCACCTTCGGTGACCCATATACACGATTTTCCTCGAGTTCTGTAAGAATGAACTCGCAGTCTCTTCTTGGCACGAGACACAAGCTTCGTATCCTTTCACACTCTGGCCAGACGAGTTTCCGAGCGCTGGATAGTCATTGACCGTAGTGAACAACATAGCTCGTAGCTGGAAATACTCTATTTTATCAGCGTCCCAAACCTCAGCCCCCTGGTGCCAGAGTGTCTCTAGTTCCTCCTTCATTGGCTGCATGTACACGTCAATATCGTTTCCAGGTTGTTTCGGCCCTTGGATGAGTACGGAGAGGTGTATATACTTGCGCTTCATCGACAGCCATGGAGGAAGGTTGTACATCCATAGAAGGACTGGCCATGTGCTGTGTCTGCTACTCATGTTGCCGAATGGATTGATCCCGTCTGTACTCATCCCAAACCTTATGTTTCTCGCCTCCTCCCCGAAATCTGGAAATGCATCGTCCACTGCCCTCCATTGGCATGCATCGGCAGGGTGCCTCAGGATTCCATCTTCAATTCGACCCTCCTTATGCCAACGCATTCGTTTTGCATCTTTCTTGTTGGCAAAAAACCGCTTCAAACGGGGAAGAACAGGAAGATACCAGCAAACCTTCGCAGGGGGGCCCTTCGCTTCATCGTCGTCCTCGTCACGATCGAGCTGGTTTGCAGTACGCTTGTACCGGGATGTCTTGCACACCGGACATCTTCGTAGGTCTACGTACTCTCTGCGGTACAAGATGCAGTCGTTTGGACACGCATGGAATTTTTCAACGTCCAATCCGAGAGGGCATATAACCTTCTTTGCCCTGTAAGTGCTTGTAGGCAAGACGTTCCCCTCCGGGAGAACGTTGGAAAGGAGCTCTAATAATTTTGTGAAACTTGTGTCCGGCCAGTTGTACGCTGCCTTTAGCTTTAGAAGTTCTAACGAGACGGACAACCGCGTATGCTCGAGTTTACATCCAACAAACAACGGAACTCTCGCGTCTTCCAACAATCGTACAAACTCTGCGAACTCTCTTTCATTCTCCGGGGTCGAAGTCATTTCTTCCATATCATGCAACATGTCATTCAAATTCCCCATGCTATCCTCTGAAGATTCTGAATTAGCTTCTTCCTCGATAGCTACGCCGTGCTCATCCTCAACGAGGTCCACCGTTTCTGTCGGGTTTGCAACTTCTTTCTCTTCACCATGACATGTCCAACGTGTATAGCCTTCCATGAAACCCTTCGTCAGCAAATGTAGCTGCAACTCCCCCGTCGTCGATAACATTTGCATATTACTACATTTACGACATGGACAACACATCTTCGCTTTCCCCTTGATCGCCATATCCTCTTGAGCGACTCGAAGAAACTCGTTCAAAGCGGTGACGAAACTCTGTGTGGCACGATCTCCATACATCCAACTTCTATCAATCGATCCCTACGGCAAAATAAACATAGTTTCATAAAATAAATATATTAAATTAGCCATTTCTTCTCTCAGGCGATACTTACCATGTTAGAGATTAAAAACCCTAGAGGAGCTAGGAGCGACGGATATCGTGGGCCTTCGGGGAGAGGGATGTTGACAAGGAGGCTGCTGGGGTCTTTGAGAGGGGGATGGGGACTGGAGGAGAGAAAAATTGGCCTTTTGAGATGGGGGGAGGAGAGAATCAGGAGCCCGGGTAGCTAGCAATCTTTGAGAGAGGGATCAAGAGGCCGGGCTGGAGAGAAGAGAGGGCCTTCGGGAGGCGCGGGCCGCAGCAGTTTAGCTGGCGACGGCGGCGCACGCAGCTGGTCCTTGGGACGCGCGGGCACAGAAAGTTTTTCGCGCCTGGGCTGGATTTATATAGGAAGGAATACCACTGACGGGCATCAGGCAAGGATCCGTCAGTGTTAACTTATCATCACTGACGGGCAAACAATACCGACCCGTCACTTCTCTTTATGAGTGACGGTCATCAAATAAAGGCCCGTCAGTATTAACCTATCATCACTGACGGGCAAAGAAGGGCCGCCCGTCAGTGGTAACGCTACAACGCTGGTACCGCAGAAATTTAGTCCCACCTCGCCGAGCGAGCAGCGCGCGCACTAGCTTAAAAGGACAGCTGCGCGTTCGGCTTCCGAATTCCTTATAACCTTCACTGATACTTCTAGCCACCGCTTGTCCCCTGCGCGGCCTGGGCTCGTGGGCCTGGGCGCTGTGCTCGGGATAGGCCTTTGGCCGGTCCCCTGCGCGGCCCGGGCTCGTGGGTCTGGGCGCTGTGCTCGGGATAAGCTGGTGTTGCTAAATTTTTTACTTTACATAATTTGTTCACTTCTATTTTCCATAAAAAAACCTAAAACTAAAACCCAAATCCCTAGCGATAAGCAACCAGAACTGACACAGCGGGCGCTTCTAGAGTTTAGGGGAGGAAGATGAATGGAGATGAAGATGAATCACTGACGGGCAAACAATACCGACCCGTCACTTCTATTTATGAGTGACGGTCATCGAATAAAGGCCCGTCAGTATTAACTTATCATCACTGACGGGCAGAGAAGGGCCGCCCGTCAGTGGTAAAGCTACAACCGCTCAGTGAAAAATCGGGGGGAAGTCATCATTGACGGGCCGCCGTTCTCCAACCGTCAACGGTATAATACCACTGACGGGCGAACGAGTTTCACCCGTCAGTGGTGAGCTCTGTGGGCTCAAAAAAAATACAGTACGCCATCAACAATGCACATAAACAAGACAAGAAATTTTTCATCCATTTCATCCGATAGTTCATCCATAGTTCATCCATTTCATCCGATTCATCCATAGTGAAAAAAAGTTAGTACGCCATCGATAGTTCATCCATTTCATCCGATTGCAAAATACAAGACAAGAAATTTTTCAGTTGTCCGTCATTTCGACAACCCACACCATCTTCCCAAACTTCTTTCTCTGATTCTCGACGCGCGGCTCCGAGCCAGAAGGTCCTCCTTTCTCGACCTCCTTCATCTTCCCCTCCCGGGCAGGGGCGGCGGCCGCGGCGCGGGCATCGGCGAGGGAAGCCTTCACGGCTTCCGCCGTCATGCGGTCCTCCTCGGCTATGATGGCGGCCCTGGCGCGTTCATAGTTGATGGACCGACGTATCGCCTCCTGGAGCTGCCGCTCCTCTTCGACGGCGGCAGCGGCGTCGTCCTCGTCCTCGGGCTCCTCCTCGACGGCGGCAGCAGCGTCCCCCTCCTCCACGGGCTCCTCTTGGACGGCGGCAGCGGCGTCGTCCTCCTCCACGGGTTCCTCTTCGACGGCGTCAGCGGCGTCGTCCTCCTCCACGGGCTCGACGCGCAGCTCCGCGCCAGAAGAACGACGTAACTGCTCCGCCTCCTCCATCTGCTCCTTCTCCTTCAACATCTTGATGCGAGGAGAACGACGTACCTGCTGGGGAGCTTCGTGGCGGGCCCTCTTCCTCGAGGACGCGCTTTCAGGAAACTCCTCGGTCTTCTGCTCCCGCACCATCGCGGATCCGGCCGGTGGCGAGACGGTGAGGGGAGGAAGATGAACGGAGAGATGAACGAGAGGAAGATGAAACGCTCGGTGGGGTATGTGTTTTTTATAGCTCTGGCTGGCGAAGAGGCAGAAAATGGTGACGGCTCGTCCTACAAGGCCCGTCACTGAGAATAGCTGTCACCGGTAACAATGTTACCGCTGACGGGCAGGTTTTTCGCCCGTCTATGATGACTAAAGTACCACTGACGGGCAAAAAAACAAGATCGTCACTGGTAAGATTCGTCGCCGGCAGCTGTGTAATCTCTGACGGGTCATACATTTTGCCCGTCAGTGATGACTTTCCCCACGCAAATTGGAACGTCTGGTAGATTCACTACTGACAGTTCACCCGGTGCCCGTCAGTGATAACAAACAACTGTGACGGGCCTCTCCCTGCCCGTCAGTGATAATATGCAACGGATGACCTTTTTTCTAGTAGTGTGCATGCATGGCCTACTTACTTACTACGTACGTACCATTAATTGAAGTGATCACTAGCTGTCAACGCTAGCTATAGGATGCCATGCAGGCATGTAGGGCCCTATATAAGGAGAGCTTACCTTCCATAGCTACCCACCATTGCCATTTCATGCATGCTCGATCATCTCTCACAGCTAGCTGGATCATACTCCATACCATTGTAACAAGCTAAGCTAGCTAGCTAGCATGGAATCGACGAGTTATAGGGCTCTGAAGATGATGGCTATGGTGATGATCATGGCGATCTCGGCGGTGGCTCAGCTGGAGGTCGGGTTCTACGGCGAGACGTGCCCGCGCGTCGAGGAGATCGTCTGCGAGGAGATGCTGGGGATCCTCGCCGCCGCGCCGACCCTCGCCGGCCCGCTCCTCTGGCATCACTTCCACGACTTCTTCGTTAGGGTACGTACCTACGCCGACGCTCATGCTTGCATCGCATACAATGACACTATGTCAGGACTGAGCTCTAGTAACACATGGACGTGCTACTATAGCTTAGAAAATATGTTATTGAGGCTTTTAGTAACATATTTTTATGTGTTCTTATAGCTTATGTTACTACGGTGGTGTCTATTGTAGCACATAATAATTGTTCCTATATGTAATAAAAGGTGTTACAACTATGATGTAGCAACACGAGTCATATATGTTACCATAGGTCATAGTAACACCATTATATAACAGTAGCAACGCAGTTGGTAATATATTTTTCTACTTGTAGCAACACGGCTAGTAACATCCTTATTTCTAAATTGCAACACATTTATTGATGATTGGTAATAATTATTATAAAGCCCGTTAACACTTTTTGATATCTTTAACAACATAGTTGGCAACATTTTTTTTAGTTGTAGCAACACGGTTAGTAACACATTTTTTCAAATATTGTAACATAGTTATTGGTGATTGGCGGTAAACCCAGTAACACATTTGTCTATTTATAGCAACACAGTTAGCAAGAATCTTTTCTAGGTATTACAACACATAATTGACAGCCTACTACATGTAATATTGATTTATTCAATTAAGAGATTAGTGCTTCATACATCTAGGAATATAGAGAGAACGATAAGCATGACATATTGTATAATAATAGAAAGCATCATGACTATAATGAGCACAGCATACATACGCATTGCATCAAGGATATAAATACTAATATTGTCCACATAATTTGATAGCATTTAAAGCAATTTGACCCTAGAGAATACAACTCTTCAAGAAAACATTACATTTTTCAATCAATTATTGTAAGCTACATTCATTAGTACATCAATCCCTCATGCAATTGTTTGCTTCAAGATCTCATCACAATTCGGAGCATCCAAAAGTAACTCAACCATTGATCTTCTCAATCTAAAAAATAAACATTTATCTTCAGAGTTGCAATCAAATATATCCTGCATATGTATTTACTTAGAATTCAAGAAAGTAATTATGAACGTACGGATGTTGAAGGCCAAGCTATTGTTAATCTTGAGGTAAAAGCATCACCAATTGTCTTGCAGTTCTCCCGTTCCCTTACCAAGTCCTCATCTTCCCTAATAAGTTAATCTACTTTCACATGCATAAATTCACCACCTAACTCAACACCATCAATCAATGTATTTGATCTATAACCCAAAATTGTAGCATATGCCACACGCCGCTTGTTTCAGTGTGTTGAAGACATTAGTATTACTACAGTACCAACCTATATTGAGATCAATACTATCACTAATTGACAATCATAATTGATTATATGAATAAGATCCAATTTGAACACACTATGTTCTTTTACCTCCATTGAAGGAGTACGTCTCTGCTTTGAGGGCATGTGGCCAAAAGTCTTGTTTTGAGTGTCTTGTTCCTGTAGTCTTCTCAAATTGTCATTAATCCTCCCCTTGTTGTCTCCCTTCTATGGAAAGATATGAGAAAAATGGTTGTTACATCCTTGTGATTTCACCACTAAAATTCATAATGCAATTTTTTTCTACAGACAAAACTATTGGACACACAATCTTACATGTCAAGATTAGTAACTACTTACATTATTTGCTCTAGTTTTGTTGAATAGTGCTTAATGAATATCTTGTCCAAATTTTTAAGTTCGAGGTGTGAAGAATAAACTCTCCTGAGAGTAGAAAAATGATGTTTGACATGTAAGATTGTGTGTCCAATAGTTTTGTCTGTAGAAAAAAATTGCATTGTGAATTTTAGTGGTGAAATGACAAGGATGTAACAACCATTTTTGTCATATCTTTCCATAGAAGGGAGATCGACAACAAGGGGAGGATTAATGACAATTTGAGAAGACTGCAGGAACAAGACACTCAAAACAAGACTTTTGGCCACATGCCCTCAAAGCAGAGGCGTACTCCTTCAATGGAGGTAAAAGAACATAGTGTGTTCAAATTGGATCTTATTCATATAATCAATTATGCTTGTCAATTAGTGATAGTATTGATCTCAATATAGGTTGGTACTGTAGTAATACTAAAGTCACACACCGAAACAAGCGGCGTGTGGCATATGCTACAATTTTGGGTTATAGATCAAATACATTGATTGGTGGTGTTGAGTTGGGTGGTGAATTTATGCATGTGAGAGTAGATTAACTTATTGGGAAAGATGAGGCCTTGGTAAGGGAACGGGAGAACTGCAAGACAATTCGTGATGCTTTTACCTCAAGATTAACAATAGCTTGGCCTTCAACATCCGTACGTTCATAATTACTTTCTTGAATTCTAAGTAAATACATATGTAGGATATATTTGATTGCAACTCTGAAGATAAATGTTTATTTTTTAGATTGAGAAGATCAATGGTTGAGTTACTTTTGGATGCTCCGAATTGTGATGAGATCTTGAAGCAAACAATTGCATGAGGGATTGATGTACTAATGAATGTAGTTTACACTAATCGATTGAAAAATGTAATGTTTTCTTGAAGAGTTGTATTCTCTAGGGTCAAATTGCTTTAAATGCTATCAAATTATGTGGACAATATTAGTATTTATATCCTTGATGCAATGCGTATGTATGCTATGCTCATTATAGTCATGATGCTTTTTATTATTATACAATATGTCATGCTTATCGTTCTCTCTATATTCCTAGATGTATGAAGCACTAATCTCTTAATTGAATAAATCAATATTACATGTAGCAGGCTGTCAATTATGTGTTGCAATACCTAGAAAAGATTCTTGCTAACTGTGTTGCTATAAATAGATAAATGTGTTACTGGGTTTACCGTCAATCACCAATAACTATGTTATAATATTTAGAAAAATGTGTTACTAACCGTGTTGCTACAACTAAAAAAATGTTGCCAACTATGTTACTAAAGATATCAAAAAGTATTACCGGGCTCTATAATAATAATTATAGATCATCAATAAATGTGTTGCAATTTAGAAATAAGGATGTTACTAGCTTTGTGCAGCCGCCTTCCCTCTCGTCTGCTTGCAGCCGCCCTTCCCGCCTTGCTGCTCACCGCCCTTCTTCTTCCCTGCGTTGCCAGCTGCAGCAGCTGCGCCACTACTAGTGCCACCGTTATTGCCGTTCTTGGCGACGTCTTTCTTCCCCGCTTTGTTGCGGTTCATGTCGTCGCTCTTGCTGCCTCCATTCTTGGCACCGTCTTTCTTCTTCGCGTGGCTGCGGTTCGTCTCCTTCCACTTCAAGAAGGAGAAGACCCATCAGCCGTACTGTACGCACGAAATCAAGGGAGATGATGGCTCTTTTGTTACGTACCGAGCCGGCTCTTGTGTTTGCGAAGGCGAGGAGCAGTTTCTCGATGCGGGCGTCGTTGGCGAGGCCGAGGTCCCCGACGCAGTTGCTGATCCGCACCTCGACGTCCTGGAACCTGGCGGCCGTCCTGCCGCTGGTCACCCACGAGAAGCAGCCGCTCTGCCGGCGGCAGGACTCGACGAGGCCGAGCGCGTCGGCGAGGGCGTCCCGGAGCCTACCCAGCGCCTTCCTCCTCGACGCCGTGTCGCCGCCGCCTGCCACCGCCGCCGCCTTGGGCGTGGAGGAGGAGGAGTCTCGCAGGATGTCGCCGATGTTGCGCGCCCGGTCGGCGAGGTCCCGGCACCTGGTCCTGTTCCGGCGGGCCGTCTCAGCCTTCTTGGCGATCTGCTGCGCCACCTTGAGGATCGTGCTCACCACCTCCATGACTGTCTCGACGAACGCAAACAAGACTAGCTAAATCAATTATATTCTTGACGAACTGGAAGAGTGAACGAGTGATGCGCCCGGTGCCACAGTGAAGCTGGCGGCTACGGGGTCGCGGATTTGTCAAAAGAACTCGGTAGAATATCTAGTGGTTTCTTTGGAAGTTTCTTGGAAATTATGATAGAGTTTCTTGGAAATTATGATAGAGCTTTGGAAGGCTACGGCTCACCAACTGGCCAGCATGACCACCTCGAGAAAGACTTCACTACGGCTTAATATGATTAAACTTTTGTTAATCAACTTGCGTTATTTTGATCTATTTCGATGAGGAGGATAGGACTAAGGACGGGAGCTAGCTTACTTTAATCAATCAACTTGAGAATAATCTCCACCCTGCCTTTCTCCTGCAGTTTATTGTTAGCTAGCTTGTACGTGCTATTTTTTAGTCGTCAACAGTCGTACGTCGTCAACATGGTAGATACAGTAAACGGGAAATTCTACACGAGACTCGGCAAATATATTTTTATTGCGATTTTATATCTAATATTTAGTCATTTTTTAGAGGAAATCAGGGACTTTCATTCATTCATGGGCCTTTGGAGGCCCGCTCTGCTGCGCTCCCAGTCTCGCCTGTTGGGCTACAAAGCAGACTTAGCTGGGCTCACTCCAAAAAAGTTGAGCCCAAATACCTAGATGGGCCTTTCAACAGATGCAAATGTCTATTCATTAAGTCTTGCGTATTTTCTAAAACTTTTTAAGGATATATACAAGTTTTGCAATTTATTCAGGTGAAGAAATACTTATATAGTGGACGAGCATACTGCTGCTGCACCCAAGCCTGCAAAAACATCTGCTTTGGAATGAAAAAAAAAGCTAAAAAACCCTCACCCTCAATGAGTTAGAGCAAACCAAACTCTGTACATGTCACCGTCATTATGGAGGTGGCGCACGAGCGTGCCGTCGTTCACGTACTCGGAGACGAGCAGACGCTTCTCATTCTCCACGCGCCAGCGAAAGAGTCCGACGATGTGCTCGAGGCGGAGGGGGGGAACATGAGGAAGGCCACGTTGTTGTTCGCCGGAGACAGCGTGATCTCCGGGAATGTGACTCCTCAGCTCCATCCTGAACGGCATGATTTGAGACTTGGACGTGGTAGATCCGGTCAAGGCGGCGGGCGATGGCGATGTGGCTGACGACGGGGAAGAGGAGGAGGTAGGAGTCGATCCTGCTCTGCACGTCCCTGAACCTCCCTGCCTGCCTCCTGGCCGTGACGAACCGGTAGACGGCTCTCCTCCCCTGGCAGGACACCACGAGCTCGTGCGCCTCCCGGAGCGTGTCGTCCAGCCCGGCCAGCGGCCGCCGCGTCACATCCGGATCCAGCTGCAGGTGTAACAACAGGTCGGCGATCATGGAGACGCGGCGCGCGAGCTGCTCGCACTTCTTCCTGTTCTCGCGAGCCGTCTCCGCCGCCTGCAGGATCATGGAGATGAGCCCGCCGGCGTCCACCCGATCATCTGCGCCACCACCGCCGCCTGCCCTAGCCCGGCCCACAACGGCATGACAGCTTTGGTAAAGGCGGATAAAGAGATGAGTAGAGGAACAGTTAAGAAGCGGAAGCTTTGGTTCAGGACGAACAAGCTTAGTTAACAAGAACAAGAATATAGTAACCTCCCCGCAGGGTTCAAGGAGAAGAAGAAGAAGTATGCGCAAGAATCAGACCTGGCTGAACAAAAGCAAGAGCAACCAGAAGAAGCGGAAGAAGAGAGAATTAGTTTTTCAGTGCTTCGATGAGAGGACGCCGGGGGCGTTTATATACTCGTGGTGCGGTTCCTGCAGGGCGTTTATACCTACCGGTGCATGTCTTTGGTTTCTTCAAAAGCATTTGTCTTTGGATTTCTGCGACTTTTGTTCTCAGCGGGCCCACACCCACACACTCTGCGACTTTTGTTAAACTGGTTGTTTAGTCTGTCTGTATCAGGCATGTGTAAAAGGGTGATTGCCTGCTTGGGTTCAGCACTGGTCCGCGCCCGCTGTTGGTTGGTGATTATGCATTGGTTTTATATAGGGCAGCAGCACCAGCAGCGCAGCACCGTACGTACGCAACGCAACCGGTGGACTCGTGCTTCTCCGCTTGTGATTTTATTTTATCGACGTGTACTGTACAAGTCCAGGCAGCACATACGGCCGGAGGGGCAGAATTCGACCTGGACGATTGACGGAGCAAGAACAGGAGCAACGCCGTCATCGATCTTTTCACCGTTGGACAGGACCAAAAGAGTATATGGCCCGTCAACCAGTGCGTATTTTTTGGTGCTAAATGCCTGCTTGAGTGCCTGTCCTCGCATGGGTTTGGATGATCCATGTAACTGCTCCCCGGTTTTGTTTATTAATTTCTAATCATGATCATTAGCAGGGGAATTAGAACGCGTCTTACAGAAAGAGGCGGCCACATCTCACGGAAAAACAAAGGCCAAGAACTAGGCATCGGTGGGATCGGATTACAATGAAAACATAAAAAACAAACAGTGATAAAATTGTATTTGTATGAATGTAGCATAACAATTGTACTATGTAACATTAGTTTTGAGATGTTTCTATGTAACAAATTCCGTGCGATGACAACAATTTTTTATATGATGAAAATAATTTTTTCATGCAATATAAACTTGTCCTATCAAAAAGAACAAATTAGACTACCTGTGATATACATTTGTAGTCGGACTTTTACTTTTTGTAGGATGAGTTTCCATTGCTTGAAAAAAATATTTCTGTCGTACCAAAAAGTATTTTTATTATAAAATATGTTACATAAAAATATCACGCTGCATTGATTCAAAAATTTTATTGTATACATTTATTAAAATATTTCTTTCACGTAGTAAAAATATTTCCACGTCATCCGATCCCATTGCTGGTTTCCATGGACGCGGCTTGGCAAGGGTGCGACAGTGTTTGCAGTGGCTCGTACTTGCCCACGCACGTTTGCCCGCTTTATTTGCGTTATGCGGGCCACGTGATGGATCCAGCTTTATCGTGGTACATCAATGATAAATCCCATTTGGTCGAACCATTCCTATCCTTATCTAGTTAAATTATCTCTGCTATTGCACATCGTGGCTAGAACAGAAAAGACATACATATTTTTTATTTAGTACTCCAGGAGCTAGTTAGGTCGTACTTAGTCTGATTTCTCCAACATGATCATGATCTTATCTTTTCCACGGCTACTTTCATCGCTTGACTAGGGTGACCTGGGAGGCACCACCGCCCCCCACCACAAGGCCACTGTCCTAATTGCCCTCCTCGCCGCCGCTGCCGCCATTGACTGCCACGGTGGTGGCAGGGGTTTTCTTTCTTCGTTTCTCGCCCATGCGCAGTCGCGGCTCGATGGCGCGGCCCCTCTAGCGACGTGGTCTAACGGCACGACTCCTTGGCTGTGGGGTCGCGAGATTGGCGACTCCTCTCATGCGGTGCAACGGTGGCCCCATGGGCATGGGGTGAGTTGGTGGCGGGTCACGAGCGAGTGGCCTTGAGGGGCAGGATTCCAAATCTAGCATGCCTCGCAGCGTGGCCGTTTGGCGGGATGCGCTTGGATGGCGGTGCGCTGTGGCGGTGGGCAGGCCAGATCCTGTCAGGTCTGGTCCGCAGGGGCACGCGAAGGCGTAGGCATGGTGTGCGGCGGCTGTGCTGTGGTCGGCTCTGCCGACATCGTGGCGGTAGCCTGTCTCAACGAGGAGTGTGCATAGGGCTGCGTGGGCGAACCAGATCAGGCCGGTAGTGGTGTGTGTAGCAGTCGTCCGAGACTATGGATGTTGAGGTAGCGGCCCTGGGTGATGACGCTACTCGTCGGATGTGGCCACTGTTCTGGTTCTGGGATGGTGGATACTGGAGCGGTGGCCTCAAAAAGTGATTTGGGAGCGGCCCTGGGGGGAGGGGTTGTGGCTGGATGCGGCATGTGTGGCGGTCTTGAGCTGTGTCGATAGCGTAGCAACTGGTTCATCGAGCGTGGTCCGGTAGGGGTTGGCTAGGTGTGGACGTGGGGGTAGCAGACCAGGGTGTTGGTACGGCGACCATGGGCTGCAGCCAGTCGTGCCTCGTAATGAGGGTTGCCGGAGGGTTGTGTCATGCAGTGTCGTGGCCCGATAGTGGTCGGCTAGGCGCGGACGTGAGGCCAGCTATCAGGACCCAAAATCCACAATATAGAACCTTAAGTGGAATCACCCACTAAATCGAAACGAGAACCCCAACCTCAATTCTTGGGCACAAATTCCAAGAGGAGTGAAGTGATATGGCTTCGAATAGCCCGAGACTTCAACCCTGAACTCCTTCCGGCAAATTAGTGCACAGATTGAATATGGTGATATGGTCTCCTCACTCTTTTCTTATTGAGCCGGAACTTCAACCCCAAACTCATCCCGGCAAATCAATGCTCGGTTGAAGTAGGATGATATAGTTCTCAAACTCTCAGTGAGGAAGAGTCACTTCACATGAGTGATCACACCTAACAATTCTATATCATAGACTCTGAAACCCTGCCCACACCATGTGCTTAATAATCATACACGTAAGGCACATGAGACAGGTAAAAACAAATAAGTATCACAACAGTAACTCTACGACTGAAATTACAATAATACTAGTAGTTCTTAAAAACTTAACAACCTATTCACACAAGGGATCCAAAGATCCAAATTCAAATACACAACGGAAGGTTTAGAGGTGGCTAAGAAGCCACAAAGTTAGGCCAAAAGTGGCAGCAGAACAAACCAAGCTGCTAAACCCTAGCCAGGACCGCTGCTTGGGATTTTCAGTGACTAATTGTCGTTAGTGTCGATCTCGATATAGAAACCATCCTCTGGAGTTATGATCTCCTTTGCAAAAAACATGTCAATGGTTGCAAGATGAGTATAAAAATTGTACTTTGCAAGATTTATAAGGGAAAATAGTAATAGATGGTATCAACAAGGAGTACTTGTGGATTATTTTACGAAAAACCAATTATTAGTTTGATAATAATCTTAAGTAGGAGAAAATAGACTATCATATTTCTTTAAACAGGGATAAGCATCATTCTTTATTGATAAGCCCACTTCAGATCACCACACACTGAACCCGTTGACTCTCTCTCAACCACATATGAGGAAGCAGTCGCTAACTTCTCTACTCTAGGTTTGGCATGTTTTAGAGTAACATTGTAGCTGTCTAATTCGACCCAGGTAATCACCAAATTGTTCATAACCGTAGACACGGCTATTCGAATAGTTCAAGCCCTGTAGTGGTGTGTATCTTTACCTACGCGTATCGATCGACTCCTAATGCCATCGGGTTGACACATTTCACGAGGTGTGTTGGTGGAGGGTGATCGAACACGACAGTTACAATGCTTTCGACCTTCGGTATGAGCCACGCTTACGGGCCATTCCATGTACATCATTCCTACTGTAACCCTGACATGGTCCCATAAGTTGTGAATCGAGGTACATCCCCAGTCTTCCAGACTGTTTGGGTCCACCCACCCTTATATTGAGATATCACACCATGTCACATCATTTTTCACACACCTGACAATGGAAACGGTAAACTAATGCAACTCATACACTAAAACTAGGCAAATTATTTAGTCGTGAGTGATCCATTATTTTATCCGTGTAGAAGTACACAAATCTTGGGTCAATGTACATCGAAAACCAGCCTTGCGGGAAAACGAGACAACCCATCATGCTCCCACCATGGCCTCCTGTCTAATCCGGTAATGATTAATCTAGTTCATTATTTACTTCCCGGTAATCACCCACCTACCATTTAACCCACTCATTCTGTGTCAGCTTATCTGCCATCCAAGGAATTATGACTTTACATGTCTAAGCATGAAATAACATCATAAGAAGTATAGAGTTTCCATCTATACTAGTCTAAATAGGTTGGGGGTGGTGGTGTTGGTTAGGGTGACAAGGTAGATCCATGCAAAGGATAGGGTTAACTACCTATCGGTAGCATATGATTTGAATGCATGCGATAACAGTTAGAAAACAATTATGTTCAAAGGGGCTACTTGCCTTGTTGCTCAGCAACTAAGTCTTACTCGTGATCGAAGTTATGAACTTGGGGATCTTTCAGCTCTATCATGAAGAAGAACTCAAACACCGAAAAAAGGGTGCAATGACGGAATATTAAATAATGAACACCGGCATGATATGAAGTGTATGTTATGGCATAGATTGTTTAAAACAAAGACTAATGCAACTGTAATCAATTTAATGGGAGTCCGGACGCTCGAGATATAGCGATCCGAAGATCTCTAGCTAATCGAGAAACCCTAACTTGATTTTTTAGCCATTTTATATTTTTTTCTCACATTAAATCATGTATGCAATGATATAGATCAATAGCATTTATTTGCATTTCTCTAATTAAACCTTGATTTATTATGATTTTTTTTCCAAGCTTTTAATCATTTAAAACTGCTTTTTGTTAGTAAATAAATAATATTAAATAATAATAATATTTTTATTATTCATTCCATAATTAGCCTCAGAGGCTGACATGTGGACCCTCAGTCAACTCATGGTCAACATTGACTCGAGTCAATGACAATAGGGCCCAGTGTCATATATATATTTGATTTGATTTGATTTTTTGTTAAATCTAACATGTGGGTCCCATATGTCATAGGGCAGAGTATTAGTTGAACTAAATACTGCACTAATTAAGCATTATTATAATATTAAACATTAATCATTTCTGAGTATTTAATGTGTCGGAAGATTTAATTGTTAACAATAAATCAGCCTTAACAACCGGGATTTGGGGTTAATGATGCCCCTTAATTAGGCCGGTTGGGCCGGTCAGCCCAGTCAGATTGTGCGCAACGGCTGGTCTTACCGACCATGACACTTCAGCGGGGCGACAAGGCGGGCTGGGTAGGGAAAGGCTGTGGCGCAACAGGGGCTTATTGGGAGCGGTGCAGCTATGGTGAGTAGAAGCGGAGGTGGTGGCGAGCTCCGGCGGCTGGAGGGTGGTGGCAAGAGCGGAGGTAGACAACGACATGTCAGGGTAGACTGTGGGAGGAGAGAACTTCAGGCTTCGGTTTGGGGTGGCGGCACGGGGCCTCCGGCGGGGTGGCGTCGGTTCGATGCTGTGGTTGAAAGGACCAAGGGTGCCGACTAGAGGGGGGGTGAATAGGAGGCTAATTAAAATTACTTCGTTTTAATCTTGTTAACTGGATATTGAGTTAACAGATTATCAGATTTAATTGGCTGTGTGACAGGTTCCTAGCATAGGTGAAATATGACAAGTAAAATAGCACGTGGCTGTCACACAGGTGAGTCACACAGGTGATCTAATGACCTAGCACATGTAAGCAAGTAATGTGGCTGTGACACAGGTGACTAAGACAGGTAGAAAAGATGATATATATATAACACCTGAGACACAGCTAGTATAAGCAGACACAAAGCAGATTAAGCAGGTATAAAGTAGATCTGAATCAGATGGACAAGAGTATCTCAGATCATATAAGCATGCAATGAGTATAACTGCTAGAGGAAATATGCTAAGCACTCAGAGAGAGACAAGTAGATTTATCCTGAAGTTCCCTACTCTTTTCAGAGAGGTACGTCTCCATTGGAGAGACTACTCCGAAGAGATAGTCAGCACTGAATCGTGCTTGTCCTCCGAGTACCTTACGTTTAAGGCCTCTTTCTTGCTTGTGGAGGTCCTTTTGCCTTGCAGCAGGATGACCTCGATGCTCCTTCACAAACTTACTGATTCAGCCCGCACAAGCTTGGGTGATATCAGCAACTCCTACACCCGTCTAGGAGTAGACACTCCAAGAGTAACAGATGATGCAGCAGCAATCTCTTGGAGGAACCTTTGCTCGTGCTCAAAGCTCACAAACTCACTCGGACTGATCCTTAGGCTTTTGGCTCTTGTTGAGTGGTTGGAGGCTTTGCAACGGTCGTATATGATTCACTGGTTTGAGCAAGGTTGAGGACGAAGTCCTCCCCTGGTCCCCTATATATAGGGTTCTCAGGTATCTGACCGTTACCCTGTTGCCACGTAGGATTAAGTGAACCACCGGTGTTAGCCATCGGTGACACAGCTACACACTACGCCCAACTGCACCCGGCTCAGGCAAACCGACACCTGTGTCACCGGCGGCACACACAGGTGAACCCTTAGCTGATAGCCGCACTACTCAGCCCGGTTCTGGCACATGACATGTCCTCAGCATACGTCAAACTCTAATATCTATAAGGAGAGAACCTCCGACAGACTTCTGACACATCAGACCGCCTATCGCAGTGCAGGTACCTTAGCATTTTCAAGCTCTCCCCTGGTACAGAGATGTACCTGAGTCATAGAGCGGAAGACCACCTGTGACACAGCTGTGTCACACAGGTGCCTAAAGCTCTAGGGTTTTCACTGTTAGCACTACAGAGCACTAACGCAAAACAACTTCATACCTTGTGCAAAGCTATTGACACAGGGCAATTGACCTCAAAGCATCAATGTCCTTGACCAACACTCTGAGCAATGAGCAAGGTTCTCTTAGACAACTGCTATTGTTTCATCCCTCTTGATAGTACGGGTGATTCCTATGGACTCAAAGAAACTAGCAAATCTAGGCTTTACCTGCCACCAACTGAAGTCACGGCTCTTGACGCATCAAGCCACCATCACCTTACTTGCAGCTCCCTGCACAGCACCGGCTTCTTCTCAGCTGTGACACAGCTGCCTAGCACAGCCATCTCTTTGTCCTTGAAACCACCTTGTACCCTTTTTGGTGGTCATCCTTCACTAGATAACCCTTCTTCATGGAACCTGTAAACTCTGCTTACACTCAATGTAAACATTAGATTCCAGTTTAGGTTGCCATTAACCATCAAAACCATATTAGGGCCTAGATGATCTTTCAGTGGTGGGGCAAGATTGGCGGTGGAGGAGGAGGTGACGGCGGCGAGCGCGTTGTGGTGGTGAGGCAATGGTAGCGGCGGTGTGGGTTAGACCGAGGAGGAGAGAGCCGAGAGAGAGATAGGAACAAGGGAGAGGGACTCGGAGTAGGAGTCCGGCTTGGATTTGAAGGTCCAATGACTACTATATAAGTAGGGGCTAGGGAGGCTTCAAGGCACGAGATCTTAGGAGTTGAAACTTATAGCCAATACGGAAAACACAAATTCTGAAGGAGAGGAGCGCTCAGATTCGGAGGAGGTGTGTTCGGAGGTGAGGCGTGGGACTCGGCATCAATCGTGGACAAATTGGTGGAGGAAAAGGCAGCGGGGTTGGAAGAAGTGTGGGCTGGCTACCCGAGAGATTTTTTGACCAAGGATGCAAACGTTCAACACGGGAATTGTGGCGAAGCGTGTAGCTGCAGGCCCATGGCAGACAGAGACAGTCTGAAAGGTTGGAGAGTCGGTACATGTCAAAGGTTTGTGGAAGCACGTGGATGTCTTCACTCAAGAAATCACTGATCTAGGGGCGACTAGAAGTGAGGTTGATGGTGAAGATAAAGTCATTTATTCTGTGGAACAGAAAGAGACTGGAGTGCTAGAACCAGAAATATGTGGAGAATAACTATAACTATCTAAGGAAAGGATGAGGCAACTGTGAATTTGACTCAGTGAGATAACTCAGGATATGACTGTGAAGTTCCTTCAGCTTCAGATAGACGGTCAATATGAGTAAGGATGTTGGATTCAGGTAACTCTTTTATGTGGTACCTAACAGTGAATTGCTCATTTTCGTACAGGTCTGGCAAGAGGCTACCAAGGTGACGACATAGTCCATAGTGTTGTCAGGATACGGTGACTTCAAGATCAATATACGATGACGTTGAGCGGATATTCCTCGAAGTTGGGCACATATCAGGGATACAAGAGGAATGTAATTTCACCGGATCGTTGACTGTAATGAAGGAAAAATGAAGTACAGTTGCAGGTGAAGTAACGGTGGAGTCAGGGAGTAGTAATAGAATCTCATTGGCGGTACAAGTCACTGAGCTGCAAAGCTAAACCTCAAGTCCAAGGCACACGAAGATTCGAACAAGACAACTTTAAGATGGTGGAGACATATTCGTCAAGGTGGAGTTTGTTGAGATTATGTCAAATATGTGTATGAGGAGGTTACAATTTAGACTTAGAGAAGACGTAGTACTATATTAGAATATTATGGAGAGTCTTAGTAGGATACATGTAGAGTTAAAATTAGACTCATGTATCTTAGGTCTCCTATATAAGGAGGAGGGCACCACACAATATAACCAAGTCAAAACAATGTGATCAAGACAATGAGAGAGGCGCCGGTAATCATACCATGTGGATGTAGACCCCACGGCTGAACCACATTATAAACATCGTGTCTCTTGTTGTCTATTCTATAATATTATCGGTTTTCACACCATAGCTCATGAAATACTAAAATAAAAACTTTGGAAAGATAAGTATATCCCTTTCTGTTCTAGCCACGCACGCAATAGCAGATAATTAACTGACAACGAATCACATAGAAATGGTTCAAGTTGATCATCGATGTACCGCGATAAAGCTGGATCCGTCACGCAGCGCTCTCTACTGTATTAGACGCAGAGCTGCGGTCTACGGCCGCTGCACTCATCTGTCGCATATATACACACGTCGCGGTCTGCCGCACGCGCAAAGGCCGCGCATAACGCAGATTGAAGCGGGCAAACGTGCATCAGGCTTTATCGCGGTACAAGAAAGCCAAACAAGAAAGGTGCATCTACCACTCGATGATGTCATCGTCGTTCCACGAGTCGGCGGATAATTCTTTGGCTTCTTCGTGCTGCATGCAAGGGCCAAGGGGAGATATCTTTTGGGGATCTGTTCGATCTACTGTTTTTCACTTTTTTATACAACTAAAGTTCGACGAAATTAATGGAGAAAATGTACTTTCAACTCGTAATTTCGAACTCGCCCAAGCGAACAACTTTTTAACTAAAGATTGAAACAATTTCAGTTAGATGGTAAAAAGTTTCGTAGACTTCCAAAACTTTCAAACCGGACAACTTTTAACTACATATCAAACTTGCGGTCAGACAACTTTCAGCTAATTGTTGGAAAAACTTCTAATAGAGGATCAAAACTTCCAATAAAAAAAAATCAATTAGAGATCGGAAACTTTTGAGAAGTTCACTTTTGAGGTAGCCTTTTTTTTCCCCAAGGGACGTGGCCGATCTTTATTAAGCGGGGAACGTAGAGTACAAAAAAGTAATACAGAGCGTACACGCACGCCCCAGCACAGAGAATTGAGACAGAACCGGCCTCACGCCAGGACAAAAGCTAGCTCTTCTTTGATCAGGCTCCGGCCATACTTTCAGTTCGTTTCTAACCACCCCATTATTAACTTAATTGTTCTGTTCCTTCGAACCGTGCTAAGTTACCATGTTTGAGAGTTTCCATCAATTCAAAGTCGTGCCTCTGCAGCTATACGTGATCCCTTTTGTCGCACGTAGCCACGTCATCTGTGCTTTGTGTCCAGAAAGAACAGATCATAAGCCGAGCTCATGAAGAAGAAACCGTCGGTGTACGACGCCAAATCAAGGTGTTCTGCTGGTCATGGTGTAGCCGTAAGTTGGCCACCGTGTTCGATTTCGAGCCATTGCCAACGTCGAGATGCCTCCCTGTGTGTCTCTCGTACACGCGTTGTTTTTGCGATGCTGTGGCGATGGAAACTTGAGGGAGATCCAAAACCCAGAACAAAAAAAGAATGCATGGCATCCAACAAAATGAGAGGAAATTGGATTGTATCTGGTCACACGATAATCTTCACAAAAGGTCTTGCCAACTTAGCAGAAACACAAAAGAGTCAAAGGGGTTCGGGTGGGGCCCCGCAAGATCTTACCTACTCAGCTGCCATCGTTTCGCCTACCAGGGGACCAGCGCGAGACCAAAAATTTATCAAGAATTGTTGTCTCACGTCCCAGAATTTCGGTCAACAAGAATTCATCAAACTAAAAAATTTATCAGTTGACCGAAAACATTATCATCTAAACACGGCGTCGATGAATTATCCGATGATTAAGAATGTTACCATGATTACGACATACTGCATGCCATAGCATCAGCAAAAGTGAATCTCGAAACTAGATTAAAATACCAAATTAACATGCGTCCAACGCTCGACGAGCCCGCGCGTGTTGGTCTCTCACGGCGCATATGCACACATACGCTTGAAATCACGTGTTTTCCCCTACTGCAGCAGTGCTCTATATAAACCCCCCTCGTCCTCTCGATTTTGTTGAGCCAGCTCTGCTAATTGTGCATATCTTCTTCTTCTTGAACCCTGCGGGGAGGTTAACTAAGCTTGTTCCTCTTGCACCAAAGCTTTCTCTTCTGAACTGTTCCTCTACTGATCTCTTTATCTGCTTGTATATGTTAATATGTGCATATGTGCCGCGAGAGACCATTACGCTTTGGCTCCATTAGACCAAATCGGTGTGAACTATGGTTTGATTCTCACCGGGGTGAACTTAAAAATGCAAAATAACAAACTTCACAAGCGGACACTAGGCCGCGTTTCTCTCCTGCATATGCGTCACTCAGCTCTGTTCTTGGAGAAGCAGCCGTTGCCCCTCGATCGTCGATAATGCAAACATCACCGTCATCGATCGTTGCCCGTATAGACCCTATAATCCATACAATCCAAAATCCGGGTGCGTGCTCCTCGATGCATAACTCCAATCCAGTTTTTTCCGTTAAATGCATGTATACAGCTTTATCCAATTGTAATATCAGATTTCGACATATAGTTCTCTGGTATTTGAAATTGTCTCTCAAGATCAAAGTGTTTTTATGGTATTTATGCAGAGGGGTCATTTTAACTAAAGACAACCTTCTAAAGCGACAATAGAGGGGTAGTCCGAAGTGTTCTTTTTGCACCAAGGACGAAAGTATTTTCCATTTATTATTTGATTGTGACTTAGCTCGTTTTGTTTGGCGGGTTGTCGAAATAGTCTTTGTGATATCTAAACCTTATGATGTCTATCATATGATGGGAAACTGGCTTTCTAATATTAATGCTCAGTTAATTCCTCTTATCCATGTTGGCGCGGCAGCTATTATTTGGTCTATTTGGTTATGTCGCAATAACATTGTATTTGCCAAAAAGAAATCTAAATATCCTTTACAGGTCCTGTTTATGACTACCAATTGGCTGCGGTCGTGGGCTACCCAGGAGGATATGCTAGTGGGATGCAGTCGGCTGGAAACTATCACGCGGGAGCTTTTTACTCACCATGGATGGCGGTCTACTAAGCGGCTGACGGCTTAAGCTTTAGCAGTTATTTAGTCATACTTTTTCTTTCTCCATGTTGCAGCTCATATTTGGGCATTCCTCTCTGTTTACACGTTCGCTTGTCAAACTTTGTAATAAATTGGCTGTGTGCATGTCAGTGCAAAGGCCGGGAGGGTTTCCTCTTCCATTATCTAAAAAAATATAAAAACCCCCCTCATCCTCTCTTCGAAGCATTGAAAAACTACTTCTCCCAGCTCTTATTGTTCTTCTTCTTCTTCTTCCTCCTCCTCTCGTTCTTCTTTAACCAAAGCTTGTTTTTTGTCGAGCCTGCAGGTATGACCCTTGTTGTGCATACTATACTTCTTCTTCTTCTTCTTGAACCCTGCGGGGACCTCACATTGCTTTGGAGAGGTGTGGAGCACCAACCTTTATAAGGTGGTCTCTCTCTACTTCCACTAGTAATATGAGACTAAAGTCACTAGCCCTTGCCATGCATGAGTGGGCCTTTGGGATTTATCTAAAAATAAATACGGAACTAGTTTGGGCTTAGCCCATTAATTCTAACAGTTTCTGTCGCCACAACGTCGCAAAACAACGCGTTTATGAGAGACATACAGGGAGGCATCTCGACGTTGGCAATGGCCCAAAATCGAACACGGTGGCCAACTTACGGTTGCACCATGACCAGGAGAACACCTTGATTTGGCGTTGTACCGCCGTCGGTTTTTTCTCCGTGAGCTCGGCTTATGATCTGTTCTTTCTGAACTCAACCACCTTCGCCTGCTACAAGACCATTTGTAAGTCTAAAGCGCCGTCCAGGTTCAAGTTCTTCATGTGGTTAGATGTTTACAACTACAAGCGTCTAGCTATCTGAACCATGGGTGCATCTTTGCACAAGCATAGTGGAACCCTACTACCAAATCCTTGTGGAATGCAGTTTTCCTTAAAAGTTTTAAGCTTTACTGCTCAACTGGGCACGTATCAATTCCCTGATCACTTCTGCGACGTTCCAAAGCACATATGACCGGTGGCTATGTGCGAAAAAAGGGATCACGGAGCAGCACAGACATGACTTTGGCACAGTCTTTGTCCTGGTGCGTTGGCAAATTTCGAAGGAGCGGAACAATTGAGTTTTTAATGGGGTGGTTAGAAACAAATTTGGAGTATGGCCAGGGCCTGAGCAAAGAAGAGCTTTGGTCCTGGCATGCGGCCGGTTCTATCTCAATTCTCTAATGTCTTTGTAGTGTTATAGTTCAGGTGTTGCTCGATGGCTGGTTTTAGTGGTTTGAAGTGTCGTTGTGGTATGTACGTTGCGTTGGGGCGTGCGTGTATGCTCTGCATTTTGTTGTTGTTGTATTCTACATTCCCCGCTTAATAAAGATCGGCAACATCCCTTCGGAAAATAGTTTACCTCAAAAGTGAACTTTTCAAAAGTTTTCGATCTCTAATTGGATATGCTTTTCATTTTGTAAGTGTTGATCCTCTTGGAAAATTTTTCAACCATTAGCTGAGAGTTGTCTGACAGCAAGTTTGATATGTAGTGCAAAGTTGTCCGTTTTGAAAGTGTGCGAAGTCTATAAAACTTTGTACCATCTAATTGAAATAGTTCCAATCTTTAGTTGAAGGTTGTCCGACCGAAAGTTTTTAAACTCTAATTGAAAGTTTCAAAGTAATTAAACTTTGGTTAAAGGTTTTCATCCTTGAGTCGAAAGTTGTTCGACTGGGCGAGTTCGAAATTACGAGTTGAAAGCACATTTTCTCCATTGAAATTTCCTCGAACTATAAAAAGGTGAAAAATAGTAGACGGAATGCACCGAAGATCCCCAAAAGGTATCTCCCCTTGCATGTAGCACGCAGAAGCAAAAGAATTGGATTTGCTATCGCCGACTCGTGGAGCGATGATGCCATCATCGAGTCGTTCTAATGCACCTTTTCTGTTTGTATTTGGAGTAGACGAGCGCCTGATGCACTTGTACACGCTGCTGTGCCCGGGCAAAGCGAATGAATTGAAGAAGAGAAACTGTCCCCTTGTGATTTTACTTGTCGACGGTCGATGTAACGGCTGCGTCGCCAACAGAGTGCGTCTCCACGGAACAAAGCACGTGATGGATCTAGCTTTATCTCGGTACATCGATGATAAATCCATTTGGTAGCATGCAGAAAGCGAAAGAATTGAAGAAGAGAAACCCGGCCTTACTCGTGCTGTCCGCCTGTGAAGTTGTGATTTTACATTATCGACGTGTAATCAAGCCTAGTGTACAAGTAATTTCACCCGTTGGACAGAGCCAAAAGAGTATATGGCCCGTGAAACAATGCGTATTTTTTTGTGCTAAATACCTGCTTGAGTGCCTGTTACGAGGGTTTGGATGATCCATGTAACTGCTGCTCGCACTACTACAGAAATTATTTGTACAGACGTTCGGAACTTCCGTGTGGGACGGTTTTCCGAACCGTCTGTACAAATCTCATGTGCCTAGTCTTTAGCCACATCTCATCCTATCATCCGCGTCATCCCATCCAACCGCTGGAATTAAATCGCACAATATGCTTCCAGCGGGATTCGATCCCACAACCTCGTGTTGTCCAAGCCAGGGGAGTTGCCAGTTGAACTAGACCGAGTACGCGATACAGACGGGATGGTTTTCCTCTTAACTAATCTCTACGATTAAGCGGGACGCTCGTAGTACAGACGGTTCTAAACCGTCTGCACAAATAGCACAGACGGTTACAAGTTTAGAACCGTCTGTACTATTCGATTTGTACAGACGGCTCCAATTTGGACCCGTCTGTGCTATTTGTATAGATGGTTTCAAATTGGAGCCGTCTGTGCTGTAGCTCTGAGTGCTAGTTTGAGTCCAGATCCAACCCTAGTTTGAGAGGTTTTAGTAAAATAGCCATAACTTTCTCATACGGAATCCGTTTTGAGTCCACGACCACTCAAATCGAAGCTAACGACGAGGCGCATCTGAAAAAAATACAGGTGTATACACATGTACCCATCTTGACCCTCAAAATTCGGCTTCTAAGTTCAACTTTTTCGCTCCGAAAGTTTTTCCGTTACTTTTTTTGATCTTGCAGAGGGTATATCTCATCCACCCGGACTCCAATTTGGGTGATTTTTATTTCCCTGGTTAGCTTAAGTCGAGGACTTGTTTTCCACCTTGATCCCATCTTCTACCGAGCACTTTTGTCAAGGTGCCGTTTTCAAAATCTTCGATTTCGGGCCGAGATTTCCACTAGTCATTTCGTCGACTTTCTCGGAATTGGCTCAAAATTTCCCGCTCACAGCCGTGAAAACCGTTCGACAATCGGAGCTGTCAAACTCCCTCCCGACGCTACCACTTTCCTGTCACGGTAAGAAAATCTGCAGGTTTTGCTGCCGCGGCAGCAGAGTATCAACTAGCCTTGCTTCATCTATTTGTACAGACAGTTCCAAACTTAGAACCGTCTGTACTGTTGGATTTGTGCAGACGGTTCCAAGTTTAGAACCGTCTGTACTGTTTACAGATTTATACAGATGGTTCCATACTGAGAACCGTCTGTACTGTTCTATTTTTACAGACGGTTCCAAGTCTAGAACCGTCTGTACTGTTTATGGATTTGTACAGATAGTTCCAAATATAGAACCGTCTGTACTGTTCGATTTGTATAGACGGTTCCAGTTTAGACCCGTCTGTGCTATTTGTACAGACGGTTCCATATTTGGAACCGTCTGTACTGTAGCATCCCGCTTGTTACGAACCGTTCGTACTCATTTTCTCAGACGGTTTTCGTTTGGAACCGTCTGTGATACTATTTGTACAGACGGCTTTAAAAAACCGTCTGTACAGGGGCGTTCCGTTAAATGAATTCTGTAGTAGTGTCGGTTTGTTTTATTAATTTATAATCATGGTCATTATCATGGGAATTAGAACGCGTGTTACGGAAAGACGCGGCCACGTCTCTCGCGAAAACAAAGGGTAAGAACTAGGCATCCGTGAGATCTGACTACCATAAAAACATAAAAACAAACAATGATAAAATTGTGTTTGTATAAATATAACATAACAATTCTACTACCACAATATTAGTTTCTAAGATGTTTTCATGTAAAAAATTTCGTACGATGAAAACAATTTTTTGTACGATGAATTTTTTTCATGCAATAGAAACTTATCCTATCAAAAGTAAACATCAGACCAACTATGTTATACAAGTTTGGGTCTTCCTGAGGATAATAACCATACGTCATGTTTGTCTTATATTAGTCTCGAGACATAGTATAAGGAAAACAATAATTAGCCTAGATGTGATCTATAACTAGTAAGAAGTAGATGTCGGAGGTGCTGTCTTTTCCACTTGGCTCGGAAGTCTCCCCCGGTGATCTTCTAGGGCTTCATGTGTTGATGGATTGAATAAGAGGTCTGATCTATGATCTTGATTAAGTTTGTAGAACTTGATTGGCTTCTCCTCTCCCAGGTCTTCTGGTTCCTTTTATAAGGGTATACCATTTCTAACACGGACTCATCTCCGACTAGGACTCATATCATCCTTAAACAAAGGGACAAACTTCCTCGTTTAAGGGATATTCGAATGCCTGTAGATAGTTCCCTTATCTCCCAGAGTCCCTCTCAAATATGGTAGTTGTTCCGAGTATCTAGGGTATCCTAGGGGTATTGTATATGGATATTGTCTTTATATATAGTAGAGTTGTACTACTCGTCGTCACTATACATCTATACTCTGATTTTTACTTTTTATAAGACGAGTTTCCATTGCTTGAAAAAACGGTTTCCATCACATAGAAAAAATATTTTTATCATACAAAATTTGTTACACGAAAATATGACATTGCATTGATTCAAAAAATTTGTTGCATATAGTTTATCTAAATGTTTCTGTCAGATAGCAGAATATTTCCATGCACATGCAGCCTAGCTCGATGAGGAGTGCATGCAACGCTACGCGGGCTGGCCAGATCAGGCTGGTGGTGGTGCATGTGGCGGTCAGCCGTGACTATGGACACCGGGACAACAGTCTCGGGTGATGGTGTGACTCGTTGGATTTGGCCACCGTTCTGGTTGCCAGATCTAGCGAGATGGTGGATGCCGAGACGACGGCCTTGGAAAGTGATGTGGCGGCGGCCCTAAGGGGAGGGGCTATGGCCGAGTGAGGCATGGGTAGCGGTCTCGAGCAGTGTGTGCGGCATGCCCACCGACTCGGTCGGGCGTGGCCCGATAGGGGTCGATTAGGCATGGACGCCGGGGCAGCGGCCCCGGTGTAGGTGTGACGGTCATGGGCTGCGGGCAGTTGAAAGAGCATCTAAGCCCTAATTTGGTTTTGATGGTTAATGGCAACCTAAACTGGAATCTAATGTTTACATTTGAGTGTAAGTAGATCTTACAGGTTCCATAATGAAGGGTTATCCAGAGAAGGATGGCCACCAAAAAGGTACAAGGTGGTTTAAAGGACAAAGAGATGGCTGTGCTAGGCAGCTGTGCCACAGCTGAGAAGAAGCCGGTGCTGTGCAGGGAGTTACAAGCAACGTGATGGTGGCTTGATGCGTCAAGGGCCGTGACTTCAGCTGGTGGCAGGTGAAGCCTAGATTTGCTAGTTTCTTTGAGTCCATAGGAACCACCCGTACTATCAAGAGGGATGAAACAGTAGCAGTTGTCTAAGGGAACCTTGCTCATTGCTCAGAGTGTTGGTCAAGGGGATTGGTGCTTTGAGGCCAATTGCCCTGTGTCAATAGCTTTGCACAAAAGTATGTAGCTGTGTGAAAACCCTAGAGCTTTAGGCACCTGTGTGACACAGCTGTGTCATAGGTGGTCTTCTGCTCTATGTCTCAGGTACTCCTCTGTACCGGGAGAGAGCTTGTAAAAGCTAAGGGAACTGCTCTGCGATAGGGTCTGCTGTGTCAGGAGTCTATCGGAGGTTCTCTTCTTTTCAGGTAGCTTAGGTATTGTATGCTGAGGGCATGTCATGTGCCAGGACCGGGCTGAGTAGTGCTGCTATCAGCTAAGGGTTCACCTGTGTGCGCCGCCGGTGACACAGGTGTCGGTCTGCCTGAGCCGGGTACAGTTGGGCGTAGGGTGTAGCTGTGTCACCGGTGGTTGACACCGGTGGCTCACTTAATCCTACGTGGCAACAGGGTAACGGTCAGGTGCCTGTGGACCCTATATATAGGGGACCAGGGGAGGACTCTGTCCTCAACCTTGCTCAAATCAGTGATTCTCATACGACCATTGCAAAGCCTCCAACCACTCCACAAGAGCCGAGAGTCTAAGGGTTAGTTCGAGTGGGTTTGTGAGTTAGAGCACGAGCAAAGGTTCCTCCAAGAGATTGCTGCTGGATCATCTGTTACTCTTGGAGTTTGTCTGCTCCTAGACGGGTGTAGGAGTTGCTGGTATCACCCGAGCTTGTGTGGGTTGAACCAGTAGTTTGTGAAGGTGTTCTGAGGTCTACCTGCTGCAAGGCAAAAGGATCTCCACAAGCAAGAGAAAGAGTCCTGAAGGATCAGGTACTCGGAGAAGAAGCACGATTAAGTGCTGGCCAGCTCTTAGGGGTGGTCTCTCCAACGGAGACGTACCTTCTCTGCAAAGAGTTGGGAACTTCGGTGAAAAACCTCTGAGTCTCCTTTACTTTCCTGTACTGCATGCGTATCTGCTTACTATTGCTTGCTTGTGTCTCTTAGACTTGCTCTGTTGTGTTTACCTTTTCACCTGTGCTAGCTTATCTTTATACCTGTGTGTGATCATCTGTTACTCAGCTGTTTAATTCACCTGTTCTCATCTGTGGTAGCACCTGTGTCTCAGTAAGTCTAAGTAGAGCACCTGTGTTAGATTATCTCTTCACCTGTGCCTTTCACCTGTGTGACAGCTGTGTGTTAATTTACACATAGTTTCCATCTGTGTCACTCACCTGTGTCACAGCTGTCACTATTAACTTGTGAAATTAATCTAACAACTTGAACAGAAGATATAAAAAGAGGAAATTTTATAAGCCAACTATTCACCCCCCCCTCTAGTCGGCATCTCGGTCCTTTCAGCAGTCATCCCTCATAGCGAGGGTTGCGGGAGGGCCAGGCCGTGCGGCGTCATAGCACGGTAGGGGTCGTCTAGGCGTGGATGCCAAGGCAGCGGCCCTGGGTGTTAGTGCGGTGGCCATGGGCTGTAGGCGGTCATCCCTCGCATCGAGGGTTGTGGGAGTGTTGGGCCATGTGGGGTCATGGCTTGCATGGCGGGTGGTGAATGCTAGGTCCGCAGCCCTAGAAGGTGGTGATGGTGGGCGGTGGGCGTGGCAGGTTGGTTGGAAGCCAGGGCGACGGCCCCAGGATGCAGCACCGACAGTGGTCGGGCATTGCAAACAATACAGGGTTGGTGGTTATTTGTCACTTGTTGTCGAGGCTGGAGTAACCCAGGTCCGTCCCTCCCTAGGTGGATCTGGATTCTCTCTCCTTGTCTCAGTGGCAGTGGTAGCTATATGTTTGTGCGGCTCCATGTGCGCGGGCAGTGGTCTGGAGTTCTTCATCCCATGTTCCCGACGATGCATCTCGCGTGCTCTTTTGGAGCCTATTGGGGATCCTTTCCTTTTCGCTGAGTGGGTCACGCCGGATCTAGCCTGCTCGGTAGGGGCGGGGTCACCTAGGCGCGATGGGGTGCTCTTGATGGTGGTGTGTGGCAGTGGACCTCCAAGCCTTCTATTGGTCCTTTCCTCTGCTGGTTGCGAGGCTCGTTCCTCCTCTTGGCTGCCAGTGCTTCTCTTGGTTGACGGTGCTCCCTATCCTCGTCAATAGGGTCAAAGCTGGATCTAGCTCCTTCGGTAGAGGGTGTGAGCGCGTTGCCAGCTATGAGTTTCGTCCACCTTTGCTTGGTTCTGACAAGGTGTGAGGTTTGTGTGTTTTGGTCCAACAGTGTTCATATGATGGTGTGTTTGTCCGTGAATTATCAACCTGTGGGGTTGTTGATCTTGCTTTTGCTAGGTGTCTTTCGTTGTATTTGTTTTTGTCCGGTGTTCCTACTGGAAATTCAGAGAGCCTAATTCTCACTGTAACAATTACAAGCACCAACACGTTAAATATTGTTACGTGTCCCATATCCGAACCTTCCACGTGCACACAACGGTGTATAAAATCATTTGTCTCTGACTGACAACTAGAGTTGATCCTCACCGGCCAGGAGGCGAGGGCTTGAGTGATAGCGACATTCCCTAGCTAGGGGCAAGAACAAAAACATTCTCTTTTTTGAGAGTGGATTTTGTACATGTACATGTGGGTACATGAGTTAAGGATTTAGGTCAATTCTCATATTTGTGCATCTCAAAAAATTCTCCAAAAATTCATAAATGTTTATCATGTTATAATGTACAAACCCACAAAATTTCATGCAAAAATATAATCAAGAGTGGCCTACACAAAAAAGACAAAAAAATGTTGCTGCATTGTTTTAAAAATAAGTTGAATTTTTTGTCTTTTTTGTGTAGGGCACTCTTGATTATATTTTTGCATGAAATTTTGTGGGTTTGTACATTATAACATGATGAACATCTATGAATTTTTGGAGAATTTTTTGAGATGCACAAATATGAGAATTGACCTAAATCCTTAACTCATGTACCCACATGTACATGTACATTTGCTTTTCTCTTTTTTATAGTATATTATCCTGTTTCTTGAACTATGTTATTGATATTAATTAACAAGCACGTGACCTGTGAATCTTTGTGTTTATACTTGTCATATTCTGATGAATGTTCTCTAGCAATGAGTCATATAAGAGGCATATGAATATATAGCACACATATTAACTAATTACTATGTTTAATAGATCAAGATATATGAATATTAAGCGAATAATATAAACACATATTGAAGAACATTTGTTAGATTGTACTATGAGATACCACGAGAACGTGTTATTAATATATAACCATTAGATCTCAAAATACATAATTCATATATTAGATCTGAGGTCTTTATGGGCACTTGAGATGTGTAAAATTAAGAGTCGTCGAGTGCTACTCTGTAATTGATTGTCACAAAAAGTGATTTTCGAATTTGCTATAATGCGTGCTGCGAGACGTGACGTGATTTGGCACTTCATACAACGGACGTATCTCTGTGGCCATTAGGGATTTCATCGGTTCGTTGGCCATTAGGGTCACCCGAACATCTCCATGCGCGTGGATTATACAATCGCCATGCATGTCTCTCTCGGGTGGCCCACATGTCAGCCGAGCGAGCATACATTATACAGCATGAGAGCCTAAAACTGCAGCGAGGCCGTAGCCCAAATACAAGGCCCACTGGCCCAAGACAGCATTCCCGCCCTCTGCTTCACTCCGCACAGGGCCCATGAAGCCCGGGGCCCAGCCCATGTATGTCTGCAGTCAACACCAAGCGAAGCAAACAAGTTGAGATGGCCCAACAACAAGCAACTAATGCTACATCGTAGTCCATATGTTTCCATGTCGCTCTTGCTGCCCCCATTCTTGGCACCGTCTTTCTTCTTCGCGTTGCTGCGGTTCGTCTCCTTCTTCCACTTCGAGAAGGAGAAGACCCATCAGCCATACTGTACACTCGAAATCAAGGGAGATGATGGCTCTTGTGTTACGTACCGAGCCGGCTCTTGTGTTTGCGCCGGCGAGGTCGCCGAGCAGTTTCTCGATGCGGGCGTCGTTGGCGATGCCGAGGTCCCCGACGCAGCTGCCGATCCGCACCTCGACTTCCTGGAACCTGGCGGCCGTCCTGCCTCTGGTCACCCAGGAGAACCAGCCGCTCTGCCGGCTGCAGGACTCGACGAGCCTGAGCGCGTCGGCGAGGGCGTCCCGGAGCCTGCCCAGCGCGCTCCTCGTCGACACTGTGTCGCCGCCGCCGCCTTGGTGATCTGCTGCACCACAGGGTTCAAGAAGAAGAAGTATGCACAAGAATCAGATCTGGCTCAACAAAAACAAGAGCAACAAGAAGAAGCAGAAGAAGAGAAGAATCAGTTTTTCAGTGCTTCGACGAGAGGACGAGGGGGGTGTCGATATAAAACACCCTACGTACAGGTACGCTGCACACTGCTGCAGTAGGGAAAAAAAGGTGATCAGGCGCATGTGTGCATTGGTTGGTCTGCTGGTGGCTATGCATGGGCCATGTGTGTGATCCGCGATAGTGATCCGCCACGAAAGACCAACGCATGCGCGCTCGCCCAAAAATGACAATCCGCTAATACAGGAAGGTCCATGTACTACCTACATCATACAAGCTGTTTTAAAATTCATGTTAAACTTTTACAAAAGAAACCTCCACCTCCATAGTTTTTCACTATACAGTTCATTCCAATACATCCCCTCTCATTTTGCACCCCATGATCTATGTATACTTTTATGTATAATTTTTTCACCATTTTATATCATGAATTGTAATTCGAAAATGTCATGCATGTTGCATATTTTTGATGCATATTTGTTTGATTAGTAATCCGAAAATCTATGTATACTTTTCACAGTATTTCATCGTTAGCAAAATTCTCATGCATTATTTCCTCACTATTTTGAATCATTCATGTATATTTCTTTACTTTTCGGATAATGACAAAAAATTTATACATATTTTTTCATGTCCAAACAAAAATCATATAGTGTGCTAAATTGTCGTAATCGGAGAATAAAAATATAAAATATACATAACACGAATCTTAAAGCACATTGGACGTCAAGATAGTACATGGATGTCCATATATACGTGAAAAAACTGCGTTTTTGATTGTCGCCTCATTGACGAATTTGGTAAAAAAAACTGCGTTTTTGATTGTCGCCTCATTGACGAATTTGGTACTTCTTTTCTCGCCGGCCCCACCCCGCCCTCTTTGACTCGTGGTGATATTCTCCTAGTCGGAAATATCTTATGTGAAGATCATCATGTGGCTAACCAGATACAATTTCTTCTGTCCAATTTCCTCTCCTTTTGTTGGATGCCATGCACTCCTTTTTTGTTCTGGGTTTTGCAAAACAAGTTTCCGTTGCCACAGCGTCGCAAAACAACGCGTGTACGAGAGACATGCAGGGAGGCCTCTCAACGTTGGCAATGGCCCAAAAATCGAACACGATGGCCAACTTACGGTTGCACCATGACCAGGAGAACACCTTGATTTGGCGTCGTACAGTTGACAGTTTCTCCATGAGCTCGGCTTATGATCTGTTCTTTCTAGCTTCAACCACCTTCGCCTGCTACAAGACCATCTATAAGTACGTCCAAAGCGCTGTCCAGGTGTAAGTTCTTCATGTGGTTAAGGATCACTAGCGTCTGTACGAACCAAGGTGGGTGCATGCTTTGCACAAGCACAATAGAATCCTGCTACCAAATCTTTGTTGAATGCAGTTTTCCTTAGAAGCTCTGGGCTTTGCTGCGCAACTGGGCAAATATCGATTCGCCGATCCCTTCTGCGTCGTTCCAAAGCACAGACGACCGGTGGCTATGTGCGACAAAAGTGATCACGAGGCTGCACAGACACGGAGTGCACAGATGAGCCCGTAAAGGAATCTCCCCTTGCATGTAGCATGCAGAAAGCGAAAGAACTTAAAAACGAGCGAAACCCGGTCGTGACAGTCTCGTAGCATGCAGAAAGCAAAAGAATTTAAAACGAGCGAAACCTGGCCGTGACAGTCTCGTAGAATGCAGAAAGCAAAAGAATTTTAAAAGAGCGAAACCAGGCCGTGCCAGTCTCTATCCTGGTGTGTTGGCAAATTTCGAAGGAACGGAACAATGGAGTTTTTAATGGGGTGGTTGTATAAAAAGGTGAAAAATATAGACGGATTGCAGAGATGCTGTCGCAAAGGTAGCATGCAGAAAGCGAAAGAATCGAAGAAGAGAAACCCGGCCGACTCATGCATCCGTTGGATTTGGTATTGTCAAATGCGCACGGGCTAACGAACTGCCGTCGTCCTCACTGAACGAGAATGCGAAAGCAGGGCGTAGTACGTACGTGAGCGTGAGGCATGCTGCTGATCAGAGCAAGGAATTTAGCATGAGAGCTGCCGAACATCCAATGGCATCACGTCCAGGTCCATGCAGATGATCTAGAAGAGATATTACTAGCAAAAGTTTGCTCATTTTGACTTTTTCCTTATTTAATAACTTCGATGAAGGTTTTATTTTTTTTCTTCTGTAGCACATAAATGGCATGCATATGTTAATTTGGCCTGTATTTACAGCTCCACATGCACTTCATCCAATTCACAAAAGGATTTTAGAAATCACATATGTGCAAGTAGATCCTGATCTGTCTAGCAGTTGTGTATACATATGTGTGTCATTTTTCCCATGGACGGAGCCAGCACCCAGCTGCCCCAGCCCGAGCTCGCCAGCGTGCGGCAATGGAGCGATGACGACATCGTCGAGAGGCAGATGCACCCTTTTTGTTTCTTTTTTTGGTAGGCGAGCGCCAGAAGCTCTTGTACACGTTGCTTAGTCCGGGCAAAGGTCTCCCCAGTAGATCACCGTCTAATATTAGCTAGCTTTGATCCTACCGTTTAGTATTATCTAGCCTGTACGTACTATCTTTTAGTCGTCAGCACTCATACGTCATCAACACGGTTTAAACTAAAATGGACTCGCACTACTACAGAATTCATTTAACGGGACGCCTCTGTACAGACGGTTTTTTGGAGCCGTCTGTACAAATAGTATCACAGACGGTTCTAAAAGAAAACCGTCTGTACAAATGATCTCAACAAGCGGGACGCTACAGTACAGACGGTTCCAAACTGGAACCGTCTGTAGAAATAGCACAGACGGGTCCAAACTAGAACCGTCTGTACAAATCAAACAGTACAGACGGTTCTAAATTCGGAACCGTCTGTACAAATCGAACAGTACAGACGGTTCTAAGTTCGGAACCGTCTGTAAACAGTACAGACGGCTCTAAACTTGGAACAGTCTGTACAAATCGAACAGTACAGACGGTTCCAAACTGGAACCGTCTGTACAAATAGATGAAACAAGGCTAGTTGATCTCTGCTGTCGCGGCAGCAAAAACTGCAGATTTTCTTGCCGCGGCAGGAAAGTGGCAGCGTCGGGGAGGGAGTTTGGCAGCTCCGATTGTCGAATGGTTTTCACGGCTGTGAGCGGGATGCCAAACTCTACGTCTCCAGAAATTTTGAGGCAATTCTGAGAAAGTCGACGAAACGACTAGTGGAAATCCCGGCCCGAAATCGAAGATTTTGAAAACGGCACCCGAACGAAATTGCTCGGCAGGAGCTGGGATCAAGGTGGAAAGCAAGTCCTCGACTCGAGCTAACCAGGGAAACAAGAATCACCCAATTTGGAGTCCGGGTGAAGGAGATATGCCCTCCGGAAGATGAGAAAAAGTAACGGAAAAACTTCCGGAGCGAAAAAGTCCCACTTAGAAGCGGAATTTTGAGGGTCAAGATGGGTACAGGTGTATACACTGTATTTTTTTCGGATGGGCCTCGTCGTTAGCTTCGATTTGAGTGGTCGTGGGCCCAAAACGGACTTCGTATGAGAAAGTTATGGCTCTTTTTCTAAAACCTCTCAAACTAGGGTTTTTCAGCTAGTATCCTTGCCGCGGCAGCAAATCTGCTGTTTTTCTTACCGCGGCAGGAACTTGTCAGCTTCTACACGGAGTTTGGGTGCACGAAAAGAGCTGAAATTTTGGGGGCAAGATCAGCACATATATATCTCCCAAACGGCAGAGTTTGAGCCCAATCTGAGGACTTTGAATTTTTGGAGTCTGAAACACATAGTAAAAATCTAATAGTCCAGACGGTTCTTAGTTTGGAACCGTCTGTGCTATTTGTACAGACGGTTCCAAGCTTAGAACCGTCTGGACTAGGGGCGTCCCGCTTGGTCGTAGGGATAAGTTAAAAATAAAGCCGTCCCATATGTGTCGCGAAGTCCGCCTAGGTCAGCTGGCAATGTCACCGCTTGAACAACGCGAGGTTGCGGGATCGAATCCCGCTGGAAGCATATTGTGTAATTTATTCCTAGCGGTTGGATGGGACGACGCGGACGGCCGGATGAGACGCGGCTGAAGGACGAGGCTCCTGGCGCGAGGGGTTATATTTTTATTTTTAAAACACGACATCACAGAATCGATTAGTACAGACGGTTCCAAACTAGAACCGTCTGTACAAATCGATTTTGAGCCGTCTGTACAGATTTGTACAGACTGTTAGGGCCAGACGGTTCGGAAAACCGTCCCGCCTGGGAATTCCAAACCGTCTGTACAAATCATTTCTGCAGTAGTGTCGGCTAATATCTTTTTATTGTGATGTATATATAATATCGGAAAATCTACGTGGAGCACGTCTACCACGGCGTCCATCGGAGTTGCGTGTTGAGAGCGGTCGATTGTGTGATCAAAGGCTGCCGTGGGGGTCGCATGCATTTACGGTGGTGGTTTGGTTACGGTGGCGGTCGTCACAGGCATGGCCCACACGATAGTGGGTGAGTGTAACTATTTCAAAGTTTTTGGAAACCGCTGCGTATCTCTGCTCCGTCCATTCTGCCCTCTGGTTGTCCGTATCGTTTATTTCAGTGAAAAAGTTAGGGTTCATTGACGGTAGGCGCGGACGGGTTGAGGTCCGCAGTGATCAGGTGAGTCTCCGTCAGTGGTTCAGTGCTGGCGATCGGATGTCATGGGATCGCTCCCGGTCCATTACCATCATAACAGTGCTTTGGTTATCTCATGGTGTTGTGGATTCTATTTAGCGTAAGCATCTTTTAGTTATGTACCACTGCATTGTCAGCATTGGTTGCTATATTGCAGATCTTAGCAACGGAGGTACTATTTCTCCCGGTCATTTGTTCAGCGTACATGAATTTTCAGAGATGTACACACAAGTGAGCTAAACTAAACGGCTTATAATTAAGTTGCTCTTTGGTTTGAGCAAATGTAAAGTATGTTTGCTCGGACAATGTTCTTTAACTGATAGTATTGGTCAATTTTAACACTGACAATTATTCATTTGTGTCACTGATAAAACTATTATTTTGCTACTTTTAGAGGTAAACTACTGTATGCCTGTACTTTTCAGTGTTTCAGCTCATATATATTGACAACCTGTGCGCCGTACGTTCATGTGGTTGCTTGGTGTCTCAGGATGCCTACTTGATATAAAGACCTTCATGAGAGTTGAGTTGAGTTTTTCAGAGTGACCAATTTCTGTATGTACTTATGTTTTACTTCACATTGTATTTTCTCATTCAGTATCTTGATAATTTTTCATTTCGCCACCGCTCTCAACTTGCAATATGCATGGCAAATTCCCTTTTCACGTGATGTTTCTTTTAAGATATACAATTACAAAATTTGACGCTGAAAAGGTGCACTGTTGTGGCAACATTTACTTCCTCATGTATAGGATTGTAACTTCATTTTTGGAGTTCATGGGATTGTAATCTCATGTTCAGAGTGACTATCGAGTTGATTTGAATCATGTACGTTCACTTCCATTTCTTTTTTGTCTATCATTGTTCGTGAGGCTAATATATGTTTCTCCAGTTTTATGGTTCATACTACTTAACGGTTTTAGTTCTATTGGCATTCCTGCTGCAACGGGTAAGGTTTCCTACTAACTGCAATCAATGTTATTTATCTTATGTCACGGCTTGCCACATCATCCCAATTAATCTAACTGGTTGGATTGCAGTTAGGCATCCCAGATTTTCCTTCACTTTGCCCTTTTGATGCACCTATTATGTAAAATGTCTCACTATAAATTTCTGGAGCAACACGCGTCGTCGCTTTGAAACATACCGGGTTAGTTTGAAGTGAAGTGAGGATAATAACGGTTGCATGTTGATCAAGATGTCAAGATTAAGGTCCAAAATAAAACATATCGGCAAAAAGTTTTCAGATTTAATTGTTTTTGAAAAATAATAATCTAGCTGCTATCGGGGGTTATACCAACACACTAATATGCATTTCATGTTTTTGTTGCAGTTGTCATCAAATTAACCATATATAGAATTTGAATATTTTTTCAAAATTCTCTGTTTGTGATTCAGTCTGGAACAACCGAAATTCGCTGATTTCGGTCATTTCGGTAAGGTCCGAATTTTTTGGCTTTCGAATCACAAAACCTTGATACGCTGATCCGAAGACCTAAAATGTAAATTAAATTAGGCGACCGCTACAAATCGGCATGCCTATTTGTGCATGCCGATCGGCACAGTACACAGCTGTCGGATTAGACGGCAAGATTAGCAATAAACATGATTAGCTAAATTTACGGGAAACATTTTTAGTGACTATAGGAAACAATTGTAGTGATAATATGAAACATCGTGTGCTCCTTCTGTTAATGCAATATGGAAACATTTATACAGCAAGAGGGAAACACTTTACTAAACCTTGCGTAACAAAATTTTCAAACCAATAAAACAATGGAAACACATGTTGTAGATCCTATTTTTAATGAAACTGATCCCGAAATTTTAGGAAACAAACTGCGAATTTAATTAGTTTAATTGACGATTGAATTGGCCAGAGTAGATATGCGTGGAAACATTGTTGTCGTGATACAGAAACATATCGTTAAGACGAAGGCAACAAACTTGTTGAACCAATGCAACACACGTCGTAGATCCAATTTTACAGAAATAAAATTGGTTTAATTGGTTTCTTTCATCTATGTTTTTTTGTCTCCTGTACAACAAAGAAATGCTTCCTATACAACAAAAAAATGTTTTATCTGCATGTTCTCGGTGATGTCTACGTTTTTTTGTCTCCTGTACAACAAACAATGCTTCCTATACAAAAAAAATGTTTCATCTGCGAGCGAGGCGTGCGAGGCGGACTTGGGCACGGAGCTTGACGACGGCGAGCCTTGCAGCTGCCTCGACAACGAGGACGGGGTGGTGGTGCCGACCCCTATCCAACCATGCCGACCCCAAAATCCTCTGTTTTTGCCCCCGTCGCCCCTGTTGGTTTGGCCCGCTGCCGTCCGGCTTGAGCTCGGCCGCTGCCGCCTCGCCACCGGGCAGCCCCACTGCTCCTTCCACCCCCTTGCGCTCCTCTGCCGCCGCCAGCCAGCCAAGCTATGTGAGGCCTCCATCCGACCCGCCTTTGCCGTCGCCTCGGGTCGCCTCCTCTTCCCCGCTCTCGGTGCGCCGCCTCTCGCCTGTGGGAATCCACCTCCGCCTCCATCACCGGGTAGTAGCCCGCCGCGGCCGTTGGTCCTGCTCCCCTGACGGCCTCCCCGACACGCCGGGAGAGTGTGGCGTTCACGGGGCGCTCCGCCTCCATCACCGGGTAGTAGCCTGCCGCGGCCGTTGGTCCTGCTCCCCTGACGGCATTACCTGCGGCCGTGACAAGGAGCAGGCCGCCGGCGGACACGAGGAGCTGTCTCCTTGTTTGGGATGGTGATGAGGAGGACGAGGAGATGGTACTGGGTGGCCGTGGAAGCAGGGTCGCGGTGGAGACGGAGCTCGCCGGCGTCACGGGCAGCTGCATGGGAGGCAGCGAGAACAGGAGATGGGGAGAGGCAAAACCTAATTGAGGATTATATACGAAGGAGTGAACGGTTCGATGAATAATACAAAAATGAATGGTTGGATTGTAGGCTGATGGAAAGCTCTAATCGGGATGCCGGCGTGTAGCATTTTCCATTAAATTAACATTTTTTATACAACTTACAAATCATTGCCGCTGATCTTAACGTCCTTTACTCCATCGCTTCATGTTGGCCGTGCCGGCATTGTTCCTTGATTCGTCGTCGCCTGATGCCTTAGTCATCGCCGGACTTCTCGTAATAGTTAGAAGAAGGTTAATTATTTCCCTCAAAGAAGCTGTAACGTCCAAGATTTTAAATTAGTTTAGACCTAACCCGTTCAAATTGGTCACGCAGCATATGTAACTGACGATTTGCATTTTCTTTACTCAACTCATGCAAAATGATTTAACCAATGATTAGTTGTTTTGGAGTCCTAGAGTTTAAGAAAATATCGAGTGGTTTCTTTGGAAGTTTCTTGGAAATTATGATTGAGCTTTGGAAGGCTACGGCTCACTAACTGGCCAGCATGACCACCTCGAGAAAGACTTCACTACGGCTTAATATGATTAAAATTTTGTTAATCAACTTGCGTTATTTTGTTCGATTTCGGTCTATTTCGATGAGGAGAATAGGACTAAGGACGGGAGCTAGCTTACTTTAATCAATCAACTTGAGAATAATCTCCACCCTGCAGTTTATTGTTAGCTAGCTTGTACGTACTATTTTTTAGTCGTCAACATTCGTACGTCGTCAACACGGTAGATACAGTAAACGGGAAATTCTACACGAGACTCGGCAAATATATTTTTCTTGCGATTTTATATCTAATATTTAGTCATTTTTTAGAGGAAAGCAGGGACTTTCATTCATTCATGGGCCTTTGGAGGCCCGCTCTGCTGCGCTCCCAGTCTCGCCTGTTGGGCTACAAAGCAGACTTAGCTGGGCTCACTCCAAAAAAGTTGAGCCCAAATACCTAGATGGGCCTTTCAACAGATGCAAATGTCTATTCATTACGTTTTGCATATTTTCTTAAACTTTGAAATGAAAAAAAAACCTTAAAATCATCTGTTTGGTTGGAAGACATAGGAACTCAAGAGGGATGAGACATGAGAATTGAGGATCTAACTCCCACCATTTTAATAACATGGAGGGAGATGAAAATTGAAAGGGAATTACTCTCAAGAAAACATGTTAACTCTTCATCATAACTTATGTTATCCTCTATAAACTAATTTCTTATGACTTTCCACTAACCAAACAAGGGAAGAAACTTCTCTCCTAAATTCCCACTAGTAATTCTAGTTATATACCAAACAAGGGATTGAGACTAAAAATTAACTTCCCATATCTAATCTCTCATAAACTCCCTCCTCCAAACTCCCATTCCCCTTCCCTAATGTTGCCAAACACGCTGTCACCCTCAATACATGTCACCGTCATTATGGAGGTGGCGCACGAGCGTGCCGTCGTTCACGTACTCGGAGACGAGCAGACGCTTCTCATTCTCCACGCGCCAGCGAAAGAGTCCGACGATGTGCTCGAGGCGGAGGGGGGGAACATGAGGAAGGCCACGTTGTTGTTCGCCGGAGACAGCGTGATCTCCGGGAATGTGACTCCTCAGCTCCATCCTGATTTGAGTGTTGGACGTGGTGGATTCGGTCGAGGCGGCGGGCGATGGCGATGTGGCTGATGACGGGGAAGAGGAGGAGGTAGGAGTCGATCCTGCTCTGCACGTCCCTGAACCTCCCGGCCTGCCTCCTGACCGTGACGAACCGGTAGACGGCTCTCCTCCCCTGGCAGGACACCACGAGCTCGTGCGCCTCCCGGAGCGTGTCGTCCAGCCCGGCCAGCGGCCACCGCGTCACATCCGGATCCAGCTGCAGGTGTAACAACAGGTCGGCGATCATGGATCGAGACGCGGCGCGCGAGCTGCTCGCACTTCTTCCTGTTCTCGCGAGCCGTCTCCGCCGCCTGCAGGATCATGGAGATGAGCCCGCCGGCGTCCACCCCGATCATCTGCGCCACCACCGCCGCCTGCCCCAGCCCGGCCCACACCGGCATGACAGCTTTGGTAAAGGCGGATAAAGAGATGAGTAGAGGAACAGTTAAGAAGAGGAAGCTTTGGTTCAGGCCAAACAAGCTTAGTTAACAAGAACAAGAATATAGTAACCTCCCCGCAGGGTTCAAGGAGAAGAAGAAGAAGAAGAAGTATGCGCAAGAATCAGACCTGGCTCAACAAAAACAAGAGCAACAAGAAGAAGCGGAAGAAGAGAGAATTAGTTTTTCAGTGCTTCGATGAGAGGACGCCGGGGGCGTTTATATACTCGTGGTGCGGTTCCTGCCCTCTGCTCCCTATCCGACTCGTCCCTTTCCTGCCAGTGCGTGTCTTTGGGTTCTTCAAAAGCGTTTGTCTTCTGGTTGATTCTGCGAATTTGGGGTTGTTTATTACTCACACCCCATTAGTGGAGGTAGTCAACTGACACGTAGTCTGTCTGTATTACGTAGCTCTCGGATTGTTTATCTTGTCGGATTGTTTTTTTTTGCGAGCTTGTCGGATTGTTGTGTGCAATAATCCGTACTGGTTGTTTATTACCCTATCTATATAGAAATATAAGATATATTTTAATATTTTAAAATAAGATTTTAACTATTAATTATTGTATAAATATACGGTTTATGTGATATAAAATTATAATTATAAGAAAGTACGGATCTAATGATTTCAATTTTATGTCACATAAATCACATATTAGTGAAACAATTGTTGGTCAAAAAAAATTTTAACCAATTAAAATACGTCTTATATTCTTAGATGGAGGGAATATCGCAGATCCATACACTCGGGTCAGCAATGTGATTTATTTGTGCACATGAAAAAACGATCAGGCATGTGTAAAAGGGTGATTGCCTGCTTGGGCCCTTCTCAATGGGGGTTCAGCACTGGTCCGTGCGCGCTGTTGGTTGGTGATTATGCATTGGTTTTATATAGAGCAGCAGCAATAGTGCAGCACCGTACGCACGCAACGCTGCACAGAAAAGGAAAAAAACCGCCTCCTACTATTCGAGATGGACGATTGAGGGAGCAAGAACAAAGCACGCGACGCATGCAGAAAGCAAAAGAATTGAAGAAGAGAAACCCGGCCTACTCGTCCTGTGACTCCTGTCCGCCTGTGAGGTTGTGATTTTACATTATCGACGTGTAGTCAAGCATAGTGTACAAGTCAAGGCAGCAAATACGAGCTGGAGGGAGCAAGAACTAGAGAAACGACGTCATCGATCTTTTACACCGTTGGACAGGATCAAAACAGTATATGGCCCGTCAACCAATGCATATTTTTTTGTGCTAAATGCCTGCTCGAGTGCCTGTCCTCCACATGGGTTTGGATGATCCATGTAATGGCTCCCCGGTTGTTTATTAATTTCTAATCATGATCATTAGCAGGGAATTAGAACGCCATCTCACGAAAAAACAAAGGGCAAGAACTAGGCATCGGTGAGATCGGATTGCAATGAGAACATAAAAAACAAACAATGATAAAATTGTATTTATATGAATGTCACATAACAATTGTAACATTAGTTCCTGATATGTTTCTATATAATAAATTTTATGCGACGACATAAATTCTATGATATATATTTATAGTCTGATTTTTATATTTTATAGGATGAGTTTCTGTTGCTTGAAATATATATTTCTGTTATATAGAAAAATATTTTTATTATATAAAATCTGTTATATAAAAATATCATGTTGTATTGATTCAAAAACTTTAATATTTCCGTCACGGAGTAAAAATATTTTCACGTCGTCCGATCCCATTGCTGGTTGACGCGGCTTGGCAAGAGCGTGACAGTGTTTGCGGCAGCTCGTACTTGCCCACGCACGTTTGCCCGCTTTAATTTGCGTTATATGGCGCATTTGCGGGTGCGGCAGCCCGCGACGCATGTATATGCGAGAGATGTGTGCGGCGGCTGCAAGACCGCAGCTCTGCATCTCCACAGAACAGAGCACGTGATGGATCAAGCTTTATCGCGGTACATCGATAATAAATCCATTTCTATCCTTGTCAGTTAATTATCTCTGCTATTGCACATCGTGGCTAGAAAAGAAAAGATATAAATATTTTTTATTTAGTACTTTAGGAGCTAGTTAGGTCGTAATTAGTCTGATTTCTCCAACATGATCATGATCCTATCTTTTTTCACGGCTACTTTCAATAATCAGTTTGAGTCTAATTCGAGAATAGACTGAAACGCTCTTCTTCCGTACCGCTTGACTAGGGTGACTTGGGAGGCGCCACCACCCCCACCGCAAGGGCACCGCTCTCACTGCCCTCCTCACTGTCGCTGCCGCCATTGACTGCCGCAGTGGCGGCAGACCGTGCTATTGAAGATTGCGGGGGTTCCCCTTCTTTGTTTCTCGCCCGTGCGCAGTCGTGCCTCAAGGCACGGCCCCTCTAGCGGTCTAGTCTGGCGGCACGGCTCCTTAGTGGTTGGGATACGAGACTGGCGACCCCTCTCATGCAGTGCGATGGCGGTCCCATGGCGTGAGTTGGTGGTGGGTCATGGGCAAGCAGCCTTGAGGGGTGGGACTCCAAATCCAGCATGCCTCGCGGTATGGCCGTTCGGCGGGCTGCACGTGGATGGTGATGCGCTGCGACAGTTTGGTTGGCAGCGGTTGGCAGCATGCACGGGCCAGATCCCGTCAGGTCTGGTCCGCAGGGGCACGCGGAGGTGTAGGCACGACGTGCGGCGGCCGGCGGTGGCCGGCTCTGCTAGCATCATGGCGGCAGCCTGTCTCAATGAGGAGTGCGTACGGGGCTATGCGTGCGAACCGGATCAGGCCGGTGGTGGTGTGTGTGGCGGTCGTCTGTGACTATGGATGCTAAGATAGTGGCCCTAGATGATGGTGCCACTCGCGGGATGTGGCCACCATTCTGGTTCTGGGATGGTGGATGCGGGGGCGGCGACCTCAGAAAGTGACTTGGCCCTAGGAGGAGGGTTGTGGCGGTGCGGCATGTGGCGCGGTCTTGAGCTGCGTCTGCGACATGGCCACTAGCTCATCGAGTGCAGTTCGGTAGGGGTTGACTAGCTATGGACGTGGGGATAGCAGACCAAGGTTGTGCCTTGCAATGAGGGTTGCCGGAGAGTCTGATAGTGCAACATCGTGGTCTGGTAGCGGTGGGCTAGGTGTGGATGTGGGGGCAGCGGCCCTAGACGTGGGTGATGGACGGTCGTCCCTCATAGTGAGGTTTGCAGGAGGGTCGGACCGTGTGGCGTCACGGCCTGTGTGGTGGGTGGTGTTATGCCAGCGCAGCAGTCCTAGGACGCGGTAAGGTGTGCTGCGACTGGTGTGATGGGTTGGATGGAAGCCGGCACAACGACTTTGAGATGCGCCGTTACGGCCCCAAGATGCGGCGTCAACGGTGGTCGGGCTTTGCGGTAGACACAGGGTTGGCGGTGGGTTTGTCACTGTCATCAAGGTTGGAGTGGCGCAGGCCCAGCCCTCCCAAGATGGATTGGATTCTCTCTCCTAGCGTCGGCGGCAGCGATAGTTGTTTGCTTGTGTGGCGATGTGCGTGCAGGCATGGTCTGGAGTTCTTCACCCCGCTTTCTCATGCTCTTTTGGAACTTGTCGGGGATCTTGTCCTCTTTGTCGAGTGGATCATGTTGGATCTGGCTTGCTCGGTAGGTGTGGGGTCGCCCCAGTGCGGCACTCTTGATGGTTGTGCACGGCATTAGATCTCCGACCTTGCATTGGTCTTTTGCTCTATGGGTCACGATACTTGATGCTCCTCTTGACTGGCAGTGCTCCGTATCCTTGTCAATGGGATTAATAAGATTGGGCTCCTTCGATTGAGTGTGTGGGCGTGTTGCCAACTGCGAGTTTCGTCCGTCTTTGCTTGGTTCTGACAAGGTATGAGGCTTGTGTGTTTTGATCTAACAGTGTTTATATAGTGGTGTGTCGATCTGTGATGTTTGCCGCGCTATCAGTTTGTAAAGCTGTTGGTCTAGTTTCTGCTAGGTGTTTTTAACTTGTTGTATTAGTTTTTATCTAAGACAGAGTTGCTACGGGTTTCTCGTAAAAGAAAGTTTGAACCTAATTCTCGCTGTAACAACTACCAGCACCAATATGTTACACATTGTTACATGTCCCATACTGGAACCTCCCACATGCACATAATGGCGTATAACATTTTTTGTATAACTAGAGTTTGATCCTCACCGACGAGGAGCCGAGTGCTTGAGTGATGGCGATATCCCCCCAGCTAGGGGCAATAACGAAAATGACCGTATCACATTATATTTATGATCTTTTTTATAATATGTTATTTTATTTTTTGGACAATATTATTAATACGTACTGATCGACAAACACGCGACTTGTTGTGAATCTTTCATTTATATTTGTCATATTATTATGAACGGTTTTCTAACCGTGACTTCGTATATGAATATATAGTATATGTATTGATTGTCAATGATATGTGGATATTAAGTTAATAATTTGAACACATGTTAGATTGACACACTATAAGACATTGTGAGAAGGTGCTATTCAATTCATGTATGTCATCATTAGATCATATAAGATGCATATCTCATATCTTAGGTCTGAAGTCTTTGTATATACTCGAGATGTATAAAAATGGCTAGTTAAAAATCTATAAGTGCTACTATGTAATTGACTAGTTATAAAAAATAGTTTTGAATTTGCGGTCGATCAAGACGTGATTTGGCTCTTCATACGATAGAAAATGTTTTTCTCTGGACCCGTCCAGATATCCCTAAGTTGGGAGGGATTTCATCGGTTCGTTAGCCATTAGGGTCATCCGAACATCTCCATGCGCGTGGCTTATATATATATATATATATTTGTTTGTTGAGAACATGCGCGTGGCTTATATAATCGCCATGCATGTTTGGCAGCCGAGCGAGCATACGATGAGAACCTAAAACTGCAGCGAGGCCGGAGCCTAAATACAAGGCCCTCTGCTTCACTGCCGTTTCTGGGGCAGCACAGGGCCCATGAAGGCCGGGGGCCCAGCCCATGTATGTCTGTAGTCAACACCAGCTGGCCCAACTGAACGAACGCAATCACGCAGCGCCCATGAAGGCGGAGAGGATGCAACCCGAGTCGGACTCGGACATGGCGGCGCCAACGCATGCAGGCCTCTTAATTTCTGGAGATCGAGTCGGACACGAACCCAACCTCCAATCCAACCCGGTCAATAAATGCGCGCCACCGTTCCCGTTCTACCTCGTCGCTGCCGCCGGCCGAAACAGTGGACACTGGTTTTCTGAGACCCGCCGCCGCCGCCGCCGCGGCGATGACCTCCCTCGAGCCTGTCAACCATCTGGTGATGCTAACGGCGCGCGCTTTCTACGACGACGTCTCCATGGAGGGCGTCGGCCATCCCAAGACCGCCTCCCCAGGCATGGCTGTCGTCGTCCTCGACGCTCTCGCGAGATGGGGATGCCATTGGGTCCGAGAGGAAGATCTAGCTCAATCACTGAAGCTCCAACCGAAGCAGATGCGCCGCATCCTCCGGTTCCTCGAAAAAAGAGAAGCTCGTGACACGAGATCACCGGAAGGAGCCAGCCACCGCCACACGAGCAACATGGGATGCGCGCGCAACTGGTCGCGCGAAATCTGCATCCAAAATATGTTCCTACTGTTGCTTGGACTACGCGCAGATTTACGACATCGTGAGGTACCGGATACACCGGATGAAGAGGAAACTCGAGGATGAATTGTACAGCAGATCAGATAAAATCCAGCACTACGTGTGCCCAAACTGTAAGAAGAGGTACTCGGCCATGGACGCGTTGCACCTTGTGAGCTGCAGCACGGACGAGTACTTCCACTGTGAAACCTGCGACGACGAGCTAATTGCAGCAGAGAGTGATGTCAAGATTGCTTCTTCCGAGGAAATGGGAGATGGCAATGGCGATGTAGGCAATGCGCGGAAGCGGAGGCACTGTGAGGAATTGAAGGATATGCTGCGGAGGATTGATCAACAGTTGGAGCCACTGATGGTGCTGATTCAGAGAGTGGAGGGCCTGCATGCCCCTGAGTTCTGGAGTCTACATGCACATGTTAATGATCCTGGTGCAGCTGATTCATATGTTGGAGAGATAGAGGTTGAAGTTGCAGTGTCGTCAGGCTCTGGTGCAGAAGAAGGTGGTGCTGATCATCAATCTGGTATAGATGGTTCAGGGTTGAAATCCTTGCCTCCGTGGATGGTCAGTGAAGGCATGAATCTTACAGAAGAACAAAGAGGAGAGACCAGTAGCAGCAGGACATCGTCGAAAGTGGGTGAAAGATTGGAAGGCGATGATGACAGAAAACAGGAGCCAAAAGGAGATGAGAAGAGTGTACTGCAGTATGGATATGCGAAGGCTTATTTCGAGACCATCATGAAAATACAGGAAATGGAAGATGTAAAGAGAATGCAGCAGGAAGGCCACACATTTTATTATGAATCTCAAAACTAAGTATGACAAGGGATCGATCAAGCTTTGCGTACCACGCTCTAGGCATTTGCCGTAGATCATAGAGCGCTTTGTGAAGTCGTAAGACTTTTCCTTCCTCGTCTTTCTTCTCATAACCATGAGGTTGTGATCCATGTGGTGCACTTCCCATTCTCTCTGTGCGGCCAAAGCGATCAAAAGTCTTACGGTCTCGAGGCGAGCCACTGGAGCAAATACCTCCTCAAAATCGATTCCTTGTCGTTGCACATATCTTTTTGCCACCAACCGCGCCTTGTGCTTGATGATCGTCCTGTCGGGGTCCTTTTTTAATTTGAACACCCACTTCAAGCCAACGGGTTTGTGAGTTGGTGGTAATGTGACAAGCGTCCATGTTTTATTCTTCTTGATCGAGGCGATCTCATCTTCCATGGCTTGCTTCCACCGTGGATCAGCACTTGCTTCTTGAAAACTTGTTGGTTCTTTGGCTCCGAGTTGACACAACCTCGAGTATTCTATGTCTATTGGGGAAGTGGCGTCGTAGATTTCATTGAGATTCCGTAGGCCGCATGGGCCTTCGGAGACTGATGATGCACTTCCAGTGGGTATGTGTGCCGGGCTCGGCGTTGCGGGCGTAGCTGGAGGAGTTGCTGTTTCCCCGTGCTCATAGAGGGCTGGTGCTGGAGACCCTATATCCTGCTTGACTGTTTTGTCAGCTTCGTGAACTCCACCAGGTGTAGGGTCTACGTCATTAGCTGGAGGAGCAGGAGTAGCGTTGTCTTGAACATCAATCCCTGCAGCATGAACAGTGGGGTAATGGACTATAAAATCCTCACCAAGCTGCTGTGCATCTGCCGTCGGGCTGTTACTCCAGTCCCAAGCCTTCTTCTCATCGAAAACAGCATCACGAGTCACCACAACTCGCTTTGTTGTTGGGTCGAACATACGATAGCCCTTCGTCTTTGCGTCATAGCTGATGTGAACCATTTTTTTGCTGCGATCAGCGAGCTTGGAGAGATGTGGTGTCACATTCTTCACGTGTGCAATGCACCCAAAGATGCAGAGGTGACCCACACTAGGCTTGCGGCCGTAGTAGGCTTCGTAGGGAGTCTTGCCGATTACGCTCTTCGTCGATGCTCTGTTGAGGAGGTAGACAGCAGTAGACACCGCTCTACCCAAAACGTACCCAGAAGTCCTTTGCTTTTCAAAAAGCTCCTCGCCATCCCGACCACCGTTTGGTTCCTCCGCTCGACCACTCCATTCTGTTGTGGGGAGTAGGGCGCCGTGAGATAACGCCTAACTCCCAAATGGTCGCAATAGTCTGTGAACTCATTTGAGGTGAACTTGCCGCCGCGGTCTGTGCGCAATGCCTTTAGTCTTAGTTCCTTCTCCATCTCAACTGCAGCCTTGATCTTCATGAAAGCCTCAAATGCTTCATCTTTGCTTTTGATCAGGGCAAGCCACATGTACCGAGAGTAGTCATCGACTAGCAGCAGGAAGTAACGATTTTTGCCGGGCGTGGCAGGGGTGATTGGTCCACACAAGTCACCGTGCCACAACTCAAGAGGGGATTCCGCTCGGTACTTCGTTTCTGACGAGAAAGGATTTCTGTTGGGGGAAGGGTCCCTGTGTTACTCCGAACCGACAGGCTTCCCCCTGACAACGTCAAGACTCCCCTCCCTGCATCGACCTATTTCATCCAGCATCAACAAACTCCACTGGCATCACTGAGGCGTTGAGGCCACGCTCCGTCCCGGCGGGCGTCGAGGGACGGAGCAGGCGTGCGTCGAGGCCGTGCTCCGTCCCAGCGGGCATCGAGGCCGAGCCCCGTCCCGGTGGACGTCGAGGTCGCGCTTCGCTCCGTCGCCAAGGACAACACGTCATCATAATAGCAAGTATTAGGATATGAAAGTATTTAAATATTCCATAAAGATTCTTGTAAAAAGACCAAAATGCCCCTGGGGGTGTGTGGTCGTCCAAAGGGCATAATCATAATCTCGCCTTTTCTACTCCCGAACCCTATAAATACCCCCCATAGGGGGGGAGAGAGAGAGAGAGAGGGGATCCATTTTCTCAGAGATAATTTGTAATTCCAGAAATCAATACGAGAGTTTTTGCTTCACCCCGACACGAGAGCTTCCATTTATCCTCGACATGAGTGTTCCACGTTATGCCTCGACGGTCACGGTAACCCACGCACTCCCCTCGACGGACACTTCACTTGTTCGTACTTCTCCGGTACTCCCGAAGTTCGACGTAACCGGTCGGGGGTGCCTAAAGTATACTGCCTAGTCCCGTAGCTACGACAGTTGGCGTCATCTATGGGAATCGACCAAGAAGTTGTGTCATCTGAGACACTGTCGAGAGGAGGCCCGGGGACATCACCGATGATCGTAACACGTGCATGTTAATCTTCAACACCACATGTGTGCTCCTTCGCGAAGTAAGAAGGCATGCCTCCTAGGGCGAAGGCGAAGAAGGGGACCAAGCGAAAGGTTGCAAGTATCGTCAACCTGGTGCCAAGCACCGCGGCAGCCATCCCCCGGCTTGCCGCGAGGATGACAACGCGCGCAGCCACTCCTACGATGAACAATGACAACGACCCTGCCATCAATGCCCAGGCCGCCGATCCAGACACCTCTGGGGCCCTCACTCGTGCTGAGCGAGAGGTGGAGGCATTAAGGCAGCAAGTTGTAGCCACAGTCCAGCAGGCGGAGCAGCTCCGGGTCCAGCTTGAAGTAGCCCAAGTCGAGGCCATCTACGCGGCGACGTTAGCTCAAGAAACTGTGGAGCTCCGAGCACAGCTTGCGGCTGCCCAAGGCAGGGCTGACATTGTTCGTCGGTCGCAAGAAGAAGCCATAGCGGAAGCACGGGAGAATATCTGGCGCAATCACCAAGCAGCCGATGAGCTCCTCTAAGACTTGGCAAACGTGCAAGCATGCGCCGAACCCCTCCGTGAAGAGATCAGATGGAATCAGCAAACGACACACGCGATCCTCCGCGATGCCGGGGCCAGCACCAGCGACCAAGGGGCATGAGGCCCAGGTCGACACCCGGGCAAGGAACACGCATACCCAGTTGTTTCACTTGACACCTACATCTCAGCTCCGGCCACCGCACCGGCCATTTGACCGTCAAGGCAGGAGGTCATCAACCTCGCGGACGTGCTTAGTCCGCTCAGCTCAGGGCTTGCGGCTAATCCGTGGCCAAGCAAGTTTCGTCCGGCAGATGTTCCCAAGTACAACGATGAGACATACCCCACAGAGTACACCGACGTGTATGAGGCAGCCGTATCAGCTGCCGGAGGGGGTGAAATGGTGATGGCGAAAAGTTTGCCGCTTGCACTCTCCGGATTAGCTAGCACGTGGTACCTCACATTGCCTCCAAGCTCAGTGTACTCGTGGGAGCATCTTCGCGAGTAGATGCACAGTTGTTTCCAGGGAAGCGTAAACAAATAAGTCACCTCTTTGGATCTGAACATCCTCAAGCAGGCCCCGGGCGAATCCATCCGCGCGTTCTGCAAACGCTTCTCCAACCTCCAATGCCAAGTCCGCAACATCACTGACCGGAGCGTGTGTGACGCCGCATGTCGTGCAATACGGGATGAGGACCTGGCAGCCAAGCTTGACAGGAAGCAGTCGAGAATGATTAGGGAGCTCTATGACATCATGGACACATACTCCCATGCCAAGGAAGGGAGAGAGCAGAGAAGACCTGAAGCCTTGGCCTCAGCCGCACAGTTCGTGCCTGAGGTGGAGAATCATGACAAGTGTCGGCCACGCCAACGAGGGGTACACCACGTGGAGGAGCCCGAGGTTCCCGCCCCACACCCACACTACCAAACCCAAGGCCAGTGGCAAGGCGGTGGGCAGAACCGAGCACGCAGTGAAGGACGAGACCACCCACGCCTAGATCACCAAGATTGGAGCGCGACGACCACCGTGACCGCGAGAGCAACAACCAGGCCGGACACGGCAACCACAGAAGCAGCCAAAGTAGCAGGCCACAAGGCAAGTTCTATGAACTACACCGAGTAAGCACTCACTCCACGGTGGAGTGCGATGTCGTCATCGTGGCCCGGCAGCACCGGCAACCACGGCACTCAATGACACGGCACCCCAGCGACAAGGGCATTGCTGAGCCGGCAGGCCAAGCTCGGGAGCAAGGGGTTCCCACCTTACAGCTACCGCCACCACCACCACTACCGCCATGTGGTGAAGCACCAGTGCAAGCCATCGGCCCCCAGCGAATCATCCACACCATCACCGGAGGCAACGCTCATACCTACACGTCCAAGCGGCAGCGCCGAGCCTACACTCGTCAAGTCAACCACATCGGTTCCTTTCCGCCCACCGAGCTAACCGCGTGGGTCGGTGCCACCGTGACCTTTGGCCCGGAGGACGCTGCCAGAATCACTTTTCCCCACCATGATGCTCTTGTCATCTCGGCGGTCATCAACAGCTGTGAGGTGCACCGCGCCTCCATAGGTAGCTTGGCAGACATTCTCTTCGTGTCTACACTCGCCGAAATGGGAATCCCCTGCATGTGCCTCAACCCCGCGGAGGTACCACTCCTGGGCTTTGGGGGCGAGCCAGTCCCGGCCTTCGGCAAGATTAAGCTCCCGGTGGAATTTGGAGCCAGCGATTTTATCCGTAGGGAGAGCATTGTCTTCGACGTCGTTGACATCCCCTACCAATACAACGTCATCCTCGGCCGAGTCATGCTGAACAAATTTGGTGCAGTTCCGCACCACGCCTTTCTCTGCATGAAGATCCTAGCCTCCTCAGGGGTCATCACAGTGCGGGGCAACAGGACTTGTCCTGTAAGATCGACAGCGACATCCAAGCGGCCATCCGGTATGTCCATACCATCCAGTAGGAAAGTGACAAGGCTATGCAAGGGGCTCCTGACCTGTCGGCGTCAGGGTGGTGGGTGCTGAAATCTAAACCCAACGGCGAGACGCGTGCCATGCCGCTCTCAGAGGGTGATCTGACCAAGAAGGTGCTCATCGGGGTCAACCTTGACCCAATCAATGAGGAGGCCATCCTCAGCACGTTGCGAACCAATGGAGATATGTTCGCATGGGAGCACGAGGACCTCCCCGGCGTCTCCCAAGAGATCATCGAGCACAAATTGCTCGTCAACCCTGACGTGCGTCCTGTCAAGCAGAAGCTGTGAAAGATGCCGGTGGAGCGGCAGGTCGTGGCTTGAGAGTAGGTGGACAAGCTCCACAAGGCAGGAGTCATCCGGGAGGTCATGCACCCCGAATGGCTCGCCAATCCTGTCCTAGTCGAGAAGGCCAACGGCAAGTGGCGCATGTACGTGGACTACACCAACCTCAACCACACATGCCCGAAGGACAACTTCCCGCTGCCACGGATCGATCAACTCGTCGATGCCACCTCCGGGTGTGAACTTATGAGCTTCCTCGACACCTACTCAGGGTATCACCAGGTATGAATGGCGCGGGAAGATGAGGAGAAGACCAGCTTCATCATGCCCTCCGGGATATTTTGTTATGTCTGGATGGTATTTGGGTTGAAGAATGCCGGAGCTACTTTCTCTAGGCTCGTGCACAAGGCCCTCTCTAGCCAAGTCAGGCGCAACATCGAGGTCTACGTCGATGACATCGTCGTCAAAAGCATGATAGCCGCTGTCCACACAGTGGACTTACAGGAGACGTTCGACAACCTCTGTCAAGCCGGCATGAAGCTCAATCAGGAGAAATGTGCATTCGGCATTCAAGTAGGGAAGCTGTTCGGCTTCCTCATTTCGAGAAGGGGAATCAAAGCTAACCCTTCAAAAATCAAAGCCATATTCAACATGTGCCTGCCTGAGAATGTCAAGGAAGTGCAAAAGCTTACCGGACGCCTCGTGGTGCTCGGGAGGTTTGTCTCCAAGTCTGCCGAGAAGGGTCTCCCTTTCTTCAAAGCTCTGCGGGGGTCTACCAACTTTGAGTGGACGGTGGATAGCCAAGCAGCCCTAGATGACCTGAAGAGGTACCTCACCTCGCCACCGCTATTGCAAAGCCCTGCCCAAGGGGAGAGCCTATCGTTGTATCTGGCGGCCACCCCAGCCGCGGTGAGCACGTCTTGGCCAAAGAAGAAAAAATAATCCAACACCCAGTATACTATGTTTCAAAAGCACTTCAAGGTGTCAGGGCATAGTATACCAAGCTAGAAATGCTCGCATACGCGTTGTTGATGGCATCCCGCAAACTGCGGCACTACTTCCTCGCTCACTCTATTCGAGTGCCATCCTCCTTCCCCCTGGGAGAGATGCTCCGCAACAAAGAGGCCTCCGGACGCATCGGGAAGTGGGCGGCTGAGCTCGCCCTATTCGTCATCGACTTTCTCCCCCGGACAGCGATCAAGGCACAGGTGCTGGCAGACTTTGTGGCAGAATAGGTCCCGTTGTAACATCCCGTCACCCAAGACCATGCTGACTTGCTGTGGACAATATACGTGGATGGCTCCTGGTGCTCTAATGGTACCAGCGCAGGGGCTGTCCTAGAATCGCCCGAGGGATCACGCACCTTGTACTCCATGCGCCTTGAGTTTAAGGCCACTAACAACATCGCTAAGTACGAAGCATTGTTGCTCGGCTTGCGCAAGGCACGAGCCTTGGGGGCGTGGAGGGTGATGGTCAAAAGCGACTCCCAGCTCATAGCAGGGTATGTTGACAAAATTTACTAGGCCAAGGAGCCTAAGATGATCAAGTACCTCACCCTCGCGCGCACCACTAAGAAACACTTTGTCGGCATCACCGTGCGCAGCATCCCGCGCTCAGAGAATGCCGACGCCGATGGTCTGGCGTCTTTTACGAGGTCATCACGGCGCCAGCAACAAAGGACCTCCTGGAGGTGCACCACGTTGAAGAACAAGACTGGAGGACACCAATCCTCCACTACCTCACAGATGAAACAGAGCCCGATGATCCTATCGAGGCACGGAGGCTGAAGAGTCGGGCCAGGGGCTTCATTTTTCACCAAGAAGCCCTTTACAAGCGTGGGGTGTGCGCGTCGTACCTTCGGTGCGTCTTCAAAAAAGAAGATGCTAGTCTCGTGCGAGAAATTCACCAGGGGCTGTGTGGCTCCCACCTCGTGCCACGCGCCCTGGTATCCAAAGCCTTTCGCCAAGGCTTCGATTGGCCAACTGCCCTTCGTGATGCACAAAGCCTCGCGGGACAAACCTCCCTGCCCATGACTCGCAACCAATTCCCCCCTCATTGCTGCTTGCGCATTGGGGGGTCGACCTTGTCGGCCCGTTCAAGGTCAAAGGTCATGGCCGCAAATTTGTGGTCGTTGTGGTCGATTACTTCTCCAAATGGATTGAGGCCGAGCCGTTGGCCAGCATAACATCACTTGTTGTCCAAAACTTTGTTTGGAAGGACCTCATCTGCCGCTTCGGGGTGCCACGCGAGCTGACTGTTGACAATGGCACTCAGTTCGACGCAGCCCCATTCCGTAAGTTCTGCATTGGTCTCAGCATCAACCTGTGCTTTGCGTCAGTGGCCAATCCCAAGGCGAACGGCGCAGTGGAACGTGCTAACAGCATCGTGCTTTCCGGCCTTCGCACATGCCTCTTTGACATACCCAAAGGCGGCTGGGCAGATGAGCTCCTCAGCGTGCTATAGTCCACCCGTTCGACGGCAAGCCGTGCAACTGGTTTCACCCCTTTCAAGCTCCTGTTCGGGGAGGAAGTGGTAACCCCTGAGGAAGTCAGGCTAGGGTCACTCCGCATTACATCACCGCCAGACGATGAAGCCCGTCAAGCATGGCTGGATGGCCTTGACGCCGTAAGACAAGAAGCCGCATTCAACATCGAACGATATCAAGCCTCGATGGTGAAGGCTTACAACAAGACCGTTCGCCCGTGGCCCATCCAAGTGGGTGACCTCGTGCTTAAGAAGAAGGCCAAACCCAAGGCTGATGGCAAGCTAAGCTCGAAGTGGGAGGGACCATATGAAGTTATCTGCGTCACGCGCCCATCATCGTTCCGCTTAAAGATCCTCGACGGGGTAGAGTTGAAGCACAACTGGAACGCCGACAACTTCCGCAAGTACTACGTGTAGCTCACATGTGGAAGCATCGTCAGGGGGCGCCAAGTCGGCCCCTGCACTTTTCCCTTGCCCTCCTTGTGTATCTCATCCCTAGTTTTATTAGCAAGCCGCTGCGCCAGTTAGTACCATCTTTTGTAAAGAGCATTGCCCCAAGCTGCTACGGCTGACTCTGTCATAACTATGTAATGGGCCTGTGAGCCGCGGCGTTGTCTGCATAAACAAGGAATAGCAGCTAGCCCATGGCTGGTCCAACGAGGATGATAACGATTAGCCCTCCATCGTGAGGAAGCAAGGTCACGCTCCACCACGGTGTAGAGCACGCTCCAACGCGGGGTAGAGAGTCCCCTCACCGCCACGTGAGCAACGTCTCCGTCGCCGTGTTGGGACAACTTTATCTCTTCCGTAGCATAGAGCACGCTCCACCGCGGCGTAGAGAATCCCCTTAACGCCACGTGAGCAACGTCTCCGTCGCCGTGTCGGGACAACTTTATCTCCCTCTTAACATAGAGCACACTCCACCGTGGCGTAGAGAATCCCCTCACCGCCATGTGAGTAACATCTCCGTCGCCATGTCGGAAGAGCTTTGGCTCCACTGTGGTGTAGAGCACGCTTCGACGCGGGGTAGAGAGTCCCCTCACTGCCATGTGAGCAACGTTTCCGTTGCCGTGTCGGGACAACTTTATCTCCCCTGTAGGGTAAAGCACGCTCCACCATAGCGTAGAGAGTCCCCTCACCGCCATGTGAGCAAGTCTCTATCGCCGCGTCGGGACAACTTTATTTCCACAGTAGCATAGAGCATCCCCTCATCGTCACGTAAGTTTTGGACCACGCACTCAGAACGACATGCTCGCCCTCGACAACATTTCAGGCGCTTGTTTTTGTGGTTAGGGGTAAATACTCAGCACAACGAATCCGGGTACGGTGTACACTCAACGCATCGATAACAATATAAAAAGCCCACACAAGACGCTATAAACCTCTCCTGACAAATGATGCAATCTCCTCGCTTGTCAAAAAACGCATGTCGTCATCATGCTGTTTGGCCTTCGTCAAACCGCCAAATGAGCAATGCTTGTATGACACCCGTGCTAGGGGCTGGGTGCCATCCCACCTAACCACAACCTTTCGCCTTGAAGCAGTAGCTTGTAAACAATGCAAAAAGAAGAAATGATCATGAGAAGCAAAACACGTTTGCATCAATTTTCTGACTTTTCATTAACCGACAGGTTTACATGAGGGCTACAAAAGAAAACTCTGACCTCATTAAACCTACCAAAAGAAAGCTTTAACCTCGTTAAATCTACCAAGAGAAAAGCTCCAGCTATGCCAATCCTACAGCTACAGGGATCATGTCTACGCAGCGACAACCCGGGCATGCGAGCTACCAAGATACCAAAAGCAAAATTAAGGCCCTGCGATACTAAGGAAAGCAAAACACACAGGGACAAACGGTGAACCTCACACCTGAGGATGCGGGCCTGCCCCTCCAGGGGCTCCTCCGGAGCTAGACGCTGCAGAAGGAACCTCTCGGGGACGACGGGAGCGCTGCAGTGCCCGAACGTGCGAAGGACCGTGCTCGCCCCACACAGAGCTAAGGAAGACTCGGGAGTGGCCCCGGATGCAATCCCGAACACCCCCAAGTTCATCACGAGTCGGAGCACGGTACTATGTGCAGCGAACGTCTCGCACCTGACCACACTCAAGCAGCCAAGAACCAGCTCGGTAGAGGCCCGAGCGCAGTCGAGCGAGTACCCCAAGACCGCAGCACGCGCAGTGGCACCAATAGTAACCTACCTGGTGTAGCTAGGCGGCAATGTCGCCCTCGCCGGAGGTGTCAAGGGGAGGAACGGTGATGCCTAGTGAGCTAGCTAACTCGCTCACCCCTGCAGCAGCCAGCGCTGCTAGAGTTGCCACCTTCTTCTGGCCCTTGGCGCGAGTAGCCAACTCCCCTGAGAGTCGCCCCGCCTCGGCCTCCGCACCAGCCAGCGTGGCACGAAGGGCACCGATGGTGGCCTTGGCCGCCTCAAGCTTCTCGACAGCCACGGTCTCAGCACGTCTGGAAGTCGACCGGAACTTGTCCAATGCCTCCAGAGCAGTGGAGGCCTCTGCTCAAGTAACCATGCACTCCTCTTGGGCCGCCAACATGCCCGCCTGAGTGGCAGAAACTTCCTAGCGCTTGACCCCCTGCGTATGGAGCCAAGCGTCCTAGACCATGGCACCTTGCTCCAAAGTGAAGAGGCCTTGAAAGGTAAGGAAAAAGGTAGGATTAGCAAAACCTAGGACGGGGTGGAGCATGGCCAAGAACCTCGTACTTGACATGTTACCTTGAGAAACGAGGCCCTGGCGTTGTCGTACAGCTCGAGGTAGGTACGCCTACCAAGCACGATGGACAAGTCAGCCGGGAGGACGAGCTCGGCCACACGCCGGAAGAAGCACCTCTCCTTCCTTGAGCTAATAAGACACTCCGGGGAGAGCTGACCTTTCACCTGGAGGGTATGCGGGGGAAGCCCCTCGTCATCATCGCTCACATCCTCTGCAACCGGAGGTGGTGGTGGCGGGGTACCTGCACCGAGGGCTCCCTCGAAGACTCACAGCACCTCGACGTCCCCGAAGCATTGGGGGCCATGTCGTCCTCCCTATCAGAGTACCAGAAGTCCCCCTCAGGCGACTCCGACGGGAGAAAGGGCCTTTCCACCTCAAAGTCATTGTCAGGACTATAATCGTAATCGGTGGTACAGCTAACCTCCGACTCATCCAGAGGTGCCACCCAAGGGCCCTTCCTATGCCCTGGGCGGTAAGGAGGTGCCGATCGATGCAGCCCCGCCAGGACCTAGGCGGGGAAGGAGGCTCGACAGAAACAGGGCGAGGCCGAGTCAGGCGAGTCGGCGAGCCTGGGAAGGTGGTGGAGAGCGCTTTTAGAGCTACATCTGCGCCGTCTTGGACAAGACGACCAGATGCTCCGGACATTCTAGTCCGAAGGCAATGCAAGCGCGGTTGTGGCGGGCTTTCTTGATTGCCTCCTTAATGCCAGTAAATTCCCATGGCATCACCAGTCCAAGTACCGCCACAGCAGCATCCTCCCCTGCCTCAAGGGTGAGACCTACGACTGAAGCCAAAACAGACGTCAACACTGTGAACACGTCACCGCTAAATGAAAAAACATGAATATTATGAAGAAACCTCACCCTCAAAGCGAGAGTAACCCGGCGCAGAAGGGTTCGAAGGTGACACTGCTCTCAGGCAGCGCAGGTCCAAGAGGTGCCCCTCACCTGCGGGTAGCAAGAAAAGCTCACATCCTCTTGCTAGGGGCGCGATCTTCAGCATGTGGTACTCCTCCACTAAGTCTCACGCGCTCACCTCCGAAGCCATGCGCGTGAGGACGCTTGCGCGCGAAGCATCCGTTGACGGGAGTGACATGTATGGAGGCGAGGTCCAGGGCACCGGGCCACGCCTCGCACGAGTAAAGGCGGGATCAGTGACGGTGCAGAGAAACCAATCCTGCCTCCAGTTGTCCCACTAATTCTTGGTGGCCCACGCCGGGTATGAGAGGCCCCCACGACCCCGGCGCTTGACGAAGGTGACCATGCCATACGGGGAGATCGCCTCCTCCCCGCTCCCGCTCAGTACTGCCACGCGAGCCACGTGCGCCTGGTGGTAGTAGGCGAAGAGCTCGGTAGAGCCCTCCATCTCCATGCTCCGTAATGCCCACTCAAAAACCGTCAGAAGAACGAAGGCACCTGGGCTAAGGTGCGTGACCTCGAGCCTGAAGAATTTGAGAACCTTTTTCAACAAATCCGCAGTCGGAAAGCATAACCCAGTGTTGAATTGCACGGCGAAGGCCATGACCTGGCCGGGCCCGGGCTTCCCCCACAGCTCTGTCCGTTTTGGGATGATGATGACATCGACTGTGGAGATCTTGCCCTCGTCGACAAGGCGCTGGATCAGGGTCATGTCCGCATGAGAACAACCGAGCCACCGGGAGTAGCGATCACCCTCACTGCCCTCGGCCCTGCCCTCGTCATTGCCGGTCACCGTCCCCTTTCCTTTGGCAAGCGCCCCCTTGGCCCTCGCAGATGTCTCTGCGCGCCTCTCCACAGGGGGTCTTCGCGTCCCTGCGGACGCCTCCACGCGCCCCACCGCAGGGGGTCCTCACGCCCTTGCAGGGGGTCCTCGCGCCCCTGCGGACGCCTCCGCGCGTCCCTTCGTGGGGAGTCCACGCGCACCCATGGGTGTCTCCGCACGCGCGGAGGGTCGACGCGCCCCCGTGGAGGGTGGCGCGCGCCGCACTGTCGAGGGTCCTCGTGCACTCACTATTGCTTCTCGCGTGTGGGAACTCGACGCCCGAAGTCGGGTCCCGGCCTCCCGGACAACCCTCACGATGCGACGGTGTCGGGATATTATTCCGGCAATACTAATTATGGGGCGGTGTGAGCACAGCAAATCAGGATGGCTGCACACGGGAGACAAGATTTAGACAGGTTCAGGCCCTCTCGGAGAGGTAATACCCTACGTCCTGTGTTTGGTGGCTGTTATTGCTGTATCCCGAGTGCCGCAGGCCCTGGAGAATTGATCTCGAAGGGGCCTGAGCTATGAAACAATGGAGATTAAGCTAGATGAGGTGTTCTCCGATCGGATCGCCCTCGGAGGTCCCCTACCGAGCCTTATATAGTCGGCCGGGGTAGGGTTACAGAGTCCGGATCGGGCTAAGAGATATGTTTCTTGTTCGGTTACAATTGATTCCGGGTAAGCCGGACGGGTACTAATCCGTGTCTTGCACTCCACGTTGGTGCGGTGCCCCCGTGCGGTAGTCGGGCTCCGAGTAGCCGGCCCGGCCCATCCCGTGGCTGGAAGGCCGGATTCGCCCTCCTTGGAGATATCCGGGTGGCATATCACCATCAGACGGCATCGCAGGCGAGCCCACTGCTCTCTGCCCCCGCGACCCTTGGCGTGCAACGGCGTCACGCACCAGCGCTCCCTTCAAGCGTCGCGAGGACGGTGGGGGAGCGGGCTGGCGAGGCGGGCAGCCGGGGTGCGGGCAGCGATGCGTGTAACCGGTGACAGGGCGAAGCTAAGGCAGCTCGCGGTGGCGTAGGCAGAGACGTCCGCGGCGTCTTGGTAACGGCGGCAACCCGGCCACCAGTGGCGTGGCCCGGGGTTCAGCAACAAGCGGCAACCCGCGGGGTGGCCGCGCATGAGGCCCGGGGCTAGCGCGGTGCTGGAGGACCGGAGCAGAGGCCAGTGCTGGAGGAGGCGGCGTGTCGGCGCTGGCAGAGGTGGCGTGCGGCCATGGCGGAGGTGGCGGGAGCAGCGGTGCTCGGGGGAGCTTCGGCGCCGGCGCGGCTCGGGGCCCGCGTTGGCAGCGGTGCGGCCCGACGACAGAGGGAGCGGCACAACACGGCGGCATGGGAGTGGTGAGCGATGGCCGGCGGACCGCGGGAGTGGGTGGCGGCACGACGGCAGCACATAGGGGAAGTAGTGAGAGAGAGTGGGGGAGTGAGAAAGTTAGAGAGAGAGGGAGGGTGAGAGGGTGCGCCGGGTGAGGGGGTAAATATCCCCTACCCCCACCCCCCCCCACCGACTATGGATGATAGGCTGCAGCCCATTAAGCCAAGGAGGCCGGCTGGACAAAGGAAATAAGGGAGCGGCAGGAAGAGAAAAGGAAGAAAAGAAGAAAAGAAAAAGAAAGGAAGAGAAGGAAAAGAAGACGAGAAAAGGAAGAGAAGGAAAAGAAGAAAAGAAAGGAAGAAAAAGAAAAGAAGAAGAGAAAAGGAAGAGAAAGAAAAGAAGAAAAGAAAGGAAGAAAAAGAAGAAGAGAAAAGGAAGAAAATAAGAAAAGAAAAAGAAAGGAAGAAAAAGAAAATAAGAAGATAAAAAAAAGAAAAAAGGGGAGGAGGAATTCCTCGGTTCGGCCCGTGCGCCAACCCATTTGAATTGGTGCGCCGGCTCGAATGGGCGTCACTCAATCGCCCAAACCAGCAAGGGGCTACTATTGGGAGAAGGGTCCCCGGGTTACCCCGAACCGACGGGCTGCCCCCTGACAACGTCAAGACCCCCCTCCCTGCGTCGACCTGTTTCATCCGGCATCAACAAACTCCGCTGGCATCGCCGAGGCGTCAAGGCCACGCTCCGTCCCGGCGGGCGTCGAGGCTGAGCCCCGTCCCAACGGACGTCGAGGTCACGCTTCACCCCGTCGCCAAGGACAACATGTCGTCATAATAGCGAGTATTAGGATATTAAGTATTTAAATATTCCATAAAGATTCTTGTAAAAAGACCGAAATGCCCCTGGGGGTGTGTGGTCGTCCGAAGGGCATAATCGTAATCTCGCCTTTTCTACTCCCGAACCCTATAAATGCCCCCATAGGGGGGAGAGAGGGGATCCATTTTCTCAGAGATAATTTGTAATTCCTGAAATCAATACGAGAGTTTTCGCTTCGCCCCGACATGAGAGCTTCCAGCTATCCTTGACACGAGTGTTCCATGTTACGCCTTGACGGTCGCGGTAACCCGCGCACTCCCCTTGACGGACACTTCACATGTTCGTACTTCTCCGGTACTCCCGAAGGTCGATGTAACCAACCGGGTGTGCCTAAAGTATACTGCCTAGTCCCGTAGCTACGACAATTTATGTGTTGCTTGCCAACCAAACAATCGTCGCAAATGCGCTCCACATGATCAATCAATGGCATGCCGTTCACCATCTTCTTGTGAGCCAAGTCCTTTAGGGCATGGAAGTTCACATGCCCGTACCTTGCATGCCATCGCCATGCATCTTCATTGCTTCATGCTAGGAGACACTTTGGGAGAGCCGACTCGATGTTCAAAACATAAAGACGATTCCTTGACCTTTTCACCTTGGCCAATGCCTTGCGGGTTTTGTCCAGGACTGTCATCACGCCTTCTTCGATCGCAATTTTGTGACCATTCTCATCGAGCTGACCGAGACTACTGATATTGCTTTTTAGTCTTGGGATGAAGTAGACATTGGTGAGTATGCGGTGTTCTCCCGTGAGACACTTGAACAAGACGGAACCCCTTCGTTTTGTCTCCACAGCTGAGCCATCTCCAAACTTTACAGATCCCATCACGGTCGTGTCAAGTTCTACAAACTTCTCCATACAACCAGTCATGTGATTACTTGCCCCGGTATCACCTTACCTTCGTGTAGAAACACCTCCTGAGTGGGTTCCCTCGTTATCACATGCACTGTCGCTGTTGCGGCAGCCTGACTGGTTGTCGTGTCGACGCCATCGACAAAATCGCAGACTTCAGCGAGGAGAAGCGTGGGCTCATCGTCGTCCTTCTTCGCCAAGTTTGCTCTTTCTCTCCTATTCGACTTCTTGCAACCTTTGGCAAAGTGACCATATTCGTTGCAATTGAGGCACTTGACCTTAGATTTGTCGTAGTCACGTGACCGTCTTTCATCGGGAAACTTCTCTTCATTGCCACGTTCATCACCTCGTCCTCCACCTTGGGAGCAGCCACGGCCACGGCCTCTGTCGTTGCGACCACCTCTCTTGGAGTTGCTACCGCCCTCTCTTCTTGCTCTGGCAACATGAGCATTTAGCTCGGCTTTGGTGAACATCAGCTTTTTGCCATCTTCCTTCGGTTTGCGATGTGTCTTGCTATTTTCTTCGAAGGTTCTCAACCTCCCGATAGCTTCGGACACCGCCATCTTTGAGACGTCTCCAAATTGTTCGATCGTGCCAATGATGACAGTGAACTTCGCCGTGACCGACCCGAACAATTTTTTAACAACCTCGGTTTCGCTGGTTTTTCCACCAAATGACTGGAGCTCGCCCACTAGGTTCGTGAGCTTCTTGGAGTACTCGCTAATCGACTCGGAGCCCTCCATCTCCATCTTGTTGAGCTGTCGCTTCAACACACGGGCCCTTGCTCGTTTCGCCTTGTCCTCGCCGACCTCCATCTCTCGGAGAGCTTCCCAAGCCTCCTTCGCTGTTTCAAACTCGGCTAAGGTCATTACGACTGAGTCTGGGACAGCTTGCACGATGATGACCATTGCATCTTGATCTTTCTCCACATCGGCATCTTCTTTACCGCCCTCTATCACCAACCAAACACCCAAAGAGCGGAGAATCAACTTCATCTTCACGGCCCATATGCCGTAGTTTGATTCGCTCAACATCGGGTATTGGATCGGTATAGCTCTGTGCCCACACGAGATGAAAGACCGGAAGGACCGAGAGAACGAGTACGTGAGAAAACAATTTAGAGTTAGAGGCTCATATCGTGCCTCCTCTGCTTCTTGTCTTGTATTTCTTTTCGTTGTTTTTTGGTGTTTACAATATGCTGCCCTCCACCTCCTTATATAGGAGAAAAACACCTCATAGAAACTAATTAGGAGTAGTAGTCCTAATTCTACTTCTTATTTCTTTTCTAACATGATTGGGACAGCACTACTTGCTGGACTCCAACAACACTTTTAAGCAACGTGATTAACTCTATCACAGTAGGGAAAAAACGTGATCAGGCGTATGTGCTCATTGGTTGGCGTATGTGCTCATTGGTTGGTGGCTATGCATGGGCCCTGTGTGTGATAGTGATCCGTGACGAAAGACCATCAAGCGCGCGCTTGTCGCCTTGTCGGCGAAAGACCAACATGCATTACCATCAAGCGCGCGCTTGTCGCCTTGTCGGCGAAAGACCAACATTCATTCTCTTTTTTGTTCTGGGTTTTGGATCTACCTCACAAGTGTCGTGGTGGTATGTACGCTGCGTTGAAAGTCTGAAAGTTTCTAAACTCTAATTGAAAGTCTCAAAGTAATTAGGCTTTGATTAAAAGTTATCATCCTTGAGTCGAAGTTGTTCGATTGGGCGAGTTCGAAATTACGAGTTGAAACTACATTTTCTCCATTAAAATTTACTCGAACTTTTGTTGTATAAAAAAGTGAAAATAGTAGACGGAATGAACAGAAGATCCCGAAAGAACTGAAGAAGGGAAACACGGCCAACTCCTGCATCGGTTGGATTTGTTATATTTGTCCTATGCGAACTAACGAACTGCTGTCGTCCTCACCAAAAGAGAACGTGAAAGCAGGACGTACGTGCGCGTGGGGCATGCTCCTGAGCAAAGCAAGGAATTTATCATGAGAGCTGCCGAACAGCAAAATTTGATCATTTTGGCTTTTTCCTTATTTAATAAGTTTGATGATGGTTCTGTTTTTTCTGTAGCACATCAATGGCATGCATAAGTTAATTTGGCCTGTATTTACAGGTCCACATGCACTTATCCTCCAATTCATAATGGGATTTCAGAAATCACGTATATGCACGTAGATCGATCCTCTGTCTAGTGTATACATGTGCGTCTTATTTTTCCATGGGCGGAGCCAGCGCCCAGCTGCCCCTGCCAGGGCACGCCATCGTGCGGCAATGGAGCGATCGATGATGACATCGTCAAGCGGCAGATGCACCTTTTTTGTTTGTATTTTGAGTAGACGATCAGCGCCAGACACACTTGTGCACGCTGTTTTGCCCGGGCAAAGATTTCGTCGACTCGTCTGGTCGATGCAAGCGGCTTAGTCGGCTAACTCCGCATACAGCAGACCACCGGCAATCGGGCCATCCACCCGAGCCCGGGCGGCAAAATGGCACATTTGGCCCTGAGATCGAGGTCAATATCAAAAATGACCCCCCTCATGATGCAATAGCAAAAGTAACATCACGATAGACTAGACAGTTGACACGTGTCACTTGTCGCACCTGGCGACCGCGACATGAGCCGAGCTGCCTCTCGCCAGGCGGCCTGTCGCAGTCCTGTCGCGACCACCAGGCGCAACGTGCACCTATCGTGGTCGCCAGGCGCGAAAGGTGACACGTGTCAACTGTCTAGTCTATCATGGACCTGTCACCGTCGCTAGGCGCGATAGGTGACACGTGTCAACTGTCCAGTCTATCGTGGTGTCATTTTGCCATTGCGTCGTGAGGGAGGTCATTTTTGACATTGACCCCGGTCGCGGGGCAAAATGTGCCATTTTACCAGCCCGAGCTCTCTGTCCCTGCTCCAGCGCTCGTTCGCATGATAGCATCGCTAGCTGAGTAGCAGCAACGGCACACTACGCTACTCCACTGCTGCAGAAATCCGTGGCCACGCAAACCATACAGGCTGGAACTCTAGACCCGAAAAGAGCATTTGCCCCGTACCAATGCGTACTTTCTTTTGTAGTCTTTTTTTGGGTGTACGATTGGTCATTTGAAGCTAGACGTCCTGTTTCATCTTAATTCCTGTCCACCAAAATTTATATTTATATTTGTTAGAATATAATATCTGGTTCTCTGTTCATCTTCCTCCTGCTGCATCCCGCATAAGACGCACACAGAGTCTGGTGCTAATTAACGTCACGTCCGCATCCACAAATTCTTCCTCGTCGGTAAGCAGTCATGTGCTAGTTTCCAGGCAAACACTCAGAACTTAGGCTGGACGTCAGTGTTCCACAAGCAATTCCAGATCATCCGATCCCCATCTGGAGCACTACTAGTTGATGTCATTCTCGCCCCTAGCTCGACCAAGCCGGCTTGTACGCGCTTTTGACCGAAAAGATACCATTTTTCTCAAAACTAGCACTTTTGTACGCAATTGTGCTGGGGGCGTGACATCAACTAGTGCGCGGAAACGTTTTTAATTATTTTTACTAGTCGTCAACCTGTGCGAATGCGCAGGGCTAATATTTATTTTCTGTTGCTTTTATTTGGTTTGTAGATATAGTCATTGTTTTTTGGGGAAAAATAAAACTGTAGGAAAGAAATTACAAATAGGTTATGAGAATATGGAGGCAAATTGTTAAAAGGTGCCTATCTATGCAATAGTAATATCATATACATTCCTGATAAGCATATGTAATCTACGTGAGCATTTCGTGTACCTGTAATCTACTTGGTTTAATAATTTGTAAAGTAGAACTTAACTTAAATTTCTAATATATTTCTCAGTATAAATTATTTCAAGTTCATACACTTCCTTTTTAAAAACTGGTTTAGATATAAATACGCCCACTATGTTAATTACGATTTATTGAACTCTATGCAATATATTCATATATAATGTAGTATAACCTGTTTCGGCAAGATGGGCAGCTATTTTTATCTTGGGGTTAACCAAAATGAGAGAATTTCTCCATAGCATATACTCCCTCTCTTCAATAACATATGCCGTTTCAGATTTGTCACCGTTTCAGGTGCCTAACTTTGACCGTAATTTTCCATATGAATATGTTAGTCAAAAAATGTAAATTACAAAAAAATCATGATGAATCTTTTGATACTATTTTCAGTTGACTGATCTAAATAACTTTTTGTATATTAACAGGCAAAGGTAGGAACGACTGATTGTACGTATTTTAGGACATAATCTATTTCCGATCGAAGGGAGTAAGAAATAAGAAAAATTGGCTTTGTTTTATTTTTTTACGTGATTTGGCTTTGTTTTCTAATTGTGTTCTATACAAATCGGTTCAGGCACAAAACGTTTTCTTCCATAAGAGGCAGAAATAGACTGACTACACATCCTAACAAGCTTCTATACAATTGTTACGAAAAGTGCCTAAATAGTGAAAAAAGTATTGATTAGAAATTTCAATAGAAAATGTATGGATTTGTAAGTTCACATATGCTTTAGAGGCACGTGGAATAGGTGCGTCAGAACTCTATAGTAATCACTCTGCATAAAGCTACCAAGTAAGCGCACCTTCCATGCATGCATTAACAGCACATTAGTACAGAATTAACGTTGTACTATTAACATCGTTTTCGTTCCAATCCTTCTTCCTTGGTCGAGATAGACAATATGCCTGTGCATTCAAAGCAGTAATCAAGGGAGAAATTGTTCTAACCGCAGCGTTTCAGATAGACAATATATATGCATATGCATATGCATGTCCAAGTATTCTGACCGCAGCGTTTCAGATATGTCTGTCAGGATATCCTTGCTGGCGTCTGCCTGCGAGAAATTGTTCTTCGTGCTGCTAGCAAATACAATTGATTCCTAGAACCCCATTCAATATATAGCTTATGATTATATTTTTGGCACCGAGAGAGCTAGTCCACACTCAAATTGATAGTCCGTCTAAAGAGAGAGAGACATACTGGAAGAGCCGGCTGACTGGGTGTTTTTTTTTAAAGCGAGACCAAGCGTATGTTATATCAAGAGATAGAGACACATACGACTTTCATCTAAAGAGTTCGTACGTAATTCGTTACATGTGTCTAGCTATATACAACGAACTCATTTAATCTAGACCATTAATAATTTGGACCGATCTAGACGGATCGCTAGATTTTTTTTCTTTTTCTTTGATTAACACGAATAGTAAAGAGTAAGAACTCTTTAAGTTAATCTGAACTGTTATAAGTCGGTCCCACCAGATAGATGGTCAGATGTTTTTCTTTTTGTTCGATTAATATGGGAATTTCTAGAGTCTGTAATTAATATAGTAATAGATAGATATTTTTTACTTGTACGTGTGATATTATATCGGTATGGGAAATCAAAGTTCAAATCGCGAGCCGGCCTGTTAGGCATTGTACTGAGCCGTCTATTTAGGTACAGTATGATGATCTATCGGATGTGATTTGTTTGATTATCTTTATTGTTTTACTTGTATGCATGATATTAGATCAGTACTGATTGCGTGGGAAACATTTTGGTTATTTTTATTTTTTTACATGCATGTGTGATATTAGATTAGTACTAATTGCGTAGCAAAGATTTTTAATTATCTTTATTTTTTACCCGTATGCGTGATATTAGATCAGTACGGAAATAAATATTCAAATCGCGAGTCAACCTGTACTGAGCCATCTATTTAGGTACATTTATGAGCCGGCCTGCTAGTCGTTATACCGAGTCGTCTATTTAGGTAGAGTTATGATGATCTATCGGATGTGATCTGTTTAGGTACAGTTATAAAGTTCTAATGAAAAAAATTTCTAAATCTGAAAAAATTTCTAAATTTGAAAAAAAATTCTAAATTTGAAAATTTTAAAAATTTCAGATTTAGAAATTTTTAAAATTTTCTATTTTTTTAAATTTTCCAACCTCTTGGATGACGTGGAAGTGATGTGGCAGCCACGTCAACGTCACTTCACCTAAAATCACTTTTGACTGGTCAAAACCGCTCCACATCATGATGAGGGGGGTAATTTACCCAGAATCAATAGTTTGGGGTGAGATTTACCCGGTATTAGATGTTAGGGACGAAATGTGCGCATAGGCATTAGTTGAAGGGTGAAAATACACTTTTTCCAAATAAAAAATCAGACTACCTATGCTACATATTTGTAGTCTAATTTTTATGTTTTGTAGGACGAGTTTCCATTGTTTGAAAAATAAATTTCGTCGCACGATAAAATATTTTTATCATACAAAATTTGTTACATGAAAAAAAATCTATGAAGCTCCAACCGAAGCAGTTGGGCCGCATCCTTCGGTTCCTCGAAGTAGAGCAGCTCGTGAGATGAGATCACCGGAAGGAGCCAGCCACCACCACACAAGCGACATGGGATGTGCGTACAACTGGTCGCGCGAAATCTACATCCAAAATATGTTCCTACTGTTGCATTGATTCAAAAAATTTATTATATATTATATCAAATTATTTTTATCGCATAGCAGAGATTTCCACAAACATCCAATTCGGTGCCAGGATCGTATGTCCAATCCGTTCTTTGTGGACGCGGCTGTTGGCAAGAGTGTGATGGTGTTTGCGGTAGCCTATACATGCCCACGCACGTTTGCCCGCTTTAATATGCGTTATGCGGGGCATTTGTGGGTACAGCACCCCGCGACGCGTGTAGATGCGTGAGATATGTGTGCGGCAGCCGGTAGACCACGGCTCTGTGTCTCCATAGAACAAAGCACGTAACGTATCCAACTTTATCGCGGTACATCGATGATAAATCCATTTTGTTGAACCATTTGTACGTGATTCATTGTCTAGTTAACTATCCGCTATTGCGTCGTGGCTAGAACAAAAAGGGATATACCTATCGGGAGCCCGTAATTTACGGTCGACCGCTGTAGCGGTCAATTCAGACAGCCCTACAGTAGCTGTCGGAATCACCTCCCGCCATCTCTCTGCTCCTTTGCCCAGCTCTGGATTCAACACTTTTACACCAAAAAATTAGCTTCCAACTAGATTGATAACAACTTTCCACTAACAAAATCAAAGCAAAAATTCGTGACAAGCTTCCTACTAGAAAACATTGGAGCTTTCTACTAGCACATGCAAAACTTCCTACTAAGAGAATTGGAGCTTTCGCTTTCTACTCATTCAACCGCAAGCTTCCTACTACAACAAATCAAACTTTCAATCACACAAAAATGAAATTAATGCAAAAATCGACACAAAAAACCCCAAAAATCACAACTTCCGACTTGATTTCTAAAAGGTTTCAACCCAAATTTTGGAACCTAGGCCCTCGGGGACCTCGGGCAGCGGTGGGAGGGGCGGCCAGTGGAGGGAGGGGCGGCGAGCGGAGGGAGGGGCCGGCGAGCAGATCTGGACCTCGGCGCCGGCTATGGCGGAGGAGGGCGGCGCGGGCCGGCATGGGAAGAGCAGATCCGGGGGGAGGAGCTCGGGTCTGGCAGCGGGGCGGCTCTAGGGGGTACGGAGGAGGGCGGGCACGGCTAGGGTGGAGGACGGCGGCGCCGGCGGGGAGGGTGGAGGACGGCGGCGCCGGCGGGGAGGGTGGAGGCGGACGGGGAACGGTGGCGGCGGGGGCTGGCGAGAGAGGATGGAGCGGGAGGGAGCGGCACGGGCGGACGGGCGGCAGGGGCAGGAGGGAGCGGCAGCGGGTCGGAGCGGCACGGGCGGACGGGAGCGGCAGCGGGCGGACGGGCGGACCGCGGACGGCGCGGGAGCGGCACGGGAGGAGCTGCGTGCGGTGGAGAAAAGGAGGAGGGGGAGAGGATAAGGGTGAGGAGAGAGGAATGGGGCCCACAGGATGAGTGATGTCGGAAATAACCGCTGGAGCGGTGCACCGCTCGTTATGATTTTCGATACCTATCTTTGTCGTTAGCTAGTGTTTCTATTTTAGTATTTCATGAGCTAGTTAGGTGATAATTAGTCTGATTTCTCCAACATACCCTTTTTTTCACGGCTACTTTTAGTAATCAATTTGAGCTTTATTCAAGACCAACATGCACGGGACGATATTATCTAGTGCGCCACGCCACAACACTACGTTTAAGGGTGGACACGAGCCGAGCCGAGCCGGCTCGCAACTCGGCTCGCACAAGCTCGCGAGAAACTGAGCCGAGCTTGGCTCGGCTCGTGCCCCTACTGCGAGCCTAAACATGGGCTCGGCTCGGGCTCGGTGCTGGCTCGAGCCGGCTTGTTCGAGCTCGTGAGCCGCCTTAGCCTGAGCCAAAAACCGACCCCGTCCCTAAGTCTTGCCCGTCAGCCCGTGCTCTAGCTCTGCTCAGCCTAGCCGCCGACTAGGGTTAGGCCCAGCCTCGCCGGACCGCCGCTATCAGCGATACGGGGAACAGGGTCTCCTAAACCGCTGGCAAAGGCCGAACTCGACGCCGCGTCGTCAAGGACGTGTGAGTCAAGAGGAGGCGCTCGGGGGCTCATCTCGAGCACTGTATCCACGCGGCCATCAAGAGGAGCCCCGAGTCGTCCCGTAAGGATGCTTCCCGAGCACCCAAGGCGACTTGGCTCCCACTCGGGACGGCGAGTGTCTCCCAGGCAGTGGAATGGCCTGGGTCATGTGCTCGGGGGTCCCCGAGCACGGGAACCCCAAGCACCCATCGTAGGTCCTTCCCCAGTACGCGTGGTCCGACAGGCGCATTTAGTGCCTGTCTGTGCAGGCATACCTACTCCAAGTCTGTCACGGACAAGATGGCGGTGCCCTGGTCGATTTCTGTCCTCCCATGTGATAAGCCCCATCAGCTATCGGTCTTGGCAGGGGATGGAGCGGTTTGACACCCTTTTTGACTTTGGGGGGCGCCGCCGCGCGCCCAGGCGCATACCTCCTGTCCCTGGTCTGTGGGGCCAGGGTAGCTGCAGCATGGCCCATGGCAGAAGGCGTTCCGGGAAGTCTTCATCTTCTGACCCAACCATGTCATGATGATCTAGATTCCAACCAAAGCGTGACAGGAACTATTCCGCTACAGCAACCCTCAACCACCGGCGTGGGTAACCCACGCCCTATCCATCAGCAACGGCTCTACTACAGTATATTTGTCTTTCGGCCATTGTGGTGACTCCCGGATATATAAGGGGGAGAACCAAGCAATGAGAGAGGGAGAAAAAGGGCATTTTCGGGCTCATTGTAATCTTCCAAATATTCACATATACACAAAGAGCAGAACGTAGAGTTTTACACCAAGAAGGTGGCCCGAACCTGGGTAAATCACGGTCTTATCTCTAGCTTCCTGCCGTTCAAGCTCGTTTGCCTCCTCGGCCGAATCCCAAATTAAGGGGGTCTCTCCGGACCACCGACGCCGGCATTTGTTCGCCGACAGCCCCCACCGCTCCTCCTCCTCCATAGTCAGGCCGCCACCGCTTCTTCCCCTCCACAGCCGGACCGCCGCCACCGCTCCTTCCCTTGGCCGAGGCGCGCTACTCCTCCCCTTCCTCGGCCGACCGCCGCGGCTCCTTCACTGACCGCGCCGGGCTGCTCCTCCCCTGGTTGCTGCCTCACCAGACGGTCGTCGCTGCCGCCGCTCCTCCCCCTCCACAACCGGGCCGCCACTGCTCCTCCCCCTCCACAACCGAACAGCCGCTGCCCGCCGACGCTCCTTCCCCTGGCCGAGCCGCGCCGCTCCTCCCCATCGTTGCCGCCACTCCTGCTCCTCCCCAGCTGTGCCACCATTGCTACTTCGCCGGACTGCCACTGCTGCCACAGAAGCCCCCACCCGGAGCAGCCGACCAGGTCCTCCTCCTCCCGTGCTATCTGTCTCTTCCTCCCTTCCACTACAAATTATGCCTGTCATAACAGCAGCACTTGTATATTGATTGATCTCATCTTGCACATTTTTAACCTTAACATCAGTTCATGTGCTTGTTATAGAGAGAACATGAATTAGGTTAAGAATCCATGTTTCGCTTCTGAGCTATGTGTTCTATTTCCAAATGTTAGTAAGTGTACCTTAATTTTGTCCGAGGATACAAATCGGTTGTGGTCACTGGTGCTCCTTCGCTGTTTGTGTGACTACTACAACCGAAAGGAACACTCCACAGCTGAACTCACTTCAGTGGGATGGAGGATATGAGTTGTTGACTTAGCGTCACCTTGCATTCTTCCAACTTCTTTGTATACCTTGTTTGGAGATAAAAGTATTGGCTCCGGAGAAACTATTATGGTGCTAACAACAAGTATCTACAGATGTGGAGTAATCCTTGGTGAGGCATGCACTCATTTTTAGATGCAGAGTGCTATGTTTAGATTTGCTTGGCTAATATAGCATCCTGAATGAATCATTTCAGTTGTGGAAAAATTTAAATGTTACCAACATTTTCAATGAAGTTATATGGTTATCATTTATGTTCTGATTATTTCTATTAAGATTGAGTACATATGTTGTGTGAATAGTGTCTATCGTGTCTCGGTTCTTAGCATGTGCTTGATGGAATTGTTAAACTATTTTGCTATATAATTAATGGCACATGAAACTATGTTCAGTTCAATGCAATCCAATTCATAGCAGGTTTTTATTAACATAAGATGTTATATGTGCTTGTGAATTGTATAATTGTTCAATATACGTATGTGATTGTCAGTTTTTTAATAAAGGTTATACCCAAAAAAATTTATGCAACGAGCCTACGAGCGGCTCGCGAGCTTATTGGCTCGGCTCGTCGAGCTTTACGAGCCGAGGAGGAGGCTCGGGCTCGGCTCGTTGCGCCTTCAAGCCGAGCCGAGCCCGAGCCGAGCCTCACCGGACCTGAGCCGAGCTACGAGCCTCGAGCTTTCTGTCCAGCCTACGTTGGGTATGGTCGCCACATAGTTATGTGCAACATTTTTTTTGTCTTTGATTGTAAGTTGAGTTTGATGCTCACCGACTAGGAGCCTAGGGCTTGAGTGATGGCGATATCGCGATAACAAAAATGATCATGACATTGTATTTATGGTCTTTTTATAATATGCTATTTTTGTGAATAATGTTATTAATATTGGTTGATAAGCACGAGATTTGTCATGAATCTTTGTATTTGTATTTATCATATTACTATAAACGTTTCGCTAGCCATGTGTCATAGGAGAGAAACATATAAACATATAGTATGTATTGGCTGATGACTACGTTTCATAGATCACATATATGTGGATATTAAACCAATAAAATAAATATATATTGAAAAATAGAGGTTAGATCGACAACCTATAAGACACTACGAGAACGTGCTATTCATGTACGTTATCATTAGATCTCATAAAATGCATATGTCATATTTTAGATTGAGGTTTTTGTACGTACTTGAGATGTGTAAAAATGACTTAATTAAGAGTCATCAAGTATTACTCTACATTAGTTACTAGCAGAGTGTCTGTGCGTTGCAACGGATATAAATTTTAAAAGGAAAGGAGGCTCGATGGGGGCATGGGCGCGACGGCGGCGTCCGGTTGGGGCCGGCCGAGGCGTCACGCGCGATGGGGGGCGAGGAGCAGGATCGGGATGAGGAGGTGCACGGGGTTGGTTGCTGAGAAAAAATAGTTAGTTGTAGATAAAGATTTGATTTGTTAGACTACTGAGAAAAAATAGTTAGTTTGTTATCACTTTGTTACATGTTTGTTAAAGGGTTGTTAGAGAGGTAAAAAGGGTAATAAAAAATATGACACCATCACCAACTCAAACTCAAATATTATAGAATGGTATGAGGCAACTCTATAATTTTCCAAGGTAAAAGAGCACCCGACCAATTTGAAACAAAAATAAAAAGGAACATAGTTCCGATAAAGGAAACCCAGGGACCATATTCTTCTCCAAGATCCTGAAACAAAGCATCAGAAATGGAAACTTGAATATCAGAAATGGAAACTTGAATATCTGAAATGGAGAATCATGGAGAGGGATACTCTACAACAAATTCCTTGCCGTACGCCAAACCACTGTATGAATTGAGTTATTATAGCTTGGTAATTAGCTGATACTAATTCCCCTGCATCAGATAAATCTCTAGTTTCAGTCCCTTCGTAAACTGAGTCCGCCAGTGCTTTTATCCCGTACAAAGAGACATATACGGCCTATAACTTGCAAGAATTTGTGACGAGATAAAACAAAGAGACATATACAGCCAACATAATATAGCAATCTGTATCGAGGACTTCTTATATTTTCTCAGAATTAAGAATATCTCACTAAAAAAGATACTCAAACTTCTAAAAAGATTCATGTTATCAGGTAACTAAAAAACCCAATCCAAGACAATATTTGAAGATCAAATCTACCTGTAGAAAAACCTTGAGCTAAACTGTAGTGTCCACACAAGTAGATAGTTTTCGTTATATCACCGCCTAATTTGAAGATTAATGAGACTATCCCTAGCAAATGATGAAGAACTAAAATTGCACAAATGGAACATAAACATGTGCACCTAGATTGTACTATCTAGGTATAATTGGCTTTAACCAAACGAATTTCAGTGAGCTTCCAAAAGGTGTTGCCTTCGTCTGCACTAATCCCAACAGATAGGACAACGTATTCGCTAATAAGGTTCAGATTTGTCTTCTCCAGAGAATCTGCTCCACAAGAACAGCTAACAAAACAAGAACCAAACTGTTGGATCAGATTTCAAGATCCAAATGTCCTACATTTCATGTTCGATCATAGATCCTCCGATACTTCGGCCACACAAGTCACACATTCTGCCAAATTGGGAACAGACTACTGGCTTGAACCGAGAAACGCATCGCCGAACAGCTAATGAGGTGTAAACTGCACCATGGACTCCCATTACCGAATCAAGAACCAATCCCCTCCCCCAAATCAAGAACTGGAGCTAGTGGAGGACGCTGCCAGATTAAAGAACTATGGATCGAGCAGGTTTGCAAACAGGACTGGAATGGGGTGATTGGGCTGGGCGAGATCTGGAGTTCGGCGAGGATTACCTAGTTTCGGTAGGAGTGGAGCCGGCGCCACCGCAACCACCGAGTCCAAGGGAAAGCTCGAATTGCTGCGTGATGAGCTGCAGCATCGTCGGGCCCGGGTGCTTGGCGAGCTCGTTGGGCCCGTGCACAAGGAGCCGCGCCGCCGCCTCTGACGTTGACAACCCCGCTCCTTGTCCACCTCGAACCGCGCCTCGCACTACTCTACGGTCCGCGCCCACGCCAGGAACCCCATCTCCTCCTCCTTCACTGCTGGCGCCGCCGCGTCCCGGTCAGCCTCACCCATCCTCCGCTCCTTCCTGGCCAGAGGAGTCGGGGAGGATGGCATGGTGGAGGGAGATCGGGACGCGCTGGTCATCACGGCGCAGGCGACAGCGCGGCGCTAGCGGCCGCAGAGGGCGAACGGCCAGCTGTTGTCATCGGCAGCGGCGACGAAGGCAGGTGCGAGGAGGTCAGGGCGACAAAGGCAGCCCGCGAGACGGTTGTTATTTTTGTTTTGATCGAGGAAGATTAGGAGAGATAATTAGAGAAGATTAGATATTTGTTAGAGGGTTGTTGATGAGTTAGTTGTAGATATAGATTAGTTTGTTAGAGAGTTGTTAGAGGGGTAAAAAGGGTAATTAAAAGTGTGACACCACCGCCAATTAAACTTAAATATTATAAGGTGGTATAGATAAAAAGTGGTTTTTGAATTTGCTATAATACATGCTGTAAAACATGATCGATCAGGACGTTATTTAGCTCTTCGTACAATGAGATGTATCTCTGGACCCGTCCAGATATCCGTAAGTTGGGAGGAAAATTAGGATTTCATTGGTTCGTTAGCATTGGGTCATCCGAACATCTCCAGCGCGTGGCTTATATAATCGCCGTGCATGTTTCTCTCTCGGGTGGCCCACATGTCAGCCGAGCGAGCATACGTTATACAGCATGAGAGCCTAAAACTGCAGCGAGGCCGTAGCCCAAATACAAGGCCCACTGGCCCTTGAAGCCCGTGGCCAGCCCATTTATGTCTGCAGTCAACACCAAGCGAAGCAAACGAGGTGAGATGGCCCAACAACAAGCAACCAATACATATTTTTCCACAAGGCAACGAAGGCGGAGAGGCTGCAACGCCGAGTCGGACTAGGACTCGGTGGCGCCAACGCATGCAGACCTCTTAATTTGCGGAGATCGAGTCGGACACGCACCCAACCTCCAATCCAAATGCGCGTTGCCGTTCCCGTTCTACGTACCTCGTCGCTGCCACCGGCCGAAACAGTGGACACTGGTTTTCTGAGACCTCCCTCGAACGCTTTCTACGACGACGTCTCCATGGAGGGCGTCCGGAAAGCGGCCAATGGTGATGCTGGAGGTGCTGACGGGAAAGCGGCCAATGGTGACCAACTGGGACGAGCAGAAGAAGAGCAAGGTCGCCATGACCCTGGTGTGCATCGCGCTCCCGTTCATTGACGCAGGGCAGCTGGCGGAGGTGCTGGACAGGCGCTCGCCGGCACCAGAGCCAACGCAGCGGCAGCTAGCGGCGCTGGATTGTGGTGCACCGTGCACCACGGCGCAATCAAGTTTAAAAACATTAAAAGTTATCAAAAAAATATATTTTTTGACGATGTAGACACCAAATCATATACCATGTCACAAACTTTTAAATTCAAAATTCAATCCGCAGCTGGATTAACAAAAAGACAAATTTAGCCGTGATAGTGATAATGGGTCTAATTCATGGACTAATTTGCATTAGCTACTATTCATAGTAGGATTTGTCTTTTTTATTTATTGGGCTGCTGGTAGAATTTAGATTTAAAATTTTATAACATAGTAAATGCATATAGTGTCTATTTCATCAAAAATATTTATAACTTTTAGCGAGCATTTTTGCCTTGGGTGCACCCCAAGCGCGTGTGCGCTTGATATGTTCTCTATACAAGAGGTGGATATATGCGATTCGGACGGGTGGTATGTAAAACACACGGTGCACCTGGGAGGTTCAGTCATGGGACATGGAACAATGCTTCTCTTGCATGTGCTTACAAGTTGTTCTTCTGTGCACAGTGAGAGTTATGTTCCCTTTACGGTGTGTAAACTTATTAATAAGCTCGTGGGCAAAAATTGATGCAAACGATAACATCTTGTTTAGAAATTATATTATAATCTGATTAATTCGTGAAATACTAAAATGAGAACACTACACTTGATCGTCTCCGGGATGGATATGTCTTTTTCGGTTTCAACCAAAATACTCTTTTAAACATCGTTTGAAGTTATACCAATAGCAGATAAGTAGACCGCAGAACATATTAAAATAACTTGGCTAAATAAAATTAATTATAATCAACTGTAATACTAAATATGATTGATTGAACTATGAGATATACTCCCTCCGTCCACAATGTAAGGCGTGCATGGAATTTAATGTCTAACTTTGACCAACAATTAAACTAATACTATTGACTTAAATGATATAGTAGTGGTACCATTAGATTTATATTCAAACGTATTTTCAAATGGTATCACTTTTGTATTATATAATTCAATATTATTGGCTTAATTATTGGTTAAAATTGAACTTTAAATTCCGTGCACATCTTACATTTGTGGACGAAGAGAATAATTAGTTAGGAGATAGGTAGGCGGCTGGCAGCTCGCGGTGCTGCCGCATGACGCAAAGCGGGCAAGCGCAGGCTACCGCAATCTGTCCCGCCTACAACCCTTGTCTCCCCGCCTCGTCCTCGCTCCGGTGATGCGGTGTATCGCCGGGAGGCGTGTGGAGTTCGTGTTCGGAGTTTAGAGTTCCTTGCCGTGCGTGCGCGCCGGCGAGGTCTGGTCTTCGGATCTGAGCTTCGATTCAAGGGTTCGTTGGCGGCTTCTTCGGCTCCAGGGCGCTGGTCCTCTGTGGCACGTGATCGGGGTCTTCCCGCTAGCTGCGTCAAGGTCTTCATCAAGCTTCGACCGGCTCCAGTAGGGGAGCGGCGGCAGCGGCGTGACTCCGACTCGCTCTGATGGCGGAAGCGGTCGGCCGGGGTCCAGGGGCTTCTTTGTAATTTTCTTTACTTTGCGGTCCTTGTACTTCTGATCCTTTGAATTGAATCCAGGTCCTTCACACCGCGTCGGTCGCGACGTGCCGCATCTTTTCAGTCAGACGTGTTCTAATTCGCCTACAGCCTGCTAATGATCATGATTAGAAACTACTCTAGAAACTCAGCAAACAAGCCGAGCAGCCGTTACATGATGGATCGCCCAATGCCATGCATGCGAAACTACTCTAGAAGCTAAGCAGTATGTCCATCTACAGAAGCAAAATCCAGGTGTCGGGTTTCTTCTTCTTTTCCTTTCTGCACGTCAGATACTGTCTCCGGGATCTTTTGTGCACTCCGTTTACTATTTTTCTTTGTTTCTTTCCTACTATAAAACTACGTGGATTTTTTCAATTGTCCTGATATTTGAAGAGCTTGAGATTTTTTTGAATTTTTCTTTGTTCCCGATGCACATGCATGTCTGGTTTCTTTGTTTGTTTTGGATTTTTTGAATTTTTCACAAAGATTTGGTAGTAGGATCCACCGTGGTTGTACAAAGCATATACCCACCTTGGTTTAGACAAACACTAATGAACTTTTAAGCACACGAAGAACTTGCACTTAGACAACGCTTTGGACTATAAAATGGTCTTGTAGCAGGGGAAGGTGGTCGTGTCCAGAAAGAACAGATCATGAGTCGAGCTCATGGAGAAGAATTTATCGACAGTACGACGTCAAATCAAGGTGTTCTTCTGGTCATGATGCAACTGTAAGTTGACCACTGTGTTCGATTTTGGGCCATTGCCAACGTCAAGAGGCCTCCCTGTATGATCTCTTCTACATGCGTTGTTTTGTGATGCTGTGGTGACGGAAACTTGCGACGGAGATCCAAAATCCAGAACAAAAAAGAGAATGCATGACATCCAACAAAAGGAGAGGAAATTGGATTGTATCTGGTCACATGATAATCTTCACATAAGAACCTACCAACTTAGAGTCTTAGACGAATCACAAAGAGCCAAAAATACGCAATGCATCATGCGCGCAAAGGCACAAACGGTATATCACTATATATTGGACCTATCACTATCATGGATCACACACACGGCCTATCCATTCGACGAAGAGTTCCTTTGCAAATCAAACGGACGACAAAAAGAGTCAAAGAGGGGAGGTTGGGGTCCGGTGAGAATAATCCGAAGATCGAAACGGGGCGACGCGAGCGGGCGTGTTGGGTCACACACCGCCCATGCACACATACGCCGATGCTCTATAGAAACTCCTCTCGTCCACTCGTCGAAGCACTGAAGAACTAATTCTCTCTTCTTCTGCTTCTTCTTGTTGCTCTTGTTGAGCCAGGTCTGATTCTTCTGCATACTTCTTCTTCTTGAGCCCTGCGGGGAGGTTATTATTCTTGTTCTCATTAACTAAGCTTGTTCGTCTTGAACCAAAGCTTCCTCTTCTTAATTGTTCCTCTACTGATCTCTTTATCCGCTTTTACCAAAGCTTTCATGGCGGTGTGGGCCGGAATGGGACAGGCGGCGACGGTGGCGCAGATGATCGGGGTGGACGCCGGCGGACTCATCTCCATGATCCTCTGGGCGGCGGAGACGGCTCGCGAGAACAGGAAGAAGTGCGAGCAGCTCGCGCGCCGCGTCTCGATGATCGCCGACCTGCTGCCGCACGTGCAGCTGGATACGGATGTAATGTCGCGGCCGCTGGCCGGTCTGGACGACACGCTCCGGGAGGCTCACGAGCTCGTGCTGTCCTGCCAGGGGAGGTGCCCGGCCTACCGGTTCTTCATGGCCGGGAGGCAGGCCGAGAGGTTCAGAAGAATAATCGATTCCTCCCTCCTCGTCTTCCCCGTCATCAGCCACATCGCCATCGCCCGCCGCCTCGACCGAATCTACCACGTCCAACTCTCAAATCACGCCGTTCAGGACGGATCAGCTAAGGAGGAGCTCACGTTCCTGGAGATCACGCCGTCTTCGACCAACAACAACAACGTGGCCTTGGACACCACGCTCTGTGCCATGGGCGGCACCGCGACGGCGTGCAAGGGCAGCAGCAGGCTCCACGACGAGAGGGAGGTGGCCATCCTCTCCCCGCTCCGGCTCAAGCACATCGTCCACCTCTCTCGCTGGCGTGTGGAGCAGGAAAAGCGCCTGCTCATCAGCGAGTACGTGAACAACGGCACGCTCAGGCACCACCTCCATGGTGACGGTGGCGGGGCTCGGCCGTCCTCCTCGCCGTCGGCGGTGATGGCGTCCTGGAGGATGCGCGTCGAGGTGCTGCTGGGCGCGTCGCGGGCTGTCGCGCATCTGCACCGCAGCGCCGTGCCGCCGGTCGTGCGCGGCGACGTCAGCTCGTGCAACATTCTTCTGGACGCGAGCTGGACGCCTGTCGGACTTGCGAGCCAGCTGGCACGGCACGAACTTCCAGGGCATGGACGACGGCACGGTGGGGCACCTCGTCCCGGCAGAGGAGCGCTACCGGACTGGGCGCCTGAAGTTGGCGAGCGACGTGTACAACCTAGGCGTGGTGATGCTGGAGGTGCTGACGGGGAAGCGGCCAATGGTGACCAACTAGTACGAGCAGAAGAAGAGCGAGGTCACCATTGCCTGGTGTGCTTCGCGCTCCCGTTCATCGACGCAGGGCAGCTGGCGGAGGTGCTGGACAGGCGCCCGCCGGCGTCAGAGCCGACGCTGCGGCAGGTAGCGGCGCTGGAGCAGGTGGCGCAGGCGGCGGCGCGCTGCCTGCGGCAGGAGGTGGAGAGGACCGGCCGCCCATATCCGACGTCGTGGCCCACCTCGAGAGGGCGCTCGAGCTCATGTGCAGCTAGCGAATGTTCCGTCCGTGACCATACATAACACCGTTGATTAATTCTAAGTAGATAAATACAAAACATTAATCCTGAGATAGATAAATACGAAAAGTAACACCGATTACATAGCTTCTGTACTACTATATTTAAGAGAGAGTTAAGAGATCCTCACAGCTAATCCTTTGTTCTATTTTCTCCTCCCCACGATCAGGCCTGCTCTAAATGCACCACATCTTTCTTTTTTTGAGAGGATATCTGCATATATTAAGATAAGGAAAAACAAGTACACCAGCAAGGGACAACTGCCCCCCGGAATTTACAAGAAAGCCCCTAGAAAAAGAAAAAATACAAGCACGCCCCTAGGGCCATCTTCAACCCTGACGCCGCCGCCCGTCATCTCCTCGCCGACGAAACGCCGAGCAAGCCAAAGGACGGAAGAGCCAGAAGCTTCAACACCAGAAGCTTCAGCAGCTACAACGCCTGCAACGAAACTTAGAGGACCCAGCCTCGATAAAGAGCCGCAACAATCGACCGCCGCGAACGGCGGCAACCTTCCATCGGAGCAGAGCGCATCGGCGGGGACAAAGCCCTGTTCTGCGCAGGCGGAAGCAGAACGCATCGTCGCCGGAGAGGTTTGGTACACCAGAATTTCAACTTGGAATAATAAATCAATAACTAATGTGTTTGATTCATAGCCATGCATGCCAGTGCCTTACATGAAGGGTAGTGATATGTGCTATTCAGTGCTAATATGAATGTCATGAAAGGGGGAGCAGAGGTAAAGAAAACATTCCGCGCAAAAGCAAAATTTTCAGCTGGCTACGTGCATTTGAATACAAATTTCCACTTCCACCGGTGCTATCCACGCAGCTAGATCTGTTCATCCCAGTCGATGTATGTCTAACGATTTTCATGTTTTCTTACATAATGGAAGAGAAGCTCTGCATGTATGGATATACATTTAGCCATATGCGCACATCGCTTATGGACCGGTCCAACTATTGAGTCGTGCTCACGCGTTCTCCTGGGCTGCCCGGGGTAAAGCTATGGGGGATATGGGCTAGATATGTTTGTGGCTTTCCTTTTCTATTTTCTATTTTTCTTATTTCCGTTCTTTCTTTTTTTTTCATTTTCCCTTTTCTTTTCTTCGTCATCAGTTTATATATTTCTAGGGTACATGTTTAATTGTCCACATGAATCTCATTAGGGGATTTTAATGAAATTTTATATGCGCATGAAAAGGAAGGTGGTAATCCCCGTCCCCAGAGGTATATGCAGGAATTTCGTGAGGCAATACAGGACTGTGAACTGAACGACATGGGCTATATTGGTGATCCTTTTACATGGAGAAGGGGCCAGGTTCGTGAAAGGCTGGACAGAGGTCTATGTAATATGGGATGGTCTCAGCTCCACCCGAGTGCAGCCATTCTGCATCTAGGATCTGTGCAATCAGACCACCAGCCTCTGATTATTGATACTGAGTACAACGCTCCGATGATGTGTGGGGGAAACGGTGGAAGTAAAAAGTTTGAAGCAAGGTGGTTAAGAGAGTCGGGGTTAAGCAATGTTATTACTGAAGCATGGGAGAAAGCATCTCTTCGGGGACAGAGTGTGGGGATTCTTGGTAAGCTAGCAGCGGTTCATGCAGAGTTACACTGCTGGGACCGCCGTGTGCTTAAAAGCCAGAAGAGGCGCCTTCGTGAGGCCCAGCACGCTCTTGAGCAGGCCTTGAGGGGGCCAATGTCGGCAGAAAATGAACGGAGGCAACAGGAAGCTACAACTCTGATCGAGCACATCCTTGAATCAGAAGAGACACACTGGTTGCAACGATCGAGAGCCAACTGGTTACTAAATGGGGACAGAAACACGAAATATTTTCACAGCTTCGCGACGGCTAGAAAACAGAGAAACTTTATCAGGAAATTAAGGAATGGTGCTGATGAATGGCTGGAAGGTAATGATGAATTAAACCCCTGGATTTTACAATATTTTGCTAACCTGTTTGAGTCTGAGGTGTGGCAAACAGATGCGGCACTGCTTGAAAAAGTTGTGCCAAAGGTGACGAGCAACATGAATTCACTGCTCCTTGCTCCATTTTCTGCAGATGATGTTATGAGGGCTGTGTTCAGTATTGGCGATCTGAAAGCACCGGGGCCTGATGGGCTTCATGCTATCTTCTATAAGAAGTATTGGCATGTTGTCGGTGAGGAAATTACACAGGAAGTATTGCAGGCGATTAACAACTGCCAGATCCCTGAAGGGTGGAATGACACAACAATCGTCATGATACCTAAGATCGCTAATCCTGAGCTGGTAACCCAATTCCGCCCGATAAGCCTATGCAATGTTCTTTATAAGATTATCTCCAAAATGCTTGCTTCCAGGCTAAAGCAAATACTACCGGAGGTGATATCAGAAACACAAAGTGCCTTTGTGCCTGGCCGGCTGATTACAGATAACATTCTGGTGGCTTATGAATGTGTTCACTCGATTAAAAACAAACGATCAGGTCCTGGCGTTTGTGCTGTACTGCTGTCAAACTGGATATGCATAAAGCATATGATCGGGTGGAGTGGGTTTTTCTGAAGAACATGATGCTCTGGCTTGGATTCAATGAAAGATGGGTCAATCTGATTATGATGTGTGTTACCTCGGTGAAATACAGAGTAAGGTTTAATTCACAGGAGACAGAAGGCTTTACACCGACAAGGGGAATTCGCCAGGGGGATCCCTTATCACCCTATTTATTTCTGTTATGTGCAGAAGGTCTGTCTAGCTTGCTGCGATATGAGGAAGAAGTTGGTGGCATTGATGGAATACGGGTGTGCAGAAATGCACCATCATTCTCTCATCTCTTATTCGCTGATGACTCCCTTATTCTGATGAAAGCAAATTTGACGAATGCAACTTCTCTGCGGCAGGTGTTAGACACATATTGTGCTAATTCGGGACAGATGGTGAGCGAAGCAAAATCAAGCATTTTCTTTAGCCCCAATACAAGCCCTGATGTTCGAACGGAGGTCTGTCAGGAGGTTCGCATTGTCACAGAGGCACTTTCAGAAAAATATCTTGGCTTGCCTGCTCTTGTGGGGGCAGACCGGAGTGACTGCTTTACTCATTTTGTAGAGAGGATTTGTGCGAGACTGAATGGTTGGAAAGAGAAGCAGTTATCTGTGGGGGGAAAAGAAATCCTCTTGAAGGCGGTCGCGCAGTCGATCCCCGTCTTTGCAATGTCTGTTTTCAAAATCCCAAAGGGAGTGTGTAAGCAAATAACAGATGTCATTGCTCAGTTTTGGTGGGGCGACGATGACACTAAAAGAAGGATGCATTGGTATTCCTGGTGGAAAATGTGCTATCCGAAAGGGAAAGGAGGAATGGGGTTCAGAGATTTGCACAACTTCAATCTTGCAATGCTGGCAAAACAGGGCTGGAGATTATTATCAAATCCTGATTCTCTATGCGCTATGGTTCTTCGTGCAAAATACTACCCTCATGGAGATATCCTAAAGGCTGGACCAAAGAGAGGCTCAAGCTTCACCTGGCAGAGTATTGTTGAAGGGATCCAAACTCTTAAGAGAGGTCTTATCTGGAGAATTGGCACGGGTGATAAGGTTAACATATGGTCTGATCCTTGGATCCCCGGGAGTCCAAATAGGAAAATTACGAGCCAACGAGGGAACACGGTTCTTACAGTTGTTAGCGAATTAATTGACCCTGTTACTGGACTGTGGGATGAGGATCTTATCAGATGTATATTTAATGGTGTGGACGCTCGAAGGATTATGCAGATTCCGCTGAACTCACATGGCTACGAAGATGTTCCGGCATGGCATTTTCTAGGAATGGAATGTTTAGTGTGAAGTCAACCTACCATGTTGCATGGAACCACCAATTTGGGAATTTGGTCTTGAGAGCTAATGGTCAAGGAACCACTAATTTGGACCCTGTGTGGAAGTTGCTATGGAGGTTAAAGGTACCCAGCAAAGTTAAGATCTTCTGTTGGCGTGCTCTTCATGGGATTATCCCTGGTCGGGCTGTTATGGCCAATAGGCATGTGGGCAATGAAGGGGGGTGTCCTGTATGTCATCAAGGTGCGGAAGACATAAAGCATTTAATCTTTACCTGTCCAAGAGCGCTGGAGATTTGGGAAAAGCTAGGCCTTAGCGAGTTCATGAGGTTGATGGTAGCAATGGATAATTCAGGATCAGCTATCTTGGGAAATATTATCTGCCACCCGGACAAAAACCTGAATCTTGTCACAGCTTTGGGAAAACAGGAAACTATCGCTGTTGCGGCCTGGTATGGCTGGTGGCAACGGAGGCAGCTTGTGAATGGGGAAAATATTGCCCCAGCCAGTAGAAGTGCCATGTCGATATTGTCCTTAACAACAAACTATGCAAAGGCGTTGAAGGGAAGAGGGCAGACTGCTGTAGAACGGTGGCAGATGCCCCCTGAATCTTTTGTGAAACTTAATGTGGATGCGGCATTTAATCCAGATGAAGAGGCGGGTGCAGCTGGTGCGGTCATTAGAGATTATAAGGGGAATTTCATTGTGGGTGCATGCTATTATATCCCACAGGTTGCCTCCGCATGCATGGCAGAAGCTGTAGCGATGCAGGTTGGTCTGAGTCTTGCTGGCCAGATTGGATGTCAGCAGCTCCACGCCGAATCTGATTCAACAGAAGTGGTGCTAGCCTGCACAGGACAGGACTTCCAGTTAAGTGAATCCCAAGCTATCTTCGCTGATTGTATTCAGTTAGCTCTCTCCATAGGGAAGGTTGTCTTTTTGCATTGTAATACAGTTGTTAATGAAGTAGCCCATGATATGGCGAGGTTTTCTTATCATAATAAGGTGTCGTGTAATTGGGTCAATGAACCCCCGGACTTTATCGTGGGCACTCTTCTTCAGGATGTAAATCTGGTTGGAGATTAATAAAGTTTGCCATGATGGCTTTCCCTCAAAAAAGGTCTGTCAAATATAGGTAAGACATGTTTAGTTACATGCACCATCTCTCGGATCAGACCTACATGCTGCTTAAAGCTCCAGGAAAACAAAACTTCCAACCGTTTCTACAAGGCTAGGACCGCATGTGAGCGAGGTGACTCCGCGGATGCAGACTGGAGATAGCGGAGGATTTTAAGGTTATCGTCATTGCTTTACGCCATTCTAAACCTCACCGGCAGCTCCCCTTGCTCGCTCCAAAATAGCAGCATAAGTAAGTTTGCGATGGCGGTGCATATGTGTGTACATGGAAACGATCCGTTCGGATGGAGGCATGGGTTTACAGGGTATTTACAGGGAAAAGATATGTTCTGCTGAAGGCACATGTTACAGATTATTTACAGGGAAAAAGTCTATTTCGATGAAGGCACAGGCTATAGGTTATTTACAGGAAAAAGACCCATTCAAATGGGGACACAGGTCACAGATGATTTAATTGTGGGAAATAAACCTTACAGGTGTAGCGTGGAACAAACATCGTCTCCGACGGCAGAGTATCCGAGAGTCTCTTGTTACAAAAATGTCAAAGAAAGTCCTTGTGATAGCAGCATGAGCACTAGCGGATGGTAGATTCATTTCCAACAGGTGTACGGATGCATGTGTACCCCGAAGAAGGGTCAAAGCGCATCAGCCATGAAGATCATGTTAGAATTAATGGGCTTTAGGCCCATTTTCAATTAATTCCTAAAAAATCTCGAAGGTCCATATGGTTGCATCGCAAGTGGTGGGATTTAGTCCCACATTGCTAGTGGAGAGGGAGTTACACCAATATATAAGGCTTGTTGTTCTACCTTTCACTAAGAGCTTTAGAAGAGGACTAATACACGCACGCTCCTCCTCCTCCTCCGCCGCCCGCCTCGCCACGTGCATCGTGTTTCGTGATCGGGCCGGGCCGGGCTAGAATCGTCGTAACCCCACGTCCTACCCAAGCGGCTATAAGAGGAGTAGGGCAACCCTAGCAGGGACGTTTTTTATCTGCTCTCGAGAACCTATACCGGGTGAGGGGCGATAAGGTTTTTAGGGAGCGTCTATACCGGGTGAGGGGCGATAAGGTTTTTAGGGAGCGTCTCGGCGCGACTGCTCAAGACCAATCTGCTTCTTCATCGACGACCGCGCGACTCCCTCGACTGCTACCTCGTCTTCATCGACGACCGCACGGCTGCTTCGACTGCTTCCTCATCGTCGAACGACTACTTCGACTACGAGGACTTCATCGCCATGGCTTCTGATGCCAATGCTAGATCGTTCGCCGCGGGGTGCATTATCGCTAAACTTCCTCAGTCTTGGAGGAACTTTGCCACTTCACTGAAGCACTAGAGACAAGAGATTTCTGTTGAGAAACTCATGGGGTCTCTGGATGTGGAAGAGAAGGCGAGGGCAAAAGACTCACACACTAAGGGAACCGAGGGACAGTCTAGCGCCAACATGGTGCAAAAGAATGCCCACACGTTCAAGGGAAAGTTCAAAGCCTCTCAGACTACCAACTTCAAGAAGAAGAAGCAGGACAAGGACAACAAGTCTTGCTATGTGTGCGGTGAGGTTGGTCACTGGGCTAGTCAGTGCAAACACCGTAAAGGCAAGAAAGGCCCTCAAGGACAGAACTCCAAGTCTGTCAATGTGACTGTCAGCAACAATGAAGCTGGAGCTACCAGGTACGGTAATTTACCTACCGTTCTGTCTGTAAGTCAGTCCACTGATTGGTGGATTAATACCGGTGCTAATATTCATGTATGTGCTGATATTTCCTTGTTCTTTTCTTACCAGGCCGTTCGGGATTCTACCATCCTAATGGGCAATGGGTCACATGCTTCTGTTCATGGTGTTGGCACGGTAGATCTGAATTTTACTTCGGAGAAGATCGTGTGGCTGAAGAACATGCAGCATGTCCCTTCGATGAATAAGAATCTCGTTAGTGGTTCCCTTCTTTGTAAAGAAGGGTTTAAGTTGGTGTTTGAGTCCAATAAAGTTGTCGTGTCTAAGTATGGATTCTTTATTGGTAAAGGTTATGAGTGCGGAGGTCTGTTCTGCCTTTCTCTATCAGAATTTTGTAATAAGGTCGTGAACCATATTTGCTCTAGTGTTAATGAAACTGATGTTTGGCATTCACGACTTTATCACATTAATTTTGGTTGTATGACGTGGCTTGCTAGCTTGAATTTAATTCCTAAATTCACCTTAGCCAAAGGCTCTAAGTGTCAAACTTGTGTGCAAGCTAAGCAACCTCGTAAGCCTCATAAGGCTGCGGAGGAAAGAAACTTGGCACCATTAGAGCTCATACATTCAGATTTTTGTGAGATGAATGGTGTGTTGACTAAAGGTGGAAAGAAATATTTCATGACGTTGATTGATGATTCCACTAGATTTTGTTATATATATCTCTTGAAAACGAAAGATGAGGCTCTACACTACTTCAAAATCTATAAGGCAGAAGTTGAAACTCAACTTGAAAGGAAAATCAAAAGGTTTCAGTCAGATCGTGGTGGAGAGTACCTTTCAAATGAGTTCAACTTATTCTGTGAGGAACATGGTATAATCCATGAGAGGACGCCTCCCCATTCACCTCAGTCAAATGGGGTTGCTGAGAGGAAAAATAGCACTCTAATTGATTTGGTTAATGCCATGTTAGATACTGCGGGTTTATCCAAGGCATGGTGGGGGGAGACGATTTTGACATCTTGTCATGTCCTAAACAGAGTTCCTACTAAGAATAAGGAGATTACTCCTTTTGAACAGTGGGAAAAGAAAAGATTAACACTCTCTTACCTACGTACTTGGGGTTGCTTGGCCAAAGTAAATGTGCCAATAACCAAGAAGCGTAAGCTTGGACCTAAAACCGTTGATTGTGTCTTTCTGGACTATGTTCATCATGACATCGGTTGTAGATTTCTAGTAGTGAAATCTGAAGTACTTGACATGAGAGTCGGTACCATCATGGAGTCTAGAGATACTACATTCTTTGAGGATATTTTTCCTATGAGAGATATGCCTAGCACTTCTAGTCAGGAATCTGAGTTAACTCCTGCACCTTCCATTCCAATAGAATATCTTGAACATACACATGACGAAAACTATGAGAAGGTAGACAATGAAGCTCCTACAAGGAGCAAGAGACAAAGGACTTCAAAGTCTTTTGGTGATGATTTTATTGTATATCTTGTGCATGACACTCCCAATACTATTTCAGAAGCTTATGCATCTCCTGATGCAGACTACTGGAAGAAAGCAGTCCGTAGCAAGATGGATTCCTTCATGGCTAACGGGACATGGGAGATCACTGATCGTCCTTATGGTTGCAAAACTGTAGGATGTAAGTGGGTGTTCAAGAAGAATCTTAGGCCTGATGGTACAATTGAAAAGTACAAGGCACGGCTTGTGGCCAAGGGTTATACCCAAAAAGAAGGCGAAGATTTCTTTGACACTTACTCACCTGTGGCCAGACTGACCACCATTAGAGTACTACTTTCGCTTGCTACCTCACACAGTCTTCTTATTCATCAAATGGACGTTAAGACGGCTTTCCTAAATGGAGAGTTGGACGAGAAAATTTATATGGAACAGCCAGATGGATTCGTAGTAGATGGTCAAAATGGAAAAGTGTGTAAGCTATTAAAATATCTGTATGGCCTAAAACAAGCACCCAAACAATGGCATGAGAAGTTCGACAGGACTTTAACGTCTGCTGGGTTCGTTGTTAATGAAGCTGACAAGTGTGTGTATTATCTCTATGGTGGGGGCGAAGAAGTTATTATGTGCTTGTATGTCGACGACATACTGATTTTCGGAACCAACCTCAAGGTGATTGAGGAAGTTAAGTCTTTCTTATCTCAGAGTTTTAAGATGAAAGATCTTGGAGTAGCTGATGTTATCTTAAACATCAAGCTGTTGAGAGATGATGATGGTGGAATTACATTGCTGCAATCCCACTATGTGGAAAAGGTTCTGAGTCGTTTTGGCTACTCAGATTGCAAACCTTCTCCCATGTGTTTACCTCCGCGGAATTACCTATGCAAAACCATATTAATTGTTTACCTCCATATGATAATTGCGAAATCATAAGGTAAATGGGCGCGGCATCTATTGCATTATTGCAAATTATTTCCCATTTGTTGTAAGGTCTACGTTATGCCCATATCGACATAATGATTACCTTCAACATGATTTTTCAGTTATCCATGTTTACAGTACAACACAAGGTCAATAGTATATGACATCTACTGACCAAGTCAGATTATGTCCCTATTGACTATGAGATCTACACCTACGGGTGATTATCTTTAACGTGTCAACTTTAAATTAAAGAGGTTTACATCACTTTATTCAATTTCTTTAATTTGAATATTATAGTTTTGCACATACTCTTACAACATACCCATGATGATTTTAATTTACCCACAGGTAAATTAATACAACCTATGGTCTTAATTTCATATAGATCAAGATGACCAACGAATTTGACGAGCTAGCGCTCGACGGTCACAACTATCCTACATGGGCAATGGATGTCAAAGTCAGCCTTGCATCCCGTGGGATTGTAGCGGCACTCAATGCTCCCGTTGAGGGAATACAACCGCTGCCCTAACATCAACGATACTCTGCTTTATACATTATAAGGCACTATATCCATCCGGACCTCAAATCCGAGTACCTGATAGAAGAAAATCCACACACATTGTGGCAAGCACTTAAAACCAGATACGAACAGCAAAAAGCAGTTATTCTCCCCGAAGCCACCCATGACTGGGTGCAACTTCGTCTTCAGGACTTCAAGTCCATTGAAGAATATAATCATGCTGTTCATAAGATCTGTTCTAAGCTGCGCTTCTGCGAGAAAGAACCCTTCGAGGCCGATAAGATTGAAAAAACCTTATCCACAATGCTTCCATCGGACAGGATCTTGCAGCACCAGTACCGCGCAAAAGAATTCCAACATTATTCTGACCTTATACATGTACTTCTACAAGCGGAAAAAACATGATGAACTCACCCTGAGGAATCATCACTAGCGCAATGTCGGCGCAGCCCCGCTCCCAGAGGTACATTATAACACACAGAATAATACCAACAAGTTTGCTGGCTCTTCCAAGCAGCAACAACAGAACTTCAAAGGAAATCGCAAAAGGAACTGGAAGAAGAAGCCACGTGCCATGGACAAGGGGAAAGGCATTGCAAAGCCAAAATTTGACAAATCTCGAATTTGTCAAAAGTGTGGATGCTACAAGCATTCCACCAAAAAGTGTCGCACCCCTCGACACGTTGTTGATTTATACCTACAATCCGTGGGACGCAAGAAACAAGCTCAAGGATCCAACTTTGAAGCACACTTCAACCTTCAAACGGACAACTCAAAGGAAGCTAGTTGTTCCACTGCCGTTCTCCCCGAACCCCAGGACAACCAGCATCTCTGACAATCTGAAGATCCACTGAACACGGAGAACATGATCATCGAATTCGCTTCGAATGACATGTTTGGGGACTTCGAATAAGTTCCGCCACTCCGTCAATGTTATCATAACATCCATATGATATTCTTTTGTTGTAATATGTTCATAAGACATATCGTCAACATATATTGTATATCACAATAATGTATCAGCACATTGGTACAAATATATTTGTATGTATTCTATATATCTGATAAAGATTTTCATTCTGGAAATCATCAATTCTATATATAGATTTCTATGGGAGTCAATCCGATGAAAAAGGATATGTGCCTTGTGGACACCTGCACCACAAACTCTATACTTAGGGAATTAAAATATTTCCACTCTTACTAAGAGAAAAGGAAAATTTTACCAATCGCTGGACGCGATGCTGTAATTGTTGACTCTGCTCGGGCCATAATTACTATCCCTATGGGTACTCAAGTAATAATCGATGATGCTTTATTGTATCTCAATTCAAATTGTACCTTACTAAACTATAGAGATATCTGTCAGAATGGTTTCCATATCGAAACCTGTGATGACAACAAAGAGGAATATCTTTCTCTTTACCATATACAACGAATATAGCCAGCACATTCTCTCCTTATCGTCAAGAATGTACTACACATACATCAAACCTATAGCACATGTTGCGTACAAAATAATTTTCCAAAGAATGTCATTACATTCCAAACTTGGCTTACTAGCCTTGGTCATCCTGGCATGGAGATGAAGCAGAAAATTATTAGCAATTCCATTTGGTCATGACTCAAATGATGCTAAATCTCGACAATATTTGGATTTTATGTGCACTGCATGTGCCATAGGGAAGCTAATTTTAAGGCTCGCGCACTTTAAAACCCAAGCTAGACCACTCAAATTCCTTGACCGCATCAAGGCGAGGTATGTCTCCTCAACCATTGACTAGACTGTTCAGATATTCCTTGGTTCTAATAGACACATCTAAACGATGGTCTACATGTGTTTTTATCCACATGAAACCATGTATGAGCTCATTATCCTGAACATCGAATTCAATCAATTCGAATGGACAACACTGCAGTATTATCCACATGTGCCTTCAATCACAATTGTATGGCCTTGGGATTGCAGTTAAGCACTTTGTCCTATATGTTCATACTCAAAATGGTTTGGCAGTCCCTTATCCAAAGAATTAAGCTCGTTGCACGACCCTTACTTCAGAATTGTAACTTACCAACTTCACGTTGGAATCATGCAGTCTTACACACTATTGACTTGGTTCAATTACGACCAAAACTGCATATCATAGTTCTTCCCCTCTATGATTAGTACGTGAAAATCCACTAAGTATTTTCCATCTGTGATAATTCGGTTACATACCGATATTACCATCCTGACATACACCAATGGCCCCTCACAATATATTTGGGATCTATGTGAGAATAACTGTATTTTCGTCAATACCTCAATCCCCTCACATGGGGAGTTATTCAAGGCCAGTATGTTGATACCATGAGGACCATTTCCAGGCATTAGGGGAAGATTCTAAGTACCAAACAGAATGCCAGGAAATCAGTTGGAATGTCCATGACATTTCTGCCTCAAATCCACGTACTCAAAACTCTGAACCCCATGTTCAGAAAATTTGCAACACATTGCAAATAACCTGCCAAATTCATTTATTGACTATAAAGGTGTCACAAATTTCTATACTCCTGTAGAAATAAGCCAGAAAGAGTGGGGGTACCAACAAAAACCACTCAACTCCCCGTTCAGAGTAATAGGGGGAGAAGTACGGCCACACATCAGGATTCTGCTTCCTGCAAGCAACAAAGGATATCGAGGCCTCCGAATCAGTAAATGCAAGTCAACTCCACATTGACAGACACCTAATGGGTAGTATACACCCTGTGGATGGGCAACCTCCACCAACCCAGCTCAATAGTGCACACAATGACTGGGACATCGAAAAACCCAGACTCAAACGCATTGGGAAACCGCGAACAGTCACCGAAGGTAAACGATACTTTCATTAACTATATACATATATATATAGATTCTAGAGAAACATATAACCGGAAGTCTACAATTGTCGACATACATTTCTGAATTAGATTGCAAACAACCTTCCAAAAGATTCAGATCCAAAGACCATGGCCATGGCAAAGCGTGAACAACACTTGGACTGAACTCAATCGAAGGATGCAATCCAAGTAGAAATAACCTTGCTCAATAAAAGGAAGGTATTCACAAAAGTAATACCTACACCAGTTTTCTTCCTAAAACGGAATGAGAACAACGAGGTGGTGAGACACAGAACAAGTCTTGTAGCACAAGGGTTCACGCAGATACTCAAACCTATTCTCCAGATGTGGAATCTCTTTCCGATACTTTAGCTTAATGGCAGTACAAATCATCTATCTTTGCAGTTAATAGATGTAGTGACCGTATCTCTTTATGTGCCACTTGATTCAGTCATATAGGTTCCCCATGGAATCACAATGTTGAATCCAAACACAAAACGCAACATATATTGTGTAAAATCAATAAGTCACTACATGGCTTAAATTAGTCGGAACATATTTGGTACAACCGACTTAGTGAGTTCCTTACACAAAGGGTTACTCCTACAATGATGATTGTCTACGCGTGTTCATCAAGAAATCCTCTACAGGATTTTGCATTATCTCAGTGTATGTTGATGAACTATACATCATTGGCAAGGCACAAGATATTAACGATGCACGTGATCATCTAAAGTCAGAGATTGAGATGAAGGATTTGGGTGATGCCAAATTTTGCTTGGATTTACAACTTAAGCACCTTCACTCATATGTTGTAATACACCAAGCTATCTATATCCAGAATTTATTGAAGAAATTTAATATGGACAAGATTTATCCATCTAAAACTCTCCTGGTTGTTCGATCTCTAGACGTAGAGAACGATCCTTTTTAGACCATGAGACGATGGAAATGAGATATTGGGACCCAAGGTTCCATATCCTAGTGCCAGACCCACCAAACACAATTGGTTGGGAGTCAAGAATATCTTTCGATATCTCTGAGGCATGAAACATCTTGTCATATTCTTTCAATTTCAGAGAAATCTAGACTTCAATATCATCGGATACCTTGGTTAGATCCTCACTGTGTCAAATCACAGACAAGCTTTGTGTTCCTACTCAGTGTGATTGCCATCCCATGGAAGTCTTCTAAACAGACCCTAGTGGCTACATCCACCAATCATTTTGAAATATAAGACATCACGTGTACGTGTGTGGCTCCACAGAATGATAAACCACATACAGCAATCATGTGGAATTGATTCTATTTGAATCACCAACCATTATCTCCAAGATAATGTTGCTTGTGTTGCTCAGATGTAAAAAGGTTTACATAATGAGCAATATCACTATATTGTCCATCTTGCAAATTAGATCATGCGGTAATCTCGCAGATTTATTCACAAAGTCCCTACCAAATTCAACGTTCCAGAAATTCATTCATGGAATTGGTATGCGATGACTTCGAGATTTGCAAGCATCAGGGGGGGTTACTCTCTGATTATTAACCTGTTCATACATCATATTGCACTCTTTTCCCTTTATGAGTTTTCTCTCAAGCTTTCTCATAAAAGGTTTTTTAATAAGGTAATATCAACACAAGGTTATGTGTCGTATCTTCTATTTTCCCTACCAGGGTTTTTAAAGGAGATATACAAGACATAGCTATTATTCTCTAAACTCACTTATGGGTTTTTCCCTTAATAGGTTTTCTCATGTGAGTCAACAAAGAGACAATAACCATTATATATTGTATCATTTTCTCCTTATTTTTCCACTAGGTTTAAAGGAGTTTTCCACAGCATATCAAATATCACTCCTCATATTTTTCCCACAGGGTTTTTGGAGGAGCCTTTCTCAAGATGATGTTTACTCGCAAGGATAAGCATTGATTAGGGGGAGTGTTAGGATTAACTTAATCTATGCTTAAGGAACTGTCAAACAGTTGCTAATTTGGCAACTGCCGACGGTTGCCTATCCCTTGTAATTGTATATAAGGAACATCATCAATAAAGAGAAGTAACTTTTGATCATTTGTTCTCGGTGATTACTCGATTACATTCTCTAATCTAACCAAAGATAACATAAAACGTACGGTGCAACAGCTGGCAAGCTGACAACTATAAAAAAGTTCACTTAATTCTTGAATTATTAGGACCCGTCTATATAACCTTCTGAATTATGAAACTGTCTATTTAACCCCCGAACTTAAAAATCCGTCTAGACCTTCTAAGATGGTTTTATAGGTAGTTTTATCAATTAGGGCGATGATGTGGCTGACAATGCGGTAGATGACTCAGCAAGTCAAATTAAAAATAATTAATTCAACTAGGCCCACTTGACATTGAAATAATCAAAGAAAAATATCGTCTTTTGATACTACCATGTGGGCCGCATTATGGAGATTAGAACAAATCCATCCTTTGACAAAATAAAGTGAGGTCCCGTTGTCATTATGTCCTCCTTACGAGGCACCGGCTAACCAAAACAGAGGAACGACAAGAGAATAATATCCGAGAAATAAAATGGAAACGAAGGGACAAAGAGCTAGGGCACCAGAAGCACGAGGAAATGAGATAGGCTATGGGGCGATGGCAGCACGGACGAGCGAGGGCGTTGGTACTGTAGCTTCCAGCCCGTGCTTGCCAAGCGCTAGCCACAGCAAGCATCCCCTGCTTCATTGCTTTGCCGACTTCTTCTCCAAGTACAACGGACTGACCACAACACCAATCCCAGAATTGGTAAAACATTCATTAATTTATTCGAGAAATACATTCCTATAGCACCTACTATGTTTTTCGCTTATCTAATTTGAGGTGTACCTCGCCGGAGCGCCACTGCAGACCTCTTCTTCCTCTACTTCATCTGATCACATAGGTGCGCATCTGTGTAAGTTCTCATTGTGGGAGCTTAGCAGACACCCGCGAATTCTTTTCCCCTCCTTCTTTGCTGCGCCCTGCTTCACTATTTTCCGTTTTGGTAGACACCGGACTTTGAATCTCTACACGACTATGCCACGCCGTCACTGACACTAAGCTCCACCATTACCGCTGCCTGTACTCTCTTTTCTCTTTCCGTCTCCGAAGAAGCTAGCAGCACACCGATGGTTTCATTCTTCATGGCTGGTGGCCCCATCGAACAAACTAAAACAAAAGAAAGTAAAATGTGGTGTCCACATCATCAAGGAGTCCACGTTTGAGAGGATCAGAGGCAAAACCGCTCTGCAAACCATTTTAAAGAGTTAAATAGATGGCTTTGTATAGTTTAGAGGGTTACTTAGACAGTTTTATAGTTTAGAGGGCTAAGTAGATACATCCTGATTGTCCCGGGGTGAAATAAACTTTTTCCTCACAACTAAGTTGATGAGACCAAGTTTTCGTCATTAGTTAGGTCCATACATCATAATACCATCAGCCGGCCATGATTCAAATTAGACCACGTTTTGGTCATTAGGTCAATATACAATACCGTAAGCTTGGCCATGGTTAGGTTCCATTATTCAAAAACCCGTAGCATAGAATATCAATATGGACTACAAGCATCCAAACTACAGAGTAGATAGTTGTGTCTTTAAATGGCAGCTCCCACAGGCTGTAAGTTGCAACACACACACAAGAGAGATAGATAACGACCACCGCTGCCTGACGTGGCCTCCTACACTGCGTTTCACATCGTCGGCGACCTTGTCGCGCTCCTTGACGCCCTCAAGCTCAAAAAGGTACATGCTTCCATCATTGCCCCCACACAACTAGGCCTGGTTTGCTGAAGGGCTAAGGGCATCAACGGTGTGTTAAAAATATTATCTATAAGGCCCATGTGGCAAACTTATGGGTGACCATATACATTGTAGGGCAAACTTAAGCAAATTTGTGTACTAACCAAATATGTTCTTAATCTTCCACCCTTTATTATCAGTCTCGCATTTTGCATTGGGTATGAATTATCGAGTATCTATCCGTTGATTCTTAACTTTCGTTCCTGTCGTAGGTATAAGTCTAGACAGTAAATTTGTGGTACCCCCGGTCGGTTACGACGACCTCCGAGCGTGCTAGAGGACAACGAGCGAGAACCAAAACAATACGTGGGACAATCGTCGACGTAAATCAGCATTTGTATTAGGGCATAGAATTGAGAGCTTACAAGTGAGAGAGTGAGTCCCCCTCCCCTCTACCCCCAGGGGGGTATTCATAGGGTTTGAGAATGGGAAATGCAAGATTACAATTTTGCGCTCACACGAGAGAGAATTTACAAGGGCTTTATGGTCATTTCCCTAATTCTAGGGGATCTTTATGGAATATTCCTGAGCATCTTCGGAGGAATCTTTAGTTGGGCCGAAGTGATCCCCGACGGCGTCGGGGTCATGCCGAACGAGGCAGAATGTAGGCATCGTCCTTGACGTCGTCGGGGTTATGCCGAACGAGGCAGAACGTAGGCGATGTCCTTGACATCGTCGGGTTTATGCTGGACGAGGCGGAACATAGCGCCGGGGTTGTGCCGGACGAGGCGGAATGTAGGCATCGTCCTTGACGTTGTCGGGATTATGCCGGACGAGGCGGAACGTAGGCGTCGTCCTTGACGTCGTGGGGGTTATGCCGAATGAGGCGGAACGTAGCGCCGGGGTTGTTCTTGACCGTGGAGAAAAACGTCGATTCGGGGTCGCGCGGGGACCTACCCTCCAACAGTAACCCCTTGCTGGTTGGGGTGGTCGAACAGCGCCCGTCCAAGCCGGCATACTAATCCCGAGGGGTTGGTGCGCAGGTTGAATCGACGACGAGCCCTCCTTCTATTTATTTTTCTTCTCTTTTTCTCCTCCTTCCTCCTTTTCCTCTTTTCTTCCTTTCTTCTTTCTTTTTTCTCTTTTCTTCTTTTCTTCTTTCTTTTTCCCTCTTTTTCTTCTCCCTTTCTCTTTTTTTCTTCTCCTGCCGCACGCGCGACCTGCTTGTCCAGCACCAAGCGGCGCCGGCCCCCTTTTTGGGCTGGCCTGCTTCCGCCCCTTCTCGGGCCGGATCGCCCCCGCCCCCCTTTGGGCCGGCCTATGGCCCGCCTCCGGCGCCGCGTCCTCCTTGGGCCGTATCGCCCCCGCCCCTCTTTGGGCTGGCCTACGACCCGCTTCCTGCCCTGCGTCCCCCTCGGGCCGTCCTCCGCCCGGCCTCCCCTTTTGGGCCGTGGGACGCTGGCGCCAAGGTCAGTGGGGGGGAGTATAAAACTCCCCACGCCCCCGCCCCTGCCTCCTTTTCACCATGCCGTCGCCTCCGCCGTTACTCCCAAGCACCGCCTCCCTTGCTCCACCGCCTCCGGGACTAAGCTCCCCCACCGGGCGTCACCGCGCCCCGGCCAGCGATCCCGGCTCGAGCCAGCGGGTGACGCGGTGGCCCCACGGGCGCCGGCGAGCACACGAGCGCGGGAGCGGGTGGCCACAGGCGCAGGCAGCCGCGAGCACGGGACAACGGCTGCGGGCACCGGCCGTTTCAGGGACGAGCCAGCGGCGGTGGTGGGCGCAGCGAGGCCGGCCGTAGGAGTGGCCGGGCGTGGGCAAGGTCGGCACAGGCGCAAGCCAGCAGTGGTTGCAGGTGCGGGCGAGGCCAGCACGCGCGCGGCCGGTTGAGGGCACAGTCGAGGCCTACCGCGGGCGTGAGCGGGCTTGGGCGACTGCAGGCGCGGGCGCGGGCGAACGCGGCAACGTGAGGGCGACGTGCGGACGACGTGCGACAGAGCGCGACGACAATAAAGGGGAAGTAAAATGAACACATTGTTAATTTGTTGTTTTGATCCTGCGACCCACGAGCCCTTAGTCTCTTTCCTTGAGTTCTCCGCAACATGCCATATGTTAACAAAAAAATATGTGGCGTACGTTTTGCAAAGTCTATTTGGTAGCTTTTTTCAAAATTTTAGGTTTCATACTCTTTAGCTCAAAAGAAATCATAGATCTAGATTGTAGGATGAAGGCTCATTCATATTTTCGGTAAAAAATATGTCCATTGGTTGTTGGGGTTGGGGCTGGATCTAGCCGCCCACGGTGTGGTATGTCGCGGTGCCCCGGATCTGGCGAGGCTGCATGCGTGCGGGTGCTCTAGAGGCCGAATTCTAGAGCTAGGCAGGGCCTGGCTGTGGTGTGTTGGGCTGCGGCCTGAACAATCATGTGGGCCGAAGAGGTGGGGCTTGGCAGCACCCGTGAAGAAGATGATGGCGGCGATGGGACGTCGCTAGTGGGTGAAAGTTCCCGCAACGGTGGAGGTACGGGGAGAGCCCATATGGCGCGCGATTCCGAGGATAAGGGCCATGGGTGTAGGATGCGGGATGTGGTTCCCTGTTCATATGACTGGCGATGTCACGATCGTCATGAGGCCTATTTAGGGTTGAGAGGTCTGTCAGATAGCCCACATGGATTTTGAGTAGTGATTCATGTGGCAACAACAATGGTGACGAGAATCATCGGGCCGTGGCATGGGCTTGGTTGTTGGTCGTCCGACATGTCAGTCAGGTTTTTTGGCATCGTCATGGAATGACAATGTAGCGACGGTGACACGCGAACGGTTGCTTCGATGGGTAGCACTCTCTAGCTGTAGCTGTTGCGCTGGGTCTAGTCGGTACAAACCTTATAACTTTCTCCGACGAGGCTCGTCACCGAAATCAAAGCTGCTTTGTTACTGGCGCGGTGGTCGACTATTATGGTTTGGCTTGCGTGGATTTGGTCGTCGTGGTGAAGTCAGCCTCGCTGAGTCACAGGGCAACAACTGATGGATATGACGTTTACGTCCGGTTTCGATGGATCAATCTTCACGCAGGTGTGTCGAGTCTATGCTATCGTGACCATATTGATTGATGGTTTCCTGGGACTAATACGGCTAGATTGTGGACGGTTCTAATGTTTGATTTTCATCATATTTTTTTCTAATTAATCGAACAACTCTTTTCAACTTAATTAATGAATTGAGGCAACTCGCCTCTCGTTTAAGAAAAAAACATGCACCTGTAGATCTCTCTCTGCTAATTTCTTAACTCTATTGTGATCGCTGCATGGTGCACGTACAGGAGCCCGGGGTGGCAGAGCAGCAGTTCACGCCGGCCAAAGCCAGGCTCCTCCTGAATCAGGTCCTGTGCCACTATTTCAGCCACGGCGTGGCCATCGACGAGAATATGGGCGAGTCGCCGTACCCGCTCCCTCCCTGGCTCACCGAGGCCGATATCGACTACTTCGGCGCCGCCTTCGAGAAGACAGGCTTCACCAGCGTCCTCAACTACTACCGCAACTTCAACAGGAACTACGAGCTGGCAGCGGCCGCTGCCTTCACCTGGGAAGATGTTTTTTTCCTCAGTTGAATATATCAAGCTAGTGATGATACAGCACAAGCTATATGCATTTTTTTTTCTTAACTTGTTATAGGCTGGGTTAAGCTCTCTACAGTGGCAGCAAGTTGATATCTCTAGTGCACCGTGGGTTATAGTTTCTTTTTTACACTAATTAATGAAACAATTCCAAACGTGTTGCCACTCTAATTAATCTATATATCTCGTTGTTTCCAACTTTTCTCATGGCATTGTCCTCATCTGTTACATTGTATCTTAGCTTCATCCATTTGTTCTTCGATTTTGAAAATTCATAGGTTTATAAACATGTTTGCAAACGTGTCTAAGACCTTGGGTACCGGTGATTCAGCTGATGAGCCCTTGGAAACTCCACGTGGTAGGAGGTCAAAAGCATGGGAACATTTTGAGGATGATTTGGCAGTAGTGGATGGTGTTCCGAAGGCTGTTTGCAAGTATTGTGCACTTAAATTGACTTGTACTAGAAAATTTGGCACGAGTAGCCTCATAAATCACATCTCTGAGTCTTGCCCAAGAATTATTGATGAGGACAGAAATAGGTTTCTAGCAACAATTAGAAAGAAACCATCAAATGTTGGATTCGTCTTTGATCCTGAAAAAAGTCGTAGCCTCATGACCAAATATTGCATCCATGCCGAGGTTCCATTTAGGAAATTTGAGGATTGTTTCCGTTCATATGAGCAAATGAAGGAACAGTTATGCATTGAATTTGAGAGTCTTGATTCTCGTGTTTGTCTCACTTCTGCTATGTGGTCATCGGTGCAGAAATTAGGCTATATGTGTATTATTGCTCACTATGTTGATGCCAACTTTATCCTAAGAAAAAGATAATATCCTTCAAGGATATTAAGTATCCACATACAAGTGTAGCCATTGAGGAGGCTCTTTCCAGATGCCTAACAGATTGGGGTATCAAGCGTAAGTTGTTTACTCTGACATTGGATAATGCAACTAACAACACCGTAGCAGTTGAGTCCTTCTTAGAAAATCAAGACCATGGCTTGCTATTCGGCGGTGCAGATTTTCACGTGAGGTGTTGGGCGCATATACTCAATATCTTGGTTCAAGATGGTATGTTGCATATCCGCGTGTCAATAGAAAAGATACGAGACCTTTTAAGACACATTGATTCTTCACCCTCACGCATACAGTCATTCAATGCACTCGCCAGTATGATGGATTTTCCTCAAAAATCTGGTCTTGCTCTTGATATTCCACATCGCTGGAATTCTACTTTCCTAATGATTGGAGAGGCTCTAAAGTACAAGGCTGTTCTGAATAGTTATGCAAAGGAGAACAATGAATTGCTGCTACCAACTGAGGGAGAGTGGACAAATGCCGAGTCAATATGTGCATTTCTTAAAGCTTTTGAAGAGGCTACCAAGGCAGTCTCAGCTGATAGAAAACCCACATCACATATGTTCTTACATATAGTGTTGTGCATTCGTCATGCTTTAAGGGATGGACAATGGCAGACTAATGATGCCATGGAGCAATTGGCCAGTGCTATGAGTAAAAAGTTTGATAAGCATTGGGAGGAAGCTGAATTGAATATGGCACTTGTCATTACTACTATGTTAGATCCAACCAAAAAATTAGACTTACATATGGTGTTGTGCATTCGTCATGCTTTAAGGGATGGACAATGGCAGACTAATGATGCCATGGAGCAATTGGCCAGTGCTATGAGTAAAAAGTTGGATAAGTATTGGGAGGAAGCTGAACTGAATATGGCACTTGTCATTGCTACTATGTTAGATCCAACCAAAAAATTAGACTATTTGGATTTCTTTTATGAGAAGTATTGCCGCAACGTGGATGACATTGAGAAAAATGTGGAACATGTTAAAGATATAATGAAGTTGTACTTCCAGAAATATGTAGAACATGCCAAGAGAAGTAGCGAACAGTCGGTGTCTCGAGCAGGGTTCAATTTGGGTTCGCCAGTTCTTGGGAAAAGGAAGCTCGAAGAAGAGTTTGCTCAGTATAAGTCAAGAAGGAGAGCATATCGGGAACCAAAGTCAGAGTTGGACATATATCTAGAGGAACATTTTGAGAGCACCAATGAGAGCTTGGATATTTTGTTATGATGGAAGAGAAATGCTGAGAAATATCCTGTACTCTCTGCTATAGCCTGAGACTTCCTTGCCATACCACTTAGTACCGTGTCTTCGGAATCAGCTTTTAGTTGTGGTGGTAGGATTCTTGGGGATACACGTAGCTCATTAAAACCAGAAATGCTTGAGGCTCTCGTTTGTGCAAAAGATTGGTTGATCAAAGTTCCAAATAGCAAAGGTATAGTTGTTACTTTTAGATGGACATATAACCAATTTGTATTTATTAACTTGAGTTTCATGTGCAGGTCAAAGTCTAGCTGTTTGATGAAGAGATGGAAAGGCGTCTTTTTTTTTCCTTTATCAATTGCAGGGAAGAGTTGATGATAACATTGAGACTGCTTGGAAAAATATTTTAAGTTTTTATAGAATCCAGCTTGCCTGTAATTCAGTACTATAACTCAAAAGGAAAATTTATCAGTGGAACTATCTATTATTTGCCTGTAATCCAGCTTGTCTTTGGATTATCCTGTACACGGTGTGTTAGAATTCATGTATATTTTATTTCTGGATATATTCTCATTGTTTTTGAATGGCCATACGCTGAATTCTCGTGCAGAACCGTACAGCCTTTAACAAAAATCGAAATTGGCTAATTGGCTTCAAGCCCACCAGCAAACCGGAATTTGGGTCCAACACCCATTCGTAAATGGGCTGAGCCCATTAGTATGAAATGGTTTGGTGCGGTTTGGGCTGAAATAGGCTGCGGTTTGGGCTGGGTTGGATTGTAGAAAATGGTGGGTGGGTTGGTTTGGACTGGGCTGAAAGTTCTCAGAATCGTGGTGCGGGCTGGTTTCGGTTTGGATATCAATCCGTTCCCAGGCGAAGGCAGCACCATGGTCGAACGCCAAGGTGCAGGTGCCGACCAAGCTCATCGTGGGGACCGGGGACATCGCGTACAACTTTCCGGGGATCCCGGATTACGTGCTCAAGGGCGGGCTCAAGGAGGACGTGCCGCTGCTGGAGGAGGTGGTGATCATCCCGGGCGCGGGGCACTTCATCCAGCAGGAGAAGGCGCAGGAGGTCAGCGAGCACATCTACGACTTCATCAGCAAGTTCTGAGCTCCAACTCCATGCTCAACCATCGCATGCACACTTTCGGCTGTCGCTAAATCAACGCCGGGAAATTTATTAACTCAGAAACATCAACATTCGAAGAGACATTTTTGCCATTAGCTAAAGCAGCGATCCTATCTACTTCGGCCTCTTTCAACCGTTTAATTGAGGAGCAAATTTCAGCACTACTAGATCCTAAAGATAACCCAACATCCGAAGCAATACTTATAAAACGAGAGTCAGGTAAATGAATAAAAGATGTGACCTTAGAACGGGACATACCAGTGACTGGTTCGAGATTTTTAATCTTCGTCCGCAGTTGAGCCCGCTCCATGCAGTCCAAATCAGCGTTTTGTTACGCACTAAGTCGTGCGCTATGACGTGCCACGGCTCCCTGGGAAGACGGAGAGGACAGCAGCCTGTCTTCCTTGGACACCAGCGGCACACCCTTCAGCTACAACTCGGGTACCACAGCTGTGTCCACAGCGGGTGGTAACACAAAAGCAGCTGGCTGCTCCTGAGACAAAGCCGGAGCCAGCTGATTGAGCGACACCGCCAAATGCGATGAGGACTCCAAGACCAGCTGAGTCACTGGCTGTGTTAAAACAGCAACCTGAGAAGCTCCTGCACCCGAAGAAATATCTTGACCACTGTTTTTGTTAGCATCAAAAGCAGCCTCATTTTGTTCATCTCCATTTTTTTGTCTTTTAGAATTCCGATCCCCCATAGAAGCACCACCATCCCGATCAAAATCAACATGGTCAGTGTCTAGGAGATCATCATCATCAAAATTCTCACTCCCCTGGGCATCATTATTTTCACCTTCCACTTTGATAAAAATGGTATATATCCCAGAACCAACCACAATCTCTTCTTTTTTTGGGATTTCTTTTGGATCAATCACGGCCACCTGCAAATGAACCACCTCTTCTTTGCGAGTAGTCACCATATCGACCTTAGCAGTTTTTCCAATAATTGAGCCTACCGCATGAAAACTTAGGAAGTCCCTAATCTCATATGGAACCCCCATAAATACGCACCCACACCTTAGTCAAATAAAAATTTGGTTCAATCATTGGCACCCATTCGTCTACCATAATTTTAGCTTCATTACAACCGAGTGGTTTAACTTGAAAAACACCAATTCGATTCAGACGAATCAACTCAATCTGAGAAGGGAACTTGGCCAAAAAGTGGTGTCCTTACATGGTGTATCCATAACGATATCACATCAATTCCTGGAGTGCCACAATGTGCCACATTTTGATCCAGCTGATGCAAGCAGAACACCAATTCACTCAGTTTCGCGGTGCAAAAACTGCAACATATTATTTCACGGTACATGTCCAGGAATCATTACACCCACAAACAAACAAGACGGACAGGTAGGTACTCCAATGGTTTGCTTCAGCTGCTACTGTTCTTTACATAGTGAAGAAGAAGAACATATACATCCGTACAAAGATAGAAACAAGGGCAATTCAATCATGGGGCTGCTCTCTGTGTCGCTATTGTTGCTTTGGTGTACTCCACTTTGATCTTGTTCAACCTCACAACCACATCGCTCATCGTCATCCTTTGGTTAGGCGAGTCGCTGGAGCAGAGCAAGCCCAGCTCGAATACCGGCACAAGAAAGCCTTCCAAGCTGACGCTAGAAGAAGAGCCTGGCAGTAGATGGTCATCCACAACATGGACAAGCTCTGCAGGAAATGCCTGGACAACCCACTGCCTGAGGCTTAGATCTCCGACAAAAATTGCATCGGTGGGTCTCCTTCCAGTGAAGACTTCAAAGAGCAAGATCCCGTAGCTAAACACATCACTTTTTCGTGATGCTTTTCCAAGAGATCCGTACTCTACTCAAGAAATACAGAAACAAAAATTTAAGCATGATTGGCTTGATCAACATGATTAATTAATGATATACCAATAAATGGTTTAACTAGAACAGGATTGAGGGAAAGTACAAGTGCGAGTACCTGGTGCCATGTACCCAACTGTCCCAGGCATGCTTGCAGAGATCATCGAGCTGTCATCACCTAGTAACAACCTTGCGATGCCAAAGTCTGCCACATGCGCAGTCATGTCCTCGTCGAACAGCACATTGCTGGGCTTCAAGTCACAGTGCAAGACCACTTCGTAGTGCTCATGATGCAGATACTCCATTGCCATGGACACATCCAGCATGATGCCCAGCCTCTCGAGGAACCCCAATTGCCTTGTGCCTTCAGAGTAGTGTAGGAGCGTCTCTAAGCTGCCGTTGGGCATGTACTGCAGCACTAGTGCTCTGAAGTCCAGGTTGGAACATGTATTGAGTATCCTTATCAGGTTGCGGTGCCGTGCCATGCGCAGCACACCGCACTCAGCATCAAAGCTTCTAATGGCCTGTTCCAACTGCATGTCAAGAACTTTTATTGCAACCACCAAACCGTTGCTTAGCTGGCCCTTATAAACTTTTCCAAAGCTTCCAGACCCCAACAAGTTGCTCTCGCTAAAATTATCAGTGGCACGAACGAGCTCATGGTAGGAGACCAACTGATGGCTGATCATGTCGACCATACTGGCGGGAGCTGACATCCTTTGCTGCTTCTTAATTTTCTTTCTGATCATTACATAGATGCAGGAAGCTACGGCTCCAATTACTACTATGATAGTAGGGATTAAAAATTTCAGGATGTGCCTATTGGTACCTCGAGATTTACTTAGACATGGTGGAAATCCTAAATGTGAAGCACCACAAAGCCCTGAGTTCCCCATCAAGGATTGCAGGCTGATATTTGAGAAGATACCTCCTTCGGGTATCTGGCCTTGTAGATTATTGAAAGACAGGTTCAGGCTACTCAGGACGGTAAAATTGGCCAGGTAATTTGGCAGGGTACCGGAGAGATCATTATGGGATAGATCCAAAATTTGCAAGCTGGTTAGCTTGCTGAAAGTGTTTGGAAGTGAATCATAGAACGAATTTTGTGATAGGTTCAAGTAGGTTATCATTTGGAGTTGTCCAATCGAATATGGGAGGCGACCAACCAAGCGATTGGTAGAGAGATCCATGGTGTCAATATGTTTTAAATAGCCTATATCAACTGGTAATGAGCCGCTCAAGAGGTTTTGAGACAGATTTAGCAAGAGGAGGCTATCAAGATGATATAAACTTGGCGGTATAGTTGATGATAACTGGTTACCAGATAATATCAGGTATTCTAACTTGGTGAGGTTGCCAATTCCCTCTGGTATGGAGCCAGAAAAATTATTGTTACCGAGTGACAGTGCTTCTATATTCTTTAGCATTGAGGTTTGTGATGGGATGGGACCAAACAAGTTATTTTCATCAAGGGCAAGATATAGGAAATTCTCCATCATCATGATGGATTCTGGAATGGCACTATGCAGTTGGTTGTCTGAAAGATCCAGCCTAGTCAGACCAGTTAAATTTGAAATCGTAGCTGGCAGTTCACCAGCTAACTTGTTTCCGTGTGCAAGGAAAGTTTGTAGCTGACTTGATAGATTCCCTACATATTCAGGGAGACCACCGGTGAAATTATTTTGGTAGATCTCAAGAATCTGGAGCATTCTAAGATTAGAAAATATGGATAAGAAGCGGAGATCCCCCTGTAGGCGGTTTTCTGCAATACCAAGACGCACCAAAGAGTTCATGTTACCAATAGTTTCAGGTACCGATCCAAGCAACATGTTTCTGTTCAAAACTAGAGTTGTCAATTCAGAAAGGTTACCGAAAGACACAGGAATGGATCCGGTTAGTTGATTTTTCGAGAGAACCAACCCCAAGAGTTGGCCTAGCTGTCCAAATTCTGCCGGAATGGCCCCTATCAGCTTGCAGAATGACAGGTCTAGGACACTTAGCAAAGTGAGGTTGCCAAGTACAGCAGGGATTGTACCAACAAGGTCATTCCCACCCAAGCTAAGGAAATTGAGATTTGTCAACTTGCCTAGCCATGCTGGCACAACACCCTCAAACAAGTTATAGGACACATCAATAACTTGAATGTACCGACAAGACGCGAGCCCCGACGAGATCTGACCCGTGAAACTGTTTGCTCCGATGCTGAACACTTGTAGCTCTGGGAGACTGAAACTTCCATTGCCAGGGATAGGACCAGTTAAATTGTAGTTGAAAACAAGATAGATAGCATATAGTTTAGACATGTTGAAGATGGTCGGAGGCACTGGGCCGGTGAGATGATTGACTTGCAGGTCAAGGAGCTCGAGCATTAGCAAAGAGCCAATGCAATATGGTATCGGTCCTGACAGGCTGTTGTTGCCGATGCTTAAATAAGTCAACAAAGGTGTGTCATTGAATAGATTTTTGGGTATCGAGCCGCTGAGGTAATTCATGTAGAGACTTATGTGGCCAAGATTGTGCAGGTTTTGCAGCTCTGCCGGGATCGAACCCAAGAGATGGTTAAACTTTAGGTCAAGAATTTGAAGCCTCGTGAGGTTTCCTATGGTGGCAGGGATGGTACCTGACAGATCATTATGGCTAAGATCTAGGAATTTGAGGCGATGCAGTCTTCCCTAGATCATTTGGGATTGAGCCGGCGAGACTGGTGTTGGTGAGTTTGAGGACGGAGAGGAAAGAAAGGTTACCGAGCTGAGGAGCGAGCGATCCATAGAGGGGCATGCCCAGCAGCTCTACAGCGGTGACGCGCTGCCTGCGCCGGCTGCACGAGACACCGACCCAGTCGCAGAAGGACGTGCCGGCTGTCCAGTTGCCGGCAAGGACGCCCTGAGGGTCGGAGAGCTGGGCTTTGAAAGCCAGCAGGGCCGCGAGATCAGTCTCGCTACCGTTGCCTTTGCCCAGTGGTAACCGAGCAGGAATGACCTTTTTTGTAGTAGTCGAAGAAGCCGAGATAGCCGATAGTAGTACCAGCAGTACGACGACGGAAATGTGTGCAAGAGATGATGCAGCGGCCATTGATGTGCATGCGCGTCTCACTGTTCCTCTGTGGAGTAACAAGTGATCGAGACCAACCGCTGCGCCGGCGCGGGAGGAGCGGGAGGAGGAGGGCGAGCCGGGCCGCCGGGAGCGCGGGGAGGCGGTGGAGCGCGGGGAGGCCGGGAGCGCGGAGAGAGGAGGGCCGGGCGGAGGCGCAGCGCGGTGGCGGGCTGGCGGCGCGGCGCACCGGTGGCGGCGGGAGGGAGGGCGCGCGGGCGGGGGTGGTTTTGGGAATTAGGGATTTGGGGGTGGGGGACCGGGACGGGGGGGACCGGGATGATGTGCACCGGTGTGTTAAAAATATTATCTATTAAGGCCCATGTGGCAAACTTATGGGTGACCATATACATTATAGGGCAAACTTAAGCAAATTTGTGTACTAACCAAATATGTTCTTAATCTTCCACCCTTTATTATCAGTCTCGCGTTTTGCGTTGGGTATGAATTAGCGAGTATCTATCCGCTGATTCCGAACTTTCGTTCCGCTATTAGGAACGTGCTCTTGCGCGGGTGCAATGAACTAGGAGGAAAAAAGTTTTATTTTCATTTTCCTTTCAGTAGATTTAGTGAAAAAGATCTCGGTGGTGTTTCTCGCCGAGAAAAAAGATTAAGATGCTAGTGGTCGAGGACATGTATGGTGATAGAGATGACTACCTTCAATTATTCTCATTTATGTTAGAACAAAAATAACAATACAATAGTACAGGACGTACCTTTTTTTCTTCAACTTTTTTGTGTAGTTGTTTGTAGTTTTCTTAAATTTTAGCTCACGAGACTTAGTTTATCTTTCGGGAAGAAGATGCCTTCTTCCGTAACCTTTTGTATAATCACATACAATAAATGCTAGTGTCTGATTAATTAGTAACGTGAACAAAAAGATGCCTTCTTCTGTACTTCTTTATAATCATGTACAGAAAAATTGCTAGTGTCTGATTAATTGGTCACGTGAAGTAATTGATGCCTTGTCCTATACATCGTCCAAAACAAAGAGTCAACACATGTGAACAGTTATATTTTTCTGTTTATATAAAGTACAACAGCCTTTTAAATAATATAAACTACAAAAAAATTAAATTACATTTTTCAATATAATTAATTTCACTCGAATTCACAAGCTTTCTTTTTCTCTCTTTGTGAGGAGTCATGAAGGTATGACCCTATCCATCAGGATCATTAAATCCTGATGCTCATATTCACACACACACGAATACGTTTACTAGAAATCTAGTGAGTTTACGTGGGTGGATTCAGTGGGATTTATGTATGGTATGTCACATAAAAAGAAGAAATTAAATTGTATTGTTATCTTATTCACCATAATCTACATTTATGTATGTACTGCACATTTACTGTTATCTTATCCGGAGAAAAACTTACCGCTGCTACTGCATGTTTTGGCCGATCTGATTTTGATCTCCTGTGCGATCAATGAAATGAAGGTGTTCGTGGTGGGGCACGACTGGGGCGCACTTATTGCGTGGTACCTGTGCCTGTTCCGGCCGGACCGCGTGACGGCGCTCGCGAACACCAGCGTCGCCTTCATCCGTAGCATCATGATCCGCGACGGCCCCGGCTTCGTGAAGCCCATCGACTATATGAACAGCGTCTATGGCTCCAACTTCTACATGTGCCGTTTCCAGGCAAGTTATATGCATGTTAATTACTTTCCATCCACGTCTTAGGTCTTACCATACGTATTTCCTGCCTGGCCTTCCCCATTAGCTTATCATTTTGGATGAATTTGTTGATGCACTCAACTCAGTAAGGAGCAGGAGTCGATTAAGAAACTACGAGACAATAAAGGGGAAGTAAAATGAACACATTGTTAATTTGTTATTTTGGTCCTGCGACCCACGAGCCCTTAGTCTCTTTCCTTGAGTTCTCCGCAACATGCCATATGTTAACAAAAAAAATATGTGGCATAAGTTCTACAAAGTCTATTTGGTAGCCTTTTTTCAAAATTTTAGGTTTCACACTCTTTATCTCAAAAGAAATCACAGATCTAGATTGCGGGATGAAAGTTCATTCATATTTTCGGTAAAAGATATGTCCATTGGCTGTTGGGGTTGGGGCTGGATCTAGCCGCCCACGGCGGTATGTCGTGGCGCCCCAGATCTGGCGGGGCTGCGTGCGTGCGGGTGCTCTAGAGGCCGAATTCTGGAGCTAGGCAAGCCCTGGCTGTGGCACGTTGGGCTGCAGCCTGAACAATCATGTGGGCCGAAGAGGCGAGGCTTGGCAGCACCCGTGAAGAAGATGATGGCGGTGACGGGACGTCGCCAGTAGGTGAAAGTTCCCGAAATGGTGGAGGTACGGGGAGAGCCCATGTGGCGTGTGACTCCGAGGATAAGGGCCATGGGTGTAGGATGCGGGATGTGGTTCCCTGTTCATATGACTGGTGATGTCGCGATCGGCATGAGTCCTATTTAGGATTGAGAAGTCTGTCAGATAGCCCACGTGGATTTTGAGTAGTGATTCGTGTGGCAACAACGATGGTGACGAGAATCATCGGGCCGTGGCATGGGCTTGGTCGTCAGTCCTCCGACATGTCAGTCAGGTTTTCTGGCATCGTCATGGAACGACAATGTAGTGACGATGACATGCAAACGGTTGCTTCGATGGGCAGCACTCTCTAGCTGTAGCTGTTGCGGTGGGTCTAGTCGGTACAAACCTTGTAACTTTCTCCGACGAGGCTCGTCACCGAAATCGGAGTTGCTTTGTTGCTGGCGCGGTGGGCGACTATTATGGTTTGGCTTGCATGGATTTGGTCGTCGTGGTGAAGTCAGAGCCGCCGAATTACAGGGCAATAAGTGATGGATATGGCATTTGTGTCCGGCATCGATGGATCAATCTTCACGGAGGTGTGTCGAGTCTGTGCTATCATGACCATGTCGGTTGATGGTTTCCTGGAACTAATATGTTAATGTTTGATTTTTGTCATATTTTTTTTAATTAATCGAACAATTCTTTTCAACTTAATTAATGAATTGAGGCAACTCGCCACTCGTTTAAGAAAAAACATGCAGCTGTAGATCTCTCTGCTAATTTCTTAACTCTGTTGCGATCGCTGCATGGTGCACGTACAGGAGCCCGGAGTGGCAGAGCAGCACTTCACGGCGGCCAAAGCCAGGCTCCTCCTGAATCAAGTCCTGTGCCACTGTTTCAGCCACGGCTTGGCCATCGACGAGAATATGGGCAAGTCGCCGTACCCGCTCCCTCCCTGGCTTACCGAGGACGACATCGACTACTTCGGCGCCGCCTTCGAGAAGACCGGTTTCACCGGCGCCCTCAACTACTACCGCAACTTCAACAGGAACTGCGACCTGGCAGCGCCATGGTCGAACGCGAAGGTGCAGGTGCCGACCAAGCTCATCGTGGGGACCGGGGACATCGCGTACAACTTTCCGGGGATCCCGGACTACGTGCTCAAGGGCGGGCTCAAGGAGGACGTGCCGCTGCTGGAGGAGGTGGTGATTATCCCGGGAGTGGGGCACTTCGTCCAGCAGGAGAAGGCGCAGGAGCTCAGCGAGCACATCTACGACTTCATCAGCAAGTTCTGAGCTCCAACTACTCGATGCTCAACCATCGGATGCACATGCATGGACACTTTCGCCTGTCGCTAATAATCGTGCGTGTTTATATGGTTTGATCATCCGTTTATGTTTGTATGTACCTGTCCCTATTCAAGGTGTGTATGTTATTGTATTCGTGCCCCCGCGGACTACACGTCGTTTGGTACCACGCCCAGAATTTCAACCCCTAATAATATATTAATAATAATGATAATGATTCGTAGCCAATGCATGCCAACGCCTTACGTGAAGGGTCGTGGGCTATCTCATCTTATTTGCTTTCCTTTGACTGCTACATATGCACACATACATGGCCTGAGAGCTCCTGGGCTTCGTAGGCCCTGTGCAGCTTAAAATAGAGTCGGGAGTGCTGTCTTGGGCCAATGGACCTCTTATTTCAGCTACGGCATCGCTGCGATTTTAGGCTCCCATGCTCCGCGAGAGAAACGTGGGATTATACGAGAGGAGAGAGTATACCGTGCACCCGGTTTTTTGGTCCACCACGGTGCAATCAACTCCAGAAAAAACCACTCAAAGTTATCAAAAAATTCTAAAATTTTCTGATGACGTTGAGACCGAATGCATCTGTCATGTTACAAACTTTTAAATCCACATTTGACCCACAACTCGATTAACAAAAGGACTAGTGATAATAGGCCTAATTCATAGTTCAACTTAAATTAGCTACTATTCATAGTAGGCTAATCTGGTCACGCACCGAATATGAACTTGAATTATCAGGCTGTGTGTAGAATTTGGATTTAAAATTTTGTGACACAGTAAATACATATGGTGTCTATGCCATCAAATTTTTTTCCATATTTTTTTATGACTTTTAGTGAGTAGTTTTAAACTTCTTTTTAAGTCATAACAATAGCAGACCACAAAACATATTGAAACAATTCGGCCAAACAGGATTTAGGCTCCCTTAGGACGGGTAATACTTTTGTATAAGAGGATTGTTCAGCTAAGCTCCATGTAAACTACAGTGGTAATAAGTTTATCATTTTGTTGCTGCCTATTAGAAACAGCTTATGGATTTGAGCTTATTGTTTATGATGAAAGATGCAAAGTCTGAAATACCCTTGGAGGTTAAGCTAGTATAGCTAGATCATTTCTAGATTACATTGTTTCAAGCCGTAGAACTACGCAACCATCTATTCACGAAGAAATTTAATCAAATAATGGATAAAATGAATCAGAGCAAGTAAAGACGAGAGAAAAAGCAAGAACAAGACAAGAATTAATCACCCAACTCAATTATTTACATATATTAATCAAGCTGATATCAGTATTAATCTTCTCATACGTACGTTACACATATATACAATCACTAGCTCTTATTCATCAATCGCCATCACCACATGGCAATCTTGCAGCAAGGAGCCAAGAATTCGTGCAGCTGCTTGGCCTCATCTATTGCTCTACGGCGTGAGGGAGGGCGGCATTGGGGAGAATGACACAGGGAAGGTGGTGCGGGGAACATCGGCATGAGGGAGGTCAGCACGAAGGAGATCAGCGCGGGAGAGGGTGGCACGGGTGGCGACGCTGCAACCCTAGCGCGTCCTCCTCTCAGGTTGGGATGGGAAATGAGGTTGGGAATACGTACGGACTCATCAAAGACAACGTCCTGTGAGATATAAACTCGCCCGGATGAGACATCAAGACACTTAACCCCCTTATGTAAAGGACTATATGGTAGAATGGTATGCAAGTTTACGTGAATTGTATGGCCTAAGATTTGGCCAGCAAGCACATCTAAAGGTTCTAAGAGAATTATAGTAAGGTTTGGTGTTGAGGAGTCGCTCCATGGGAGTTTGGAATCCTATGACCTTGCTTGGTAGGAGATTGATGAGGTATGTAGCAGTGAGGAAAGCTTCATCCTAGAATTTTAATGGCATGGGCTTGATTGTCCGCTCGGGCCTCCTCGACGCTTCGTGCTTCTCCAGAGGTGGTGCATCGTCTCCATGGTCAATAGCTGGGTCGCTGACACTCACCATACAGAACAATCTCCGGATATCCAACACGAGTTCACAGACGGTCTGTTCAATAATCATGCAGGAGCCACTGATCGACCAACCATGCCTCCGATCCATGGCCGCTCGATCGATCGCCCCGGTGCCATCTCACCGCCCCTCGCGCGGCCAGTGTCGCCGCCTCCGGAGCCGATGGACCGAGCAAGAACCGCACCGCGGCCGGAGATGGACGAGTGCACGGCTGGATCGTCCTTAGTGTCTCGCCGCGCGCGTGGATCACAGTTCACATCACGGGGCAGGCAGCGGGGTCGTCTTCCATGGAGTGCACAGCGCAGCGCTGCGGCGGCGGCGGCGGCGGCGGCGGCCGCGGCGTCGCGGCAGCGGCCGCCTTCCCTCTCGTCTGCCTGCAGCCACCCTTCCCACCTTGCTGCCCACCGCCCTTCTTCTTCCCTGCGTTGCCAGCTGCAGCAGCTGCGCCACTACTATTGCCGCCGTTGTTGCCGTTCTTGGCGACGTCTTTCTTCCTCGCTTTGTTGCGGTTCATGTCGTCGCTCTTGCTGCCTCCATTCTTGGCACCGTCTTTCTTCTTCGCGTTGCTGCGGTTCGTCTCCTTCTTCCACTTCAAGAAGGAGAAGACCCATCAGCCGTCCTGTACGCACGAAATCAAGGGAGATGATGGCTCTTTCGTTACGTACCGAGCCGGCTCTTGTGTTTGCGCCGGCGAGGAGGAGTTTCTCGATGCGGGCGTCGTTGGCGATGCCGAGGTCCCCGACGCAGTTGCTGATTTGCACCTCGACGTCCTGGAACCTGGCGGCCGTCCTGCCGCTGGTCACCGGTCACCCACGAGAAGCAGCCACTCTGCCGGCGGCAGGACTCGACGAGGCCGAGCGCGCCGGCGAGGGCGTCCCGGAGCCTACCCAGCGCCCTACTCCTCGACGCCGTGTCGCCGCCGCCTGCCGCGTGGAGGAGGAGGAGTCTCGCAGGATGTCGCCGATGTTGCGCGCCCGGTCGGCGAGGTCCCGGCACCTGGTCCTGTTCCGGCGGGCCGTCTCAGCCGCCTTGGCGATCTGCTGCGCCACCTTGAGGATCGTGCTCACCACCTCCATGACTGTCTCGACGAACGCAAACAAGACTAGCCAAATCAAAAGAAGTCGGTAGAATATCGAGTGGTTTCTTTGGAAGTTTCTTGGAAATTAGGATTGAGCTTTGGAAGGCTACGGCTCACCAACTGGCCCGCATGACCACCTCGAGAAAGACTTCACTACGGCTTAATCTGATTAAACTTTTGTTAATCAACTTGCGTTATTTTGATCTATTTCGATGAGGAGGATAGGACTAAGGACGGGAGCTAGCTTTAATCTATCAACTTGAGAATAATCTCCACCCTGCCTTTCTCCTGCAGTTTATTGTTAGCTAGCTTGTACGTACTATTTTTTAGCCGTCAACACTCGTACGTCGTCAACACGGTAGACACAGTAAACGGGAAATTCAACACGAGACTCGGCAAATATATTTTTATTGCGATTTTGTATCTAATATTTAGTCATTTTTTGCGGTAGATACTTTCATTCATTCATGGGCCTTTGGAGGCCCGCTCTGCTGCGCTCCCAGTCTCGCCTGTTGGGCTACAAAGCAGACTTAGCTAGGCTCACTCCAAAAAAGTTGAGCCCAAATACCTAGATGGGCCTTTCAACAGATGCAAATGTCTATTCATTAAGTCTTGCGTATTTTCTTAAACTTTTTAAGGATATATACAAGTTTTGCAATTTATTCAGGTGAAGAAATACTTATATAGTGAACGAGCATACTGCTGCTGCACCCAAGCCTGCAAAAACATCTGCTTTGGAATGAAAAAAAAAGCTTAAAAACCCTCACCCTCAATGAGTTAGAACAAACCAAACTCTGTACATGTCACCTTCATTATGGAGGTGGCGCACGAGCGTGCCGTCGTTCACGTACTCGGAGACGAGCAGACGCTTCTCATTCTCCACGCGCCAGCGAAAGAGTACGACGATGTGCTCGAGGCGGAGGGAGGGAACATGAGGAAGGCCATGTTGTTGTTCGCCGGCGGAGACAGCGTGATCTCCGGGAATGTGACTCCTCAGCTCCATCCTGATTTGAGTGTTGGACGTGGTGGATTCGGTCGAGGCGGCGGGCGATGGCGATGTGGCTGATGACGGGGAAGAGGAGGAGGTAGGAGTCGATCCTGCTCTGCACGTCCCTGAACCTCCCGGCCTGCCTCCTGGCCGTGACGAACCGGTAGACGGCTCTCCTCCCCTGGCAGGACACCACGAGCTCGTGCGCCTCCCGGAGCGTGTCGTCCAGCCCGGCCAGCGGCCGCCGCGTCACATCCGGATCCAGCTGCAGGTGTAACAACAGGTCGGCGATCATGGAGACGCGGCGCGCGAGCTGCTCGCACTTCTTCCTGTTCTCGCGAGCCGTCTCCGCCGCCTGCAGGATCATGGAGATGAGCCCGCCGGCGTCCACCCCGATCATCTGCGCCACCACCGCAGCCTGCCCTAGCCCGGCCCACACCGGCATGACAGCTTTGGTAAAGGCGGATAAAGAGATGAGTAGAGGAACAGTTAAGAAGCGGAAGCTTTGGTTCAGGATCGAAGAACAAGCTTAGTTAACAAGAACAAGAATATAGTAACCTCCCCGCAGGGTTCAAGGAGAAGAAGAAGTATGCGTAAGAATCAGACCTGGCTCAACAAAAACAAGAGCAACAAGAAGAAGCGGAAGAAGAGAGAATTAGTTTTTCAGTGCTTCGATGAGAGGACGCCGGGCCGGGGCGTTTATATACTCGTGGTGTCGTTCCTGCCCTCTGCTCCCTTTCCTGCCAAGTGCATGTCTTTGGGGTAAAGCACAGGGTGCACCGGGTGGGGTATCTCTGCGACTTTTGTTCTCAGCGGGCCCACACCACACTCTCTACGACTTTTGGTCAACTGGTTGTTTATTACCCCCTCCCACCCGACCTGTCTGTATTACGTAGCTTTCGGATTGTTTTGGTTCTTGTGTGCAATAATCCGTACTGGTTGTTTATTACCCTCTCTGTCTAGAAATATAAGACATATTTTAATATTTTAAAATAAAATTTTAACTACTAATTATTGTGTTAATATACTGTTTATTTAATATAAAATTATAATTATAAGAAAGTACTTTTTGATACGGATCTAATGATTTCAATTTTATGTCACATAAATCACATATTAGTGAAGTAATTATTGATCAAAATCTTATTTTTAACCAATTAAAATACGTCTTATATTTTTGGATGGAGGGAATATCGCAGATCCGTACAGTCGGATCAGCAGATTTATATGTGCACAGAAAAAAACGATCAGGCATGTGTAAAAGGGTGATTGCCTGCTTGCGCCGGCTGTTGGTTGGTGATTATGCATTGGTTTTATATAGGGCAGCAGCACCAGCAGCGCAGCACCGTAAGTACGCAACGCTGCACAGAAAAGGAAAAAAAAACCGCCTCCTACTAGGCCCACCCGCTGCCGCAGTCGTTTTCCCTGTGTGCATTTTATTATGCATTGGTTTGGTGACTTCTGCTTTGCTTTTGTGACTTCTTTTCTCACCGGGCATGCATGCAGAGAGCCGGCGGACTCGTGCTTCTCCGCTTGTGATTTTACTTTATCGACGTGTACTGTACAAGTCCAGGCAGAATTCGACCTGGACGATTGACGGAGCAAGAACTAGAGCAACGACGTCATCGATCTTTTCACCGTTGGACAGGACCAAAAGAGTATATGGCCCGTCAGCCAGTGCGTATTTTTTGGTGCTAAATGCCTGCTTGAGTGCCTGTCCTCGCATGGGTTTGGATGATCCATGTAACGGCTCCCCGGTTTTGTTTATTAATTTCTAATCATGATCATTAGCAGGGAATTAGAACGCGTCTTACAGAAAGAGGCGGCCACATCTCACAAAAAAACAAAGGCCAAGAACTAGGCATCGGTGGGATCGGATTACAATGAAAACATAAAAAACAAACAGTGATAAAATTGTATTTGTATGAATGTAGCATAACAATTGTACTATGTAACATTAGTTTTGAGATGTTTCTATGTAACAAATTTCGTGCGATGACAATAATTTTTTGTTTGATGAAAATAATTTTTTCATGCAATGTAAACTTGTCCTATAAAAAAGAACAAATTAGACTACCTGTGATATACATTTGTAGCCGGACTTTTACTTTTTGTAGGATGTAGGATGAGTTTCCATTGCTTGAAAAAAAATATTTCCGTCGTACCAAAAAGTATTTTTATTATATAAAATCTGTTACATAAAAATATCACACTGCATTGATTCAAAAATTTTATTGTATACATTTATTAAAATATTTCTTTCACATAGTAAAAATATTTCCACGTCCATCCAATCCCATTGCTGGTTTCCGTGGACGCGGCTTGGCAAGGGTGCGACAGTGTTTGCAGCGGCTCGTACTTACCCACGCACGTTTGCCTGCTTTAATTTGTGTTATGCGGGGCATTTGCAGGTGCGGCAACCCGTGACACGTGTATATGCGAGAGATATGTGTGCGGCGGTTGCTAGACTACAGCTCTGCGTCTCCGCATAACAGAGCACCTGATGGATCCAACTTTATCATGGTACATCAATGATAAATCCATTTGGTCGAACCATTCCTATCCTTATCTAGGGGGTGTTTGGTTGAGCTTTTCGATAGCTTTTCACTGGAAAAAGTTACAGCCCAACCAAACGGCCAGCTTTTTCGCAGCTTTTGCCAACTGTAACTGTGGGCTTTGCAGTGCAAATTCAGTTGTTTGGAAAAACTACCTTCTGCCAGCTTTTTACAATGTGCTGAAGCTTCAGTGCTCATTTTCCAAAATGTTGTAGATTGTTTGGATCAACCAAAAGTCATATGTTCACTTTTCCACAGGCACAACAGCTTTTCCAGACAGCCAGCCAACAACAGTTTTGTCAACAGCCACAGCCCAACCAAACAGGCTCCTAGTTAATTATCTCTGCTATTGCACATCGTGGCTAGAACAGAAAAGACATACATATTTTTTATTTAGTACTCCAGGAGCTAGTTAGGTTGTACTTAGTCTGATTTCTCCAACATGATCACGATCTTATCTTTTCCACGGCTACTTTCAGTAATCACTTTGAGTCTTATTCAAGACCAAACTGAAGTGCTCTCCAACTATATCCCTTGACTAGGGTGACCTGGGAGGCGCCACCGCCCCCACCACAAGGCCACCGTCCTAATTGCCCTCCTCGCCGCCGCTGCCGCCATTGACTGCCACGGTGGTGGCAGGCCATGCTATTCGAGCTCCGGGGTTTATATATTAGTTTTCCCTGCCGTTCCTGTGTGTTCGTTTGGTTGGCGACTTTGATTTGCTTTTTTTGTCTTCGTTTCTTGCCGGGCATGCAGAAAGCAGGCAGATTCGCGCTTGTCCGATAGTGATTTTACTTTATCGGCAGCAAATACGCCGGAGGGGGAGAATACGGGCTGGACGACTGAGGGAGAATTCGAGCTGTGGACGATTGAGGGAGCAAGAACTAGAGCAACGAAGTCATCGATCTTTCCACCGCTGGACAGGACCAAAAGAGTATATGGCCCGTCAACTAATGCGTATTTTTTGGTGCTAATGCCTGCTTGAGTGCGGTTTGGATGATCCATGTAACGGCTTCCCGGTTTGTTTATTAATTTCTAATAATGATCATTAGCAGGGAATTAGAACGCGTCTTACGGAAAGACGCGGCCACATCTCCCGAAAAAACAAAGGGCAAGAACTAGGCATCTGTGAGATCGGATTACAATGAAAATATAAAAAACAAACAATGATAAAATTGTATTTGTATAAATGTAACATAAAATTTTTATGCAATAAATTTCGTGCGATATCAACAATTTTTCGTATGATGAAGATGTATTTTTAATGCAATGTAAACTCGTTCTATCAAAGAGAACAAATTAGATTACCTATGATCACTACCTCAGAAAACACTTCTGCTACATGATCATCACTGACGGACACGAGGAGACCCATCGCTAATTAGAGACAACACTGACGGGCGAGCTCGTGCCCGTCAGTGGAAGTGATGCGCAAGGCGAGGCCTCCAACTTCTACTGACGGGCACAAAATCCGCCCGTCAGTAAAAGTGGGACGAGAAGCACAACTTAGAATTTCCACTGACGAACAACTTCTACTGACGGGCGCACGTCGCGTGCCCGTCAGTGAAGATCGGATCTTCACTGACGGGCTCAATTTTAGGCCCGTCAGTGATAGTTCTTTTCTTTTCTTTTTTCTCAGCCTGTCCACGGCCCAAAAGCCCAGCCTGGAGCTAGCACCGGTGTATAAGATCCTAACCCTAACCCTACCCAGCCGCTAACCCCCCCCCACCCCCCCGATTTTCTTCCTCCCCATTCTCACCCATTCTCTTCCTCCCGAGCCCCCATTCTCTTCCTCCCCGAGCCCCCTTCTCCTCTTCCTTCTCCATCCCGCCGCCCTGCTCCATCCCGCCGGCTTGCTCCCTCCACCTCTCCTCTTCCTCCTCCATCTCGCCGGCCTACTCCCCACCACGACCGAGGCCGCCATTCCCTCGGATCCCCGAATCCCTCCTCGGACCTCCGCCACCGGATCCGCCCTCCGCCTCCTCCACGACGCCGCCGGCCCCCTCCGCCTCCTCTTCCCCGTGCCGCCTCCTCTCCCTCCGCCTCCAGCCGCCTCCACCTCGCCGGATCCGCACACCTCGCCGCTGGATTCGCGCCTCGGACCTCCGCCACCGGATCCGCGCCCTCCGCCTCCTCCCCGACGCCGGGTTCACCTCCTCCTCCCTCCAGCCAGCCACTGGAGTGGTGCGGCGAGCTCTGCCTGAGGTGGCGTGGGGATCTCCGCCCCTCCGCCCGCTGCCCCTCTCCTCGCATAGCCAGTCAGCCACTCCTCCGGGTTTCAATTGTTATGCTCGGTTTAGTACATGCGTTCTGGTGATGTCTATCTAAGAACTTAACCTTTGGTTATTAAGTTTTAGTTGCTGATAAGACATATGCTATACATGATCTAGCATATTCCATGTTAAACCTTTATTTAAAGGTTTCAGATTGATATTTCAGTATTTAAATCTGATAAGAACATATATTGCATTTGTCTTTTGCCAAGCACTGTAAGGCGTTAAGGTATATTGCCCCTGTAAAGAGCTATGCCTGCTAATCCTAATTTTTCATGGTCAAATTTGAATTCGTAGATCATTTCATAAACTATCTTGTTTACGTTTTCATGGTCAAATTTGAATACGTAGATCATTTCATAATTCTTTGCTTTGCTTTGCAGAGACATTAAGGGAGCAAACATACTTGTTGGTCCTAATGGTGATGTCAAACTTGCTGACTTTGGCATGGCTAAACATGTATGTGGTTTTTCGTCATTTCTACAAGGGGTTTTGTAACTATTGCGTGTATGCATATGTGTGGAAGTATCATTAGAACGTCCCTCTCACATTGACAAGCATGTAACTCATCTAGCAAATAATTGTCATGTCTCCTTAGCCAACCAGCCAGGCAACTCAGGGAATTATGTCTGAATGTCTCACGTATATTATGTCTTGAACATAAACACTTGCCTCCTCCAACACAAATGTCTGGTGTGCAATCAACAAGGCAAAATAATAATAATGAATCCCGTAATTTTGTTTCCTCCTCCATCTCATGTTATTGCTTGTGCTGAAACAGGTAATTAACATCTTTTGCTGAAATACGCTCTTTCAGAGGAAGCCCATACTGGATGGCTCCTGAGGTATGCTATTTTCTATTGATGAAATTTTTATCTCAGCAGTTAAGCATTGGTTACCACCTTCAATATGGAGAGTGGTATATCTGCTATACATATCTTGTAGGTGAGCCAACTGGTTGCCCAGCACTTCCAAATGATGAAAAACAATGTGGACGACCTCTTCCAAATGGACCTGAGGAGCTCAGAAGCTTGAAAAGGATGAGGATTAGTATATGTCATACATACTGGTTGCCCGATAATTGTTGATTAAAAGTTCTTTTGGAATGGGTTTTTGTTGTAAGTTGATTGTATGTGCTTGTTAGAACTTCCTAACATCAGATCAGTGTGCTGCTTCGTTACTGTAATCACAGCTAATCTAAATAATTTTTTTTAATCCACAAAAAAGATCCACTGACGGGCAGAAAATATTGCCCGTCAGTGATGTTCAATTTGTACTGACGAGCAGCCGCCCGTCAGTGGAGACGGACCCTCCACTGACATTATCATAGTGACGGGCGCTAAACCCGTCAGTGGAGGGGTTTAAGCGCCCGTCAGTATTGATCTATTCTGAGGTAGTGGATATACATTTGTAGTCTGATGTGTACTTTTTGTAACATGAGTTTTCATTGCTTGAAAAAATTGCTTTCGCCATACAAAAAATATTTTTATTATATGAAAATATCGTGTTGCATTGATTAAAAACTTGATTCATATATTTTATTAAAATATTTCCGTCACGTAGTAAAAGTATTTCCACGTCCGTCTCAATCCTATTGCTGGTTTTCGTGGACGCGGCTTGGCAAGGGTGTGACAGTGTTTACGGCAGCCCGTACTTGCCCATGCACGTTTGCCCGTTTTAATTTACGTTATGCAGGGCATTTGCGGGTGCGGCAGCCCGCGACGCGTGTATATGCAAGCGATATGTGTGCGACGGTTGTTAGACCATAGCTCTGCGTCTCCACAGAGAGAACAGAGCACGTGATAGATCCAGCTTTATCGTGGTACATCGATGATAAATCCATTTGGTCGAACCATTTCTATCCTTGTCTAGTTAATTATCTCGGCTATTGCACATCATGGCTAGAACAGAAAATACATACATATTTTTTATTTAGTACTTCAGGAGCTAGTTAGGTCGTAATTAGTCTGATTTCTCTAAAAATGATCATGATCCTACCACTTTTACGGCTACTTTCAGTAATTAGTTTGAGTCTAACTTGAGATATGACTGAAACGGTCTTCTCCCGTATCGCTTGACTAGAGTGACCTAGGAGGCGCCACTGCCCTCACTACTCTCCTCGCTACTGCTGCCGCCATTGACTGCCGCGGTGGCAGCAGGCCGTGCTACTGAAGGTGGCGGGGATTTCCCTTGTTCGTTTCTCATCCGTGCGCGGTCGCGGCTCGACGGCGTGGCCCCTCTAGCAGCGTGGTCCGGTGGCACGGCTCCTTGGCGGGTGGGTTCATGAGACTGGCGACTCCTCTCATGTGATGTGATGGTGGCCCCACGGGGTGAGTTGGTCGTGAGTCACGGGTGAGCAACCTTGAGCAGCGGGATTCCAAATCTAGCATGCCTCGCGGCGTGGTCGTCCGACGGGCTGCGCTTGGCTGGCGGTGCGCTACGGTAGTTGGGCTGGCTGTGGTTGCCAGCATGGGGGGACCAGATCCTGTCAGGTCTGGTCCGCAGGGGCACGTGGAAGTGTAGGCATGGAGTGCAGCTGCTGTGCTGTGGCCGGCTCTGCCGGCATTGTGGTGGCAGCCTGTCTCAACGAGGAGTGCGCTCGGGGCTACGCGGGCAAACCGGGTCAAGCCCGTAGTGGTGTGTCTGGCGGTCGTCCGTGACTATGGATGCTGAGGTAGCGGCCCCGGGTGATGGCACCACTTGTCGGATGTGGCCACCATTCTGGGTTTGGGATGGTGGTTGCTGGGGCGGCGGCCTCAGAAAGTGACTTGGCCCTAGGAGGAGGGGTTGCGGTTGGTTGCGGCATGTGTGGTGGTATCGAGCTGCATTTGCAGCATGGCCACTTTGATCCTTTTATTCCGGGTGGAATAGCTTCTCATCATATTGCTGCGGGTACATTGGGCATATTACCGGGTCTATTCCATCTTAGTGTCTGTCCGCCTCAATGTCTATACAAAGGATTACGTATGGGCAATACTGAAACTATACTTTCCAGTAGTATTGTTGTTGTTTTCTTTTGTAGCTTTTGTAGTTGCTGGAGCTATGTGGTATGGGTCAGCAACGACCCCAATCGGATTATTTGGGCCTACTCGTTATCAGTGGGATTAGGGATACTTTTAGCAAGAAATATATCAAAGAGTTAGCAATGGGCTAGTAGAAAGTCTTAGTTTATTAGAAGCTGTCCGGTAGGGGTCGGCTAGGTGTGGACATGAGAGTAGCGGACCAGGGTGTTGGTACGGTGGCCATGGACTGCAGGCGGTTGTGCCTCACAATGAGGGTTGCCGAAGGGTTGGGTCGTGCATCATCGTGGCCCAAAAGTGGTCGGCTAGGCGTGGACGTGGGAGCAGCGGCCTAGGTGTTGGTGTGGTGGTCATGGGCAATGGGCGGTCGTCCCTCACGGTGAGGGTTGCAGGAGGGTCGGACCGTGTGGCGTCGCGGCCTGCGTGGTGGGTGGTGTTATGCCAGCCCAACAGTCCTAGGAGGCGGTGAGGTGGGCTGCGACGGGCGTGATGGGTTGGTTGGAAGCCGACGCGACGACCTCAAGATGGGCCGCTACAGCCCCGGGATGCAGCGTCAATGGTGGTCAGGCATTACAGACAACATAGGGTTGATGGTGCGTTTGTCGTCGTCATCAAGGTTGGAGCGGCCCAGGTCCATCCTTCCCAAGGTGGATTTGGATTCTCTCTCCTAGCCTCGGTGGCGGTGATAGTTGTTTGGTTGTGCGGTTCTGTGTGTGCAAGCAACGGTTTGGAGTTCTTCACCTGCGTTCCCCGCAATGTGTCTCGCGTGCTCTTTAGGAGCCTATCGGGGATCCTGTCCTCTTTATCGAGTGGGTCATGTTGTATCTGATCTGCTCGGTAGGTGCAGGGTCGCCCCAGCGCAGCGGGGTTGCTCTTGATGGTTGTGCATGGCGGTAGATCTCCGATCTTTTGTTGGTTCTTTGCTCTATTGGTCGCGAGACTTGGTGCTCCTCTTGACCGGTAGTGCTCCCTATCCTAGTCAATGGGATTAATAGGATCGAGCTTCTTCAGTTTGAGTGTGTGGGCACATTGCCAGTTGCGACTTTCGTCCGTTTTTACCTGGTTCTGACAAGGTGTGGGGCTTGTGTGCCTTGATCTGACAGTGTTTATAGATGTTTACCGCGCTATTAGCCCCTAAGTTTGTTGGTCTAGTTTCTGCTAGTTGTTTTCAACTCGTTTTATTAGTTTTTATCTAAAGACAGAGTTGCTGCGGGTTTCTCGTAAAAGAAAGTTTGAACCTAATTCTTGCTATAACAACTACAAGTACCATATTACATACTGTTACGTGTCCCACACTGGAACCTTCCACGTGCACATAACGGTGTATAACATTTTTTTGTATAACTAGAGTTCGATCCTCACCGACGAGGAGCCGAGTGCTCGAGTGATGGCGACATCCCTAGCTAGGGGCAATAACAAAAATGACCGTATCACATTATATTTATCATCTTTTTTATAATATGTTATCTTATTTCTTGAACAATATTATTAATACTTATCGACAAACTCGCGACTTGTTGTGAATCTTTGTATTTATAGTTGTGATATTATTGTGAATAGTTTTCTAACCGTGACTCCACATATGAATATATAGTATATGTATTGGTTGATGACTATATTTTACAGATCATAGATACATGAATATTAAGTCAATAGTATGAACATATGTTGAAGAATACATGTTAGATCGATACACTATGAGATATTATGAGGTGTATATCTCATATCTTAGGTCTGAAGTCTTTGTATATATTCGAGATGTATGAAAATAGCTTAGTTAAAAATCTATAAGTGCTACTCTGTAATTGACTAGTCATAAAAAATAGTTTTGATTTTGCGGTCGATCAAGACGTGATTTGGCGCTTCATAAGATAGAAGATGTTTCTCTGGGCCCGTCCAGATATCCCTAGTTGGGAGGAAAACCATGGATTTCATGGGTTCGTTAGCCATTATGGTCATCCGAACATCTCCATGAGCAGTGGCGGAGCCAGGATTGGAGCAAACCCCGGGCGAAAAACTCTGTCTCTGTTATTTTTGCCTGAAAAACTCCGCGGAACAGTAATTTTGGCATGAAAATTTTTGCCAGGACCTGGGCCGTGGCCTTGGTTGCCCGGGTCCTGTCTCCACCCCTGTCCATGAGCGTAGCTTATATAATCGCCATGCATGTTTCTCTCTCGGGTGTCCCACGTGTGTCAGCCGAGCAAAGGTTATGCAGCATGACAGCCTAAAACTGCAGCGAGGCCGTAGCCCAAATACAAGGCCTATTGGCCCAAGACAGCACTCCCGCCCTCTGCTTCACTCCTGCCCATGGAGCCCGCGGGCCCAGCCCATGTATGTCTGTAGTCAACACCAGCTGGCCCAACTGAACGAACGCAATCACGCAGCGCCCATGAAGGCGGAGAGGATGCAACCCGAGTCGGGCTCGGACTCGAGATAGAGTCGGACACGGACTCGACCTCCAATCCAACCCGGTCAATAAATGCGCGTCACCATTGCCGTTCTACCTCGTTGCTGCCGCCGGCCGAAACAGTGGATACTGGTTTTCTGAGACCCGTCGTCGCCGCCACCGCCGCCGCCGCGATGACCTCCCTCGAGCCTTTCAACCATCTAGTGATGCTAAGGGCGCGCGCTTTCTACGACGACGTCTACATGGAGGGCGTCGGCCATCCCAAGACCGCCTCCCCAGGCATGGCTATCGTCGTCCTCGACGCCCTCACCAGACGGGGATGCCATTGGGTCCGAGAAGAAGATCTAGCTCAATCACTGAAGCTCCAACCGAAGCAGCTGCACCGCATCCTCCGGTTCCTGAAGAAGAGAAGATCATGACACGAGATCACCGGAAGGAGCCAGCCACCACCACAAGAGCAACATGGGATGCGCGCGCAACCGGTCGCACAAAATCTGCATCCAAAATATGTTCCTACTGTTGCTTGGACTACGCGCAGATTTACGACGTCGTGAGGTACCGGATACACCGGATGAAGAGGAAACTCAAGGCTGAACTGGACAGCAGATTGGATAAAATCCAGCACTACGAGTGCCCAAACTGTAAGAAGAGGTACTCGGCCATGGACGCGTTGCAACTTGTGAGCTGCAGCACGGACGAGTACTTCCACTGTGAAAAATGCGACGGCGAGCTAATTGCAGCAGAGGGTGACGTCAAGATTAATTGCTTCTTCCGAGGAAACGGGAGATGGTGATGGTGATGGCAATGGCGATGGCGGCAATGCGCGGAAGCGGAGGCACCGTGAGGAATTGAAGGATATGCTGCAGAGGATTGATCAACAGTTGGAGGCACTAATGGTGCGGATTCAGAGGGTGAAGGGCCTGCATGCCCCTGAGTTCTGGAGTCTACATGCACATGGTCATGATCTTGGTGCAGCTGATTCATATGTTGGGGAGATAGAGGTTGAAGTTGCATTGTCGTTAGGCTCTGGTGCAGAAGAAGGTGGTGCTGATCATCAATTTGGTATAGATGGTTCAGGGTTGAAACCTTTAGTTCTGTGGATGGTCAGAGAAGGCATGGATCTTACAGAAGAACAAAGAGGAGAGACCAGTGGCAGCAGCACATCGTCAAAAGTGGGTGAAAGATCGGAAGGCGATGACGACAGAAAACAGGAGCCAAATGGAGATGAGGAGAGTGTACTGCAGTATGAATATATACGCGAAGGCTTATTACGAGACCATCATGAAAATACAGGAAAAGGAAGATGTAAAGAGAATGCAGCAGGAAGACTACACATTTTGTTCTGAGGGGTGAGGGGGTGTTTGGTTGGACTTTTCAGCAGCTTTTCACTGAAAAAGCTGCAGCCCAACCAAACGGCCAGCTTTTCAGCAGTTTTTGCTAACGGTAGCTGTGGGCTTTGCAGTGCAAATTCAGCTGTTTGGAAAAGCTGCCATTTGCCAGCTTTTGTGTTGAAACTTCTGTGCTCATTTTTCAAAATGTTATATATGATTTGGATCAACCAAAAGCCATATGTTCATTTTCCCACAGCCACAACAGCTTTTCTAGACAACCAGCTAACAACAGCTTTGTCAACAGCCACAGCCCAACCAAACAGACCATAAATCTCGTCCTAAGCGGCAGTTGGGCACGAAATCCAGACGTGAGGACCGGGGCGTTGATCAGGACGAGGGTGTTGAATGGGAAGAGCCGCAACCTGCAGGGAACACAGCCGAGATGTATAAGTTTGTAGATTCGAATGCTGAGGTCCCAGAATGTGCTGATGAAGAAGATGATGATATTGAGTGGGAAGAGGGTTAAAAGGCAGTGACTGGGAAGAATGTGCTGATGGAGGAATTGAGCGTTCGACTGAAACAAATTTCTGTGCTTCCTCCATTTGTGCTTCCAGTAATCCCCAATTAAGAAGTTACAGAACTGATTACAATTGAAGATGTTTTGGCACAAATTGAAGGGTTAATAGAATCATTTAAGGCACAAATTGATCGACTAAGCATTCAGAATCAGATCAGGTTTAATTAACTCCACATTTCCACATTGCTGCTCCTGCATTTTGCTTTTGGATGATCTTGCTTGCTACTGCAATCAATGTAGATAGAAAGTGCAGTTCTTAGATGGGATCTTCTTGGTGTCGCTTTTGCTCTTCTTGCAGGTGTTGCACTTCAGCTGGTGATTTGCACATCATCCGTACTCCGGAGGCAGACTACATGTTCAAAGTTCGCCGCAGGTCAATGGCAGCTTGGATGTATATTTCTGTGGATCTGAGCGTTCGTGTCATTTTTGTTCTATGGTACTAATTTATTTCTTAATTTTAGTGTAAATAATAGATAAAAACAACTAATACATATGAATTCTATATTTCCCACAGATGGTGATGAGTTTCGTCCCCAAAAATTAGGTTTAAAGGTTTGTCTTTGAATTAAATCAACTCGTTTATACTTGTCACTAGGTATATGCATGATTTTAATATATCAATCTATGCTAGCAACATTGGTTGGATGATCGACAACAAGAGTCATCTTGATGAAGCTGAACTAAAACGGATTCGAGGGACTTTTGCGTTTTTCATCAATACCCAAATCACAAATCCTAATGGTGGCTTCCACAGTGGAGGTGTAGGAGAATAGCTAAGATTGAACTTGAGTTTATTTATGATCAAACTTTGTCCTGCTAGAAACATGTATATAGTTGAAACATTTTTTTCAATACATTTGTATATAATTTGAGCTGAATTGTGTTGTGTGAATTTTACTCCGTGGTCTGATGTGAATTGTGCTATATCTGCTATAAAAATCTGTCATTGTAAACGGGTTTGCTGAACGGTCTATGATGACAGAGTCATCGCACGAAAAACCGTCAGGGTGCCAGTTTTGAACCGCGTGTGAGGGCATTTTCAGCAACAGCGGGGAAAGTGAGGAAGGCCACATTTTCGTTGGCCGGAGACAGCGTCATCTTCGGGAATGTGAACTCCTCCTCAGCTCCATCCTGAACGGCGTGATTTGGGAGTTGGATGTGGTAGATCCGGTCGAGGCGGCGCGCGATCGCGATGTGGCTGATGATGGGGAAGACAAGGAGGTATGAGTCGATCCTGCTCTGCACGTCCCTGAACCTTACGGCCTGCCTCCCGGCCATGACGAACCGGTAGACGGCGTTCCTCCCTTGGCAGGACACCACGAGCTCGTGCGCCTCCCGGAGCGTGTCGTCCAGCCCGGCCAGCGGCCACCACGTCACATCCGGATCCAGCCGCAGGTGCGGCAGCAGGTCGGCGATCATGGAGACGCGGCGTGCGAGCTGCTCGCACTTCTTCCTGTTCTCGCGAGCTGTCTCCGCCGCCCGCAGGATCATGGAGATGAGCCCGCCGGCGTCCGCCCCGGCCATCTGCACCACCATCGCCGCCTGCGTCAGCCCAACCCACACTGCCATGACAGCTTTGGGTAAAGCGGATAAAGAAATCAGTAGAGGAAAAATTAAGACGAGGAAGCTTTGGTTCAGGACGAACAAGCTTAGTTAACAAGAACAAGAATAGTTACCTCCTCGCAGGGTTCAAGAAGAAGAAGTATGCGCAAGAATCAGACGTGGCTCAAAAAAACAAGAGCAACAAGAAGAAGCAGAAGAAGAGAGAATTAGTTTTTCAGTGTTTCGGGAGAGGACGAGCGGGGTTTATATAGAGCACCATACAGGTACGCTGCACACCGCTGCAGTAGGGAAAAAACGTGATCAGGCGTATGTGTGCATTTGTTGGTGGCTATGTATGGGCCCTGTGTGTGATAGTGATCCGTGACGAAAGACCATCAAACGTGCGCTTACCGCCTTGTCGGCGAAAGACCAACATGCATTCTCTTTTTTGTTCTGGGTTTTGGATCTACCTCACAAATTTCCGTCGCCACAGCATCGCAAAACAACGCGTGTACAAGAGACATACAGGGAGGCCTCTCGACGTTGGCAATGGCCCAAAATTGAACACGGTGGCCAACTTAAGGTATCACCATGACCAGGAGAACACCTTGATTTGGCGTCGTACCGCCGACGGTTTCTTTCTCCATGAGCTCGATCGATCTGCTTATGATCTGTTCTTTCTGGCCTCAACCACCTTTCGCCTGCTACGAGACCATCTGTAAGTCCAAAGCACCGTCCAGGTGCAAGTTCTTTGTGTGTTTAGAGGTTCACTAGCGTCTGCCCGAACCAAGGTGGGTGCATGCTTTGCACAAGCACAGTGGAATTAATCCTGGTACCAAATCTTTGTGGAATGCAGTTTACCTTAGAAGCTTTGGGCTTTGCTGCGCAACTGGGCAAGTATCGATTCCCCGATCCCTTCTGCGACGTTCCAAAGCACAGATGACCGGTGGCTATGTGCGACAAAAGTAATCACGACACAGCACAGATATGTCTTCGACACGATCTCTACCCTGGTACGTTTGCAAATTTAGAAGGAACGGAACAATTGAGTTTTTAATGGGGTGGTTAGAAATCAATCTTAGCTTTTGTTCGCATGGTCGGGGCCTGATCAAAGAAGCTGTTGTCCTAGCGTGAGCCCGGTTCTGCCTCAGTTCTCTAATGTCTGTAGTGTTATAGTTCAGGTGTCGCTCGGCTGTTATTAGTGGTGTGAAGTGTCGTGGTGGCATATACGGTGCGTTGAAAGTTGTCCGACTGAAAGTTTTTAAACTCTTAACTGAAAGTAAGTTTTTAAACTCTAATTGAAAGTCTCAAAGTAATTAAGCTTTGATTAAAAGTTGTCATCCTTGAGTCGAAGTCGTTCGATTGGGCTAGTTCGAAATTACGGGTTGAAACTACATTTTGTCCATTAAAATTTCCTCGAACTTTAGTTTTATAAAAAAGTGAAAAATAGTAGACGAAATGCACAGAAGATCCCGAAAGAATTGAAGAAGAGAAACCCGGCCCACTCCTGCATCGGTTGGATTTGTTATATTTGTCCTGCGCACGAACTAACGAACTGCTGCCGTCCTCACTAAACGAGAATGTGAAAGCAGGACGTACGTGAGCGGGCATGCTCCTGAGCAGAGCAACGAATTTATCATGAGAGCTGCCGCCGAACAGCAAAATTTGATCATTTTGGCTTTTTCCTTATTTAATAAGTTTGATGATGGTTCTGTTTTTTCTGTAGTACATCAATGGCATGCATATGTTAATTTGGCCTGTGTTTACAGTCCACATGCACTTATCCAATTCATAATAGGATTTCAGAAATCACATATATGCACGTAGATCGATCCTCTGTCTAGCAGTAGTGTATACATATGCGTCTTATTTTTCCATGGGAGGAGCCAGCACCCAGCTGCCCCTGCCAGGGCACGCCATCGTGCGGCAATGGAGCGATCGATGATGGCATCGTCGAGCGGCAGATGCACCTTTGTTGTTTGTATTTTGAGTAGACGATCAGCGCCAGACACACTTGTACACGCTGTTATGCCCGGGCAAAGATTTCGTCGCCTCATCTGGTCGATGCAAGCGGCTTAGTCGGCTAACTCCGCATGCAGCAGACCACAGGTCATCGGGCCATCCACCCGAGCCCCAGCGCTCGTTCCCATGATATCATCGCTAGCTGAGTAGCTGCAACGGCATGCTACGCTCCTCCACTGCTGTAGAAATCCGTGGCCACGCAAACCATACAGTCTGGACCTCTAGAGTCGAAAAGAGCATTTGCCCCGTACCAATGCCTACTTTTTTTTAGTCTTTTTTTGGGTGTACGATTCTTATCCACCAAAATTTATATTTATATTTGTTAGAATATAATATCTGGTTCTCTCTTCAGTTAAAGATTTTCAATTAGCTGATTGATGCATGAAATTTAATGGTATCATATCCGCTATTTGTGAATATTTTGTTCTTAACTTTGGTGCTTATAATTGTATGATGTGATTAAAATATTCTGTTGTGGTTCTAAAACTTTTCACTTAGCTCGTCCATCCTCTCAAATATTTCTGGCTTTGCCACTGATTTTTCCCCGGATTTGAGGGAGTTCGATCTCCACCGCTTGTGATTTTACATTACTGATGACGTGTAGTCAAGCATAGTGTGTACAAGAACTCAGCAAATGCAACCGGAGGGGGAGAAGACAAGCTGGACGACTGAGGAGGTGCACCTTTGTCTATTTATTAGGGAGCAACAACTTGAGCAACGACATCATCGATCGATCTTTTACACCGTTGGACACAGTGGCGGAGCTCCCGGTAGGGCGAGGTCGGGCGCCCGCCCGACCTTAACTTCCGTGCGCCATATTGGGCCGGCCCAGCAGCGGGAGCGGGGCAGCGGGCCGAGCGCGAGCGGCCACCGAGTGAAGGGGAGCGGGGCAGCGGGCCGAGCAGCCACCGAGCACTGCCACCGAGTCAAGGGGAGCGGCCGAGCGGGGCAGCGGGCCGAGCGCGAGCGGCGGGCGGTGAGCAGCGGGCGGCGGGCGGTGCCGCGGTGAGGAGCAGCGGCGGCGGCCGGCGGGCGGTTGACGAGGACGAGCTCGTGGACGCCCTTGGCGGCGACCGGCGAGGAGGCGGGCGGTGAGCTTGGACGCGGGGGCCGGCCGGCCGGGGAAGGAGAGGCCTCCGGGGCTCTGGGCTCCGGATCTGGAGGTCTCGCCGCTCGCGGCTCGCCGGAGCTAGGGGAAGGAGAGGCCGGGGAAGGAGAGCGGGGGGCTGGTTCTAGGGGACGCGGTCACGCGGGAGAGGCCGGCGCCCGGCGGGCTGTCCTCTGCGGCTTTGCCTCCCGCGGTCCCGCCGCTGCCGCCGCCGACACTGCCTCCCGCCGCCGCCGGCCTCCTCCAGCTCCACGCCTCCACTGCTCCGGCCTCCGGGCCTCCGGGCCTCCGGGCTCCGGCCACAGCTCCACCAAACCGAGCTCCCCTAATCGGCTAATCCCCTTCAAATCTTCAATCTCCACCAAATCTCCACCAAACCGAGCTCCCTTCCCCTTCAATCTCCACCAAATCGAAAAGTAGAAGAGGTGATCTGATAATGGACAAGAACAGGAAAGGGAAAGAAAAAGGGAAAGGTATAAATTTCTGAAATTTCTAGATGTTTATATTGAGAATTTGTGATGTAAATTTTGAGAGAATAGCTTGGGAATCTACAATATAGTGAGTTTAGTGGCATTTTCATGTTGTGAATTGCAGGTTTGGTAAAATATTTTAAATTACTTACTAGTGATAGTAGCTCCAATCCAAGTACCCGTGAAAGTGGCAATGTTAGGGCACAGGCCGCACAGCAAGATCATGTAAATTATGTGGCATTTTTTTTGCTTTAGAGTTCACGGGTTCGCCCCACCTCAAACTTTTTTCGTCCAACCACTTGGACAGGACCAAAGAATATATGGCCCGTCAAACAATGCGTATTTTTGCAGGTGAATTAGAACGTAACTTACGAAAAGACGCGACCCACGTCTCTCACAAAAGCAAAGGGACACCGAAACATAAAAAACAAACGATGATAAGATTATGTTTGTACGAGTGCAACATAATAATAAGGAAACATAAAAAACAAACGATGATAATATTATGTTTGTATGAGTGTAACATAATAATTGTACTACTGAAAGATTAATTCCTAAGATGCTCTTATGTAACAAAAACGACGCCCATTGTCCACTAAACAGGTGATCAGCGAACGGTCGTAACAAAAACGACGAGACTGCTCATTGTACTGCTCTCGTGGCTCCTCATCGTCGTCACCTTGTGGCATGAGCCTCCACTCAGCCGCGGTTGCCTCAACCATCCGCGCCAGCGGTAGGAGACCCGCCCAAGCCAACCCGTGAAACAAATGCAGAACAATAAATCATGGGTGAAGTTATACAATGAAGAATAGCTCGAACAATGTACGTAACTAACATACGCACCTGTCAACCCACTGTGGGTGTATCATCCAATCCTCCTGAGGCGTGCGAGTGATGAGCACGGGAAGCTTTTCGCCCTCCTCCAGTAGCCTCCCCCGGTGTCGTCCGTCAACCGTAGGGTCCAGATGACGATACGGGGCCATACCTGCGGTAATAATGGATTCATTCAAATATAAACATGCATGAATTAGGAACTTAAAAACTTAAGGATGCTTAGAAGAATTACGAACTTACAAATTTAAGGATTCTTAGAAAAATTACGGGAATTAGAAATGTACGAAGTTAATAACTGTTACAAGAGTTACGAACTTACAAACTTAAGGATTCTCACAACAATTACGAACTTACACACTTAAGCATTCTTACAACAATTACGAACTGACAAACTTAAGGATTCTCACAACAATTATGAACTTACACACTTAAGCATTCTTACAACAATTACGAACTTACACACTTAACGATTCTTACACGAATTACGAACGTACGGACTTAAGGATACGAAACTAAGTCGAATGCAGAATTTCGTATGTATCGTTTCACAGCTCCGCTGCTGCGTCGGCAAGTGCCGATGTGGTAGCGCCACTTGCAGAAGCCCCCTGCCCTTGTTTCTGTAACTCAGGACAGTACTTCTTTCTGTGCCCATACCTTGAGCAGTGCATGCACTGTCTAGTTGGACCACCAACCTCCGATTGGTCCATGTCGTTACGAATACGACGAACCTGCCGTCGACCTCGTCGTACCCGGAGTAGTCTTAAATCTGGGATGTATTCCCTTTGAGCCTCGTCTACCGTGTTGAAGTTCCCAACTGCACGGAAGCCACTTATCTCTCCCGCTCCAAGTATGTAGCACAGCTTGCTTCAGATAGTACGGTGACACGAATGAGATTGAATCCATCCCTATTTGGCCACATGCAGCAGGCACATGAGAGTAAGGCAGGTGCAGCAGCTTCGGTTTGTTGCATGTGCACCTGCAAGTGGGCGTGGCTTCCATTCCAATTGTAACCTCATGCGTCTTTGTCTCGTTCGCAGCCCCAAAACCTGATTTATCCCTCAGTCGTATCTCGTACCTCCTTTCTAGGTTGCCAATGCTGTAGACTGTGTGCCCTAATCCCTTTTTAATCTTATCGTCCATGTACTTCATGATCTTCGCGCAGTACGGGGTCGCTGGAAAATTGTTCATATGCAGTGCAGCATTTCTGTACCTCTCTTGAAAGTACCTCACAGTGCCATGCAGCGCACCCTCCACGATAGCAGTTAGAGGTAAACTCCGCTGCCCTCTAAGCACGAAGTTGTACACCTCCACAAGGTTGGTCGTCATGATGCCGTACCTAGCGCCATGAGTGTCATGAAGCAAAGACCACTTCTCGGGCGGCTCTTTCTCTATCCACTGAGATAAACTCTTTATTTGTTTCGCCGTCCTCCTCCTCATACCAGGAGGGTCAATTCCTGGAATCGCGGAAAGCTCACGTGGCTCTTCTTCCGGGCTAAGTACCTCACTTTTTTTCTTGCGATCAGAGATCTCGCGTTTAGTGAAGTCATCGAGCTTCTTCCATAAAGTTTTATACTTCTTCTCCTGGTTCTGCTTGCATAGCCTCTTGAACAGATTCATGAGGCGCTTATTCCTGAACTGGCTGAAGAAATTAGCCCCTAGATGGCGCATGCACCATCGGCTTTGCAGGTCTGCCCAAGGTTGAGGTTCATCCGCCGTTGGTTCGTGAAGTGTCTTCACTGCTTTCAGTATGCCAGGATGCCTATCATGAATAACACATACGTTGTCCCGATTCTTCACTACTCCGTGCTTAAGCTGCCTGAAGAACCATAACCAGCTAGAGAAGTTCTCACCCTCGACGAACGCCATCGCCAACGGCAGGATCTGATTGTTGCCATCCACACCAATAGCCGTGAGGATCTACCCCTTGTACTTGCCTGTTAGAAATGTCCCATCTACGCACATCACTGGATGACAATACCTGAAAGCTTCAATACATGCACCGAAGGAGAAGAAAGCTCGGTTAAGCACTTTGTAGCCTGGAAAATGCGGGTTCACCGAGTGCTGTATGTCCACATGTGTCCCGGGTTCCGGAGGAGGAGTGTATAAATGTCGTACGAGTCATAGAAAGTGCCGAAGCGCATCTCCATGGCCTTCTGCTTAGCCCTCCAAGCCTGCCCGTACGGGATTTCGTACTTGTACCTGCTCTTTACTGCAACTTGTATGTGCTTTGCTTCCATGTCTTTCTTCTCCACTATCTCGCTGTACATCAGTTCTGCGATGAGAGTGGATGTCAGGTTGGGGTGCCGTGCTAGGACATTGGTTCGGACGCAAGTGTGCGGCATGGCGTTGGTCACGACCCAATTCACCTCATACTTCGGCACATGGGCGTGCACTTTGCTTTCACAGCCACTACCCGTACATGTTAACGTTAGATTGCTTGGGGAGGATATGTCGGTCCTGAAAATCCTCTGCGTTGACATGGCCCATTGCGTGACGGCACGCTTCAATTCTTTCTTGGTAGCGTACATCGAACCAATCTGGATCTGGTTCTTGCTATATTCCCAAGCAGAATCATGGTCATCGTTCACAGTCATGGCACCAAAAATTTCCTGATTCCATGCACTCGGAATCGGGGGCGCTTGACTGTTATCTTCGTCATCGCTATCTTCGTCAACATCCTCCGCCATTCCATCTTCATCTTCCTGTTCCATTACCTCCTGCATGGACTCGAAATCCTCTGCTTCATCCGCCTGCTCCGTCGGACCTAGTTCTGCCGGTTGACTGCATTGCGCAGCTTGCCCACCTTGCCAAGCTGATTGAACTACCTCATCCACCTGCGGTTCTGGATTGTTCTGCTCCGCTTCATGCCCATCACCGCCTTCTGACCTAGCACCCTTCAGGATGGCTTGCACTAGTACGACCGGACGACTTTGCCTAGCTTTGCAAACCCGCATCTACGATCTCCAGTCTCTAGTACTCTCGATCGGCAATAAGTCCCATTTAATATCAGTGCAAGACTTGATAAAAACTGTTTGAATGGTCACATCATATAGTGCAGGATCCATTGAGAAGGTACATGTAAGCCAGTGATTGGTTTCCTTAAAGTTTAGCCTCTCCGGATCAAATATAGGCAAATCAACATGGCTGAATTCACTAAGATCAACCCCACTATGATTTGCTCGGACAACCCCGGCACCGTAGTACACCGTCATATTTACCACCTCCGACATACCTGTCGTAACATAAATTTATATCTTCGTCACATACTTAGTGAGACATGCAGTTTTATTTCGTCGCGCGACCGCTAAATTCTTTCGTGCTAAATGTAGGTCGAGTACACGTTCACGGCGTGTACAAGGGTGATCCGGAACACACCAGGGTTATCAACCGACAAATCGGGATAGAACTTTTAGCACGATCGAATTGAACGGCCAACACAAACACGTAATAATTAACCAAACTAAACAACAACATTCTACATGTCTCATAATTATTAATTACTTCGACCTTACTTAACATCTTTTTTTCTGACGTCTACTCAGAAGTACATATTCTATTCCACGGGACGTAACTAAACTATTAATTTAAACTTCTTTAAAACATCCAAAATAAATATGTATGTAATCCTATTAATCTTACTAAATTTTTTATACATATATATCCATACTAATCATATTAAACTAGTTTAGAGCATCCTAATTAAACTACGACAAGAAGTACAACTATACTAGTATATATTTATGTACGTAACATATAGTAACCATAATACTCATACTAATAATCATACTTAAGTTGTGAAATTTTTCTTACCGTCGATGTAGAGTTCTATCCCGCGGGTGAAACCTCCTCTTTTCTCTCCTTCCTCCTCTCCTCTCTTCTTCCTCTTCTCTTTTCTCTCCTTCTCCCTCTCCTTCTTCTTCCTCTCCTTCTTCTTCCTCTCTTCTCTTCTTTCTTCCTCTCCTCTCCTCTCTTCTTCTCTCCCTCCTTCTTCCGATCTCCTTCTTTCTTCCTTTCTTTCTTCTCCTCTTCTCTTTTCTCTCTGGAATGCGTGCAATGGGGAGCAGACGGGACGCGTTCACGGGGCGGCCAGAGGCCAAAAGCGGCGCTGGACGCGAGCTAAAAGGGCTGTCGGCCGACCATTGGACGACTGGGGCGTTGTCGTCCAACCGTCGGCCGACAGCGGGCTGACTCGACGCGGGTGGGGCGCGCTGACTCGACGGGACGCGACGGGACGGGGGCCCGCTGCTTTCGGCGCGAAGTCGGTCGACCGTCGGCCGACAATGGCGTTGTTAGTCGACGGTTAGCCGACAACTCGGTTGTTAGTCGACCGTTAGCTGACAAGCGCGTTGTCGGCTAACGGCCGACAGGGTGATAGTATTGTAAATTTTGAGTCTAGACGTCCAAATTTGGAATTTCTGATTTTAAAAATAATATTTATAAAAAAAACTCGGCAAAAATGGCCTTGAAGTTGGTTTTCCAAGCTAACCAGACAAAAGTCACTGACATCTGTGCCACACAGCGGGAGAGCTTCAAGGTGGGTCTACCTGTCAGTGTTTGCCACGAGAACTAGGGCAACTTTCGCTAGTACGAGTTCTCTGGCCAACAACCTGCAGGTTAGATAGTGCTAGCTGCTTCACATGTGCATGGTTCAGCATGTCAGGCCCCAAGATCTCTGTTGGCCCTCTGTTTGCTCTCTTGCTAGCACCACCACTTTCCTTCATTTTCAATCTTCCCCCTATCATTCCAACCAATCATATACCTATCCGTCCAATGCTTCTCTCTCTTAGTACTCCCTAATTGCCAATGTTTCTCTCTGAACTTTTCCAAAGGTGGCACTACTACTAGTATAAATGTATATCTAATATTCACAGACTACTGGTATCTGCTATGCAAATGGAATTACGATTGAAAATGTAATTGTATTTCTATACAACCGTTAAATGAGCAGTGTCAATCTTTCTTTCATTCTATTTCCTCCGATTAATGCAGGGATCACTACAACACAAATTGCATATAGTGACACTTCTCTACACTTTACAATTTGCCTCTATTAAACTGCCATATAATCATGTAGATGCACTTTTCTTAATGAAGAAATACTTTTTTGAGGCACCATATAAAGTGTCTTAAACTTAGAGACATTAGTTGAGACATTTTTATCATAAGTACCGATTGGGTGCTTAGAGGCATTTATGAGGTACTTAATAAATTGCCATAAAATTCATTTAGAGGCATTTTATGAGACACTTCATAAATTGACCTTACATTATAGATAGAGACACGGTTTGAGGCACTATTTACATTTTGTAGAGGCATTTCTCATAAGTTTGAGGCATGTAACATACTACTCATAAGAATTTCATTACGACTATTGGCAAGATGTTGTGTGAGGTTGAGTGGTTAGATGAGGACGTAGGTTTCCAGAAGGTCTTGAGTTTGAGGACTGCTTCCAACAAATTATTATAATGTATTTTTCTCTATACTAGCGACAGTATATAGTGCCTCTATGAAATGTATTTTTCTCTATACTAGCGACAGTATATAGTGCCTCTATGAAATGTCGACACTGTCTGTAGTGGCACTTGACAAAGTGTACCTACACTTATGTAGAGACAACTACAATGTCTCTAGCAGGGCCGAGCCGATAAAATCAGGGCCTTGTGCCAAACTGTAAAATGGAGCCTACCTCGCTAGAAAAATAGAACTATAATAACGTATAGGGCTATATGCCATAATGTCTTATATAGCAATGAGATAAAAGAACACAAAGGAACGCAGTGGTGGCCTGTGGTACTTGTCATTCCGGTAAAAGAACAGAAAGAAAGAAAAAAAGAAAAAGGAAAAACAAAGAAAACGTTATGCAGTAGCAGCGGCGAATGCTCCTACAACTTGGTGGGCCTTTTAACCATCGACTGCTATCACAGAAAACGTAAAAGGGGCCGGCTTTGTCAGGAACCAACGACGCAGGAAACAAATGAGCCTTCATAGGCCGGGCACGTGATTCGACGGAACAAATCGCGCCGCGCAGTAGCGAAGAAAACCCGCCGGGTTGCCAGACTGCAGCTACCAGTGACGGGCATTTTATTGAGCTCGTCACTGATAATAAGTTACTAGTGACGGGCTTTTTTTTTGTGCTCGTCACTAGTATTTTAGCCCAAACCGCTCGTCAGAGTAATGTATGCATATATACAGCCCGGGACTTGGGGAAAAATTTCCCCCTCTCTCTCTCGTTCTCTCTTATTCCACTCGCTCGAACTCAACCCATCCACAACGCAGAGACTTGACCATGGATCCCCCATCCGCTCAGGCGATGTCCGCAACTGATGACCTCCAGGACAAGAGCGTGGACGAATGGTACGTGCGCTCGATCGATCTAACCCGTGATATTCTCGTCCCGCTCCGCTCTGCTTGCTCTTCGATTGATTGGTTGTTCTTTGCCCACCATATGTTTGCAGCTGTTCTTGCTACTATGACTGCTGCTCCAGCATCCTGGATTTCCTGTGCTGTTCTTCTTGACCTGATGATGCTCCACTCGCCAGCGTTCCACGGCTTCTAGCGAAAGCGCGGAGGTCTGAGTTATCTTAGGGTCTAAATTTTCCAGAGTTTTCAGATTATACCCCCCGGCCCGATCTGGATCCAGACCTAGATCAGAGCTCGCCATCGCCGCCCCCAAAAATTCCCCCGCACTGCACCGCATCGCGTCACACTCCCCTCCCCGTTCAGATCTAGATCCTCGCGGCGCGGCACGATACAGCCGCGGCCACCAGATCCGCCGAAGCAATAATGGCCTCCGCTGTCCCCGCCGGAGTCGGACCCACGCCTCGTGGAGGCCTTCGTGCCCTTCCTCGAGAAGCTTGTGAAGAACGCCTCGTGGCGCAACAAGGCGCACTCCAAGCTCTCCCACACCGCCAAGTCCATCCTCGACCGCCTCCAGAGGCCCCCGCCCTCGCCCACCGCGGCGCAGACCCCGTCCACCCCGACCTCGCCCACCACGCCGACCTCGTCCTCCTCGCAGCCGGGCCCGCTCCGCAGCCTCTCGCTCGAGGACTCGGAGCTGCTCCTCTCCCCTATCTCCTCCGCGCTCGGCTCCAGCAGCGCCAAGCTCGCAGAGGCCGCGCTCGAGCTCCTCCACAGGCTGATCGTGCACTCCTACATCCACGGTGAGGCCGACCCGTCGGCTGACCCCTCGGCGCAGCTCGTCGCGTCCCTTCTCGAGGCAGCCTGCAATGCGCTCCACCTCGACGATGAGCATATCGAGCTACTCCTCCTCAAGACTCTCCTCTCGGCGGTCACCTCCACTTCGGTGCGCCTCCATGGTGACTGCCTGCTCCGTGCTGTGCGCGCGTGCTATGATATGTACCTGGGAAGCCGTGTATTTTTTTTAAATCCTAAAAATGTTACTAGTGATGGGCAGAATGAGAGAGCTCGTCACTAGTATATAAATATTAGTGGCGAGCAGAAATGACATGCACGTCACTGGTGTGAACAGACTAGTGACGAGCGGAATTTAGAGCCCGTCACTGGTATGTAAAATACCAGTGACGGACGAGCCGCCCGTCACTGGTAGCCCATTACCAGTGACGAGTTACCAGTGACGGCCGGCCCGCTCGTCACTAATGGGCTTTTTAGGCCCGTCACTGGTAGCCCATTCTGCAGTAGTGATATATATGTACAACCACCTAGGACTTGAGGAGCACCACGAATCAAACCACAGAAAGCTGTAGACGATGAGTAGAGGATCCACATGCATGTGTGTCGACTGGCGCTTCGATCTATTTTATTTGGAATGATCAAGATATATTAGCAGGCTGCAGGGGAATTAGAACACGTCAAAGACACGATCGATGCGACCAATTGGCACGTGGCCGTTCGAATCATAGCGGCGGACGGCATACCGTGACACGAAATCGGGCACGTCTAGACTTGGCAAGTATTTATTCCAATCGATGGATATAGCAATTAGTCAACACAACAACGACAACTGAATCTTGATTATCATAAGGCGAGCGTTACAAATCGTGCCGATTTGTAGTATTCTATCGGCATACACTACTACAAAAATAATTTAACGGGACGCCCCTGTACAGACGGATTTTTGGAACCGTCTGTACAAATAGTATTACAGAGGGTTCCAAAAGAAAACCGTCTGAGAAAATGAGTACAAGCGGTTCCCAACAAGCGGGACGCTACAGTTTGGAACCATCTGTATAAATCGCACAGACGGTTCTAAACTGGAACCGTCTGTATAAATCGAACAGTACAGACGGTTTTAAACGTGGAACCGTCTGTACAAATCTGTATACAGTACAGACGGTTCCAGTTTGGAACCGTCTGTACAAATAGAACAGTACAGACTGTTCTAAACGTGGAACCGTCTGTACAAATCTCTAAACAGTACAGACGGTTCTAAACTTGGAACCGTCTGTACAAATCTAACAGTACAGACGGTTCTAAACTAGAACCGTCTGTACAAATAGTTGAAACAAGGCTGGTGCTGCCGTGGCAGCAAAACTGCAGATTTTCTTGCCGCGGCAGGAAAGTGGCAGCGTTGGGTAGGGAGTTTGACAGCTCCGATTGTCGAACAATTTTCACAGGTGTGAGCGGGAGGTCAAACTCTACATCTCCACAAATTTTGACCCAATTCCGAGAAAGTCGACGAAACGACTAGTGGAAATCCCGGCTCGAAATCGAAGATTTTGAAAACGGCACCTCGATGAAAGTACTCGGCAGAAGCTGGGATCAAGGTGGAAAGCAAGTCCTCGGCTCAAGCTAACCAAGGAAACAAGAATCACCCAATTCGGAGTCCGAGTGTAGGAGATATGCCTTCCGCAAGATCAAAAGAGTAACGAAAAAACTTCCGGAGCGAAAAAGTCCTACTTAGAGGCCGAATTTTGAGGGTCAATGTCGTAGATATAAGTCTAGACAATAGATTTGTGGCACCCCCGGTCGGTTACAACGACCTCCGGGCGTGCGAGGGGAAAACGAGCGAGAAGCCAAAACGACGCGTCAGGCAGTCGTCAACGTAACTCGGTAACGACGCGTCAGGCAGTCGTCAACGTAACTCGGTATTCGTGTTAAAATGTGGAATTGAGAGCTTCACAAATGAGAAGAGAGATGCCCCTAACACTACCCCCAGGGGTATTTATAGGATTTGAGGGAGGGAAAAATGAAGGATTACAATTTTGCCCTCATATGAGAGGGAATTTACAAGGGCATTATGGTCATTCGCCCATCCTTGGAGGATATTGGGAGAATATTCCCGGGCATCTTTAGGAGAATCTTCTTGGAGAACGTGACGGCCTCGCATGTGGGCTCGTTGGAGACAGCCCTGACGCGGAGGGCGGGCTCGTCGGAGATAGCCCTGACGCGGAGGGCGGGCTCGTCGGAGACAGCCCCGACGACGGAGAGTAGGCGCGTTGGAGACAGCCCCGACGTGGAGCTTGGGCTCATCGGAGACGGCCCTGACGACGGAGAGTGGGCTCGTCAGAGACAGCCCCGACGAAGGGGAGTGTCGATGAGAACCTTAATAGCGTTGCAGTGCTCCTGAACAGCATCGATTCGGAGTAGCGCGGGGACCCTCCTCCAACAGTAGCCCCTTGCCGGTTGGGGCGGTCGAACAGCGCCCGTCCGAGCCGGCACACTAATCCCAAGGGGTTGGTGCGCAGGCTGGATCGACGACAAGCCCTCCTCCTATTCCCTTTTTTCTTCTCTTTTTTCTTCTTTTCCTTTTTCTTCTTTCCCCGAGCTGAACCTTTCCTACCCACTTTGGGCCGTGGCCCAGCTCAAGCCGTGAGGCAACCGATGGGGTGAGTGTCAACGCCGGACGGAGCATATCGACGCTGAAGAGCATGTCGACTTCGGCGGAGTATGTCGACGCCGGACGGAACATGTCGGCGCCGGGTGGAGCGTGTTGACGCCGGCGGAGTGTCGTCGCCGGAAGGAGCGTGTCGACGCTGAGGCGCATGTTGACTTCGGTGGAGTATGTTGCTGTCGGACGAAACACGTCGACGCTGGGGAGCATGTCGACTTCCACTACTGCAGAATCACCCAGTACTGACGGGCAAAAAAGGCATCTACTGACGGGCATTTGGGCCCGTCACTAATTAGATGTCAGTGGTGCTAAAAAAGCCACTGACGAGCTCCATGCCCGTCAGTGGCGATACTGCTGGGGAACAAAAAAAATTAGGCCGGGCCCGGGTAGCCCGCTGGATCTGCCGCTGCCCCGGGCGCCGCTGGCCCCGCGCCGCTGCCCCCGTGCCGCTGGATCCGCCGCCGGCCCCCGCGCCGCTGCCCCCGCGCCGCTTGCCCGGGCGCCGCTGGCCCCTCGCCGCTGGCCCCGCGCCGCTGCCCCCGCGTCGCTGGATCCCCCGCCGGCCCCCGCGATGCTCCTCCCTTCACCGCAGGCGATGGATCTCGTTGCTTGGCCGGCGCCGGAGACGAGAACCGCCGCTTCATGGCCGAACCGCCCGCCGGCGCCGCTGGCTGGATGACGTACCCCCTGGAGCACGAGGCGGGGCGGGCGACGAGGGGCTCGGGGCTGCCGACGTAGGGGACGGACCGTGAGGACGGTACGGAGCGGAGCCCGACGGCGCGGGGGACGGGGCAGGCAAAGCGGAGGCGGTCGAGGTGGACGAGGTGGCCGACGAGGTGAGGGCGGGAGGAGAGGAGCGCGTCGGCGTCGGAGGGGGAGGGCTGGACGTAGGTGGAGTGGAGGCCGTCGGAGAGCTGGAGGAGGAAGGCGTTGGAGGGGCAGAGGAGGGGGGAGTCGGCGGTGGAGGCAGTGAGAGCCGGGACGACGGCGGTGACCTGAAGAGCGGGGGAGCGGTGGTCGCCGGCGACCTGGTCGTCGGTGTGCATGGCCTGGAGGAGGCGCAGCAGGACCCCCGGCGTGACGGTGGCCATAGGCGATGGAGATTTGGGGGAGAGAGACGTTGGAGTGGAGATTTGGGGAGAGAGGCCGGGAGCGGTGGGGCTGGGGGAGAGAGGGAGAGGAGAGAAGAGAGAGGGGTGGGCTGTTAGGGTTAGATCCTATTTATACTAGATGAGTATTGCGGAACTGGGCGGGCTTTTAGTGGGCCAAAATATCCGCTGACGGGCTGGTTTTCTCGCCCATCAGTGGTATAACAGCTCCACTGACGGGCCTAGTTTTGAGCCCGTCAGTGATATTTTTTTTACGTAAAATTTGTAAAGCTCTTGTATCCACTGACGGTCGTACTAATCCGCCCGTCAGTGATGTGTTTACCACTGACGGTCTATCTTGTGCCTGTCAGTAGTGATGTTCAGGAAAGGGTCTATCTACAGTAGTGTTCGGCGGTGTATGTCGACGTCAAGGTGCATGTCAAAATTCGGCAGAGTATGTCGACGCTGAGAAGCATGTCGACTTCAGTGGTGTATGTCGACGCCGAGGTGCATGTCGACGCTGAAGAGCATGTTGACTTCGGCGGAGAATGTCGACGCTGGACGGAATACGTCGACGCCGGGAGCATGTCGACTTCGGCGATGTATGTTGCCACCGGACAGAACATGTCGACGGCGGGCGGAGCGTGTCGATGGCGGGCGGAGTGTCAACATCGGACGGAGCATGTCGATGCTGAAGAGCGTGTCGACTTCGGCGGAGTATGTCGACGCCGGACGGAACACGTCGACGCCGGGCGGAGCGTGTTGACGCCGGGCGGAGTGTCGTTGCTGGAAGGAGCATGTCGATGCTGAGGCGCATGTCGACTTTGGCGGAGTATGTCGCCGCTAGACGGAACACGTCGACGCCGCGGAGCATGTCGACTTCAGTGGAGTATGTTGACACCGAGGTGCTTGTCGACTTCAGCGGAGTATGTCGATGCCGGACGGAACACGTCGACGCCGGGTGAAGTGTGTTGACACTGGACGGAGCGTGTCGACGCCGGATGGGACATGTCGATGTCGGGCGGAGCATGTAGACACCAAGCGAGACAATGATGCCGGCCGCTTGGCTTTGTTTGTGGGGGAGCCCCATGGCAGGATGGAAGGTGATGAGGTACACATGAACCGTGCCCATGGAGGGCATTGAGGCACATGCGGTACACTTGGCACTCGATGGCGATAAACACATGACACTCGATGGTGGCAAATGCTTGGCGCTCGATGGCGACAAACAATTGGTCACTCATTGGCGACAAATACATGGCACTCGATGGTGGCAAACACTTGGTGCTCGATGGCGACAAACAATTGGTCACTCGATGGCGACAAACACATGACACTCGATGGTGGCAAACACTTGACGCTCGATGGCGACAAACAATTGGTCACTCGATGGTGACAAACACATGAAACTCGATGGTGGCAAACACTTGGCGCTCGATGGCAACAAATAATTGATCACTCGATGGTGACAAACACATGACACTCGATGGTGGCAAACACTTGGTGCTCGATGGTGCGTGCAAGAACATTTCTGCCTTACTTTGATGTATATATGCCTGTTTCGATGTCGCGGGGAGCTTACTGTCGCACGACCTCGGAGGGAAGGGACATTCTATCCCAGACGGAGATGGCTCGACATCGCGGGGAGCTTATCGTCGCATGACCCCGGAGGGAAGAGACACTCTATCCCGGACGGAGGTGGCTCGACATCGCGGGAGCTTACCATCACGCAATCCCGGAGGGAGGGGACACTCTATCCCGGACGAAGATGGCTCGACATCGCGGGGAGCTTATCGTCGCACGACCCCGGAGGGAAGGGACACTCTATCCCGGACGGAGGTGACTTGACGTCGCGGGGAGCTTATTGTCACACTACCCCGGAGGGAAGGGACACTCTATCCCGGACGGAGATGGCTCGACATCGCGGGGAGCTTATCGTCGCACGACCCCGGAGGGAAGGGACACTCTATCCCGGACGGAGATGGCTCGACATCGCGGGGAGCTTATCGTCGCACGACCCCGGAGGGAAGGGACACTCTATCCCGGACAGAGATGGCTCGACATCGCGGGGAGCTTATCGTCGCACGACCCCCGAGGGAAGGGACACTCTATCCCGGACGGAGATGGCTCGACATCGCGGGGAGCTTATCGTCGCACGACCCCGTAGGGAAGGGACACTCTATCCCGGACGGAGATGGCTTGATGTCACGGGGAGCTTGAGCCATGTCGACGCGTTAAGCCCTTTGCTGAGACAGAGTTGTCTACACTTGTGGATGAAGTGTGGTGACGCTAACATAAATCTCCGTTTACTGACATGCTTGGTCGAGGCGGCATGGGCAATGCGGACGTGCGTGTGACTGATGTCGATATCGATCCTGTGCAGAGTCGACGACTGTCGGTGGAATGGGGCCCAGGGTCCCCCAAACCACCGGCGGAGGCCAACCAGAGGCCGCAGGGCGTGACACGTGGCGGTCTTATCAGCAAGGGCCCCGCTGGAGCAGCAGGTGGGCCCAATAGCCAAAGCCCGGGCGCTCGGGGGGTTCCCCCGAGTGCCGCGTCCGTACGAGCAAACTAAGGGCCTTGCGATCCCGAGGCTCCAAGGCCCAAGGATCGAGGAAGCACTCGGGGCTCTCTCCCCGAGCGGCACGGCGTACCGCAAGGCGTGGGCTCAGAGGAGTGCGCGGGAGAATCCCCGAGCGGACCTCCCGGCACCTCCCCCGAATGGAATCCCGAGCGACCCTCCGACGGGCGCTCCCCGAGCGCTCGGGGTCGTCCGGGATAGTCCAGGACAGCTGGCGCTCTCCGAGGCCGAAGGGGCTGCTCGGGGGCAGAGCGCTCGGGGGTCGTGGGGCCCCCCCGGTGGGGCCCTCCTCCAGACAGTCCTCTGCAGTATCTTGGCTTCTCCCGCAAGCCTCAGCCCCGGCAGGGGCATTTAATGCTTGTCACTCGAGCATTAAATGCTAAAGCCGTGTATAGGCACGATATCGGTCAGGCCGGTCCCATCCCCGCAGGGCAAATCCCTTTTTGCCATAGCCCCTGTCAGGGGATGGGTCCGTCTGATAGGGTTGATGACCGGCCAGGCGCGCTGCCCCGCGCGCCCGCGTCACTGTCACCCCTTTCGGCCCCTTTGGGTCAAATCACCACGTGCCTCGGGACCCGCGTTTGGTCGCTGACGCGCGGGGCCCAGGAGCAGATACCTCATCGACTCGGTCAGACATGGCAGGGAGACGTGCGACACGAAGGCCGGTGCGCCGCATTAAATGAAGGAATGGGCGGCTCCTTAGCGCCCAAGTCATCTTTGCTTGGTCGCTGTGGTGAACCCCCGGCTATATAAGGGGAGTTCCCAGACCATGCAAAGGGGTTCGGATTTTTGAGAGAAAAAGGGACACTGGTTGGATTCTTTGAATTTTTAGATATTTCATGTTAGAAGACCAGCCAGCCTGTGCGTAAGGAAGAACACCACTGTAGCAGATAGATCGATATATAAGCATACAAAGCAGGACGTAAGGTATGACACCTCCGGGTGGCCTGAACCTGGATAAATCCCTGTGTCCCCTGCATCAAGCATCATAACCACCCTCTCCGAAACGCCATCACCGGCTCATAAGAAGAGCTCTATATCGCCCCAGGCCGAACCAACAAGGGGTCCATCCGGACCACCGCTAGAGACGTCTACTCGTCGACAGCTGGCACGCCAGGTAGGGGGCGTCTAGAGTTTTTTCGAGCCTACTCCCATGGCGGATCCCGAGCTGCCTCAAAATGAGGTGAGTTTGGGCGGGAACGAAGATTCGGGCGAGTCGGATCCCGCCGGCCTCGATGATCTGCTCAACGTGACCGGCGGGGCGACGCCGGCTGCTGCCCACTTTGAGTCCCGGCCACGCGCGCGGGCCTCTGGAGATGTTGCCGGGCCTTCTCGGCCGCCTCCGCCTCGTCGTCGGCTGGACTTCGCGGATCCCGGGGAAGGAAGCATGCTACAGGCGGCGCAGTACCTCCTCCGGCATCCTCCAGTCCCGGTGCCAGCGGCGTCCCCCGTGGGCCCGTGGCTCCAGGACCTCGCTAACCTGGTCGATACCGCCCGACGCGAAGCCGCGGCCAGGAGCGTTCACACTTCTTCCAGGCGTGTTGGCGCCCGCACCGACCCCTCAGCGGCTTCGCCGCCGGTGCCACCACGTCCGCCGCGCGCGCCCGCCGGTGGTCGTCGCGGCGGGTCTCCACCCTCGGTCGCCTCTCCGGCACGGGGGAACCCTCAAGATCTTCGCCACCGTCTCAGTAAGCGCGAAGTCGAGGACGCGCGGACCATCATCGAGCGCCAGCACGAGCGCGACAGGGTGGACGAGGGCCATTCCTCCTTCGGCCCTGTCGCCGGCCGCGCACGCTCCCAGGCGCATCACCGCGTCCAGCAAGGCGGGGAGACCGGCCACCCCCGTTACGGGGCGGGTTGCCAGGCCTTCACACCCGAACTTCGACGCGTCACCTGGCCGAATAAATTTCGGCCAGAGTTGCCGCAGAAGTACGATGGGTCTTTCCACCCTGAGGAGTTCCTCCAGATCTACCCCACCGCAGTGGAAGCGGCTGGAGGCGACGAGAAGGTCATGGCTAACTAGTTCCCGATGGCCCTCAAGGGCTCGGCCCGGTCCTGGCTCATGAACCTTCCCTCAGGATCCATTTCATCCTGGGAGGACCTCTGCCACCAGTTCGTGGCGAACTTCCAGGGCACCTTCGAGCGCCCTGGCACGGAGAGCAATCTCCACGCTCTCCGGCAGCGAAAAGGGGAGACGTTGCGGCACTTCATCCAGCGTTTCAGCCAGGTGCGCAACACCATCCCCAAGATATCTCACCAAGCAGTTATTGTCGCCTTCTGACAAGGGGTCCGCGACGAAAAGATGCTGGAGAAGCTGGGCACTCGGGACGTCCAGTCCACCGCGGACTTGTTCGCCATCGCGGACAAGTGCGCTAAGGCGGCGGAAGCCCGTGCTTGGCACGACCCGCGCCCCGACCAATCAGCGGTTGACGGCGCTGGCCCTTCTCGCTCCTCAGGGAAGCGGGATAAGAAGGGCAAGAAGCGTAAGTTCGAGCCCGTCGCGGCGGCGGAGGCTAAGCCACGTAAGCCCTCGCGCGGCGGGCCAAGCGGCGGCAAGAAGCCACCCCGAGCTCCCCAGCCGAGTTCGGGCCTGTGGTGTCCCATCCACGAGACCGAGCGGCATGACCTCTCCGAGTGCCGGACGGTCAAGTTCCTCGCCGAGAGGAACAAAAAATAGAGGGAGGAGCGCCTCGCCGAGGGCGGCGACAACCCCGGCGGGCAAGAGTCGCTGCCGATGACTCTGTCCCGGTTAAGGAGGTGGCCCTGGGGGAAGACGCGTCCAAGACCGTCAAGATCGGCGGTCGCCTGACCGCCAAATAGGAAGGCGCGCTCGTCACTTTCCTCCGGGCAAACGCTGACGTGTTTGCGTGGCAACCATCCGACATGCCCGGGGTTCCTAGGGAAGTGACTGAGCACCGCCTCGCCGTGCGTCCCGACGCTCGGCCTATACGGCAGAAGGTGCGCCGCCAAGCACCAGAACGGCAGGAGTTCGTTCGGGAAGAAGTTGGCAGGCTGCTCGCAGCCGGCTTCGTCCGGGAGGCCCTCCACCCCGAGTGGCTCACCAACCCCGTCGTCGTGCCCAAGCCGAGCGGCAAGCTGAGGATGTGCGTGGACTACACCGACCTCAACAAGGCTTGTCCTAAAGACCCTTTTCCTTTACCTCGCATCGATCAGATAGTAGATTCCACCGCAGGGTGCGATCTCCTCTGTTTTTTAGATGCCTACTCTGGTTATCATCAGATTAGTATGGCTGTAAAGGATGAGGAAAAGACTTCTTTTACAACCCCTGTGGGGACGTTTTGCTATGTCCGCATGCCCTTCGGGTTGAAAAACGCTGGCCCGACCTATCAACGGGCCATGCGCATAACTTTGCAGTCGCAGCTGGGTCGCAATGTGGAGGCCTACATCGACGACCTCGTCGTCAAGACAAGACGCGAGGAGACGCTCATCGAGGATCTCGTCGAGACTTTCAATAGTCTCCGCAGTACTCGTATGAAGCTGAACCCCGAGAAGTGCATCTTTGGGGTTCCCTCCGACAAGCTTCTCGGCTACTTGGTCTCGAGCAGAGGCATTGAAGCCAACCCCGAGAAGATTCGGGCCATCGACCAGATGCGCCCACCGGCTCGTCTCAAGGACGTGCAGCGCCTAACGGGCTGCATGGCTGCCTTGGGACGATTCATCTCCAAGCTTGGGGAGCGGGGCCTCCCCTTATTCAAGCTCCTCAAGAAGTCGGGCCACTTTGAGTGGACCCCCGATGCCGAACGGGCCCTCGCGGGCCTCAAAAAATACCTCACATCACCTCCGGTCCTAGTGGCGCCGAGACCCGAGGAGCCTTTGCTCCTCTATCTCTCGGTGACGCCCCGGGTGGTGAGCGCCATCCTCGTCGTCGAGCGGGAGGTCGGGACCGAGTTCCCAGCACCTTTCGACCCGGCGAAAGAGCTCGGGGCTCCGCTCCCGAGCGAAGATCCCGAGCAACCTACAGAAGCCCCCGAGAGCGAGCTCCCGAGCAAGGCTCTCGGGGAAGCGAGCGGAGCTCTCGGACCCAAGTCCCCGAGCGCCCCCAACCCCGAAGGCTCAGCCCATCATCCGAGCATACCCGAGCAACCCGCCTTGCTCGGGGACGAAGTCAGTCGCTCGGGGGCTGGGCCCGAACAGCCTTCTACCCAGGTACGCATGCGGCAGCATCCCGTGTACTTCATCAGTGAAGTATTGCGCGACGCCAAGACACGCTACCCTCAAGCACAGAAGCTCCTCTATGCGGTGCTCGTCGCATCGAGGAAGCTTCGGCATTATTTCCAAGCGCACGAGGTTCGGGTGGTTACGGCCTTCCCCCTCGAGCGCATCCTCCACAACCGGGAGGCCACTGGGCGAGTCGTCGAGTGGGCCATCGAGCTCGGGGAGTTCAACCTGTGCTTCGTCAGCAACCACGCAATCAAAAGCAGAGCTCTGGCCGACTTTGTCGCCGAGTGGACGCGGGTGCCAGAAGACGAAGGCGAACAACTCCCCTCCGACCCGGGTCGGGGAGGAACCGAGCACTGGACGCTGCACTTCGACGGTTCCCTCACGCTCAAGGGCGCGAGGGTTGGGGTAGTTCTCACCGCTCCGACCGGTGAGACCCTCCAGTACGTCGTGCAGTTGCTCTTCCGCGCCACCAATAACATGGCAGAGTATGAAGGCCTCCTTACAGGGCTGCGCGCCGCCGCATCCCTCGGGATCCGCCGTCTACTTGTCAAAGGCGACTCCCAGCTAGTCGTCAATCAGGTGTCGAAGGAATACCGGTGCTCGGACCCCCAAATGGCAGCGTACCTGAGCGAAGTCAGGAAGTTGGAACGGCGGTTCGATGGTCTGGAGCTCCAGCACATCCCTCGCCGCTTCAACGACGCCGCCGACGTTCTATCACGACTGGCCTCCTCTCGGGAGCCGGTCCCGGCTGGGACCTTTGAAGAAAGGCTCTCTCGGCCGTCCGTCGAGGCCGCCGACCAAGACGAAGGGGGAACCTCGCGCCCAGGCGAGTCTACCCAGGCGGCGCCTTCAGTGGGAGATCCTCCCGTCAGGCTACCGCCGGGCGAGCACCTCGTGCTCACCATCTGTCCTCAGGTCGTCCCTTGGATCTCCGAGATCCGAGCATACCTGAAAGAAAATATCCTTCCCGAAGACGAAGCCGTTGCCGAAAGAATTGCGCGGCAATCAACAAGGTACGCGCTCGTAGATGGGGACCTCTATCGGCGCGGCACCAATGGCATTCTTATGAAGTGCATTTCTTGGGAGGAAGGCCACGATATACTCGTGGATATCCACGAGGGCGAGTGCGGTAGCCATGCATCGTCTCGCACGATGGTCGGTAAAGCCTTTCGGCAAGGATTTTACTGGCCGACAGCCCTCGAGGACGCCTTTGAGCTGGTTCGACGCTGCGAAGCCTGCCAATTCCACGCCAAGCAGATACATCAGCCCGCTCAGGCACTCCAGACCATCCCCCTCTCGTGGCCTTTCGCGGTCTGGGGGCTGGATATATTGGGCCCGTTTCCCCGAGCAGTCGGGGGCTACGAGTACCTCTATGTCGCCATCGACAAATTCACCAAGTGGACGGAAGCCGAAGCAGTCGTCAAGATCAACAAGCAGTCGGCAATCAAGTTCATCCGAGGCATCATGAGCCGGTTCGGGGTGCCCAGCCGCGTCATCACCGACAACGGCACACAGTTCACGAGCGATGCTTTCCTCGAGTACTGCCAAGCCCTCGGGACAGAAATTTGCTTTGCCTCTGTCGCACACCCCCGAGCCAACGGACAAGTTGAGCGTGCGAACGCCCAAGTCCTTCGGGGGCTCAAAACAAGATCTTTCGACAGGCTCAAGAAGTGCGGTGCTGGCTGGATAGAAGAGCTCCCCGCCGTCCTTTGGTCCATCCAGACGTCCCCTAGTCGGGCGACCGGTGAAACCCCGTTCTTCCTCGTTTACGGGGTAGAAGCAATGCTTCCTTCCGAGCTCACCTTCCGCTCCCCTCGGGTCGCGGCATACTCGAAAGAAGATCAAGATCAGCGCAGGCTCGAAGACGTCAACTTCCTTGAAGAGCATAGATGCCGAGCTGCCCTTCGCGCTGCCAGATACCAGCAAAGCCTTCGCCGCTACCATGAGCGCCGTGTCAAGCCAAGGTCTCTCGAAGTCGGGGACTTGGTACTTCGCCGGGCGCAGACGCGGGAAGGCAAGAACAAGCTCTCCCCTATGTGGGAAGGTCCATACCGAGTGACCCGAGTCACTCGGCCAGGCTCGGTGAGGCTCGCCGCCGAAGACGGAATGGAGCTGACCAACTCCTGGAACATCGAGCACCTGCGCAAATTTTTCGCGTGAATAGCCCAGGTAAGTTTTTGCTTTAGGGTCAGCTCCCCGAGTGCCATGTGTGAGTCACGGGAAGTTCCGGGTTTGTCACCCCAAGCCCCGGTCGCTCGGCCTGGTTCCCGAACCCCGAGCGCCGGCCCGGCCAAAGGTCGCCCGAGTATCCCGCACGCTCGCACCCTCGCTCGGGGGATCCCTTGTATTCCCAGCTATTTACATAGCATTATGATCTATAAAAATGCAGTTTTCCTTCATATGAATCCCCCGTGCAAAGTTTAAATTCCTTATGCCAGTGTCAATATCAATATCAATATTTCCTCCATAGTTAGCAAAAGCGTGTTTTTCCGCGCGGTGCGGGGCTCCCGAGCCCCCATCTCTCGGTGCGAGTAGGTCCCACCGCTCCGAGCCCGAGCAGTCAAGCTTATCCAAATACCTGTTGTCAGGCCGTAAGACGTTCGGGCAATTAGCTATACCCCGAGCGCGTCCGAGTCAGGGCAAATAAGCCCCTGGCCACCGTGCTCTGCTGGTTAGCAGACCCGAGCGCCACCCAACTTCACGTCAGATGGGTAGCTTCACTCCTCGCGCTCGGGACAGGTCGGCAGACCCGAAAACCCGAGGGCCGCGTCAACAGGCAAACCCCCCGAGGGACCTGTGGAAAACACCCCTTTCGCTAAGTTAAATCATATAATCGTTCACAAAGTGAACAGGATCACCATGACGAAGTTCCCGGGCACCGCTCGCTGGATCAATACCAAGTCACGGGGCGCCAAGTCACCCCGAGGCCCGATCTCTAAGCTAAGTTTCTAATCTCAGTTCTACGTTCTGAGAACTCCCGAGCATTATATGCGAAAGGCTGGTTTTTTCCTCGCCATTTCTTTCCGAGTACCTTCTGTGTTCGCTACGGGTTTTACCTGAAGGCAGCGATGAAAGTCATGGGGAGTGCTTCGGGTTGTCCGCTCAAAGCCCTGGTGTCCTGCCTGGTTCCTTAACCCTGGAAATCAGCCTGGTAAATAAGCCGCCCAAGTACCCTACGCACTTTCACACGCGCCCGGCGGTTTTTCCCAGTAACGTTCCAGAGGCTACGAGAAAGCATTGCCGAGTTAAAAACGAAAGTTTTCAAAGTTATGAAAAATCATAGAAGTACAATGATCAACGCAACGCATATTAACAGTTAATCACCCCAATAATTGCCCCGAGCACAAAAACTCAGGCAAATTTTGCAGGCAAAGTTAAGAAGATAAAAGAAGCTTGGCTCGGGGACACCCTGTGTCCCGAGGGCCGGGCCTCCTTAGCTTCAGCCGCGGCGCGTCCAGCTCTCGGGGGCTGGGGGCTTCGGGGGCCTTTGGGGCGTCCCAAGGACCGTCCTCCGTCCCTCTCCGAGCAAGAACCAGACGCGCTTCGCCCGAAGCAAGCAAAGAAGTGAAGCCATTCCCAGCACAATCACAAGAAAGAAAAAGCAAGGGACAAAGGGCTTTCGGGCCAAAATTCCTTTGCATATCAGAAATACAAAGGGGTCAAGCCCCGGGCTAAGAACAGAGAAAACAAAAGGCAAAAGGGGAGCTACTTTCCGCCGGCGCCGTCGCCTTTGCCAGCATCCTCCACGCGGGCAAACCGCCGGGCGATCTCATCGGCCGCCCTGCGGACTGCCTTCCGGGCTTCCTCCTCGGCGGCCTCGTCGATCACCTCAAGCCCCTTCAAGGCTGGCGTCAAGGGGAAGTTAGGGTCGCGGCCGCGGTAGCACGCCAGAGTGTGCTCCGCCACCACGACCGCCAACTCCCGGCCTTCTTCCTCGATCTGGCTGCGCACGGCTGCACCAAGTCCTTCGAGGCGCTCGGTGATGCTCTCGAAGCCCAAGGCAATGTTCGCAGGGTCGGCGTCAAAGCCCGGCAAGGAGACAGTGCCAAGTCCAGCAGCCTCAGCGGCGTCCCGCGCGCGTTTGAAGATGGCCTTCATCACCTTCACCGTCGCGGACCGCTCGGTGAGAAGCCGGAGCCTCTCCCTCTCAACCTCCTCCAGCGCTGGGGACGCCGCCAAGGACTCACGCTCCCTCAACTCCGCCGCCACCTGGAGTTGGGTTTGGAGGGTGCGTTTGGTCGCCTTTGAATCTTCAAGCCGCCGCTTGAAGTGTTCGCTCTCCGAGCGGAGCTGCGCCATCTCCTTGGCGAACTCCTCGCGAGCAGCGTCAACCCGCGACTGGACTTCGGCGTCCAGCTTGTTCGCCGCCTCGTCGAGGGAGTGCTGGAGTTGGCCGAGCTGCTCCGCCTTCGCATCAAGCTCTCCGTCCCGGAGAAGCTGCTGCTCTTCGCGGTGGGCGAGCTCGGCGGCAAGCTGCTTTAGTCGCGCCTCCTCGTCGGCGGCACGCTTCTCCCGCCTCGCCAAGTCCAACTCGCGCGGCTTCACCAGCGCAGCCCGACGGTTGAGCTCCCGCTCCTGCCGTTCAACCTCTTGCACCCGCGGCAGGATCTCCCTTCTCATCTCGTCGAGAAGATCCCGCTGGCGCTCGACTTTGGCAAGGTTCGTCTCGTACTCTCGCTTGGCGACACGAGTACGGACCTCGAGCATCTCCGCCATCTCCCCCAAAACCCGCTCCCGATCCTCCAAGGACACCTCCCTGGAAAGGAGGTCCTCGCGAAGCTGGTCGATGGCGGCATGCGCGGCCTCAAACATATCGGAGGGAGCCCCCCGAGACGTCTGGCCTCGCCGCGCAGAAGGCTGCTCCTCGGCCGGAGCAGCAAGGCCTTGGCCCCCAAGCTCCTCCTCTTGAGGCTCGGGGCACCCGGCCACGATCAAAATCCCGGCCCTTTCCTCGGGCCGGGTACCTTCGGCCCCTCCAACCGGGGCCGTTCCTTGTTCGGTCGCTGCCACCCGCTCCTCGGGCGCGGCAACACGAGGTGCCTCCGCCGTCGGCGCCTCCTCCATCGCCGCCGGCACCTCCACCGTCGCCGGCACGTCCACCGTCACCGGCGCCTCCGCCGCACCCGGCGCCTCCTCCATCTCCGGCGCCTCCACCTCCGCACGTGGGGCAGCCTCTTCCCGCAAAACGGCGTCAGCACTCGGGGCTAGCGCCGTGCTCGGGATAGGGCTCGCGCTCGGTGCAGGGAGCGCGCTCGGGGACGGGCCCACCGAATCGCTCGGGGCCGGAGGGGCGCTCGGGGGCGTAGCCGCGCTCGGGGACCATTGGAGCCCTCGCGGTAGGAGAAGAGCTCGGGGACGGGCGAGTCCTCTTGCGTTCCCTGAGAGAACAGATGCAGAAAAGTCCGGGTCAGCACCCGAGCAGGACACTTAGCCAAAAAAGGAAGAAGAAGTCAGGGGGAAGGAAGTTTTTTAAACTTACTGCCACACGCCCTTCGAAACATGGCGTTCCGTGTCGAGGTGGTAGCGGCGGATCCTTCCTCTTCTGACCGGCGGCGGCGCCCGCGTCCGCCGCCGACGCGCCTCCAGCAGGCGCAACTCCAGAAGGCCTTTGCCCAGAGCCGCTACCTCCTGCCCCCTGGGCCGCAGGGCGCGTGGGCGGAAGAGGCGGCGGAGGCGGCGGTGCAGGGCCGGAGAAACGCAAAGCGGCCCCTCCCCGCCCGGAGGGGCCCGCCCCAGAGCTGCCTCCCGCGTCCGTCGGTCGCCTCCCCGTGACCGGCGGTGCTTGTGTCCTTGGCTTCGGCGCTTGCGGCCGCGATGGCGGGGACGGAGGAGGAGGGGCTTGCCCTTTGCCCTTCGGATCGGCCGGATCATGGATCACGGCGGGGGCCCTCGGCGCCTGAGGCGCCCTCGCCGCTTCGGCCTCCTCGTCGCTCGCGAAGATCCGAATGCCCACCGCAGGCCTGCGACTGCCGTCCTTCGGTGGGGCCACGATGCCCTTCGCGTCGCACGTCGGCATCCTGTCGAGGATGGCCTGGCAATCTGCGTTAACGCAGAGCGGCAGGTCCGGCCGCGACAAGACGGCGCTCAAGCCGTCCGACACCCCGAGCAGCAACTTCAAGGTGGCGGCCAGCGCCTCCTCGGTCCGGTTGTTGTCGGCGCTGACCTCCGTCCGGGTGACGTCCGTGTCCCCGGTGTACATCCACGCCGGCCGCTCGCGGTTTCACAGCGGCGCCAGCCGGCGTCGCAGAAAGTCGCCGACGACCATGGTGGCAGTCAACCCCAACTTCCGGAGTTGGGAGATACGAAGGGTCATCATCGCCAGCTCGTTGTCGTTCTCGGCGAGATAATCCCACGATTTGTCGTGCCTCGCCGGCGCCTCCGGAAGAGTGAGCGACTGTGCCGGGTCGGTGTTGATGTAAAACCACATCTGGCGCCAGTCGTCCCACTTGTTCCGCAGTGTTTGCCAGATGTAAGGGTCGGCGAGCTTCGGGCGAAGCTGAAAATTGGCGCTCCCGCTGACCTCCGTCCGACCCGAGCCTCGGCTCCTCCCGACGGAGCGGAGGACGAAGTAGTGCCGGAACAGCGCCACCGACGGCATCACCCCCACGAACATCTCGCAGAGGTGGGTGAAGATCGCCAGCACCACCACGGAGTTGGGGGTGAGCTGCAACAGGTGGACGCCGTAGGCCTCCAGCACCTCCAGAAAGAACGGCGAGAATGGCGGAAGCAGCCCGGCGGCGAGGAAGCTCGCGAAGATGACCGTCTCGTCCGCCCGCGGCTCCGGCGGGTACGTCGCCGGCTGAACCCTTGTCGGGTGCGGCCGACCCTCCGGCACCGCCAGCTTCCGCACCTTGTCCATCGCCTCTTCATTGAGGAAGCGGGACCTGGGGAGCACAGCGTCCGCGGCGTCCTGGGCCAAGGGGGTCGATCGGGTCTGACGGCGAGACATGGCGGCGGAGATGGTGGCGGAGAAGGCGACGGAGAAGGTTTTTTTTGGGTGGCGAGAGGAAGAAGACGAAGAAGAGCGCCAAAGCTTTGGGAGCAAAGTGTTTCGCGCAGGATTCGGAGGGTCAAAAAGGTGTGGGGCCGGTCTCCTTCTGAATAAAAAAGCTTCGAAAGTGCAAACCGCCCGCGCCCGTTGATCTTCCGCGCGATCGTGGGTCGTCAGTTGTCAGTCCGCTGCCACTGACAGTGGGCCTGCGGCCGCGCGAAACCCGGAGGGCGTGCAATCATGGCCTACGGAATCACTGCCGTGCGCAGTAAAAACGCAGTCGCACGAGACCCGGGGCACGCAACCGCCCGCGCGCAACATTAAAAGGCGCGCGCCTTTCCCGCGCGGGGTAAAAACCGAAGCGCCGCTGCCAGGTGGAGAGAGCGGGTTGGCCGCCCTCTCCCCTCCGCACGCGCGCATTAAAAGCGCTCCTTGGCAGGGCGCATGAAAATGGGCTGGCTCGGAGGGAAGGGACATTCTATCCCAGACGGAGATGGCTCGACATCGCGGGGAGCTTATCGTCGCACGACCCCGGAGGGAAGAGACACTCTATCCCGGACGGAGGTGGCTCGACATCGCGGGAGCTTACCATCACGCAATCCCGGAGGGAGGGGACACTCTATCCCGGACGAAGATGGCTCGACATCGCGGGGAGCTTATCGTCGCACGACCCCGGAGGGAAGGGACACTCTATCCCGGACGGAGGTGGCTCGACATCGCGGGGAGCTTATTGTCACACTACCCCGGAGGGAAGGGACACTCTATCCCGGACGGAGATGGCTCGACATCGCGGGGAGCTTATCGTCGCACGACCCCGGAGGGAAGGGACACTCTATCCCGGACGGAGATGGCTCGACATCGCGGGGAGCTTATCGTCGCACGACCCCGGAGGGAAGGGACACTCTATCCCGGACAGAGATGGCTCGACATCGCGGGGAGCTTATCGTCGCACGACCCCCGAGGGAAGGGACACTCTATCCCGGACGGAGATGGCTCGACATCGCGGGGAGCTTATCGTCGCACGACCCCGTAGGGAAGGGACACTCTATCCCGGACGGAGATGGCTTGATGTCACGGGGAGCTTGAGCCATGTCGACGCGTTAAGCCCTTTGCTGAGACAGAGTTGTCTACACTTGTGGATGAAGTGTGGTGACGCTAACATAAATCTCCGTTTACTGACATGCTTGGTCGAAGCGGCATGGGCAATGCGGACGTGCGTGTGACTGATGTCGATATCGATCCTGTGCAGAGTCGACGACTGTCGGCGGAATGGGGCCCAGGGTCCCCCGAACCGCCGGCGGAGGCCAACCAGAGGCCGCAGGGCGTGACACGTGGCGGTCTTATCAGCAAGGGCCCCGCTGGAGCAGCAGGTGGGCCCAATAGCCAAAGCCCGGGCGCTCGGGGGGTTCCCCGAGTGCCGCGTCCGTACGAGCAAACTAAGGGCCTTGCGATCCCGAGGCTCCAAGGCCCAAGGATCGAGGAAGTGCTCGGGGCTCTCTCCCCGAGCGGCACGGCGTACCGCAAGGCGTGGGCTCAGAGGAGTGCGCGGGAGAATCCCCGAGCGGACCTCCCGGCACCTCCCCCGAATGGAATCCCGAGCGACCCTCCGACGGGCGCTCCCCGAGCGCTCGGGGTCGTCCGGGATAGTCCAGGACAGCTGGCGCTCTCCGAGGCCGAAGGGGCTGCTCGGGGGCAGAGCGCTCGGGGGTCGTGGGGCCCCCCGGTGGGGCCCTCCTCCAGACAGTCCTCTGCAGTATCTTGGCTTCTCCCGCAAGCCTCAGCCCCGACAGGGGCATTTAATGCTTTTCACTCGAGCATTAAATGCTAAAGCCGTGTATAGGCACGATATCGGTCAGGCCGGTCCCATCCCCGTAGGGCAAATCCCCTTTTGCCATAGCCCCTGTCAGGGGATGGGTCCGTCTGACAGGGTTGATGACCGGCCAGGCGCGCTGCCCCGCGCGCCCGTGTCGCTGTCACCCCTTTCGGCCCCTTTGGGTCAAATCACCACGCGCCTCGGGACCCGCGTTTGGTCGCTGACGCGCGGGGCCCAGGAGCAGATACCTCACCCACTCGGTCAGACATGGCAGGGAGACGTGCGACACGAAGGCCGGTGCGCCGCATTAAATGAAGGAATGGGCGGCTCCTTAGCGCCCAAGTCATCTTTGCTTGGTCGCTGTGGTGAACCCCCGGCTATATAAGGGGAGTTCCCAGACCATGCAAAGGGGTTTGGATTTTTGAGAGAAAAAGGGACACTGGTTGGACTCTTTGAATTTTTAGATATTTCATGTTAGAAGACCAGCCAGCCTGTGCGTAAGGAAGAACACCACTGTAGCAGATAGATCGATATATAAGCATACAAAGCAGGACGTAAGGTATGACACCTCCGGGTGGCCTGAACCTGGATAAATCCCTGTGTCCCCTGCATCAAGCATCATAACCACCCTCTCCGAAACGCCATCACCGGCTCATAAGAAGAGCTCTATATCGCCCCAGGCCGAACCAACAAGGGGGTCCATCCGGACCACCGCTAGAGACGTCTACTCGTCGACAACGACGATAGGAGCGAAGGACGCACAGTCTAAAGTGGCAGGTGGTCACCAGGATGACGAGGTCACGCGATGTCACCGAGAGCGAGTGTGCTTGTATGCAAGTCCGAACACACGCTCGCAGGTGGCGCAGTCATGCTCTGATAATGTTCACGTTAGGCTCGAGCGATGTTGCCGAGAATAGCCATTGAGGCCACCAAGCCTGAACCTGTGCGGCTGTTGATGACATCGAGCTCGCGCGATGTCGCCAAGGGTAGGGCGGAGGACAATTAAGTCTGAGCGCATGCACGGGCAATGTTGATGAGGAGCCCCTAGTGTCGCCGAGGGTGCGCAGGCGAGCGAGCGAGCCGCAATCTCGTAGGCAACCGAGCGCGTGGGCCGTGGGCGATGTTGGTGAGCCCCTGATATCGTTGAGGACGGGCGCAGAAGACGCCAAGTCCGAGAGCGCGCGTGATGGCGATGTCAACGACGAGCTCCTGGTATCGACAAGGACGGGCGCAGATGACGCCAAGTCGGAGAGCGTGCATGATGGCGATGTCAACGACGAGCCCCTGGTGCCGCCGAGGGCGGGCGCGGTGGACGCCAAGCCCGAGAGCGTGAACGAGGGCTATGTCGACGACGAGTCCTTAGTGTCACTGAGGGCAGGCACGGAGGATGCCAAGCCTGAGAGCGTAGACGAGGGCGATGTCGATGACGAGCCCCTGGTGTCGCCGAGGGTGGGCGTGGAGGACGCTAAGTCCGAGAGTGTGGACGAGGGCGATGTCGACGACGAGTCCTTCGTGTCGTCGAGGAAGGGCACGGAGGATGCCAAGCCCGAGAGCATGGACGAGGGCGATGTCGACGACGAGCCCCTTGTGTCGCTGAGGGCGGGCGTGGAGGACGCCAAGCCTGAGAGCGTAGACGAGGGCGATGTCGATGACGGGCCCCTGGTGTCACCGAGGCCGGGTGCGGAGGACGCCAAGTCCGAGAGCGTGGATGAGGGCGATGTCGACGATGAGTCCTTCGTGTCGCCGAGGGTGAGCAAGGAGGACGCCAAGCCTGAGAGCGTAGACGAGGGTGATGTCGATGACGAGTCCCTGGTGTCGCCGAGGGCGGGCGCGGAGGACGCCAAGCCCCGAGCATGGAGGAGGGCGATGTCGACGACGAGCCCTTCGTGTCGCCGAGGAAGGGCACGGAGGACGCTAAGCCCGAGAGCATGAACGAGGGCGATGTCGACGACGAGCCCCTTGTGTCGCTGAGGGCGGGCGCGGAGGACGCCAAGCCTGAGAGCGTAGACGAGGGCGATGTCGATGACGGGCCCCTGGTGTCGCCGAGGCCGGGTGCGGAGGACGCCAAGTCCGAGAGCGTGGATGAGGGCGATGTCGACGACGAGTCCTTCGTGTCACCGAGGGTGGGCATGGAGGACTCCAAGCCCGAGAGCATGGACGAGGGCGATGTCGACGACGAGCCTCTGGTGTCGCCGAGAGCGGGCGCGGAGGACGCCAAGCCTAAGAGCGTAGACGAGAGCGATGTCGATGACGAGCCCCTGGTGTCACCGAGGGCGGGCGCAGAGGACGCCAAGCCCCAAGCATGGAGGAGGGCGATGTCCACGACGAGCCCCTGGTGTCGCCGAGAGCAGGCACGGAGGACGCCAAGCCTGAGAGCGTAGACGAGGGCGACGTCGATGACGAGCCCCTGGTGTCACCGAGAGCGGGCGCGGAAGCGTGCGCGCGAACGCGCGCGACGTGGGGGCGACGCGCGCGCGACGTTGGGGCACGGGAAGTTCGCGCGCGACGAGCGGACGACGTGCAGGCGACGCGCGCGCGAGGTGTGTGCGACGCGTGGACGACGTGCGGCCGACGGGCGAGCGAACGCGCGCGATGTGGGGGCGACGCGCGCGCGACGTCGGGGCACGGGAAGTTCGCGCGCGACGAGCCGACGACGCACGCGACTAGCGGACGACGTGCAGGCGACGCGCGCGCGCGAGGTGTGTGCGACGCGCGGACGTGTCGAACCCCAGAATTCGTAACAGAGAGGCTTAAGTGAAACCACCCGCTAAGTCGAAACGTCAACCCTGACCTCAACTCCTGGGTGTCAATTCCAAGAGGAGTGGAGTGATATGGCTCTGAATAGCCCGAGACGTCAACCCCAAAGCTTCTCTGGCCGGAGCACAGAGTAGTAGGGTGATATGGTCTCCTCACTCTTTTCCACTGAGCCGGAACTTCAATCCCGAACTCGTCCCGGCAAATTAATGCACGGCTGGAGTAGGATGATATAGTTCCCAATCTCTCAGTAGTAGAGTCGCTTCACAGGGGTGATTAAACTTAATGACTCTATGATATGAACTCTAAAGTCCTACCCACAACATGTGCTTCATCAGATACACGCATGGCACATGAGTAGGCGAAAACAACTAGCTAACACAGCAGAACTCTACAACAGAATTGCAATATAGCAATACATACCTGCAAAGGATCCGAGGATCCCAGTGCGATACACAGCGGAAGTTTAAATAGGGCTAAGAAGCCGAACAGTAGTGCCGAAAGCGGCAGCAAAACAAACCTAACTGCCCAACCCCAGGGGCAGGATCACTGCCTGGGATTCCCAGAGACTAACCGTCGTGGTGTCGATCTCTATATAGAAACCACCCTCCCGAGGGTAGTTTCCTCTGCACAAAAACAACAACAATAGCGGGGTGAGTACAAAATTGTACTCAGCAAGACTTACAGTGCGGAAAATAGTAATAGTTGTGCCAGGTATCAATAAAAGGGGTTAGTGGACTATTTTGCGGAAAGCAAATTTTACCCTAGCAATACTTTGTAAGTAGATGAAAATCGACTACCAGAAAGTTTTTGAAAGGGGATAAGTCTACACTTCGCGAACATTCCTACCTGCAGAACACCACACCCTGAGCTACCCTCGACCCATCCTCGACCACCCTGGGAGGAAGTTGTCGCTAACACCGTCCTTAGAGTTGGCAAGTTTTAGAGTTTGTTGTAGTTGTCTAATTCGGTGCAAAATCTTACCAAGCTGTCCATAACCGCGGACACGGCTGTTCAAACAGTTTTAACCCTGCAGGGGGGTACATCTTTACCTACACGTATCGATCGTCTCCTAGTGCCATCGCGATTTACACACTTTCACGAGGTGTGCTGGCGGAGGGTGATCGAACACGACCTTTACAATGCTTTCGACCCAAGTATGAGCCACCCGTACGGGCTAGTCCATGTACATCTGTCCGACGGCACAGAGACACGGTCCCATACGTTGTGAATCGAGGAACATCCTCGGCCTCCCAGACCGTGTGCCCACCCCACAAAATGCCTTTTGACACAAGAAAACAACATTCTATTGCAGCTCATACAGTACGTCTAGGCAAATTATTCAGTCGGGGGTGGCCCCATAATCCACCCGTGTAGAAGTACGCGAATCTTGGTTCGAAAGGACACCGGAAACCGGTCCTTGCGGGAAAGCGAGACAAACCACCGCGCTCCCAGCCACGGCCTCTCGTCTAGCCCAGATAAAATTAAGCAAGTTTATTAAGTAATCCCGGTGAACACCCACCTACCAAGTAACCCATCCAATGGTGTGAGAACATCTGCTACCCCAGGAATTACGACTCTTACAATTCTAAGCATGGCTAAGCAAATACATATAATAAGCAATAGCAGGTTACACACTAGACTACCCTAGTTAGGTTAGGATGGTAGTGGAGTTGATTGAGCGACAAAGTAAGCTGTGTGCAAGGAATAGAGGTAATACTAACGAGAAAATAACATTTGAACGCATGCAATATTGCATTTGAAAACAACTAATACTTTGCAAAATAATAGGAGTTTAGCAACGTGACCAAAGGGGCTGCTTGCCTGGTTGCTGAGCAACTAAACCCTGCTCTTGTTCGATACTATCGTCTTCTGGACCTTCCGGCTCTAACGGGGAAGAACAAAAACACCGGAAACAAGGGTACAATCGTAAACACCCAAAATGCCAAACATCAATACAAGATGCAATGCATGCCATGGTGTAGAGAATGCAAAAAGAAAACTAATGCAAGTGGAATCAATTTAATCGGAGTCCGGACGCATAAAATGTTGCAGTCCGAAAATCCTCCGGCTAATCAGAAACCCTAATTTGAGTTTTTAGCAAATTGTATTATTCCTAGCATGCGAACATGTATGAAAATGGCATATTTGAATGGTTTTTATTTTTCTGAGCATTTTGATATATTATTTGCATTTTTCTGATTAAAGATGAATTTTCTATGAATTTTACAAGATTTAAACCATTTTAAATATTTTGTTGTATTTTTCTCAACAAAAACCAATAGAAATATTTTTCTTACTCAACTAACCCTAGCTCCAGACCATGACAGTGGGCCCCCTTGGTCAATTCTGACCAAGCCAATGACATGGGGGACCTACCTGTCAGCTCCCTTTTCTTTTCCCTTATCCTTTCTTTAATTTCTTACGAGTGGGTCCCATCTGTCATAGGGACAGATTCAAAAGAGCTCAATAAATTCACTGATACGCATCAATGGAGGTCATTAACATGTCTGATTGGCCATAAATACCAATCATCAGCATTAAGCATGTTCAGACAACAGTTAAGAAGCCTACTTAATACACTTAGCATTAAGAGGGCAGATAATGGGTCCTAATGACCTAACTAACCTAACTGAAACTAACCCCTCAACTAACTACTAACCTAACTGCACTACTAACCGAGCTAACTAACCAGAAAACTAACTAATTAATTTACTACCTACTAATTGGCAGGGAGCTTGGTTGGCTTCGGTAGTGGACTCGGCCGGACCGGGGAGGCGGTTAGCTCAGCGTCGGAGGGGCGGCGCTTGGGGCGAGGTCACCGGGGTGGTGGTGGCGGCGACGGGGAGCGAGGAGGCGGCCGGAACTCGAGCGGCGAGGCGGAGGACTCCGGCGGGGCTCTCGGGTCGCGACGAGCTCGGCTACCGGAGAGAGGGCAGGAGGAGGCCGACGACGAGTGCTTGCTCCGGTCGATGGAGGCGAGGTGGGGCCGGGCGGAGCGGGGTGCCCCCGGCGGGCGGTGGCACTCGGGATCCAGGTGGAGGCGGAGCAAGGCGACGGGCTCGGTCGGGTCCCGGGTGGAGCGGCGAGGCGGCGGGGATGAAGGGAATATGCCCGAGAGGCAATAATAAAATGGTTATTATCTTATTCCGTGTTTATAATAGATGTTTATTTCTCATGCTATAATTGTATTAACCGGAAACGTTGATACATGTGTGCCTAATAAACAAACAAGGGTTCCTAGTAATGCCTCTCATCAGACTAGCTTGTTGATTAACAGATGGTCAAGGTTTCCTGATCATGAACATTGGATGTTGTTAATAACAGGGTCACATCATTAGGAGAATGATGTGATGAACACACACCCACAGTAGGTATAGCAATACGATCAAGTCATTAAGTTCACATTGCTGTATCAAACTCATACGAAGTAACCCTAATCCTTAGACCATGAGATCATGTCAATCACTAACACCGGAAGAGTACTTTGATTCCATCAAACGTCACACCGTAACTGGGTGACTATAAAGGTGTCGTTGGGTACTCGGAAAGTATTAGTTGAGGCTCATGGATCAAGAGTGGGATTTGTCCATCCAGATGACGGAAAGATATACTCTGGGCCCTCTCGGTGATATTGCATCAACACCGCTTGCAAGCACGTGACGAGGTCACAAGGATGTCATATCACGGAACGAGTAAAGAGTACTTGTCGGTAACGAGATCAAACTAGGTATGGTTGATACCGGTGATCAGGTCTCGGACAAGTAAAGTATCGCGAGACGAAAGGATTGGTTACGACGTTTTTTGGTTCACGCGATCACTAGTTCATCGTTGAATGAGTGGGAGTCATTACAGATCTCCAGATCCCGCTGATGATTATTGATCGGAGATATGTCTCGATCATGTCCACATTGTTCACGAACCGTAGGGTGACACACTTAAGGTTCGTCGACACATTTGAGTGGATACGGAACACAGGAGAAAAGACTGGACAGCACAGGGATTGTTTCGAGAAAGTACCGGAATAGTTTCGGGATATCAGAATAATTCAAGGGGCTAAATGTTAATGTTTGTTAATTAAATGAATTGACAAATATTAAATATCTGAATTAAAAATGTTTTATTCATTTATGTGAGAAAAACCTTTGTTTTTCTTAGTGGATAATTATACCAATTATGGGGACTTTTGGAATTTGTGAGTGGAGTGTCCACCACATAATGAGGGAAGAGGTGGGGGCACCCCCTTGGGCTGGCGCATCCCTTGGGGTGGCTGCCCCCCCCTCTCCTATATATAGAGGGGTGGAGGACCTCTCTCTCACACACTTCTAAAAAGGCCCTTTGGTTGGTCTCTTCTCCCTCCTCTAGCTGGTCCGTCTCACGAGCAATGGCTTAAGCGAAGCTATACTCAGAAAGTTTTCTCCACCACCACCACCACGCCGTAGTGCTGCTGGAGTTCCCAAGGGATCCACTACTTCCGCTGCCCCGCTGGAACGAGGGACCGGAGGTCGTCGTCAAGCCGGACATGTGACCGAGTACGGAAGTGCTGCCCGATTGCAGCGCTCATCTTCACGACCTTGAGGTTGGCAAGTGATCGTCTACATCAACCACGAGAAACGTTCTCGTTAACAAAGCTTTCGGTCTACGAGGGTGAGTCCTTCTAGAACCGTTACTAGTATCTCCTAGATTTGATCTTGGCATGTTTGTAGTTGCAACCGTAGGAAAATTTTTGTTTTCTATGCAACGAACCCATCAGGGGATGGGCGAAGCGAGCGGCGGCGCGGGGATGGCAGACCGGAGGTGGAGCACCGGGGCGGTTGGCTCGGCTAGATGGTGACGAGGCGGTGGAGCGGCGTGGTGGCGCACGGTGGGCGCGGCGAGGAGGGTAGCCGGTGGGGAAGCTTGGGAGCGGGGCGGCGAGGGGCCTCGGCGAGGAGCCGGGGGAGCGACGGAGCTTCAGAGGGGCGGCGGTGCTTCGGGTGGTGAGGGCTTGGCGCGGCGAGGAGGAAAAGGGAACCGGCGGCGGTAGATGAGGAAAGGGGAGAGAGGGAGAAGAGCTCGGGCTCCGAAGCATGAGGTGGCCATGGGATGGAGCGGAAGCTTGCCACGGGAGCAGCTGCGTGGCACTGGGGAGAAGCCAGAGGAGGGAGGCGGCGGGTGAGGAGATAAGCCAGAGGAAGAAAAGCTTAGGGAAGAAGACAAGGCAACAGTGGCTTAGAAGGGAAGGCACCGGAGATATTTTTAGAATTAGGGTTTTATTTCCTTTTTACTTCTTGATTTCTTTGCTGCTGAGATTTTCATTCAAACCCCAAAAATAAAATCCAATCCAAATAGTTTAAGTTTTAAATGAAGATTTTCAGATTTTGATTCCCTTACGAAAACAACCTTCTATACCAAGACTTGTTAAAACAAATTAAGCTTTAGGGTTTCACTCATCTAATCGATTTAGGGTTTTGAGCAAAGGTTCTTAAAAAGTTCAAATTTCACCTCGGTTTTACGTTCATAAATTCATGCCATGAGATGTAGATGATGCACATAACAGGGTTATTAAAATAGGGACGTTACAGGACGACGTGCGGCCGACGGGCGGGCGAACGCGCGCGATGTGGGGGCGACGCGCGCGCGACGTCGGGGCACTAAAGCACCGGATCCCATCAGAACTCCGAAGTTAAGCGTGCTTGGCTTGGAGCAAATTGGGGATGGGTGACCGACCGGGAAGTTCACGCGCGACGAGCCGACGACGCGCGCGACGAGCGGACGACGTGCAGGCGACGCGCGGACAACATGGACAAGGGCGATGTCGATGACGAGCCCCTGGTGTTGCCGAGGGCAGACGCGAAAGCGTGCGGGCGAAGGCGCGCGACGTACGCGCGACGCGTGGGCGACGTGCGCGGCGTGTCGGACGTGTGCGGCATGTCGGCGAGCTCGAGCAGAGGTAGACGAACGCGAGCGACGCGCAGACATTGCCCTTTTCCTTGGGCTCCTTTCGACAACGTCGAGGTTCTGCTCAGTTGAGGTGAACCCCGACGCGGACGCGGGGAACGTCGACTGGAACCTTGACGCGGAAGCGTCGAAGATCATCCTGGTTTACATGACTTCTTGCCCGTGTCCCCACGGACGGCGCCAACTGTCGTAGATATAAGTCTAGACAATAGATTTGTGGCACCCCCGGTCGGTTTACAACAACCTCCGGGCGTGCGAGGGGAAAACGAGCGAGAAGCCAAAACGACGCGTCAGGCAGTCGTCAACGTACTCGGTAACGACGCGTCAGGCAGTCGTCAACATAAACTCGGTATTCGTGTTAAAATGTGGAATTGAGAGCTTCACAAATGAGAAGAGAGATGCCCCTAACACTACCCCCAGGGGTATTTATAGGATTTGAGGGAGGGAAAAATGAAGGATTACAATTTTGCCCTCATATGAGAGGGAATTTACAAGGGCATTATGGTCATTCGCCCATCCTTGGAGGATATTGGGAGAATATTCCCGGGCATCTTTAGGAGAATCTTCTTGGAGAACGTGACGGCCCCGCATGTGGGCTCGTTGGAGACAGCCCTGACGCGGAGGGCGGGCTCGTCGGAGATAGCCCTGACGCGGAGGGCGGGCTCGTCGGAGACAGCCCCGACGACGGGGAGTAGGCGCGTCGGAGACAGCCCCGACGCGGAGCTTGGGCTCGTCGGAGACGGCCCTGACGACGGAGAGTGGGCTCGTCGGAGACAACCCCGACGAAGGGGAGTGTCGATGAGAACCTTAATAGCGTTGCAGTGCTCCTGAACAGCGTCGATTCGGAGTAGCGCGGGGACCCTCCTCCAACAGTCAAGATGCGTACAAGTGTAAACACGTGTAGAATTTTCGGATGCGCCTCGTCGTTAGCTTCGATTTGAGTGGTCGTAGACCCAAAACGGACTCCGTATGAGAAAGTTATGGCTGTTTTACTAAAACCTCTCAAACTAGGGTTGGATCTGAACTCTAAAACTAGCATTCAGAGCTACATTACAGACGGCTCCAATTTGAAACCGTTTGTACAAATAGCACAGATAGGTCTAAATTAGAGCCGTCTGTACAAATCTAACAGTACAGACGGTTCTAAACTCGGAACCGTCTGTGCTATTTGTACAGACGGTTCCAAATATTGAACCGTCTGTACTTTAAGCGTCCCGCTTACTCGTAGGGATTAGTTAAGAGGAAAGCTACTCAGTCTGTATCACGTACTCAGTCTAGGTCAGCTGGCAACTCCTCTTGCTTGGACAACAAGAGGTTGCGGGATCGAATCCTACTGAAAGCATATTATGCGATTTAATTCCAGTGGTTGGATGGGACGATGTGGACGGCCGGATGAGACGCGGCTGATGGCGCGCGGGGGCCATAATTTTTTTTATAACACGATATCACAGACGGGTGCTAATCAATTAGTGCGGGACGGTTCCAAACATTGTTTATGTTTCATTCATCCGAGTATTTTGTTTCCCATACAACAATAATTTGTGTCATGTATAACAATCATTCGTTTCACATGTACAACAATCATTCGTTTCCATCAACAACTAGTTAATCCCTTCTTCCCCACAGCGTCAAAGCCAAGAAGAAGAAAACATCAACCAAACCACATGCCAAAGCCAAAGCCATCGCAAAGCAAGCAGCCGCCCAAGCAACCAAACCGAGGAATCCCCAATCCGCGTCGAGCAGGTTCACCGGTCCTTTTTCGACCAGCATCTCTTTCTTGGAAATTTTACCACCAGCAGTGATGGCGTCGTCCTCGGATCAGTGGGTGAGGGAGTACGGCGAGGCGTCCAGGCTCGCCGACGATATCGGCTCCATGGTCGCCGAGAGAGGGGCGCTCCCGCAGTCCGGCCAGGAGGTCGCCATGGGGAAGCCGGTTGCTGGCGAGTGGAGGGAGGCGAGGACGCGGCCGAGGGAGGAGAAGATGAAATGGGAAAACCCTAGCTGGGTTGGGAGATTTTATAGGGAAAAAATGGATGGTAGGATGAGTTGTACGGGAATGGATGGCCAGATGCTAGGAGGATGAAATTTCTCAATCGGCAAGCCGGCGTGTAGCGTTTCCCTTATCATAAATCATGTTCGGTCGATCTCTATATGTTTTTGCGTACCTACCTGCTATTGGTATAACTTGAGAAAAAAGCTTAAAAGTACGTCTCTGCTAAAACAAAAAAGGACTCATTCATCCCTGAGGTACGTATAGTGTTTTTATTTTAGTATTTCATAAATTAGTTAAATTGTATATGATTTTCCTAACGAGATGTTAACTTTTTCTCTAATAGAGCTGACTGTGGTACTGCCGTTTGCTCGAAAAGAAAACAAAATGCCACCTTTTCCACAGCAATGTTTACAAGTCTAGCAAGCATGCACACACGTAGACTAACTCTGATCGTGCATGCATACGAGAATGACTTGTAATTAAGCACGTGCAAGTCAAGCATATCGTTATCACATGTGCGCCATTAGTTGTTGGCAACGATGGATCACAACGGTTGGCAAGGAGCAAACGCGAAGTGTGGCTGGCCTGCCCCTCGAAGAGGCGGCACGCGCTCGCCGGCGGCCGCTGATCCCTTGCACTCCAAGTGCCAACCAACGCAAGCACCCAAGTCCTCCGTCGAGAGCGACGCGCACTCAGCGGAGGGAGGACGAACGTACGGCAGAGGCAGCCGCGAAACTCCTCCGAAAGATTGCTCTTGCCCTCCATCACGGATTGCTGAAGTGGTTGTATCCCAACGTGATCCGCAGGGGAAACATGGTTAGAGCATCTCTAGCCCATTCCCTAAAATCCTTTAATCCCCTAAAAATTTCATTTAGGGAATTAACACCCATCTAGTCCATCCCCTATAATCTTTAATCCCTCAAAAATTTAGCTTTCCATCCCTCAAAACTTACCCCTCTTCCCCAAATTTGCTCTGAAAAGAGCAACTCTCCCTAAAATTTCACTCACCTCACTCTCTCTCGCGCCCCTGACCCGACTCGCGCCGCCGTCGCTCCCGTCGCCGCCGGCGACCCCCCGGCGCTCCCTTCGGTCCGTCCCGGCCCCCCGCAGCCCCGCCTCCCTTCCCCCCACCTTCTCCTCCCTCGCCGGTGCCGGAATCCGCCGGAATCCGCGCCCCTGACCCGACCACGCTGCCGCCGCCGCAACCCACGCCGCCGGCCGTCCGCCGCTCCGATGACCGGGGAAATGGAACCCCCGACCCCTGCCGCACCTCCGGCCACCCTCTCCGGCGCCGGAATCCCGCCGGCGGAGCCGAATTCGGCGCCGACCGCACCGAAGCGCCGCCGGTGAAGAAGAAGAAGGCCGCGGCGCGGCCTCCGCCTCCCCCTCGACCTCCCGCGGCGCCGACACCTCCGGCGACCGCGCCGCCTCCCTCTCCTCCTCCGACGGCCGTCTACTGATAATGGTTCCGACGAGCTCCCGAGCGAGGACAAGGCGCTCGACGAAATGCCCGAGAGGCATTGTTTTTTTCTTTCTTTTTCTTTTTGTTTTGCAATGATTCAATTGAATGATGAATGATATGGTGCATTTGTTTGGAATGTTTGTGCAAATTTTGGGAAGAAATAGCAAAAGAAATTTTTTAGGGGATTAAGTTTTAGGGGAAGGGCTAGGTGCACTAAAACTTTAGTGTCTTATATATTGGGGATTAAAGGATAGGGAGAAGTTTAGGGGATTATAGGGGAAGGGCTAGAGATACTCTTAACGTGACAAAAAAGAAATTGTGTCGTGGGAAATCAAATGGAGTGATTTGTTTGTCACGTGCGGGACTTTTGTACGAGAAAGATTTCAACATGATACAAATAAAAATTATCTCAATAAACCATGTGTGCTAGCGCAGCGGGAGCTTCTCTGTCCTCACGGTTGTGAAGTTATGTGTTCAAGTCTTGTAGTTGTGTTATATTATATTATTTTTATTTTACTATTTTGCACAAGATGTGATTTCAAGTTTAATTTCAAAGGCATATTTTGACAATTTGGGCGAATAATTTATAAAAATCTAGAAACTTGGGTTCATTCTTAAAAGTACGTCTCTGCTAAAACAAAAAATGACTCATTCATCGCTGAGGCACGTATAGTATTTTTATTTTAGTATTTCATAAGTTAGTCAAATTGTACATGATTTTCCCAACAAGATGTTAACTTTTTCTCTAACCAGCTCGGTGACCTGCGTGATTGCATGGGAAACTTTTTAATTATTTCTATTGTTTATTTGTACAGGTGATATTAGATCAATATGAGAAATAGAAGTTTAGATCACAAGACGGCCTACTAGTCGTTGTACTGAGCCGTCTATTTAGGTAAAGTTATGATGATCTATCGGATGTGATTAGTTTAGGTACAGTTATGAAGATCTATCGGTTATGGTCCACTGATAATAAAAGGATCTACCAGATTAATGGCTGGATGTGTTACATTTTTGTGAGAATTTCTAGTCTATATTTATTTTCTTATTGTATTCTACTTTGAGTAGATAGAGCTGACTGTGATACTACCGTTTGCTCAATAAGGGCAGTCCCAATGCTCCACCATGTACTATATCTAAATCATGTCACCTAAGCAAAAATCTGATGTGGCACCCTATTTAATGAGGAAAGAGAGAGAGTAACCATATCTTAATCTAGATATAAAACTTAGCACCAAATCCAAGACATCTCATGATTTTTCTCTCACAAAACACATTAAATTAGAGCTCTTTTAGATACAACACTAAAATACAACCCATTAAGCAGGTTGTATCTATGCAATAATATACAACATAAGATACAATGCATTGTGAGTGCCCTAAAAAAACAAAATGCCACTCTTTCCACAGCAATGTTTACAAGTCTAGCCATCATGCACGCACGGAGCCTACCTCTCATCGTGCATACGAGAATGACTTGTAAGCACGCGCTCGCCGCTGATCCCCTGCACTCCAAGTACCAACCAACGCAAGCAGTCTAGTCCTCGATCGATGGGTGAAACAGGCCAATCTTGTGGAGAGCGACGCGCGCTCAGCGGAGGGAGGACGGCAAAGGCAGCCGCCGAACTCCTCGGAAAGATTGCGCTTGGCCTCGATGACAGATTGGGTAGCTCCGTGCATATACTTGCACCCATGCTTACCTGAAACTTCTCCGATTAATTAATCCATGAGCCTTCTACAAATAAAGATTTGGAGAAATTTTAAGACGCTCCGAAAGCCGTCCATTCCGTTTTATCTAAGAGTCTAGATAACCTATTACCTTCTAATAGGAGGCAAGGAGGTAGTAGGTCATGACTCTTAAATAGGAGTTATTAGTTTATGTAAAATAATTAATTGATAATATCGAAAAATGATAATACATATTCCTTCCACGTTGAGAGCGTTTCAAGAAAAGTAAACTACCATATTGCTAACGTGGTTGGACCGTGACGTGATCGGCAGAGGAAACATGGTGACGTGAACAAACAATTTTTTTTATCGTTCTTATCTCTCCAAATTAATACTAACCGTAGTTTATGTTTTTTTTAAATAGTAGCGATAGGTGGGCTTTCTCGTACATGGCTATGTTTATAGAGACAACTATATTTTGCCCGAGCCCGAAAATCATCCCATACTGAAAACGGGTGTCTGACACCTTTCGACTATTCAAAAAAAAAGAGGGAATAGACTTTTGTTATATATGGTTTCATGTACTATATTTCTATTTTCTAAAAAAATGAATTTTTAGAGAGAGTACCGTGTTAGCAACCCTGGTTTTCAGTTGATTTCTAGACTTGGGGCAAAATTGGATCAAACTGTCCAATCCTTGCATCCATACCACAAGCTGAGACAAATGAACTTGATATGAAAGTCTCAGAAAAGAAAAAGAAAAATTGAGGCGATATGCAAATCCAATAGTTATAGACCTCATTAGTTCTGACACGTAGGCCTCATCGCTTCGTGTTCTTGAGTCTTTGTCGCCTTGGGCCTTGGCTCAGCCCAACCAAATTGGCCCAACCATTGACTGAATAGGTGGCAGCCAGACATGCGGCGGCGCAACCTGACTGCCTCGCCCACTCGGCCGACGCCTGACGCCCACGGTGGTGGGCAGACAAGGCGACGAGACCAATCTTCGTGGCTTCGCCTCCCCTTCTCAATCCACCTCCTCCTTGCATCTGCGCTCTGGTGACGCTCGTCCCAGTCCCCGAAATCCTCTAGCAAGCCGTCGGCGGACGATCATATAGATTGTCCAAGGTAAACTTTGTTCCTCTCATTCCTTTTATCTCTCTATGGGCATATGCAAAACCGGCCGAGGTTCTCCATGGTATTAACGTCTGGCTTGAGCACCAGTCGGTTCGGGATGTGAAGAACAGCACCGCTGCAGGTGTTGTGGTCATTTAGGCCGTGTTGGTCGGACACACGGAGAATAGCGCCCAAACCACGCAGCCGCTGGTGTGCGTGCTGCCCAATCCGTTATTGCTCAAGCTGAACATTGTACATGTTTTTTACAATTGCAACATTCATGTCTTGTCAATCTGATAATCCATGTGTTTAATTGTTGAATATCTTCAAAAAAGGAATAGTTTTAAATATCTGGTCAATTGATGATGGGGTAAACCACATGCTCGAAGAATTAGCTACATATGAAGATATAATACAAAGGACCTTTAGTTCTATTGAAGAATGCTATGACGAAAGGACTCGGTGTAAGGAGGAGCAAAGTTAGGCACTTCAGTAACAAAGATGGTACAATAGCTCAGCAATTTCTTTGCTCAAAATCTGGGACGAGATACTTGAATTTGCAGAATAGAAAACGCACTACTACAGATAGCATTTAACAGGACGCTAACTGTACAGACGGCAACAGGGAGCCGTCTGCACAATTCTTAGTACAGACGGTTCCCAACACGAACCGTCTGCACAAATCACAAACAAGGATGGCGAACAAACGGGACGGCACAGTGCAGACGGCTGCCGTTGGGAACCGTCTGTACAAATAATGCAGACGGTTCCCAACTGCAGCCGTTTGCACTGTGAACAACAGTCCAGACGGCTCCAAATAAGGACCGTCTGCACTAATTATACAGACGGTCCCAGTTGGAAGCCGTCTGCACTAACACATACAGTACGGACGGCTCCCAGCCGGTACCGTCTGTACAAATAATACAGACGGTCCCAGTTTGGAGCCGTCTGCACTAACCCATACAGTACAGACGGTTCCAGTTGGGAGCCGTCTGTACTATTTGTACAGACAGCTCCCTATCTGGAGCCGTCTGTACTAATGTAGCTCGCTCACTCCTCACTCCCACTCCCTCACTCCCACTCCCTCCGGCATCTCGAGCCGCCCACAAGCGCCGCCGCCACCGGAGCTCATGCCGCCTGCCGGCGACCTCCCCGAGCCGCCGCCACCACCCGCCGACGCTCTGCCGCCGCCGCCGCCGCCGCCAGGCCCACCCCGAAGCTTCCCCGCTGCCGGCCGTGGCCTCCACCTCGCCGCCGGCCGCCTGCCTCGCCCCGCCGCCTCCTGGTAAGCCGCCGCCCTCCCACGTCCGCCGCCGCTGTCCCTCGCCACCGCCGGTTGCCGCCGGCGAGCTCGGCCGGCGTCCCGGCCGACCGCCGGACCTCAGGCCACTTAAGAAAAAAAATAAAAAAAATAAAAAACCAGTGGGTCCCACCTGTCAGGATATATTATTATTTATTTATTTATTTATTATTTTTACTGAGGAAAAGATCAAAAAGAGTATTTAAATAATTAAATCTTATAAAAATCGTAGAAAAATCATTATTAGTCAGAAAAATGCAAATAATATATCAAAATGTTCAGAAAAATAAGATCTACGCAATTATGTCATTTTCATTCGTGTTTGCATTGTAGAAAAAATAAAATTGACTAAAAACTCAAATTAGGGTTTCCGGAACCGCCGGAGAAATTAGGATCGCGATATTTTGAGCGTCCGGACTCCGATGAAATTGATTCTATTTGCATTAGTCCTTATTTTATGTCATCTATTCCATGACATACATTTCATCTCATGCCGATGTTCCGTATTTTGATATTTATGTTTATACCCTTAAACCCTTAAAGTGCAGTACGATTTCTAGATAAGCTCATTTTTCCCGATGAGAAGCTAGGTCGCTTTCTTTTATTAGGTCAATCTAACACTAATTTCCTTGTTGTGCAGCGCGTGTAGCTTGATGGATCGGGTGTGGATGTACGGTTCTCGTATGAACCAAGCGTACCTTGATGGTGTGACGAATTTTCTGAGAGTTGCCGAGGAGGATAGGTTGAAGAAGGGTGTTGAATATATATATTGTCCTTGTTGCGATTGTAGAAATGAGAGATCATTTGTCGGACACAACTCAGCCCTACAGATCCAAGCGCACTTGATTATTAGGGGCTTCAAACCGGACTACGCGTGTTGGACCAAACATGGTGAAGAGCAGAACATGTTACAGGAAGACGTTAGCATCGTCGAAGAACCCGAAGTCAACGAAAGGAGAGAACATGGCGACGAAGTAGGTGCAGACGATGATTGTGGCCGCCATGATGAAGTAGGTGCAGACGATGACTGTGGTGGCGCAGAGGACGATGATAGGTTGGATCAGATGCTGCGTGATGCTGACGTGAACTTTAATACTGAGAGAGACTTACACAAGTTCATGTACTTGATTTGAGGACTTAGAAAAACCTTTGTTTCCGGGTTGCAAGCCGAAATACACAAAGCTGTCATCCGTGCTCGAGCTGCTCCAACTGAAAGCCAGCTATGGTTGGTCAGACAAGAGTTTCACGGCGCTCCTCTCTCCGAGATGCTTCCGGATGGTAACGAGCTGCCCAAAAACATGGATACATGCATGTCGGAACGACTGTATCTTGTACCGTAATGAATTATCGAACTTGCGTTCATGTCCAGTGTGCAAAGCATCTCGTTACAAGCGTAAGAGCCAACCAGACGACGGCGAGTCTTTCATCGAGCCAAAGAAAGGAATTCCCGCTAAGGTGGTGTGGTACCTGCCCGTAATTCCGCGTCTGAAGCGTTTGTTTGCGAACCCAAAAGAGGCCAAATTGTTGTGCTGGCACTCGGAGGACCGTAAGAAAGATGGAAAGCTAAGACACCCTGCCGATTCCGCGCAGTGGAGATACATCGACATGATCTTCGAAAACTTCGGTGCGGAGCCGAGGAATATAAGGTTCGCGTTGAGCACGGACGGAATGAATCCTTTCGGCAACATGAGCAGCCGGCACAGCACTTGGCCAGTTGCTCTTAGTATGTACAACCTACCACCTTGGCTGTGTATGAAGCGGAAGTACATCATGATGTCACTGCTTATCCAAGGGCCGAAGCAACCTGGGAATGATATTGACGTCTACCTAAGACCTTTGGTGGAAGATCTGAAAACACTGTGGAACGAAGGGGTGCAGGTATGGGATGCGTACAAACAAGCGAACTTCACCCTACACGCCATGTTGTTCTGCACGGTCAATGATTTGCCTGCCCTACGCAACCTTTCGGGCCAGAGTAAAGAGCCAGACAAGGCTTGCCCTCAGTGCTTGGATGGTACCGCGAGTAGGTGGCTGGCCCACTCCCGTAAGACGGTGTTCATGCGTCACCGTAGGTTCCTTAGGAGGAATCACCCGTACCGTAATATGAAGGACCAATTTGACGGGACGAGGGGAGAGCTTTATGTCCAAGGCATTACAGCGGGCAAGAGGTGTACAATATGGTTAAGGATATCGATGTTGTCCTTGGAAAGAGTGGTAAAAAAGCAAAGGCCAGCGGCATGTGGAAGAAGAAATCAATATTTTGGGAGTTATCGTACTGGCGGCACCTTGAAGTTCGCCACTGCATCGACGTTATGCACGTAGAGAAGAACGTGTGTGATAGCCTGATTGGTCTCTTACTTAATATTCCAGGGAAGACGAAGGACGGCCTCAACGCACGTCTCGACTTAGTAGACATGGAGATCAGGCCCGAGCTGGCACCTGAGCCCTCCCAACAAGGCAGAACAAGGCTTCCTCCGGCCTGCTATAACCTGAAAAAGGCCGAGAGGACCGAACTATGCCAGTGCTTGCAAGGTGTGAAAGTTCCGTCCGGTTACTCCGCCAACATCTCGAAACTTGTTTCGATGAAAGATCTAAAATTAGTTGGTATGAAGTCCCATGATTGCCACGTGTTGATGACACAGATGCTTCCTGTTGCAATCCGAAATATCCAGCCGAGCTATCTCCGAGACACAATCATTAGGCTGTGTTACTTCTTCAACACAATCTCTCAGAAGGTCATCGATCCCGAAGCACTAGATGCGTTGCAGGCCGATGTGGTGAAGACATTATGTCATCTTGAGATGTACTTTCCTCCGTCATTTTTTGATATCATGGTCCATGTTACCGTCCACCTCGTGAGAGAGATAAAGGTCTGTGGACCGGTATTTCTACGTCAGATGTACCCGTTTGAGCGGTACATGGGAATTCTCAAGCAGTACGTACGAAATAGATCTCGTCCAGAGGGCAGCATCGTCGAAGGTTACACAACCGAAGAGGTGGTCGAGTTCTGTGTCGATTACATGGACCAGCTCAAACAGATCGGTGTGCCTATGTCTCGCCACGAGGGGAGACTGGATGGGAAAGGGACCATGGGAAGGAAAACACTCATCCCTGACTACGCGTCGTTATCTCAAGCCCATTTCGCAGTCTTGCAACACATGACTAAAGTAGCCCCGTATATCAACATGCATAAGGACGAGCTGCGCAGAGAGAATCCAGGCCGTACGGAGGCTTGGCTTACCAGATAGCACAACCGCAGCTTCAACAACTGGTTGCGGGTTCGAACTGCTAATAGTACAACAAAGGAGAATATTGGCTGGTTGGCCAGATGGCCAAGTCACACAATCCTCAAATTTGAAGCCTACGACATAAATGGCTACACCTTTTATACCAGAGCACAGGATACGAAGAGCACGGTACAAAACAGTGGTGTCCGCATAGATGCCTTCCAGGACAAACGAGGGGTGTGTGCGTACTACGGGTACATTGAGGAGATCTGGGAACTCGACTATGTACGTTTCAAGATCCCCCTCTTCCGGTGCCGTTGGGTCGCACTCTCAAGTGTTAAGGTCGACAAGTACGGCATGACTACAGTGGACCTCAAACGTGCCGCATACAAAGACGAACCATTCGTATTCGCTAAACAAGCTACTCAGGTCTTTTATGTCCAAGACCCGGCAAATCAGAAACTTCACGTAGTCCTCCAGGGGAAAAGAAGGATTGTCGGAGTTGAGAATGTCGTAGACGAAGAAGAGTACAATCAATTTGATGAGTACCCTCTTGGAGACGGCACCGCGCTCAACGAAGAACAACTACCGTTCGGGGCCATCTGCTATCTGCGCGTCGATCATCAAGAAGGGCTGGTTGTTAAAGGAGATTAGGTTGTTTTGTGTGATGTAACCCGCTTGTTACGTATTTACCTTCACGGTTCATAAATTGTAGTGTACAGTAACCCCAAAATAGTTGTACCATAAAATTGTACATATTAAAATATGAATTTATAAAAAAAGTTTAACTCGTTACGAGTTCATATGAAGTTTGTATGATTTTACAAGTTGGCATATAAGCCATGAATTTGGTCATTGCCTTGCTAATTTGGATTTTTACCATGTATTGCATGTTACGAAGTTGTAATCTTGGGTCAACGTATGCCATGAGCTAGAGGATGCAAAATGCAAACTAACGCAACTGGAATCAGGTTAATCGGAGTTCGGACGCTCGAATTATTGCGTTCCGAATTTCTTCGGCTATTCTGGAAACCCTAATGGAGTTTTTAGTCAATTTCACTTTCCCTAGCATGCAAACATGGATGAAAATGATGTATTTAAATAGCTCTCATTTTTCTGAACATTTTGATATATTATTTGCATTTTTCTTAGTTTGGATGAATTTCCTACGAATTTAACAAGATTTAATCCCCTTTTTGTATTTTTCTCAGAAAAGAAAATCAATATTTAAACCTAATTACTTTGCTACTCAGCTCTGACCTAGCCATAGGGGATGACAGTGGGCCCTAGGTCTATTTTCATTAATTTACATAAAATATGGTTCACATTGTTTAAAAAATGCCATTAAATGCAGCATGAAATAAAAAAAGGAAAAAAAGGAAAAAAATGCCCGCCTACCACTGGGGTTTTGGTTTCCAAAGCCTGCACCCAAATTAAGCCCATCGCAGGCGACATGGGCACAAGCCCAAATCGAGCCCACGACCGGCGACATGGGCACAAGCCCGTACTGACCAACGGCCCCAGAGGCCAGGCCCATAGGGCGGAAGTTCTGCCGGATATGCTTGGGTAATAGAGGATCTTGCAACCCCTCTCACCGATCGGTATATAAACCGGTCGAACCCTTCGTCAACTAGCGAGGTGGGACTAAAAGTCCCACCCCGCGTCGGCTCTAACGGTAGTACAGACGGCTCCAAATCTCGACCTGTCTGCACTAACGTCAGTGCGGACGGCTCCATATGGAGAACCGTCTGCACTAATGGGGTCCCGCCTGCAACATTAGTACAGATGGCTCCATAGTGAGAACTGTCTGCACTAAGGTTAGTGCGGACGGCTCCATATGGAGAACCGTCTGCACTAATGTAGCAGGGTCCCGCCTGCAACATTAGTCCAGACGGCTCCATAGTAAGAACTGTCTGCACTAAGGTTAGTGCGGACGGCTCTATATTGAGAACCGTCTGCACTACTAGTCCAGACGGTTGTGTATTGCGGACCGTCTAGACTACCTTCTCTAATAAATCCCCTCTTTCCAATCCCGCGCCACCAGTTCAATTTTCGCTAAGTCCCTAACCCTATTCTTCCCCGAGCTCCCCGCCGCCACAGCCGCACATCGCCGTCGCCCGGCCTTCTGCCCCGACACCGCCGCCGTCCCGAAGCCATCAGGCCGACGCCACCGTCGCCCCGAAGCTCTCTGGCCGACGCCGCCGCCCCCGAGCTCCCCGCCCCCGAGCTCCCCGCCGCCCCCGAGCTCCCCGCCGCCCCCGAGCTCCCCGCCGCCTCCGAGCTCTGCCGCCCCCGAGCCGCTGCCCTCGAGCTCAACCCCTCTTCCGACGAAGCAAACCACCGCAGCCCTCGATCCTCTACTCCAGGGTGAGCAAGTTGGTGTTCTTTATCTTGTTAGGGCAACAGGCATCAATAAGTACATGTGATGTTTCAACACTTGGCGGCAAAGCTCTCCACGAGTGCTTAGCTAAACTCAGAATCCAGATCGGCGAACCGCGAGCAACTGAGGTGTATGTTGAAGGACCAGATGACTTCACCTTCCAACAACCTGCCAATTTGGTTCTCAACTTCTGATAGCTGCACCTACAACTCAATCGTCATGCGGCATTGTTGCTTTGTTTGCATATCTCTGCGACCTGCAGCATGATCCACCACACTTGCATTCGAATTATGAATAAATGTTTCACTTCTCCTTTAATCATTTACAACACAAGCAACTTACGAAAACTAATTCATAAACGTCACTGGAATGGGCTCTAGCTTGCAAAATTCAGATGTTAGAAGGTATGCCTGTTTGTGAAGGAAATATGAGGTGTTATCCTTCAGTAGCATAGTTAGAGGTGCCTCTACTTACATGAGGAACTTGGAAATATGGTATAACAGAATGATACAGACAGAAATTACTATACATATGCTCTACGTGTGTTCTCTTTATCTTCACTTTGGTCTTTTGTATTATCAATACTTACTCTCGATAATGACATTGCAAATCTGACTGTATGTTGCTGAAAGTTGTACATATGTATCTCTTTCTGAAATTTATAGTGCCATGTATGCAAGAACAGTGTCATGTCTCCGTCTTCACTGTGCCCAAATCATTATTCTTATTTAAGTAGATGCACCGGAGACACCAAATCGTCTTTGTTTTCACGATCGAGAGAATGGAGAAGATATGGAACGAAGAACAAAGCGCTAGACTATGGATGTGGCGGGCGCTAGAATAGAGCAACGACCTAACCGCTAATCTTTCCAATCTGAATTTTGTAGTGAATTCTATCGAGTCTCCTGTAATTAAGACTTCAATTAATGAACCAATTCATAAGCAGACAACTCTTTGTGCTCAGATGTTTTACTCATGTAATTTGTGAGGACTTTATATAGTTGGTCAATGTTAAAATTTTTGGGAATTATATAAAAGAGTACAGGAAGATATTTATGATGAGATAACAAACATTAGCTAGAGCTCATGTGTCTTTATATGAAAATGTCTACAATCTAGTCGTGTACTGCATATCTGAATTTTTCGTCTTTTGAAGATGGCGTCCGGAGGAGATGAACGTGAACAGCCGGTGGCCTCTTCTCCCCGACAAGACGAGCCGCACGTGTCTCCTCAACCGGCTCAACAGATGCCCTCCCAACCTGCAGAAGCCTCGTCTCGTGAGCAAACCGAAGAATCGGGTGGGCAGAAGCGAAAGCGAGGTGGCCGAGGCAAAAATAAAATGCCCACGGGTCACTACACGATAACTCAAGTCAGTGCTGAGGGTGTGCCCATATTGCCTCAGCAGGCTCAAGCGGCATTCCGTAGAGTGTGCGTGTCACTGGCGAGGGAAAAGATCCCGATAACGTACGCCAGCTGGCCGTCAGTGCCGGATAACGAGAAAGAGTTCCTGTGGAACACCATCCAAGGACAGTTTGACTTCCCGGAAGGTACCGAGCAGGCCGTGGAAAGACAGGCAAAAGCGAAGATGGGCAAGGCGTGGAAGACCTTCAAGAGCGAGCTGTACAACACGTACGTGAAGAACGATCTTATGCCCTACAGGCAGGACCCGAACAATTACGGGTACCTGGAGGATCAATGGGCGGAATTTGTGGAGAGGTGCACGTCGGAGGAATTCGTGCAGCGGAGTCAGGCCAACAGGGCGCGCCAGGCATGCAACGTTCACCCCCACAGGCTCGGAAGCGGTGGGTACGCGCGCAAAGAGCTGGAATGGAGAACAGAGGACGAGCGGGCGTCTCAGGAGAGTCGCGACACGCCGTTCTCCCAGATCCCAGAGAGGCGGGCCCGGAACTGGTATCGCGCGAGGGCCAACATTTCTGCTGATGGCACCGTCGCCTTCAACAAGCCCGAGACCGTCCAAGTGGCTGAAAACATCATGCGCCTGTCAGAACAATCCGCACAAGGAACTTTCCAAGCAGGCAGGGAGAAGGACATACTGACCTCGGCTCTGGGAAACAAAGAGCACCCGGGTCGAACCCGTGGCGTGGGGGTGACGGTTCCATGGAAGATGGGATTCCCCGACGATGCGGGTTCGTACAGAAGTCGCCGAAGAACGAAAGCAGAGCGCGAGGCCGCCGAGCGTGAAAGGATGAAAAAAGAGCTGATGGAAGAAATATATGCAGGCTTGGAACAGAGGATCGACGCGAGGGTCGAAGAACGGGTGCGGCAGATAAGGCAGGAGGATGCAGCCGCCGCGGCCGACCGCAGCCCCGCGGGCTCATCCCCACACGCTCGGCGGAGGAGTAGCTGCGCATCCGTGGAAAACGAGGATCCCGAAGACGTCCTTGAACAATCCCCACCGCAGCACATTCCAGATGACGACCGCGCCGACGACTTACCTTTCGACACTATTCCGCCAGAAGACGTCGGTGAAAGACACCCTGTCGACGACGTAGCGGTGGCAACCAAGTGCAAGCTCCTCGTGCCCAGCAGTTTTGGCCCCGCTGACATGATTGAGGCTGGCCAGGGGTTAGTATTTCCAACTTCAGAAAGCACGATGATGGTGCACGGAGTTCCGCTAGCGGCGGGTAACGCTAAGGTGGCAGTGGACATGGTGCATGCGAATTGCTCCTCCTTCAGACTTCCTGTACCGCCGGAGGACGACGTCACGACACTGGGGCAGGCCCTCCACACGTTCATCCAGTGGCCGAAGAAGTACATTTCACTGGTTGCCCCTCCACCTCCTCCACGGCCGCTGTCTCCGGTGCGTTACGGTAAAGATTTCTCATTCCGTCCTCCTCCACCGAGGGTGAAATCAGCTTCAGCACAATCTCAGCAATCTAGCAGATCTAGCCAACAGGCTGCCAAATCAGCTCCTCAAGCTCAGCGTAGGGCCACCAGAAATAGCACAAAGTCGGCCAAGGGCAAAGAGGTAGACGAAGAACCCGAGATAACAAAATACACGGAACGGCAGCCGCTAGTGACACGAGCGGCGTTAGAACAACTTGGTTGGGCAGCTCAGATTTTGCACGAATTTTACATGAAGAGGTCCAACGAGGAGACATAGCTTCCTCAAAATATCTGCGCCGCGTACAAGCGGCAACATTTTCTTCATCCAGGTGGAACCTTTACCATCAATTTCTCGGATTTAGCCGACCTCTACCGTCATGACGCCCTCGATGTTAGCCTATTAAGATGCTGGACACTGTAAGTGTTCTCAATCACTGTTTAAGCTAAATGAATTGCCTAACTTATTGATACGCTCTTTCAATGACATTACTTTTATGTGCAGACATATGATTCAAGAGGCTAGGACAGAGAACCCTAATATCGGATTCCTCGATCCACAAGTGGTCATATGCACAATGGTCCAATTCCAGGCAAACGAGGTCGAGGAATACATTTCGGACGTCATGCTCCTTCTCTGTACTAAGCGCGTCATACTTCTACCGTACAACTATGGATTCCACTGGATGCTCGTCCTGATCGAGCCACAACGTCTACATGCCACGTACTTCGACTCCAGGGACTACCCACCAGAGAAGTACGCAGATTTGACGACGGTGCTCAACGGGGCGTTCAAGAAATATGTTGCCAGGGGGGGGGGTTGTGAAAACAACAAAAACCGAACCTACGCACCGATTTCATTTCCCGGTAATAATTCCTCCCTCGCCCAAGAATAATCACCTCGCACGTTCTAATATGTATTCGGTAAAACTAAATTACCCTGCACGTAACCATGATTTCTACAGTGCCACAAGCAGGAGCCGGGCAACAATCTCTGTGGATACTATGTCGCGACATATATGATGCAGATCGTTGGCTCTAGTCCGGTAGATGTGGAGGTTAGTGTCATTACACTATATGTAGTTCCATTTTTCATCGATCGGACGTCGTGCCTAACCTAGCCATTTAATTTCCTTGTGCAGACTTTTAAGTTCCCTACAGATCAGCTCGACACTGAGGGCGTCCGGATTGTTCAAAAACGGTTAATAGCTTTCATATTAAGAGAGGTGGTGAAGGAAACCGGAGAGTTCCATTGTCCTCAAATTGCTCCTCCTTAGTGACTTGAGAGTTTTTTTCCCTAACAATGCATGTAAATGACTTTGTGGTTGAGAATGATGTTTTAAGTTTGCTTCTGAATGTTATGTCTAAGATCAATGAGTACATTGTGTGTCTGTGTATGATATGCCTGTGCTTGATCACTTTGTTTCTAGCGTTTTCACTACCGTGGCAGGACCGCGGCCGCGCCGGGCAACGTTACCCTGCCGCACGGCTGCTGCGACAGCGGAAACGGTAGTTTCCGCTGCCGCGGCAGCAGGCGGCAGCAACGTCGCCCTGCCGCACTGCTGCCGCGGCAGCAGAAACCTATGTTTTCGCTGCCGTGGCAGCAGGCGGTAGCACCGTCGCCCTGCCGCACTGCTGCCGCGGCAGCAGAATCAGTCATTTCCGCTGCCGAGGCAGCAGGCGGCCGCAACGTCGCCTTGCCGCACGGCTGCCGTGGCAGCCGAAACGTCCGTTTCAGCTGCCGTGGTAGCAGGCGGCACTACCGTAGCCCTGCAGCACTGCTGCCGTGGCAGCGGACTCAGCCATTTCCGCCGCCGCGGCAGCAGGCGGCAGCATGCCGCCTTGCCGCACGGCTGCCGCGGCAGCTGAACCGTCTGTTTCAGCTGCCATGGCAGCAGGCGGCACTACCGTAGGCCTGCAGCACTGCTGCCGCGACAGCGGAATCAGCCATTTCCGCTGCCGCGGCAGCAGGCGGCAGCATGGCGCCTTGCCGCACTGCTACCGCGGCAGCAGAAACGGTTGTTTCTACTGCCGCGACAGCAATGCTTTTCTAACACAGCATTTGTGCAGACGGTTCCATAGGTAGAACCGTCTGTACACATAATTTCTGCAGACGGTTCTGAAAACGGAACTGTCTGTACAAATGCTTTTGAAGTACTGTTCAATGCATTTGTGCAGACGGTTTTGTGGTTGGGAGCCGTCTGTACAAATGCTCCGGAGGTACTGTACCAGAGAGTAGTACAGACGGCTCGTGTGTGGAGCCGTCTGTACTAAGTATTTGTACAGACGGTTCAATAACCGTCTGGACAAAGTTCATTTGTGCTGACTGTTTCGTCCAGACGGTTCGGAAAACCGTCCCGCCCGGTGTTTCTGAACCGTCTGGACAAATGATTTATGTAGTAGTGATGGAAGCATGCACCAGCCGGTTACAAGATTTGAATGCTTGTGGAGTTAGTGATTAAATTCAGCACTGAGATGGATCAGTGGTATGTTGACAAGTACATCGATACACACAATCATGAGCTGGCTAGATCCAACAAAGCAGCATTTTTCTGGTCGCACCGAAAAATGACTGTTAGAAAAAGGAAATTTTAATTTTACAGAATGCTGGCCTCAGAAAACATCAAATTACGGATGTTATGGAAGAGCACCATGGAGGCTATGATAAAGTTGGTTTTGTCACAACGGGTCTGTACAATTTTTTGTACTTAAATAAATCTTTCAAGATTGTAAATGGTGATGCGAATGTAGTTTTTGCAGCATATGAGACAAAGAAAACTAGAAGATCCAAATCAATTCCAAAGGGCGCTTGATTACTTTGTTTTTGCGTGACGCTCGGTCTCGCTTAGATTATCGAGCATTTGGGGATGTTCTCATTTTTTACAGCACATACCGAACAAATAGGTAGAATATGCCCTTTGTTCCATTTCTGGGGTTGAATCATCATCATAGCACTACAGTTTTTTCTTGCCCTATTGTTTCTCATGAAAGTGTTGAATCATTTGAATGGTTATTGCGTACTCTGCTAATTGCAATGTACCACCAAGAACCCAAGTCCATAATAACTGATGGTGATCATGCTATGCGAAGAGCTATACGGCTAGTGCTTCCTAACAGCACACATCGACTGTGTACTTGCACGTCGAGAGGAATATGGCTCGCTATCTTCATCATTCTCTGATTTCTGATTTTAGGAAGCTAATCCATCAACCAAGCACACCGAGTCAGTTTGTTTGCAGATGGAGAGATTTCATCGAGAAGCACAAGATTGCTGAGGGTCAGAAAAGTTATCATAAAGTATAATACTTTCTTCATCGTATACCATTCTTCCACTCCATTCTCCTTCACAGATCAAACGAGAGACATCATTTTAGAGCATATTAGCTTACGTGGAGTTGGACCCATGCAAACAAGAATTTTTTTAGTATCTAGCGCAGGCTCCTATAGTACAAATTTAATGGCAGCAACATCCAAGTCACTTAAATCTAGGCCTCTCGTGATACCGTCTATAAATTTGTTGGGGGAGTCTGGCCGAGGTACCAGGCCGAGGTACCCCCCGTCCTCTATGCTTAGATTATTTAACGAGTGCGGTGTTTATACAGGGATCCTTGGTAGGTTTCGGACGGCGCAAAGTCGGCCCAGCCGAGCGACTCGCCCAAAGGAGCGAGGAGCAAGTCGGTCGCCGAGGACGAAATGGGAAGGCGCCTCGGCCAGGGCGAGAAGGAGGGCGAGTTCGTCTGGCGAGGGCGAGACGAACGAGCACTGAAGGTGGCAATGACGGAGGCGCACCGTACCGGCGACGGGAATCTACGAATATGCCGGCGCATGTAGTAGATAGCGGCGAGGTGGAGAATACATGTTCGGCCGATGTACGGTGACACAGACTAGGAAGAGATTGTAGCCTTTTTAAGGGTAGAAATGTATTTGCACTTGTAAGCCGGTTTTGCCTATATAAGGGCAAGTTGGCACCCCGTATGAACAGAGATCAATACACGCTTCTACCACACACTCTCCAATACTTTTGTCTTCGGCGGTAGCTGGATAAAGTCCCGCGGACGCTTGGCTTCGTTCCCCAAGTCTCCCCCTAGCACCTCGGTCTCCGACCCGGGGTGCCTACACTTACTGTCCGAGCAGCGCCTCGTCAACAGTTGGCGCCGACCGTGGGGACGAAGGGGCGAAGTACTTCCTGAAGCGGGTCTCCATCATGCCGCCTCGACCGAAGAAGGGCGCGACCACGACAAGGCGGAAGGCGGCGGCGAGCAGCAGGCGCGGGGTCCAGCTCCCTCCCCCTGCGGCCGAGGGCGAGATGAACGTGGAAACAGCGAGAGCCGCCCCGGAAGGTCCCGACTGTCCGGGCGAGCTCACCTCCGGCGCCGCTGCAGACGGCGGGTCGCGGGCGGCCGTCCCGCCCTCCGAGGCGCGAGCACCACCCCCGGCGGGGCCCTCGAGCGGACGGACCCTGGCGGACGAGGTGGACGACTTGCGCCGGCAGGCCGACGAGGCGGCGAGGAACTCGGTGGCATTGCAGGCGCGCCTCCAGGCGGCGGAGCTGGAAGCCCAAAGGGCGAACTCGCAGTCCCAGCAGATGGCCGACCTTTATCGAGCCCAGCTTGACGCCACGCGCGCCCTAGCGACCCCCCTGCCCCCTCCGGAGGTATCCGCCGCGGAAGACTTGCGTCATCAGTTGGCCGCCGACCGGGCCGCCGCCCGAGCGGAAGTCCTCGCCCCGTCCTCCGCGGCCGAGTCTCTCCTCAAGGACCTGGACGCCGCACGGGCCCGGGCGGCCGCGCTTATGGGCGAGGCAGACCGTGAGGCAGCTCGCCTCAGGACGACCGTGCTGCTGAACCAGCAAGTCGCCCAGGACGCAACCCACGGCGGCAGTGCGGGCCCGGGCGCGAGTACCCAGCGCCCAGGCAAGGCGCGCAAGGAGCAAGATCGGGCGGGGCGCGGCGAGGTCGTCGACCTCACGAGCTTGGCGAGCCCGCTGAGCCCAGGGCTCATGGCGGTCCCGTTCCCGCCAAAGTTTCGTCCCGCCGACCTCCCGAAGTACGCAGGCACGACGGATCCAGTCCTGTACACAAGGGTGTACGAGGCCGCCGTGATGGCCTCGGGCGGTGGCGAGGCCATCATGGCGAAGAGCCTGCTCCTCGCCCTCACCGGCATCGCCCAGGCATGGTACCTCGGCCTGGAGCCTCGCACGATCTACTCGTGGGAACAGCTCCGGGACAAGTTGCACGGGCACTTCCAGGGGTGCCGGAACAAGGAGATGACCTCGACGGACCTCAGCAACCTCCAGCAGCGACCCGGCGAGACCATTCGCGCGTTCCAACGTCACTTTTTCGAGGTCCAATGCCAGGTGAAGGGGGTCGCGGAGCAGACGATCTGCGAGGCGGCGAGGCGAGGCATCAACAACGAGGCCTTGGCCGACAAGCTTGAAAGGAAGCGCCCTTCCCGCGTCGAGCAGCTGTACGACATCATGGAGGTATACGCCGGAGTCGAGGAAGGGCAGATTCTGCGAAGGGAAGAGGCCAGGGCGACGCAGGCGTACTTGGGGAGCGAGAAGACTGAGACCGAGCGGCGACGGCCGAGGCGCCACGAGATACATCACGTGTCAGACGAAGGGCGACCGCAAGAAAATCAAAGGCGGCAGACCGCCCGCTCCCCGCCTCGCGCACCTCCACGCCGCCACGGAAGGGAGCCCTACGCCCGACCAGGGCCAAGCCGAGGAGACCCGGCACCTCGCCCCCGAGAGGCGCCTCGCCCAAGACCCCGACGAAAGTACTGCGAGCTTCACAAGCTCTGCTCACACTCCACAGACGAATGCGAGGTCGTCGCCCGCGCGCGGGCCGACGCCCCCTGCCCCGGGCGGAGGGCGAGCGGCGTAACCAAGAACCACGGGGCGAGGCCCCACTCGAGCTCCCTCCGCCACCTCCCCGGCGCGGCTCCCCTCCTGGCGGCCATGGACCTCGTCGCGTCGTCCACACAATTACCGGGGGGGTGCCTGCACCTTCCCGTCGAAGCGCCAGCGCAAGGAGTACGTTTGCCGGGTCCAGCACATCGGCGCGTACCCACCGACCGAGCTCCCCACCTGGACGAGCACCCCCCATCACGTTCGGCCCGGAGGACGCTGTGGGCGTGGTCCTCCCACACCACGACGCCCTCGTCATCTCGGCCATCATCTCCGAGGTAGAGGTTCGGCGCGTCTTCGTCGATGGAGGCAGCTCGGCGGACATCCTGTTCGCTTCCACCTTGGACGAGATGGGCATCCCGCGAGCGTGCCTGCAACCTCCTGGAATCCCCCTCCTCGGCTTCGGTGGCGAGCCGATCAAGGCCCTCGGACGAATCGAACTCCCAGTAGAGTTCCGAAGCAACGGGCTCTCCCGCGCCGAGACCGTCCTCTTCGACGTCGTCGACATGCCTTATCAGTACAATGTGATTCTCGGGCGGCTGGCGCTCAATAAGTTCGGGGCCATCCCTCACCACGCATACTTGTGCATGAAGATCCCCGCGCTTGCCGGAGTCGTGACAGTCCACGGCAACCAAGCCCTCTCCCGCCGCATCGAGCAATCTGCGACCATCAGATACGTCCACGACGTCATCCCAGTGGCCGAGACGCCGCGCTCCACCTCGCCTGCCTCAGGCGAGGTCCTCGGCATCGACCTCGCCCCCGACCAATTCATGTCGTCTACCACGGGGTGGTGGGTCCCCAAGCCCAGACCGGACGGGGAAACTCGGTCTGTCCCGTTATCAGAGACGAGCCTCACAAGACAGTCCTGGTCGGGGCAGATCTCCCGGCCGAGATGGAGCAAGCCCTCCTCCTCGTCCTGCGGGAGAACGCGGACATATTCGCCTGGGAGCCCGAAGATCTGCCTGGGGTCCCCCGGAGCATAATCGAGCACAAGCTGCAGGTCCGGCCGGGGGCTCGCCCAGTCAAGCAACGGCTGAGGAAGATGTCGGCCGACCGACAGCTCGCCGCCCGTGAACAGGTCGCCAAACTACTCAAGGCCGGGGTCATTCGTGAGGTGCTGCACCCAGAGTGGCTGGCGAACCCGGTACTTGTCAAAAAGGCAAACGGGCAGTGGCGCATGTGCGTCGACTACACCGACCTCAACAAGGTGTGCCCGAAGGATGACTTCCCTCTCCCCCGCATCGACCAACTCGTGGACGCCACGTCCGGCTGCGAACTCATGAGTTTCCTAGACGCATACTCCGGGTACCATCAGGTGTGGATGGCCGAGGAGGACGAGGAAAAGACAAGCTTCATCACCCCGTGTGGAACGTTCTGCTACGTGCGAATGCAGTTCGGCCTCAAAAACGCAGGGGCGACGTTCGCCCAGCTGATCGGCAAAACCCTGTGTGATCAAGTCGGCCGCAACGTCGAGGCATACGTGGACGACGTCGTCATAAAAAGCAGCCTCGCCCAGTCGCACGCGGCCGACGTGCAGGAGACCTTCAGCAACTTGCGCAAGTCCGACATGCGTCTAAACCCAGAGAAATGTGTCTTCGGCGTGCGCGCGGGGAAGTTGCTGGGATTCCTCGTCTCCAAGCGGGGGATAGAGGCCAACCCAAAGAAGATACAAGCAATCCTCAGCATGAGTTCTCCCACCACAACCAAGCAAGTTCAGAAGCTGGCGGGTCGCCTCGCCTCCTTGGGAAGGTTCGTGTCTCGCTCCGCCGAAAAGGGGCTCCCATTCTTCAAAGCCCTAAGGGGCTCCGGGAAGTTCGAATGGACGGAGGAGTGCCAGCTCGCCTTCGAGAACCTCAAGCAGTACCTCGCCTCGCCCCCGCTGCTCCAGAGCCCGTCCCCGGGGGATGTCCTCCTGCTGTACCTCGCCGCAACGGCCTCGGCCGTCAGCGCCGTCCTAGTCAGGGAGCAGGCTCGGACCCAGAACCCGGTCTACTACGTCTCCGAGTCATTGCAAGGGGTGAAGCTGCGGTACACCGAGCTCGAGAAGCTGGCATACGCGCTAATCATGGCCTCCCGAAAGCTTCGCCACTACTTCATGGCCCATTCCGTCCGGGTCCCGACATCGTTCCCAATCGGCGAGATGTTCCGCAACAGAGAAGCCACCAGCCGAGTCAGCAAGTGGGCAGCCGAGCTCACCCCGTTCACCATCGAGTTTCTTCCTCGAACCGCCATCAAGTCGCAGGTCCTCGCCGACTTCATCGTCGAATGGGTGCCCCGCCCGGATTTCAAACCCATCGTGGGCGACTCTGTCTGGACGCTATACGTCGACAGTTCCTGGTGTGCGGAAGGAGCGGGGGCCGGCGCGGTTCTGGTGTCGCCGGGGGGAGCGAAGATGCTATACTCGGCCCGCCTGAACTTCAAAACAACGAACAACGTCGCCGAGTACGAGGCTCTTCTACTCGGCCTCCGCAAGGCGCGCGCGGCCGGGGCACGCCGCCTCCTAGTCCGAAGCGACTCGCAGTTAGTCGCCAGCCAAGTCGGAAAGGACTACCAGGCAAAAGACCCAGAAATGGTGAGGTATCTGGCGGCAGTAAGGGCCGTCGAGAAACACTTCAGCGGGATCACAGTCCAGAGTATCCCGCGCGGGGACAATGTCGAGGCCGATCTTCTGGCCCGGGCAGCGAGCGGCGGCACCACCCCGCCCCCTGGTGCGTTCAGCGAAACCTTGAGGGCCCCCTCGGTCGAGGCTGTGTCCGAGGTCAACGCCATCTCCACAGACGCCGCCTCGCCTGAAGATTGGAGGGCGCCGATCGAGGAGTACCTCATCTCGGAGAAGGAACCCGAGGACCCGGCCAAAGCTTGGCGCCTCGCCGCACGTGCGCGGAGCTTCATCATCCACAAAGGCTCGCTCTACAAGCGGGGGGTGTGCGCCCCGTTTCTGAGGTGCCTCGCACTTGAAGAAGGACGGAGTCTGCTCAAGGAGATCCACCAGGGGCTCTGCGGTTCGCACCTCGCCCCGCGGTCCTTAATCGCCAAGGCCTACCGCGCCGGCTTCTACTGGCCTACGGCGCTGACCGACGCCCAGACGCTGGTACGGCGCTGCCCCGCTTGCCAGTGGATGGGCCGAGGCACTAACAAACCAGCGTCGGTAATGCAGCCCATCTCGCCCTCGTGGCCCCTCGCCCGCTGGGGGGTGGACCTCGTCGGCCCTTTCAAAACGGCGAGCCGGGGCGCCAAGTTCGTCGTCGTCGCCCTGGATTACTTCTCCAAATGGATAGAGGCCGAACCACTGGCAAAAATCACTTCGGCCGCCGTGCAGATGTTCGTCTGGAAAAATCTCATCTGTCGGTTTGGCCTCCCGCGCGAGCTTACCGTGGACAACGGGACGCAGTTCGACGCGGCAAATTTCAGAACATTCTGTTCCGGCCTCGGCATCAAGCTCTGCTTCGCCTCGGTCGCCAACCCCAAAGCTAACGGCGCGGTGGAAAGGGTGAACGGCATCATCCTATCAGGCCTACGGCGGCGCATGTTCGAGCTTCCTGCCGAAAAGTGGGCGGACGAGCTCCCCAATGTCTTATGGTCGTCTCGCACCTCGGTCAGTCGGGCGACGGGCCACACCCCGTTCAAACTGCTATTCGGCGAAGAAGCCGTCACCCCGGCAGAAGTCGAGTTGGAGTCCCTTCGCACGCGCGAGTCACCAGACGACGATAATCACCTCACATCGCTCGAGGGGCTCGACGAGGTCCGACACGGCGCCGCTCTCCACATCGACCAGTACCAAGCCGCCACGGCGAGACACTACAACAAGACAGTGAAGCCAAGACCGATAAAGGTGGGCGACCTGGTGCTCAAGAGGAAGCTCAATCCCGAAGCCGACGGCAAGCTCGCCCCCAAGTGGGAAGGCCCGTACGAAATCGTCTCCTCATCTCGACCGACGTCGTTCCGCCTGAAGGAACTAGATGGAGTCGTCCTCAAGCACAGCTGGAACAACGACAATCTCAGGAAGTACTACGTCTAATCTCGCCGCGAGAAACTGCTGCTGCGTCAGCTAAGAAGGACGTCGTCCTTGTAAAAAACCACATATTTTGGTTATGATAACAGCTTGTTATGCTCTAACCGGCTCCGCCCCTCGGCCCAACTGGCGACACGGCCCCGCGCCGCGCCCCGACTTAACAACGACATGGCCCGGCTCCGTGCCTCGGCCCGAGTGGCGACACGGCCCCGCGCCGCGCCCCGACTTAACAATGACAAGGTCCGGCTCCGCGCCTCGGCCCGAGTGGCGACACGGCCCCGCGCCGCGCCCCGACTTAACAACGACACGGCCCGGCTCCGCGCCTCGGCCCGAGTGGCGACAGGGCCCCGCGCCGCGCCCTGACTTGACGACACGGCCCGGCTCCGCGCCTCGGCCCAACTGGCGACACGGCCCCGAGCCGCGCCCTAACTTAACAGGTGACACGGCTCTGCGCCGCACCTCGACGTAGCAGCAACTCGGCCCAGAGCCTCGTCCTAACGTAGCGGCGACATGGTTTCCCCCCCCCCGAACACCGCGCCATTAAGGTCAACCGCATCAGCCTCACCAACGCCATCGTATGCGATAGTCCGACACTACCTCGCGTCTCGCCCAAACAAGAAGCACCTCGCCCATCGTATAAACACAAAGCAAGGCATACTCGGATACACGATTACAAAACAGGGCGACCGCGACTACTTCACGGTCGCCCCTTTATTTCGATGGGGGAAGGCCCCTTTGGTCCACAATGAGTTACAAGTCGCGTTCGGTGCGAAGGAAAAATTACTAAGTCGAAAGAAACGTCCCAGGACCTGGGACGAACTAAACAACAGAACAATCCTACTCGGCGCCGTTGGGCAGTTCGGCAGCAAGGGCCAAAAGAACTAAGTCCTCGTCCCCCTGAGCTTCGGCCGAGTCGCCACCCAAGTCGCCACCCCGCCACCTCTTCGCCGACCACGGCGAGCAAGCCACCTTCCCGAGCCGCGACGGGGCCCAGGGCGACACCCGCCACGGATTCCCCAGGTCCGTCGACATCCCTCCGAGTAGCCGGCAGAGCGGCCGAGCAACGCTTGAGCGACATGGCCACGAAGGGGCGAGAACCTCGTCGCCCGGCAGGCGACTTATATCGCAGCGACGTAGTCTGCAAGCAAGCACGATAAAATGAACATCGATAAAAATAAAAATCGCCAACTCGACTTAACCAAAAAACATTACGCCACACGGCGAGTTCACAAAAGCGCCACAAGCGGCGAGCACGTTGACGCAGCGACAACAGGAAAACATTAACCGGTGCCAAAGGCGAACTTTAGACCTTTGCCGGCGGAGATGAAGTGGCCGACTTGCCACCCGAAGTGCCTCCCGCGTCCTTCGAGCTCGCCCCCGTGCTCGGCCGTTTCCGGGACTTCTGGATCGCCTCCACGTACTTCTGCCCCTTCTTGCACGAAGTCCAGACCGAAGACATGAAGGCGTCCGCCTCGCCCTTGAATTTGTCTCAGGCCCCCACCACGTCGGCTGTCTTCGGTGCGACGTAGCCCGGAGCGGAGAAGACCAAAGACTCGGACCGAGTCGCCAAGAGGGAGCAGCCGAGGAGGAGTTCTGCAGTAGCCCGAGCGTTGTCTTGGGCGAAGTGCAGGGCCGCCAGATGGGAGTCGTGGCAGACCCAAGTCGCCCATTTTATGCCCTCCACAGTATAGGCCTCCGCATCGTCGCAGCTGAAGGGGGCGACGCCGAGGCCAACCACCTCGCTTGTCACATGCGCTGCGTGGCACAATCCTGTCACAAGTCGGTACGTCTGGGAATGTCGGTCGGCGTGGAAGCCGAGCCTCTCGTGCACTAAGGCGAGGTCGGCACGGAGCTGCTCGACCTCCCGCTGGGCCGAGGCAGACTTCTTCTCCTCCGAAGCAAGCTGCGTCGCCGCCGCCTCGGCCTTCCCAAGCTCAGACGCGAGCGACAACTCCGCCTCAGAGGCGCGCTTCCTTAACGCATCGGCCCCTTCGCGCTCCGCGGCGAGGTCCCCCTCCGCGCGAACAGCACGCCTCTCCATCTCCTTCAGCTTAGACTTTAGGAGCTCCACCTCGGAGGTTGCCTCGTCTAGGCGTCCGGTGAGCGCAGCCGATCTCTTCTCTTCAACGCTTAGGGCGTGCAGAGCGTCGCCGGTGCGGGCCCGCTCCTCGGCCAGAGGACCCTCAGCGTCGGCCGACCGCGCCTCCAGAAGCGCCAGCTTTTCGGCGACGAACAAGCACTGAAAGAGGAAGTGTTAGCATCCATCTACCAAAAAAGACAAGGGGCTGGCGAGGTTACCTTCAGCGCCGCCGCCCGAGCCGCCGCTCCGACCTGAGGGGCCGACATCCCGGCGAAGCTCGCCGCCACGTCGTCCTCGGACAGCCTCGACCCGGGGTGGCTCACGAGGTCCAGCTCCAGCGGCGAAGTGGCGAAGAAGTCCGGTCCAAGTCGGCCAGATAGCTCCACATGAGGGCGGGACGGCCGGGTTGACTCGAGGGAGCTCCTGCTCCTCGCCTTCTCCTTTAGGGATGACGAAGACAGCACCGTCACCTCAGCACCTGGACGATCGAGAGCCGAGGCCCCCTCAGCCACCGGCACCTCGACCGCGGTGGCCTCGGCCTTCGCATCACCAGGCGAGCTCTCCTTGGACGCCCCCGCCGGAGGCAAGCCCCCCTCTGGAGCCATACCTTCGGACACAGCTTGGCCCGTGTGCGACTCCTTGGGAGGCGACCGCGCTTGAGGAACCGGGGGGTCTTGGAGGGATCCCTCGACGACGTCGACCCCAGCAACCCCAACGGCCTCGCCGATCTCGACTTCGGATGAAGACGAGGAGGACGACTCCCAGGAGTACCGGTCGCCCGCCACGGCCGTCGAGTGCACCGCGGCGAAGAGGCCGCCCATCGGTCCCTTGCCAGCGCCCGGACCGGCCTTGATCGCCGCGCCGTCCTGTTTGTTCGTCGGAGGATCCTCGTCGCCCCTGACGCGGGACCCCTCCTCGGACTCTTCATCGTCCTCGGACCCCTCGGTGTTCGCCCCGCCGTGAACAGGCGACTCGTGACGGTCGCTGTCGGCATCGTCATCCTCCCAGTCCGCCAGCTCGGCGGCAATGCTCGGCTGCTTCGCCTTCTTCGGGGCTGGTTTCGCCTTCGGAGCCGGAGCAGGCCGCTTCCTCTTCTCTCCTGCCTTGGTATCACCGGAAGGGGCGATGTTCGGGCGAGGAGGAACCTCCCAACCGAACAGCTCGCAGGCTCGGTTCCGGCGAGCTGCGATCATCTTCGAAACGACCGCCACCTCGGACGGCAGGTATCGCCCCAGAAGGAGATTCACGTCCCGCTCCGCCCGGGCAAGGTCATACCCCTTCGTCGGCTCGTACCCGTAGAAGGAACAAGGCCCGAGGGGCTGACCATCAGGGGTGGGCTTGCACTTCATCCTCCAACCGATGGCGAGCGGCCGAATCTTCAGGAGAAGGTACTCCTCGACCAGGTCGCGTGAAGAGAGCTGGTGGCTCATAACCTTCAGGGCGTCGCGCCTCGCCAGGTCCGCCGTGGAGGCGAGAGGCGTGCGAGTGGTGTACCCGGGGGCGACCTTGCTGCCGGAGAAGCCGAGGTCGCCGACATGGTAGTAGAACCACTCGTTTTTCCAATTCTTCCACTTGTTTTTTAGCGCCATGGCCGGGTACGAGGTGTCGGAGCCTCGGCACCCCCGGAAGCCGATCGTTCCGAAGAGGGAGTGGGAGCCGTTGTGGATGGCCGAGGTGGTCATCACCGGTTCATGGAACATGGCGAAGCCGGCCGCCGTGCTGTCCATCCGCATCGACTTCATCGCGAACTCGAAGATGGCCAGGCGAGAAATGGCGGTCGGGTTGAGGTCCGAAATCTCGAGGCCGAAGTGCTCTAGGACGAGCTGAACGATGGGTGCGGCGGGGAAGGTGAGCCCGGCCCTGAACTGGTCGGCGAACACAACAATGTGTCCCTCTGGCGGCAAGGCCCTTGTACTTCCTTCCTCCGGGACGGCTGGCCCGTGCTCGTCCTTCCCCAGCGGAAAACATCCCGCCGCGCTAAGGCGAGATAACGTGGTCTCCGACGCTTGGGTCGTCCCAAGCCACCGGGTGTAAGTAACCTTCTCGGCTGCCTTCTTCCCCTTTTGCTTCGAAACCACGGCGGCCTTGCTTGTCGACATGGTCACTTCTCCCTCCTCAAGTGCCAAGTCGTCCTGCAAACGCTTGATCGCGACCCAATGCGAGCGGCGAATTGTGCCGAGAACGGGAACAGGGCGCGGAGCGTTCGAGGCTCGGGCGTGGTGAGCGGCGAGTTGCGGGCAGAGGAGACAGTACTGTCGCGAGAAAGGGATGGAGGGGTATTTATAGCCCGGCGGTGGTCCGGTCTTCGAGGCAAAATAACGGGGGGAGGGACGGAATAGGCGGGATAGGCGGTAACGGTCCGCGTCGCGAGGCGGCTTTTACGGAAACAGGCGGGCGAGAAGACCGGAGGCCGGAAGAATTGAAGGGGGCACCTCGCCCGGCACCCTCTGACTCCCGCTGAAGTGAAAGTGCAGGCGCGAGCGGCGTCAGCCTCTTCGCCATTCGCACCCGCAAGGGGCTACTGTTGGGGGAGTCTGGCCGAGGTACCCCTCGTCCTCTATGCTTAGATTATTTAACGAGTGCGGTGTTTATACAGGGATCCTTGGTAGGTTTCGGACGGCGCAAAGTCGGCCCAGCCGAGCGACTCGCCCAAAGGAGCGAGGAGCAAGTCGGTCGCCGAGGACGAAATGGGAAGGCGCCTCGGCCAGGGCGAGAAGGAGGGCGAGTTCGTCTGGCGAGGGCGAGACGAACGAGCACTGAAGGCGGCAATGACGGAGGCGCACCGTACCGGCGACGGGAATCTACGAATATGCCGGCGCATGTAGTAGGTAGCGGCGAGGTGGAGAATACATGTTCGGCCGATGTACGGTGACACAGACTAGGAAGAGATTGTAGCCTTTTTAAGGGTAGAAATGTATTTGCACTTGTAAGCTGGTTTTGCCTATATAAGGGCAAGTTGGCACCCCGTATGAACAGAGATCAATACACGCTTCTACCACACACTCTCCAATACTTTTGTCTTCAGCGGTAGCTGGATAAAGTCCCGCGGACGCTTGGCTTCGTTCCCCAAGTCTCCCCCTAGCACCTCGTTCTCCGACCCGGGGTGCCTACACTTACTGTCCGAGCAGCGCCTCGTCAACAAAATTATTTCAAACCCATCAATTAACAAAATAATTGGCATGTAAAACAAAAACTATTTCAACTAATAACAACATACCGATGTGGTTGTCAAAACCAAATTTCCTCTTGCTATTGACACCAAGAAACGGGGATGAACAAATTTTGCTCTGTTTCCTATTGGTCCTGCTTTTAACCTTTTCGACAAGTGTTGTACTAGAAACTTCATCATCCTCCCTTGTTTTAACCTCTTTTTTCCAAAAGTGATTCACTCAAAAACATTTCAATACTTTTAACCTCATCAACAGGTGTTCCACTTGAAACTTCAAAATTTTCAATATTTTTAACCTTCTCAAAATGTTAGGCTAGGAACTTCAACATTTTTGTATTTTTAATCTTCTTGGCGAGTGTTAGACTGGCATTCTCTAGTATCTTTGGAGAAATTCCTAAGAACGTCAACGCGGTCCTTGGCAATGCCGACGCAGACTCTGACGACGACGGACATCAGGACGATCATTGATGACGTCGACGTAGTCCTCGTTTTGGCGTCGTCGACGTAGACTTTGACAATGACAGATGTCGAGGTTGCCTTTGGTGGTGTCGATGTAGATTTTGATGGTGACGGGAGCTGAGGTTACCCTTAAGGTTGTCGAGGTAGTCCCTGACGTCGTCATGGTAGTCCTTGATGCTGTCGTCGTAGACCTTGACGGTGACGTCGCAGACCCTGACAGTGACAAACGCCGTGGCTGCCCTTGGTGGCGTTAGCTTGGTCGTTGATGGCGGATGCAGAAAAGTCTTTGAAAACGGGCTAGCGCGGGGACCCCTCCCCCAACAGTAGCCCCTCGATGATTTGGGTGATCGGATGATGAGCGCCCGGACTGGCGCACCGATTCCTGAGGGTCGGCGCGCGGTCCGAGTTGGCCAGCTAGGGCAACAGATGCTCCAATTTTTAATAAGGCATCAAGGTCTTGGAGTCATGCGGTTATCCCTCGGGGGTGCGGGTGGTGGAGCCCCCTGCTCGACGGAGTCCTGCTTGGCGTAGCTTTCTCCCGAAAATTCTGGGGGGTGGCTTAAACCACCTTCAGGCCGGTTTAAACCGGCATAGATGGTTCCAAAAAGATATTTTCATGTCTGGAAGGCCGGTTTAAACCGGCATAGTCGGTTCGGGAGATATTTTCATGTCCGGTTTAAACCGGCGATCCGGCGGGATATAAAGCCCTCGAGGCTTTTTTTCTCTCTCTCTCTCACTCTCACTCTCCCCCAGCTCGCCTCCGCCTCTGCGCCGCCCCGCCCTTGCCGTCGCCTCTGCGCCGCCGCCACTCCGCATGCCATGCAGCGCCGCCTCCTCGTCCCTGACGAAACCCGTTCGGGCCGAGCGGGGTCGCGCGGTGCTGAGTCACGCGGGGTCAGGCGGTCTGACTTGCCCGGGGCGGCGGTTTGACCGGCGGGGTCGTGCGGGGTCGACCGCGGGGTCGGCGGCGGGGTCGCATGGGGTGGTCCGCAGGGTCGCGCGGTCTGACTGGCCTGGGACGGCGGTCTGACCGGCGGGGTCGCGCGGTCTGACCAGCCTTGGGCGGCGGTCCTGACCGGTGGGGTCGCGGGGCCGCGCGCTCTGACCAGCCTGGAGCGGCAGTCTGACCGGCGAGGTCGTGCGGAATCGGCCGTGGGGGTCGGCCGCGGAGTCGCACGGAGTCGACTGACCGAGAGCGGAGTCCAGTGGGGTTCGCATGTCCAGATCTCGGCCGCGGTGAGCTCGAAAGAGACTCGGAAGACTTTCGTGAAATCAGCGTCTTCAGCGCGCACTTGCAGCTGCCGTCGACAGCGACACGTGCACATAGGATGTATGAGATGCAATGATGTATTGATCATTTTGCTTTAGCGTGTGGAGTCCTGCTTGGCTCCATTTTTTCTTGCAGGCTTGTTTATCAGTTGCGCGGTGGATGTCACGGTGTGCATGGTACGCCGTGCGCGCAGAGGGTGTCGAAGTCGTACCAGGCCCGCCGGCCTTGTCCCGTGGGTGCCGTGCACGCGGAGCGCTTTGAGGCGCGTACGGTGCCCGCCGGCTTAGCCCCGAGGGTGCCATGCGCGCAGAGCGCGCCGAGGCGCACACAGTGTTTACCGGCTTAGTCCCGTGGGTTCCACGCGCGCAGAGCATGTCATGGCGCGTACGCTACCCGCCCGCTTGGTCCCGTTGGTTCCGTGCGCGCGGAGCATGTCGTGGCGCGTATGGTGCCCGCCGGTTTGGTCCCGTGGGTGCCGTGCGCACGGGGCGTGTCGAACACCGGACGAAGCATTTTGACATCGACGGCGACGCTTGTGAAGCGTGGCGACGTCGACATGTTGACATCAGGAGAGCATGTCAATGCTGATGAGGCATGTCCGCGTCGGTGGAGTATGCCGGCGCTGAGGAGCGTGTCGGCGCCGGACGAGTATATCCACACCGACGGAGTGTGTCGACATCGAGGAGTACATCCACACCGGCGGAGTGTGTCGACACCGAGGAGTACATCCACACCGGCGGAGTGTCGGCGTCGGACGGGGCATGTCTGTGACGGCAGGGTACATCGGCACCGAGGGGCGCGTTGACGCTGAGGAACATGTCGACTTCGGACGGAGCATGTCCGTGACGGCGGAGTGCCGACGTCAGACGGAGCATGTCCGTGACAGCCAAGTATGCCGACGCCGAGGAGTATGTCCACACCGGCGGAGTGTCGAGGTTGGACGGAGCATGTCCATGATGGCGGAATGCCGACGTTGAACGGAGCATGTTCGTGATGGCCAAGTGTGTCAACGCTGAGGAGGACGTCCACACCGACGGGGTGTCGACGTCGAACAAAGTATGTCGGTGACGGCGGGGTATGTCGGCGCCGAGGAGCGTGTTGACACTGAGGAACATGTCAACTTCGGACGGAGCATGTCCGTGACGGCACAGTGCCGACGTCGGACGGAGCATGTCCGTGACAGCCGAGTATGTCGACGCTGAGGAGTACGTCCACACCAGCGGAGTGCTGACGTCGGACGGAGCATGTCCGTGACGGCGGAGTGCCGACGTCGGACAGAGCATGTCCGTGATGGCGGAGTGTTGACGTCGAACGGAGCATGTCCGTGACGGCCGAGTATGTCAACGCCAAGTCCGTGTCGACGCCGTGCAAGGCATGTTGACATCGAGCAGAGTGATGACGCCCGGCAGCTCGGCTTTGTTTCTGGGGGAGCCCCTTGCCTAGATGGTGCCGTCACTACGCGTGGATGAGGCAAACAGATGTCAATGTTGTGCTGATGCGGACATTGAGTCCGCGCGCTCTGATTTTGGGTTTGCCTACGGGCGAGCCCCTTGCCGAGATGGAGCCAAGCATGGAAGGTGTCGAGGCTCACACGGACCGTGCCCGGGGAGGGCGTTGAGGCGCATGTGGTACCTTGCCTGCGGATGGTGTTGGAGCGTACTGCGGTACCTTGCCGAGATGGCTATGGTGTCGCCTGCGTCGATGCGAACACATCGCGGTACCTGCAAGGTGCATGCCCTTTTGCATGAATTTTGACACAGCGTGCTCCGGTGGGATTTTTAAGCCGTTGTGTCAGAGGAGATAGTGTGTTGCGAGGTGTGTAGCACCCTGCCTCCCAACAAAAAAACCTAACGCTCGAGGACATGGCTGAGAGCGTTTGTGGCCTTCCCCTAACCACAACCTTTGATGCCCACCGGCGTAGCAAGGAGCGCATTGATGCTTCTCTTGGCATGGGCACTTCGCATGCGACAAGGACCAATAATTAACGTGCAATTATTATAGTTACTTAGTGTATGATGACGACAACACATGAGACTCGATAGTGGCAAACACTTGGCGCTCGATAGTGGCAAACACTTGGTGTTCGATGGCAACAAACAATCGGTCACTCGATGGTGACAACCGCATGACACTCGATGGCGATGGCAAACACTCGGCGCTCGGTGGTGCGTGTATATGCCTGTTTTGACGTCGCAGGGAACTTACCGTCGCACGACCCCGGAGGGAAGGGACACTCTATCCCAGACGGAGATGGCTCGACATCGCGGGGAGCTCACCGTCGCACGACCCCGGAGGGAAGGGACACTATCCCTGATAGAAATGGCTCGACATCGCGGGGAGCTTACCGTCGTGCGACCCCCGGAGGGAGGGGACACTCTATCCCGGATGGAGGTGGCTCGACATTGCGGGGAGCTTATCGTCGCACGACCCCGGAGGGAGGGGACACTCTATCCCGGATGGAGGTGGCTCGACATTGCGGGGAGCTTACCGTCGCATGACCTCGGAGTGAAGGGAAACTCTATCCTGGACGGAGATCGCTCGACATCGCGGGGAGCTTACCGTCGCACGACCCCGGAGGGAAGGGAAACTCTATCCTGGACGGAGATGGCTCGACATCTCGGGGAGCTATTCATCGCACGACCCCAGAAGGAAGGGATACTCTATCCCGGATGGAGGTGGTTCGACATCGCGGGGAGCTATTCATCGCACGGCCCCGGAGGGAAGGGACACTCTATCCCGGATGGAGGTGGCTCGACGTCGCGGGGAACTTACCATCGCACGACCCCGAAGGGAAGGGACACTCTATCCCGGACGGAGGCGGCTCGACATCGCGGGGAGTGTACCGTCGCACGACCCCGGAGGGAAGGGACACTCTATCCCGGACGGAGGTGGCTCGACGTCGCGGGGAGTGTACCGTCGCACGACCCCGGAGGGAAGGGACACTCTATCCCAGACGGAGATGGCTCGACATCGCGGGGAGCTATTCGTCGCACGACCCCGGAGGGAAGGGACACTCTATCCCGGACGGAGGTGGCTCGACGTCGCGGGGAGCTTACCGTCACACGACCCTGGAGGGAAGGGACACTCTATCCCAGACAGAGATGGCTCGACATCGTGGGGAGCTATTCGTCGCACGACCCCGGAGGGAAGGGACACTTTATCCCGGACGGAGGTAGCTCGACGTCGCCGGGAGCTTACCGTCGCACGACCCCAGAGGGAAGGGACACTCTATCCCGGATGGAGATAGCTCGACGTTGTGGGGAGCTTGATGCCATGTCAATGCGTTAATTTCTTTGCTGAGACAGAGTTGTCTACACTTGTGGATGAAGTGTGGTGACGCTAATATAGATGTCCGCTACTGACATGCTTGGTCGAAGCGGCACGGGCAATGCTTACATGCGTGTGACTGATGTCGATGACGATCCCGTGCAGTGTTGACGACGATAAGAGCGAAGAACGCACAGTCTGAAGTGGCAAGAGGTCACCAGGACGACGAGGTCACGTGATGTCACCGAGGGCGAGCTTGGTCGTCTGCAAGTTCGAACACATGCTCACAGGCGGCGTAGCCATGCCCCGACAATGTTGACGTCGGGCTAGAGCGATGTTGTCGAAGACAGCCGTTGAGGCCACCAAGTCTGAACCTATGTGGATGTCGATGACGTTGAACTTGCGTGATGTCGCCAAGGGTGGGGCGGAGGACACTTAAGTCCGAGCGCACATTCGGGCGATGTTGACGACGAGCCCCTGGTGTTGCCGAGGGTGGGCGCGGAGGACGTCAAGCCTGAGAGCGTGGACGAGAGCGATGTCAACGACACGCCCCTTGCATCACCGAGGGCGGGCGCGGAGGACGCCAAGTCCGAGAGCGCGGATGAGGGCGATGTCGACGACGCATCTCTAGTGTCGCCGAGCCTGAGAACGCCTTTTGACTCTCTTCCTAGTCAATATGATCATCGTCTTCTTCTTCGTCAGCACATTCTGGACTCCAGCATTCGAATCTACAAACTTATACATCTCGGCTGTGTTCCCTGCAGGTTGCTCCCCTTCCCATTCAACACCCTCATCCTGATCAACGTCCCCGTCCTCATGTTTGGATTTGGTGCCCAACTGCCGGCGCTTAGGAAGAGATTCAGAACAAAATGTGTGGCCTTCCTGCTGCATTCTCTTTACATCTTCCTTTTCCTGTTTTTTTATGTAGAGCACGCGGCGTGTGGGCATATGTTACTTTCTTTGTCAGCAATTATGGCGCTTGTTTTTCTTTTTCTTTTTTGCTTTGTCTTGTTTGCGTTACGTTCGTACATGCCTGATGAACTGCCGCCGTCAAGGAGCATAGTTTCGAAGTCAACAGCAACGTCATCTTCTAGACCTTTGGTCGACGACAGAGGATCCACACACACGTGTGTTGGCACCTCGATTTCTTAAATTTGGGATCGATCAAGCAGGGGAATTTAGAACACGTCTGACTGAAACGCTGCAGGTCTCTCATAAAATAGAGACGCGATCGACGCGTCCCGGAAAAAGGCCATACGTACGTGTCGGCGGGACAAATTGCGGCTGCCCGCGCTTGCCAGCTTTAGCCGCCATGCCAGCCGCCAGTCGGTGCGAGATGTGTGCGGCGGCGCGGCCGGCATACGGTAACTCTTCGTTCCATACTGCGATGGTTTGTTCAAAAGTAGGCGCTCGCTATAAATCGAAATACCAATATTAAAATCTCATCTGTCAACGTTGTAGCTGTCGGATATAGTTTCCGTATACGGTAGGATTAACAGTAAGTAGATGAATTATTTTCATATAACAAAACGTTAAAATTATAAAAAATAACTTTGATGACCATAGAAAACATAAGAAACTATTTGTATATAATACACCATATACATCTGATTTTGAAGGAAATAAATCCTGAATTTTCATGTAGCTTTCCAACTAATAAATCTAGCAAATCACCCCCGATTTGTTAGCATGCCGTGCTTTTTTAGCGATAGAGACATCTTTTTTTCATGTGATGGAAACATTTTTTCTTACCAATGAAAACACGTATTTCGTGCTATGAAAATATTTTTTATGTGTCGTTGAAACAAAAGCTTTTTTTGTAATGTAGACATTTCGTAATTGTTGTGGCTCGAGGCACACAACAAGATCAAAAGGATGTTTGTTTCAGAGGATGGATTATATGGACAAACAAAAAAACATTTGATCGATCACTCATGACGAACAGGCAAGACCAACATGAGCACCTCGATCGATATGCCGAGCAAGGATTTTCCTTAAAAGTATTTGTTTCGGTGTATGGTAATTAGTTGGAAGCACAAAAACTGATAAAGAGTTCTATAACTAATTATATTCTACTGTTCAACCAATTAATTCAACACAACAACTATAAACTAAGCCCTAATTATATTTGATATCGGGTTGATTATGATAAATCATGTTTAGCCGAATTATTTAATATGTTCTGTCGTCCACTTATCTACTATTGGTATAACTTGAAAAGAAGTTTTTTAAGAGTGTGTCTTGGGCTAAAACCGAAAAGGACATATCCATCCCTGAGGTAATTAAGCGTAGTGTTCTCATTTTGGCAATTCACGAGTTAGTTAGATTGTAATAAAAATTTCTAAAACAAGATGCAACCTTTTCACATCCACGGCGTACTGTCTCCTCTCGTATAGTCCCACGTTTCTCTGTCGGAGCATGGGAGCCTTAAAACCGCAGCAAGGCCGTAGCCGAAATACGAGGCCCGTTGGCCCAAGACAGCACTCCTGACCTCTATTTTAAGCCGCACAGGGCCTACGAAGCCCATGTATGTGTGCATGTGTAGCAGTCAAAGGAAAGTGTTGTGGGAGGGGTCCCCGTGCCCCCCGAACGCCAACGAGCAACGGTAAGGTATGTACACCTACTACGAACTCACGTCTAACCCTTTTGCAGTCATGAGACGCGGGGTGCAAGCGCAGGTGTAGAAGCAGGGTACAAGCGCAAGTGCAGACGCGAGGTACGAGCGCAGGTGCAGAAGCGGGGTACGAGCACCCCGGGGGCGGGACCCCACCATGTGATGTACCGTACGGCATGTCGTACCGGACGTCACGTAGATGCTAGGGTATATGCTTCCGTGGGTGGTGTGTGAATGACCTGCGTGCCCCTGTCCGTACGGCGGACCGGGGGTAAGACCGTAACCTGCCTAGGGGCAGAATTGTAATCCGGCCATGTTCTCTCCGAGGCCTATAAATAGGGGAGCACCCCCCTAGGTTGGGGGTACGGAATACAAGCTACACTCATTTCTCGACTCGCCCAAATTTTCACTAAGTGTTGGTTCGCTGCTGCGCGTCCCGTCTCGCTATCCCTTGCGCACACCCGGGTGACCCAGCACTCAACCGGGGGTGCCTCAAGTTCACTGTCCGACCGAGTAGTCGACGACAGTTGGCGCCGTCTGTGGGGATCGCAGACGAGAAGTCACGTGCAACGCAGCAGTGAGCGCAACGAGATCATGCCTCCAAAAGCGAAGAGAAGCGCCAAGAGGAAGCCCGCGGGCGGCTCAGCGGTGAGAGCTGCGTCCGTGAGAACCCAAGCACGCGCGCCTGAGTTGGGCGAGACTTCGGCGCGCACGGAACCCGCCCCGCAGGTCACCCCTGCGGAGGGCGTCGTCGGAGCCAGCACGGTGCAAGGGGCTCCCCCGGCAGCACCCCGGAGGATGGCCACTCGCTCCCTGACGAGCGCCGGGGATCTCCCAAGTGTCGTCGACGGTCGTCCAGACCCACCCGCCCCCGCTCCCGCAGCGACGACGGCTCCGGAGGCATCGATTGATGACCTACGCCGGCAGGCCGAAGAGGCAACCGAGCGCGCATTCGCTCCGGCATACCGCGACGTAACACCCCGCGAGCCCGGCAGCCTCCAACGCCGCGTCCGCCTGCGTGGTAACATCCCGCCGCGGCGCGCGCATTCGCTCCGGCATACCGCGACGTAACATCCCGCGAGCCCGGCAGCCTCCAACGCCGCGTCCGCCTGCGTGGTAACATCCCGCCACGGCGCGTGCCTTCGCTCCGGCATACCGCGACGTAACATCCCGCGAGCCCGGCATCCTCCAACGCCGCGTTTGCCTGCCTGGTAACATCCCGCCGCGGCGCGCGCCTTCGCTCCGGCATACCGCGACGTAACATCCCGCGAGCCCGGCGGCCTCCAACGCCGCGTCCGCCTGCGCGGTAACATCCCGCCGCGGCGCGCGCCTTTGCTCCGGCATACCACGACGTAACATCCCGCGAGCCCGGCGGCCTTCAACGCCGCGTCCGCCCGGCCTTCAACGCCGCGTCCGCCCACGTAGTAACATCCCGCCGCGGCGCGCGTATTCGCTCCGGCATACCGCGATGTATCATCCCGCGAGCCCAGCAGCCTTCAACGCTGCGTCTGCCTGCGTGGTAACATCCCGCCGCGGTGCGCGCATTCGCTCCGGCATACCGCGACGTATCATCCCGCGAGCCCGGTAGCCTTCAACGCCGCGTCCGCCTGCGTGGTAACATCCCGCCGCGGTGCGCACCTTCGCTCCCGCATACCGCGAGGTAACATCCCGCGAGCCCGGTTGCCTTTAACGCCATGCCCGCCTATGTACTAACGTCTCGCCGTGGTAAAACTTCGCAACTGCATGGCAAGGGGCTCGCCAAAATAGCCGCATTCATCGCGTAACGTCTCGTGACTTCATCGCATTATTTCAGATTATTACAGGCCAAACAGCGACTAGTCAAATAGCTAGTCGTTAGGTTTTTTCATTGGGAGTATAGTGTATCGCACCGCTGTACCTTATTACAAGGGATATCGTCCCACTACACTATTACATACGTGATATAAAAGCTAGCGTAATGACATCTCAGGTGGCAGAGTCGCGCAAGCAGTCCGCAACCATTGCAAGGAGAGATAGTGCATCATTGGGGGAGGTTCCCCCCCGCCTCGGTACCCCCGTCGACGCGCAATGTTTGAAAGACATGTGCTCAGCAGGTCGAGTACCGAGGCGCCCAGCCGACGCCTTACGCCCCAAAGTAAGGTCCTGCAACCAGTACAACGAGATAAAAATTGGAGCAAGTGCAGTGGCGAAACCCATAAGTTCATCAGACAACCACATATCAATATCCGAGTACGATAGCTAAAGCGTCCAACATCGCGCGGGGACGTAAGCTGGTTGGCGCATCGACTAAATGACTTAGGTTCAGCAAGTTATAGAAACCGACATGTCCCAAAAAGAAAGCGTACACCAAGCGTGCTGACAAGCCTAGGCATCCCAAAAAAACAAGGCCCTACTCCCAAAAGGATGAATGGCGTCACACCTCGCCTGCTCCGCGGTCGTCACCTCCGGCAGCATCGTCGTCTGAAGGAGCGTCTGCGGCGAGGGCATAGTCCTAGAGAGCCTTCGTGTACTGCATCCCTGCCTTGCGACGCGCCCACACACGGGACAGGAAGGCCCTCGCGTCGTCCTCGATCTCCTCACGTGTGGCGCTGATCTGCACGTCGCTCGGGGGGACTAGCTCGCCGAGGACAGGGCTCCCCGCACATCCCACCCTGCCAGGTGCAGGCACGAGAGCGCCATCTCCGTGGCCGCCTGTGCGCAGGTCTGAGAAACGAAAACAGTTAGTCATAGCGAAGTAGGCGGTAAGAGGCAGACAGAGAAGTTGGGCAGAAGGAGCCGACCTGTCCGAAGCGTGGGGCGACATCGCGTATATCGTCACACGCGCACGCAGCCTAGGCCAGCCGACACCGCGCCTCGTCTCCAGCGGGGCCAGCGACAAAGGGTTCCGGACGCGCACCCAACGTCGTCCCGAGTTTGTCGATCGCCTGGGCATGCGGACTGCGCGAAGTGGAGGACGTCCTGCGAGCGCGTGACGTGCTGAGCCTCGCGGTCCGTCAACTCAGCCACGCGGGTTTGCTCCGTCGCCAGGTTGGTCTGTAGGCCTCGCACGGTCTTCTCCGAGATAGCCAGCTTCTTGATGAGCTCTGCAACGCTGTCCTCCGCCTCCTTGGCCCTCTGTTCGGCCTCTCGGAGCTGCACCTCTCGCTCCTTCGCCTTCTCCTCGGCTTCACGAAGCCGGAGCTCTCTCTCCTCCATCTGCTGCTGCAAGCTAGACATCTACAGTGTAGCAAGCGGACTCTGCGGAAGCAAAGGCGTGTCAGGTTCGTCAAGTGTGGAGAGGAAGGAAATCAGATGTTCTTAGCGACGTACCTTGAGTAGTGCGGAGCTAGATGCCTCACATATCTCACGCGGCGAGAGCCCGGCGAAGATGTCGTTCATGTCCTCTACCCCGATGCGCGCAGTGACCTCCCTCAAGAAGCTAGCCTTGGCCTCTCCGCCGGTGAAGCTCGAGGCCGTGAGTCTGCCTGCCGCGCGGAGGGGAGGCGCGGAAGAACTGCCCTCACCGGGCCGTGTCGTGCTGGCCCACACGGTGACTCGCGGGGGCCTCGGCAACGCCCGCCTGGGCCGAGGTAGCTGCGGCGCATGCCGCGCGAAGCCCAGAGCCCGACGCCGCCCCCGGCAGGGAGTCGTCCATGGCAGCGCCCTCCCGCGGCAAGCTGGCCCGCCGAGCAGAGCCAAACACGAAGCGCGCCACGGAGGAAGGCGGCGAAGAGTCCGCTCCTACCGAGGAAGACCGCGGCTGGAACAGCATCGGCCCTTTGCCCCCCACTTGGGGGCAAGGGGTAGACAAGGGCGCCGCTCCGCCTCGGCTGCCGACCGCGGGTGCGCCCGCATCGGCCGAGCCGCCAAGGTCGTCGTCGAAGTAGCCGGCGTCCGGTGAGCTCCCCCTGACAGCACTCGTGGCATGCCCCTCCTCGGCTGATTCATCGCCGGATCCGTCGCCTGATGGAGAGTCGACTGAGCGCGACTCCGTCTCGGACGATGCCTCGTGCTCCGACCTCGATAGCTCCGAATGCCGACGCGTCCGTTGTCGCGGGCACGTCGGACGTGCCCTCACGGGGGTGCTTCCCGGATCCTGCCCCATCCGCCGAAGGCACGGGCGGGGGACAAGGCGGGACCAGCCATCCGAATGCCTCGAAAGCCCGGTTGCGACGCACGCCAATGATGGTCCTCGCGATTGCAGTCGCCTCAGTCCTGTGCGGCTTCCCAAGCAGTAGGGTAGCCGCCGCCTCCACGTCTCCCATCATCAAGCCTGTCAAGACAAAAGGAAAGGAATTGCGATGAGGGTGCCGGGGCTTTGTGGCCAGGAGTCATGTGCGGCGTTCCGCCGAAACGTACCTTCCACCGGACGGCAGTCGACGAACGCAAGGGGTCGGTGCGGAACCCCCACCGGCAGCCGCGCCAGGGCCAACTCCCAGTGTGCCACGAGCGGGGCAATGCCTAGCGCGCAGTACTCCTCCACCAAGTCCCTGACGCATAGCTCCTTCGACATCCGCTCGAGGGCGGCTTTTCGAACCCCGTCGCCGGACGAGAGTCGTGGGGCCGCACAGCTGGGAGGAGTGAAAGGGCGCGTGTGTCTGTAGCCCAAGTCGCCAACCCGGTAGAAAAACCAGTTGCTCTTCCAATCATTCCACTTGTCTCTGGTAGAGGACACGGGAAAGATGCTGCTCCCGAAACGCGAGAAGAGGCCATCCTCAAGGGGGGAGGGGGACGTGACAGGCTCGAAGAAATAGCCGAAGCACGTGGCCGTCCCCCTCAACCTCATGGTCCTAAGCGCCCATTCGAATGAGGCAAGCTTGACAACGGCGTTGGGGTGGAGGTCGGAGATCTCGAGGCCGTAGAAAGCTAGCACCTCGTTGAAGAAGCCGCTGGCAGGCATGCATAGCCCCGCCGTGAACTGATCGGCGAACACGACAATCTCCCCAGGATCGGGCTTGGCGACGCTCTTGTCCGGCGGTGGGATGCGTGCTCCATGCGGCCCCCCGTCAGGAGGGATGTGTCCCAACGCAATCAGGCCGTCAAGCACCTCCCCTGTAATGGTGGAGGTGCCAAGGAAGCAGGAGAGGTCATTCTGACGGTCCTTCTTACGGTTGATCGCGCCTCTGGGAGCCGCCATCTGATCATGAAAAGAGGAGCAGTGAGCTATGTTGATGAGATATGGCGGGTGCAGCGACAGCGGTGTTCGCACAAAATTGGATCCGTGAAACACCTAGGTAATGTGGAGTCGCCAATCGCACTTACGTGTACGATGCACGGATGCTTTTCGAGCAAAGCAACAAAGGATAACTATCGTACTTACGTGTACGACGAGCGATTGCTTTCCGAGCAAAGCAATAAAGATCTTCTTGCTTACGTAAAGAAGAAACGACTGTTTTCCGGCGCAAAACAGCAAAGATCTACTGCTAAGAAAAGTAAAGGATAAAAGTAATAGATTGATTTATGTCGATTGTTGGATGTCTCTCAATCGGCCATCACCCTTTATATTTATAGGGCGGCTGGTCTTCCCGTAGGAGATCTGGACTCCTAATCCTAACTGATTACAAATATATCTCTTCCCTTATTTAAAGGATCTTGGTCCTAACGCATGTGTGACTTTCCATACAAACCAAGATAGCTTTCCAAACCGGACCGCCTCTAACGCTGCCATCCGGACTCCTCTGGGCGCACGGGATATCCCTTCCAGACAAACTGGATGGACTTCCAAATCTTGTGGGACTCTCCTTGATTGCCACGATCCACTGCGTTTCTTGTGTCTCAAATTGAAGTCTCTGGCGTCGGGTAAGTCTTGAAGGGTAATGCTGTGACTTGGATCTGCTGAGGATTCAGCTCTGTCCGACTTGTGCCTTCTCGGGGACTTGAGTACTCGGGGACGAACTCAGACCGCTCGGGAATTGGTCGAGTACTCGGAAAAAACCCCTCGGGACTGGGGAGCCTCTCGGGGCTCGGCCACTCGGGGTCACCAGTACTCGGAGTCGGTGATGCTCGGGGTTGATAGCGCTCGGGGTTGATAGCGCTCGGGGTCGCGAGTGCTCGGAGTCGTGAGTGCTCGGGGTCGCCACTGTTGAATGCTCGGAGGTACTGCTTGCGACTTGATGACGTAGTACTCGGGATATTAGCACTCGGGGACACCTCTGACTGCTCGGAACTTCAGGCACTTCTGCGAGCATTTTCGTACTCGGGACGTGACGAGTACTCGGGGAAGCTACGAACCGCTCGGGGTGCGAGTACCCGGATCTGCATTTCAAGAGTTAACGCTAAACTCATAGCGAGTAAATCCATCATTCTAATTTGGCCAACCAAATAAACCCTTGAGCCAAATTACGCTGTAAACACATGCCCCCTGCTTTTTGGTATAATTGCATTTACCAAAAACACCGTGGACCACACCACTGCTCAGGGCGATACTTACAAAGTACATATCGGCCATAGGTTTTGTTAAGCTTCTTGCCACATACTCAGGTAATACCTTTTCAGATATTTCCCATTAAGAGCCTTAGGTAACCCTTCCCCTTGCAAAGACTCTACAAAATAAGAATTCCCGGGGACAATCTCGACGACCTTATATGGACCCTCCCAACTCGGCGACCATTTGCCGAATTTGTTGTTCCGAGTTCCAATAGGTAAAATCGTCTTCCATACTAGGTCTCCTATCTGAAACGATTTTTCCTTTACTCTTTTGTTGTAAGCCTTAGCAACTCTCAACTTCTCCTTTTCGATTTCTCGTAAGGCTTTCAACCTTTCTTCCGAAACGTCGTCTATCTTATCTATCATCAAGTGGCTATAATCCTCAGCCGACAAGTCGTTTTGCCTGGCTATTCTAAGAGCTTGTAATCTAACTTCCACGGGTAACACTGCTTCCTGCCCGTGCACCAACTCGAATGGTGTCACTCGGGTTGCCCCATGCTTAGATATTTGATGGGCCCATAGTGCTTCCGAAAGGACTTCATGCCACCTTCTCGGATGTTCCTCAATTTTCTTCTTTATTAACTTGATCAAAGTCTTATTGCTAGACTCGGCTTGTCCATTAGCTTGGGCATAATAGGGCGACGAGTTCAACACCTTGACCCCAAAGGATTCGGCAAACTCACTGAATTGGTGGGACATAAAGGATGCACCCTGATCAGTTGTCAGAGTTTGAGGGATACCGAACCTATGAATGATATGCTCTAGAACAAAGCTAATCACTTCCTTATGAGTCATATTTCTTAAAGGAACTGCTTCGGTCCATTTAGTAAAATAATCTGTAGCTACAAGGACAAAACGATGACCTTTAGACGAAGCAGGATGTATTTGCCCAATGAAGTCTAAACCCCATCCTCTAAACGGCCACGGCTTTATAATAGGGTTCATCCTAGTCGCGGGTACCAATTGTATGTTCCCGAACTTCTGGCATGCTTCGCATCCTCTATAATATCGAAAACAATCTTCTAACATCGTCGGCCAATAGAACCCTGCCCTTTTTAATAGCCATTGCATCTTGGGAGCCGACTGATGTGTTCCACATATCCCTTCGTGCACTTCCCCCATAGCCATTCTCGACTGGTCGGGATCTAAGCATTTCAACAATACTCCATCTATCGTTCGGCGATACAACTCGTCATTAAACAAGGTGTACTTTATAGCTCGCCGCTGAATTTTCCTATCTCTTGTTTGACTCGGATTTTTCAAATAACTGACTAAAGGTGTCCTCCAATCATTGACTTCCAAACCGCTTAAAGACTCGGCTGCTGGTGTTAAACTGTTGCCCCCCGAGTCGGTACTGGATCTACACGAGTCGGACTCGACTTCCAGCAAGTCGGCCTGGCTTTTGACAGCAACGAGCATCGGCTCTCTAGATATGAAAAACTTTCCCCTTCCGACTTGGTACCCGGATGCTTGTTGTGCCAAATAGTTAGCTCTAGAGTTCTCCTCTCTAGGCACATGGCTGATATTAAAAGTATCTAAGAACTTGACTATGTCTAAACACCGGTCTAAGTAGCTATTCAGCAGACCATCAAAACATTGAAACTCACCATTGACTTGCTGAACTACTAGCAATGAATCCCCAAAAGCATCTACATCTTTTATGCCCATATCTACTAAGTTTTGCAAGCCAAACAACAATGCCTCGTACTCTGCCTGGTTATTAGTGCAAGGGTATTCTAACCGGACTAATGACTCATAGATAACATTATGTGGTGAAACCAAAACATTACCAATGCCTTGCCCACTTCTACAAACCGATCCATCAAAGTAAAGTTTCCACGGGCATATGCTAACATAATTAACATCTTCTTCATCGTTAACCCTGTGATCAACAATGAAGTTGGCGACAACTTGACCCTTCATGGCGCGCAACGACTCATATGTTAAACCATACTCTATTAATGTATAAGCCCATTTCCCAACTCGCCCGCTAAGAATCGGTTGTTGCAACATATACTTAATCACATCGACTTGGCAAGACACAGCACAGGTACTCGAGAGTAGATAATGCCGAAATTTGGTACATGCATAAAATAAGGATAAGCATAGCTTCTCGATGAACATGTACCGACTTTCGGTGTCGAGTAGCCGGCGACTTACGTATGCGATGATGTATTCCTTCCTGCCGACTTCTTGAGTTAACACCGCGCCGAGTACTTTATCTTGTGCAGCAACGTATAGTCGGAACGGAACTCCCGACTTAGGTGCTCGAAGCACTGGAGGACTCGACAAGTATCTCTTGATACTATTGAAGGCATCTCGCTGCTCTGCCCCCCAAGTGAACTTGGCTTCGTTTTTTAGCCGAAGAAAAGGGACAAACGATTCAATCTTACCCGCCAGGTTAGATATAAATCGTCTTAAGTAGTTTATCTTCCCTAATAAACTCTGCACGTCCTTCTTGCATGTCGGCTCTCCTTGCTTCCTAATGGCCTCTATCTTCTTAGGGTCAATCTCTATACCTTGTTCATGAATTATGAACCCTAAGAACTTACCAGCCGACACTCCAAACGCGCATTTGAGCGGGTTCATCTTCAACCCATACCGACACATTCTTTCAAAGGCTAGTCGCAAGTCGGCTAAGTGGTGCTCGCAGCCGTCCGACTTGACGATGATGTCATCAATATAGACTTCTAACACAATGCCTAAGAGATCATGAAAGATTAAGTTCATAGCACGCTGATACGTGGCGCCTGCATTCTTCAACCCGAATGTCATGACAACCCACTCGAACAATCCGACAAAACCGGGGCAACGAAAGGCAGTTTTAAACATGTCCTCTTTGGCCATAAAGATTTGATTATACCCGGCATTGCCATCTAAGAAACTGAGTACTTTGTGTCCAGAGGCGTCATTTATCAACATGTCGGCTATAGGCATAGGATACTCATCCTTGGGCGTAGCCTTATTCAAGTCCCTGAAATCTATACATAGCCCTAATCTTCCCGGTATTCTTCTTCTCGACTGGCACAATATTTGAAATCCACTCGGCATACCTACATGGCCGAATGAAGCCTGCCTTCACCAGTCGGTCGACTTCTTCTTTGATGCGATCGTACAAGTTAGGGTTAAAACGCCTAGGCGGTTGCTTGTGGGGTCTGAAGCCAGACTTGATAGGTAGCTTATGCTCGACCAGGCTTCGACTCAACCCGGGCATCTCAGTATAATTCCAAGCAAAACAGTCTATGAACTCTTTGAGTAGCGTGCATACATTATTCTTCTGGCCGACTTCCATATTGGCGTTAATGAATGTTGGTCGGAGCACGCCTCCATCGCCAATATCGACTTCTTCAAGTGGGTCGGCCGACGAGAACCCTTGTCCGAGTTTCTCCATGTCGTCAAAATCTTCGATAGTCTCATGCATATCGTTCTTGCCCGAATGATATTCCTCGGTGCGCTTTTGTAGCCACTTAATGCTATCTTCTTTGTTCATTTATAAAGACAAATTATTAAGCCGAGCTATACAAGCCGGCTGTGCTTGTATCGGTACAAATCCGTCCTTACCGATACTGACAGAGTCGTAGTCGGATAAATTCCTACCCGACAGACACCTCATGTCACCGTGTTGCCAATCGACCGTGGTCTCTGCTAAAGCAATGCAAGCCGAGTTATCTGCTTCAATTACTTCGACATCCTCATCTACCCACTGGATTAAGCACTGATGCAGGGTAGAGGGGATGCAACAATTGGCATGGATCCAGTCTCGCCCCAAGAGCATGTTGTATCGGCCTTTGACGTCAACTACGAAGAATGCCGTCGGCAGAGTTTTGCTCCCGACTGTAAGTTCTACCGATAGTATGCCCTTGGCCTCGGATAGCTCTCCTGAGAACCCGCTGAGTCCCATGTTTCGTCTTCATTAATTCGGACTCCTTTCGGCCTAACTTGGAGAACACCGAAAGTGGCATGATGTTGACCCCAGCGCCGCCATCAACGAGCATGCGGCTGATCGGTCTCCCATCGATGTGGCCCTTGATGAATAGAGGCTTCAGGTGCTGCCCATGCTTCTCCGGCTTTCTCAAATATGGCATTACTCGGGACCAAGCAGAAGCTCTGCGACTTCTGACTCGGGAGCGCGAAACTCGATAGGCAATTCGAACACCATATTGATGTCCATGTCAGTGGGTATCTCCCCGACATCCCTTGCTGGCGGTATCACCTTCTTCCTTTGCGATGCGCTTTTCCTTCCAGGTCATCTTTGCGGGTTTCATTGGTCTGGCTTGGTTGAACCACTCATCGCGTTTCTTCTCGACGAGCTCCTCCCTGAGCTCGAGCGCTCGGAGCCGCTGCACCCTCCTCTTCTGAGAATGCGTGAGTCCTGTGGGGCACCACTGCGGCCTCGGCTTTGTTCCTGGTTCAACCGACTTGATCTTCTTAGCTTGCTGACTCGGCGCTGATTCGACGGTTGTTTTCCGCGCGCTGGGTCTCGTCGCATTGCTGGATTCTGGTTTGTCCGAGTCGTCTACTGTGCCGAACCGTACATGCCGAGTTCCCACTGGTGGAGCCGAGTTAATTTGCGAGCTGATTAACACGGCTGACCGTTGCAGTCGACTTCCTTCTGAGACTCGGTTAGTTGACACTTGCTTTGTCCGGCTCGGATTGGGTTGTTGCATTCCTACCGAGTTCGGACTCGATGCGCTTGACTGGTACTCATACCTGCTTGGTCGGTGAGTTGCTTCCCCGAACTTTCCTTGGAGTCGCCAGCCGACTTGGTACGCCGGGTCCCTTGCGCCGAATGATGAGTCGGTTCCACGCTCGGGCTCCCGACTCGAACCGAGTTCTTTTCCCGTGGGGCTGTTCTCTGCACTCGGATCCGGACGGGATCCAACTCAGCCGGAACATGCCGATTGGCCCGGCAGGGTGCAGTGCCCAAGGGTTGAAACCCCATGGGGGACACTGCGGGTAGAAAGTGTGCGCGCCTCCCCAGTATGCTGGACCTGTAGCGAGGTATGGTGGTTGTACGTAAGGACCTTCCTGCCAGCACTCGGAACCACCGAAACCTTGTCGGGGAGGAGACCTGGGGCGCTTGGCTCCTCCAAGCCGAGTGAACACATTGTTGGTCGTGTATTTATCCAGCAACTGTTTCACCGTCGGCTTTGACTTCGCGGCTTGCCTCTTCCCTCGATTATCCTTCCAGACTTTGACTTCTGGATTCTTTGGCTTGATCATCCTTGGAGTCGGCGAGGAGTTCGAGTTGATCGTTTCTGGAGTAGGAGAGGGACTCGGCTTGATCATTCTCGGAGCTGCATTGTCGTCAATGATGATGTTCTTCCCTTTTGTCGACTCGGCCTGATCTGACCGAATTAACACTTTCTTTTTTTCTCAAGTCGATCACGTTGATTGGAAAAGGATCACTATCAAGTTTCATCTTGGTGCTTTGAGCAAACGTCAATCGTCCGTCATTAATGGCTGATTGCACCTGTCGACGAAACACATTGCAGTCATTAGTAGCATGAGAAAAAGAGTTATGCCACTTACAATATGCTCTTTTGCCCAATTCATCTGCCGATGCTAATACGTGTCCTTCCCTTACTCTAATCATATTTCCCTCAGGAGCATATCAAAAATCTTGTCGCATTTGCTAATGTCAAAAGTGTACCGAATCTCCTCTTTCCGAGTGGGTGTAGGCCTGAGGGCTGGACAAACAAAGGGTTTTGACTTGGGCGCATGAACCCACTCAGCAATGCATATGTCAGCGTCGTCCTCACTATCCGAGCTGTTTTCGTATGCTATAACATTGACTACCGATTTTTCTTTGGCTTTGCTCTTAGTATCCCCGAACCAGCTATACGGTTTGACCTCCTTAGCGCGGTTCTCCTGTGCTACAGCCCTCTGAGCGACTTGGCTAATGCTTAGGAATTCTTGGCCCTCTAGTCTGTCCTTAATATGGGCGAGCAAACCCTGAAAAAGCGAGGTCGGCAAGATCTTTTTCGTTTATATTTAAACTAAAGCACTGGTTCTTAACCTCTCTGAATCTTCTAATGTAATCACAAACTGGTTCATTGTACTTTTGTCTAACCATCGTCAAATCCGATAGTCTGAGTTCGGTCACACCACTGTAAAAGTAATCGTGGAACTGCCATTCTAGTTGTGCCCAAGACGTAATAGACCTAGGTGCGAGCGAGGTGAACCATGCACGTGAAGGCAGTACCCGACAATGACAATGGGAAAGAGTTTTACTCTATAGATATCTGATGTGCCAACTTCACTACTTTGCGCCAAGAATTATCCTACATGTTCAAAAGTCGACCTATTGTCCTCCCCTGTGAATTTGACAAAATCAGGAATTCTGAACCCGCGGGGGTACGGTGTTGTGTCGAAGAACTCAGGGTATGGCTTTAGGTAAGCACGAGATCCATCCTTAGGTATTACGCCGAGTTCTCTAAGCACTCCGGCGAGTTGATCCTTAAAGCTCATGTCGGCTAGCGGGGTACGCGAAGTCGGCTGTGGCAACTCGGGTTGGACTTGTTGCGGGTTAAAATATGTTTCTGGAACCGGCCCATGGGGGACTCCGGTGCCGAGAGGTGGGATAGGTGGTGTGTTGTACGCGACTGTTTGATAGTAGGGTTGTGGGATGTTCACGCCAAGGCTTAGACTTCGGTCGTTATCGGAAAATATCTGGGGCACCGAAGTCGAAATGACAGAAGTCGTGATCATGGGGGTGGCTTCTACCTGATGATCGACCCTGTTATGGTCAGGGTACATCGGCTGTTTATTTCGATGTTCATCATTGACTTGTAAGATTGTGGATCTAACCTGACCCTGAAGACTACTCTGTATGTCTTTAGCGAGTTGCTCTTTGAACTCGTCAAATCGGCTACTCATTACTCGAGCAAATACTTGCGCCGATTTATCTCGATGCCATACTTGCTGGCTACTGACACGTCAATCAGATGAGTGATTTCGTCAGGACAAGTCGGTTTACTCACCTCGGGTTTGGGCGCAGGAGGTGGACTCGGCACGACTACCTTCTTGATGACGCCGTTTCTCGTCTTCTGGTAGCCGGCCAACTTTTGCCGGAGTCGCTCCGCCTGCTCCTCTTCGAATTGTCGTTCGAGCTCCCGCCATTCATCTTCAGATAGGTCGTCGAGCGTAACGGCGATGATGTTGTCCGGGTTGACGATGCTTCCGTACTTGGAATCGGAATTCATGGTGTAGAATTTACTTCTCCTCCCCAGCGGAGTCGCCAATTGTGTTCGCACGAAATTGGATCCGTGAAACACCTAGGTAATGTGGAGTCGCCAATCGCACTTACGTGTACGATGCACAGATGCTTTTCGAGCAAAGCAACAAAGGATAACTATCGTACTTACGTGTACGACGAGCGATTGCTTTCCGAACAAAGCAATAAAGATCTTCTTGCTTACGTGAAGAAGAAACGACTGTTTTCCGGCGCAAAACAGCAAAGATCTACTGCTAAGAAAAGTAAAGGATAAAAGTAATAGATTGATTTGTGTCGATTGTTGGATGTCTCTCAATCGGCCATCACCCTTTATATTTATAGGGCGGCTGGTCTTCCCGTAGGAGATCTGGACTCCTAATCCTAACTGATTACAAATATATCTCTTCCCTTATTTAAAGGATCTTGGTCCTAACGTATATGTGACTTTCCATACAAACCAAGATAGCTTTCCAAACCGGACCGCCTCTAACGCTGCCATCCGGACTCCTCTGGGCGCACGGGATATCCCTTCCAGACAAACTGGATGGACTTCCAAATCTTGTGGGACTCTCCTTGATTGCCACGATCCACTGCGTTTCTTGTGTCTCAAATTGAAGTCTCTGGCGTCGGGTAAGTCTTGAAGGGTAACGCTGTGACTTGGATCGGCTGAGGATTCGGCTCTGTCCGACTTGTGCCTTCTCGGGGACTTGAGTACTCGGGGACTGATGATGAATAGTACGGTATCCCGCATATTAGGGGTATCCGTGTACAGTTCCCCGAGACTTTGGGAAGGTACCACGTATCCAATAAGGATCCTCGGACGATAGGGTAACCCCTCTAGGAAAGGGAAGACTCCCCTTAAACTAGGAAAGTCAATCCCGATGTTTACGGAAGCCAGAATCCTACTCGGGCGTAAGTCCACGTCCAGTACGACCCTAGGTACCCCCTATATAAGGATCAGCAATCCCATAGGGGAGGACAAGTCGAAATAGATCAAAGGAGGTCAAGCCAGGTCTAGCAGATTCAACTAGTCGCAGCGCAAGGCAAAGCTCTAGAAGACCCGCAGTCTCGAAGGAGTCGAGCCCGGAAGATTAGCTAGGATTAGTCTACGGTTAGGCCAAGGGTAGCCACTAACATACACCCCCATTGTAAAGCGTGTTCCCGATCAATATATAGCAACAGGACGTAGGGTTATTATCCTGAGGGAGGCCCGAACCTGTATAAAAACGGCTGTCCCCTGCTGTCAGATCTCTTGGCACTTGGTCCCTAGAGGTCCCTACCCCCCCAGTAATCATCATCTCACGAGTACCGTAAGATCGCCGGTTCACCGATCGTCGACAAATATATCTCTTCCCTTATTTAAAGGATCTTGGTCCTAACGTATATGTGACTTTCCATACAAACCAAGATAGCTTTCCAAACCGGACCGCCTCTAACGCTGCCATCCGGACTCCTCTGGGCGCACGGGATATCCCTTCCAGACAAACTGGATGGACTTCCAAATCTTGTGGGACTCTCCTTGATTGCCACGATCCACTGCATTTCTTGTGTCTCAAATTGAAGTCTCTGGCGTCGGGTAAGTCTTGAAGGGTAACGCTGTGACTTGGATCTGCTGAGGATTCGGCTCTGTCCGACTTGTGCCTTCTCGAGGACTTGAGTACTCGGGGACGAACTCAGACCGCTCGGGAATTGGTCGAGTACTCGGAAAAAACCCCTCAGGACTGGGGAGCCTCGCGGGGCTCGGCCACTCGGGGTCACCAGTACTCGGAGTCGGTGATGCTCGGGGTTGATAGCGCTCGGGGTCGCGAGTGCTCGGAGTCACGAGTGCTCGGGGTCGCCACTGTTGAATGCTCGGAGGTACTGCTTGCGACTTGATGACGTAGTACTCGGGATATTAGCGCTCGGGGACACCTCCGACTGCTCGGATCTTCGGGCACTTCTGCGAGCACTTTCGTACTCGGGACGTGACGAGTACTCGGGGAAGCTATGAACCGCTCCGCCTAGCCCGCGCCGCGCCGCGCCCAACCCCGCTGGAAGCCATGCCGCGCCGTGCCACACCTCCTACCCCGCGGCATACCCCGCGCCGCACCGCGTCTTACCCCACGGGAGCCCGCGCCGAGCCTCGTCGCCTCCAACCCCGCGGAAGCCCGTGGCCTACCCCGCGCGGTGCCTCCTAGCCCGCGCCGCGTCCTACCCCGCGGGAACCCGCGCCGCGCCGTGCCTCCTAGCCCGCGCCGCGCCACGCCCTACCCCGCTGGAAGCCGCGCCGCGCCCTGCCCCGCTAGAGCCCGCGGCCTACCCCACGCCGCGCCTCCTCCTGGCCCGCGCCGCGGCTTCCCAAAGCCCGCACGACGGCTACCCGTAGCCCGCGCGGCGCCTCCGGCCTGAGTCAAGAACCCCTCAACCCCGCCACGCACCTGCACCGGTCGCCGCGTGCGCCCGAGTCCCGGCCACCACGTGCGCTGTTCACTCCAGATCCCGGCTGAAGAATTAGGGGAAGGCGGTGGCTTGGAGGGAGAAAAAAAAGGGGAGGGCGGAAAGGGGGGCCGGCCCCTTTTATAGCCCCATGATACTAACCGCCCTAAAAAAAAGAGAAAATATATATATATATATAATAGAATAGAATAAATAAAATAAAAATGGTGAATAAGTGTCCCGGACCTCGGACGCCGTATGCGTGAAGACCGAAGCCCGGATGCGCCTGAAGCCCGGACACCGTGAACCTCGGCCCACGCCGCGCTACGTCGACCCCGGACGAACCACCGGGTGAACCCCGGATCAACCCGAAGCCCGACGTCAGGTGAGTTCCGGGCGCTTGATGACCCTGTCAACGCCGCTACCTCCGGTGGGTCGTGAGCGCCGGACGTATCGTCTCCCGCGACGCTGCGTCTGTCCCGAGTCGCGCGCCTCTACCCTAGATACCGGGGCGCACGCCAGGCTTGCCATGGGCTAGTTAGCCCCGGAGGCCGCGCTCGCACCAAACAGCGACCTGCCCTTCGTGGAAGGGGCAGGGCCCACACATGGCCAGCTCGGTACTCAATCCAAAAGACAACCGAGCGTTGAAGTGAAGCAGAGGCGGACTTGCCCGGCGAGGCGACCCTCCGATCCTTTAGACTCCGATCTTGGAGCAATAAAACTAAAACGGCCATGTATACTCGAATATACGTCCTGGATCGGTGCGATAGGCCCCGCCATTTCTTGCTTGGACTCCAAATCCAACGCGTTACGGATATAATCACGAAGATTGGCTTCAACAGTCTTCTCCCCCTGATCTCTGAGTATGGATCTCCCCCTCGGTCATGACCCGATCTGGGTGCGTCGCCTCTGCGCTGGGTACGAAGGACCTGCTCGCCGGGTGAAGAAGCGGGTGGGAGATCGACTCCGAGGGAGGCCCTTGTTGGCCCGGGCCGCCCGTCAACCCCTTTTTAGGGGTATAACGCCGGTCCGGACGGGCGCTTCTCGACCGCCCACACCGGCAAGGGGCTACTGTTGTGGGAGGGGTCCCCGTGCACCCCGAACGCCAACGAGCAACGGTAAGGCATGTACACCTACTACGAACTCACGTCTAACCCTTTTGCAGTCATGAGACGCGGGGTGCAAGCGCAGGTGCAGAAGCGGGGTACAAGCGCAAGTGCAGACGCGGGGTACAAGCGCAGGTGCAGAAGCGGGGTACGAGCACCCCGGGGGCGGGACCCCACCATGTGACGTACCGTACGGCATGTCGTACCGGACGTCACGTAGATGCTAGGGTATATGCTTCCGCGGGTGGTGTGTGAATGACCTACGTGCCCCTGTCCGTACGGCGGACCGGGGGTAAGACCGTAACCTGCCTAGGGGCAGAATTGTAATCCGGCCATGTTCTCCCCGAGGCCTATAAATAGGGGAGCACCCCCCCAGGTTGGGGGTACGGAATACAAGCTACACTCATTTCTCGACTCGCCCGAATTTTCACTAAGTGTTGGTTCGCTGCTGCGCGTCCCGTCTCGCTATCCCTTGCGCACACCCAGGTGACCCAGCACTCAACCGGGGGTGCCTCAAGTTCACTGTCCGACCGCGTAGTCGACGACAGAAAGCAAATACGATTAGACGGAGAATCTCCACAAGGCCCAACCAGCACTAATACATTCGTACATGCATATATGTTTTGCAGTGTATACTGAAGTCGGAGAGGTCGCAAACCGAGCCGGACACGGCGGCGCCGACGCAAGGCCTCTTTTCATGCGGAGATCGATCGAGTCGGAAACGAACCCAACTCTACAAGCCCTGCGAAATGTTCCTTTGTCTTGTTTTGAACTGAAAGTGAAGCCTCTGTTGGCCAGAAAAAGGAAGCTCCTAAGCTACTCCGGTGCACGGACCTGAGATTAGCTAGCTAGAAATTGACCGCACATATATGCGTCTCAGTCAAAGTCCCAGTGACGTAAATTCATTCCTTGCAGAGAGACGCCGACCCTTCACGTATGGCATTGGCATGCATGGCTACGAATCATCATCATTATTGTCATATATTATTCCAGGTTGAAATTCTGGGCGTGGTACCAAACGACATGTAGTCCGCGCGGCCGGGCACGAATACAACGACATACACAGCTTGAATGGGGACAGGTGCATGCAGATCGAACCATATATACACGCACGATTATTAGCGACAGCCGAAAGTGTCATGTGATGGTTGGGCATTGAGTTGGAGCTCAGAACTTGCTGATGAAGTCGTAGATGTGGTCGCTGACCTCCTGCGCCTTCTCCAGCTGGACAAAGTGCCCCGCGCCCGGGATAACCACCACCTCCTCCAGCAGCGGCACGTCCTCCTTGAACCCGCCCTTGAGCAGGTAGTCCTGGATCCCCGGAAAGTTGTACGTGATGTCCCCGGTCCCCACGATGAACTTGGTCGGCACCTGCACCTTGGCGTTCGACCATGGCGCTGCCAGGTCGCAGTTCCTGTCTAAGTTGCGGTAGTAGTTGATGGCGCCGGTGAAGCCGGTCTTCTCGAAGGCGGCGCCGTAGTAGTCAATGTCGGCCTCGGTGAGCCAGGGAGGGAGCGGGTACGATGATTCGCCCATATTCTCGTCGCAGGCCACGCCGTGGCTGAAACAGTGGCACAGGACCTGCCTCATGAGGAGCCTGGCTTTGGCCGCCGCGCACTGCTGCTCTGCCACCCCGGCTTCCTGTACGTGCACCATGCAGCGATTGCAACAGCATTAAGAAATTAGCAGAAATGGATCTACTGCTGCATGTCCTTTTTTAAAACGGGACGCAAATTATCTCTATCTATTAATTAAGCTGAAAAGAGATACTCAGTTAATTAAAAAAGAAAATCAAGTATTATAAACCGTCCACAACACAGACATATTAGACCTAAAAAACCACTGACTGATATGACCATGACAGCACAGACTCGAAACACACCACCATAAAGATTGATCCACCAAATCTGGACACAGATGTCATCATCATCCCTCGTTGCTCTGTGATCCGGCAACTTCAACTTCACCCAGAATGAGCAAATCCACACAAGTCAAACAACAACAGTCGACTAGCGGGCTAGCGACAAGACAGCTCTGTTTTTGGTGACAAGCCTCGCCGAAGAAAGTTGCAAGGCTTATATCAATTAGACCCACCGCAACAGCTACAGTAGGGAGAGTGCTAATCGAAGCAGCCTTTTGCGTGTCATCATCACCGTATTTTTGTCCATGAAACCGTAGCTCCAAATTCACCATGAAACAGCGAAACGATGCACAAAAAACTCGATTGACACGCCGGACGTCTAACGACCAAGCCCATGCCGTGAAACCAAATCCACGCGTGCCATCTGACAGACCTCTCAGCCCAAACAAGCCTCTATTTTTAAGTCAATAGAGAACAGAGAACCGCATCCTCACGCCCCCGCATCATGGGCCAAGCACTCCTAAGTCAATAGCTGACTCTATTTTTAAGATGCTCTAAGGGCACGTGGGTCACGGAATTAAAACAACAAATTAGCAATGTGTTCATTTCACTTCCCCCTTTATTGTCTTGTAGTTTCTTAATCGGCTCCTGCTCAACATATTCATTCAAAATGATAAGCTAACGGGGAAGGCCGGGAAATACGTACGGTAAGACCTAAGACGTGGATGGAAAGTAACATGCATATAAATAACTTGCCTGGAAACGGCACATGTAGAAGGTGGAGCCATAGATGCTGTTCATGTAGTCGATGGGCTTCACGAAGCCGGGGCTGTCGCGGATCATGATGTTGCGCATGAAGGCGGTGCTGGTGTTCACGAGCGCCGTCACGCGGTCCGGCTGGAACAGGCACAGGTACCACGAGATAACCGCGCCCCAGTCGTGCCCAACCACGAACACCTTCGTTTCATTGATCGCACAGGAGATCAAAATCAGATCGGCCAAAACATGCAGTAGCAGCGGTAAGTTTTTCTCCGGATAAGAGGACAGTAAATGTATACATGCATGATTGCAGCTTACGATGAATAAGATAATAACAAAATATAATTTCTTTTTCTCTGTGCGGCACATCACACACACATCAACCCACGTAAGCTTACTATATTTCTAATGAACGCATCTAGGTGTATATAAATATCAACATCAAGATTTGAACAACCCTGATAAATAAAGTTATGTCTCCACAACTCCACCTCTCGACCGATGGAAGTGAGGAAAGCTATGAATTCAAGTGAAAACATAAAAAGTATAATAATACTATTTCATGCCACTGAATCATATTAGAACATGTAATTTATTCTTTTGTAATTTATATTATCTAAAAAGCTGTTGTACTTTATATAAACAGAAAAGTATAACTGTTCTGGTGTTGACTCTTTGTTTTGGACGGTAGTGTAGGACAAGTCATCAATTACTTCACGTCACCAATTAATCAGCACTAGCAATTTTTCTGTACGTGATTATAAAAATGTACAGAACAAGGCATCTTTCTATCACACTGTGGATGCGCTTAGCCCTTGAGCAAACTAGATCTAGTTATGTGGGACTATGATGAAAGCATGTACCTTTTTGAGCTTGAGGGCCTCGAGGAGCGCAACAAGGTCGCCGACGATGTGAAAAGCAGTGTAGGAGGCCACGTCGGGCGGCACTGTGGTGCCGCCGTAGCCACGGAGGTCGGGCGCGACACAGTGGAAGCCACGCGCCGCCAGGTGTTCAATCTGGTGGCGCCACGAGTACCAGAGCTCCGGGAAGCCGTGCACGAACAGCACCGCCCCTTTGCCATGTTTGGGGCCGGCCTCCGCCACGTGCATGGAGATGTCGTTCACCTCCACGGTCCGGTGCCTGATCACCACGCCCTCCATGCTCACCAGCTCCCTTCTCTATCTCTCTCTCGTTATCTTGGCGATCTCTGCAATTGTGTGTGTGTTGCAACTTACAGCCTGTGGGAGCTGCTATTTAAAGACAACTATGTACTCTGTAGTTTGGATGCTTGTAGTCTATCTTGATATTCCATGCTAATAATGGACCCTAATCATGGCCAAGCTTACGGTATCATATATATGGACCTAATGACCAAAACTTGGTCGTCTAACTTGAATCATGGCCAGCTGATGGTTTTATGTATATACCTGATTAATGACCAAAACTTGGCCTCATCAACTTAGTCGTGAGGAAAAATTCTATTTCACTCCGTGAACAATCGGGGTGCATAAAACCGTCTAGTTAAACCCCTAAACTATAAGAGGTAAATAAAAAAATGAATCAGAAAAGAAAAGGTGGTCTTGCCTCGAGGGTTCTCGCTCACATGGACTCCTTGATGTTGGATGAACCTATTGGTTAGAAGAAGAAACATCGGCCATTTTCTCAAAATATTACATATTTTAAATAATCACACATCGGTCCACAAGGATTCAGTGGTACCGAATTTAGGGTTAGGATTAATGTAGTTTTAACCTTATCCTAAACCCAGAACTGTAAACCCTTATAAACCATGATGCATAATTATTTATTAGTACGTCTGTATCATCATTGGTATAATCATTCATCCCTGAACGCTATTCATCCCTGGACCTTGACATGCTCATAAGTACTATACCGTCAATCTAAGCATCGTCACAACTACTATACCGTGACAAAAGATCACATGTTTACTTCCCGGTTCAATAACACGACCATGTATAAGATCTATGTTACATATAATCAATCGAGGCACACGAACGAACTGTTGGAACCTGAGGATCTACGACATCTCGGTGTGTACGCGGCGGGGGAAGTCGCATACGCCGCTCACTTCGCCGGATGTGTCATCACCAGATCTAGCTAGGGAGAGGAGGAGGAGACCGTCGAGGCGGTGTGCTTGAGCCTCTGCCGTCCGATATGGCCGCCGCCGTCGCGGATTTAGTGATGCCGGATCTGGCCGCTGCTGGAGCCAGACCTGGCGAGAGAGAGGAGGAGGTGGAAAGCGGAAGAAGGCGCAGTGGGAGTTAGGGTTTAGGAGGATGTGGAATTTGAGGTGTTATATTTTTTAATTCCTGTGAGAGTTATTTTTCGTAATGGACACGTTACTAGAATTAATTAATTGAAGTGGGTGTTTGGTTCATCACTGGGAGATGAAGCACTTCAGCTTACCTGACCGAGTCTGTATAAGAGCCTCCCCGGGACAGAGCACTTTGCACCATTCTGCTCTCACTCCATCCCGACGTCTGCATGCACGGGTGTACGGGAGAGCAGGCCTCCGAAGTCTTGTTCCTTGAGATCCTACACCGGGAGAGGACAAATAAGGATCTTGGGGAGGGTTACACGTGACTACTCGCTTGTCTACTTCACGCTGCGGGTAGACTACTTCCTCTACACCAAGCAAGTAGCGAGGCAACGCAGCTGTGTACGACTACCTTCTCTACATCAAGTGTGCTCTGTACGACTACATGGCGAGAGATGACGACAACACTTCTGCTGTTGTCTTCTCTGCAAACGCCACGTACGTCTCATACATCTCTCTGTTCATGATAGCTTTTGGCTATGACTTAGAAAAACTAGCACGTCTAGACTGCCTGAGAATATATTGATAATGAAATATACTAGTATGACTAGTTTGTTATAGAGATGTTCTGATAATTGAGCATATTAATGCTTATTTTGTGTGAGAAATCTCTGTGATTAAATCTGTTAGATTAATATAGATTAATTTAAAAATTGTTAATTGTTCCCAAAGATGTTTTCCTGTGAATAACCTGCAACCGATGCCTCCACCGGAACGGATCTTTTCCATGTACACACATATGCGCTGCCCTCGCAAACTTACTTATGCCGCTATTTGGAGCGAGGAAATGGGGGCGGTGAGATTTAGAATTGCGTGAAGCGATGACAGTATCCCTAAAGTTCTCCACTATCTCCAGCCTACACCTATCGAGCAACCTTGCTTGCATGCCAATCGCAAAAAAAAAGAAAAAAAATGCATGCCATGCGCCGGGGTGGGCCTAGAAACGGCTGAAAGTTTCGTTTTTCTGGAGCCTGGCCGAGGGATGCTTTGAACAGCGTACGGGTCTTACCTGAGAAGCGGTGCATGCAACTAAAGACGTCTTACCTGCGTCCGGCGGGGGTTGTCCGGACTTATGCAGTCCATCAAGACACGCCCTAAGCTTTCTTGGAATGATGGTGGTGGTGACTGAGATTGATGGCTCCCGTACGCAGGGGCGGAGCTGGGCCCCGGGCACCCACGGCCCAGGCCCGGGGCGTGGCTTTTTTTTTAGCTATTGCCTACCCATAATTTTATATGGGCCCGGGACTCAGCCGGTCAGCCCAGGCTGAGGCAGCCAGCCAGCCACGACCTAGTGCCCCAGTCCGCCGCCAGAAGCCACCCGCCTGGCCGCCTGCACTGCGCCTCCCTGCCTGCGGCCCGCCGCCCGCCGCCCGCCGGCGACGTCCCCCCGTAGCCCCGCCCCCTGTCCGTCCCCCATCCCCCCGCTCAGTCCCCCGCCTCCCCGGCGACGTCTGCCGACTGCCGGTCTACCCCCAGCCCCCGCCCCCGCCTTCCGCCGGCGGCCAGCCCGCCCCCGCCAGCCTCCGCCAGGACTGGCCGCCGCCGTGCCCCTACGTCCATGGCCCTGCCCCCCGCCGCCGTCTCCTCGCTCCTCGCTCCTGCCCCGCTCCCTGCCCCCGGCCCAGTCTGCCTCGCCCCGCTCGCCCCCGCCGCCGTCGGCGTGGTGCGCCCGTGCCGCTGTGCGGGTGCGGGCCGTGCGGCGTGCTTCTGTGGTGCGCCCCGCCGACCGCCGCCCCGGGCTCCCCTTTGCTCCGCCCCCTGCTCCTCGAGTCCCCGTGAACACCGCGGCCGCGCTCCCCCACGCTCTGCTCTACCTCCGCCCATCTGCTCGGCTGCTCCCAATCGTGCAGTCCGTTTACCGTCGCCGACGAAAGCGTTGACCAAGTCCTTCACCGAGTTCGCTCTACAGGTAAACCCTAGGTCTGCTGGACTATCTAGGTCATTAGAGCAAAGATAACTGAAGAAATGCAATGCCATCGATTGATTGTTTAGCTGCGATGTTCAGAGAGATTGAAATGGATGATTGAAATGTTGAACTAAAATTGAATTGAAATGGAGTGTGTATGTCAGTATGTAAAATGTGTAATGTGTTGATGGAATTCAAATTGATTCATTTTGTAGAAATTGAAGATGAAAAGATTTTTTTCACCAGTGTCCACAACGGGAGTGTCTACACCTATCATTTCAGCTCGAGGGAATCAAGCGGTTGAAGAGACTGAATCAACACCACAAATTGGAACAACCGCAGAAATGGGACCACCGCCTTCGACTTCAAGCAACCCACGTGAAATCTCAACTGGAGAAAGTAACAATCTATGTATTCCTGCTCCTGCTTGTGTTCAATTGAGTGAAGGTTATATCGAACCTGATCCTGGTCTTAGGAAACCTATTGAAAGTTTAGATCCAGACATTAGAGATGTTGCTAGAAGGATGTATATAAATTTGGGTCCATGCCAACCAACTGGTCATACATATAAAAAAAACACCCTAAGGAAATTATTCGAAACAAAGAAGCTTTCATGCTAATTGGTTCAAGAAGCATTCCGATTGGTTGGAATATAGTGTTGATAAAGATGCGGCCTTTTGTTTCTATTGCTTTCTTTTTAAGCAACCTAGAGCTGAAAAGTTTGGTTTTGAGGCATTCACAAAGGTAGGATTTAGAAATTGGAAGGATGGACCTAGTGTTCTTGATACACATGTTGGTAAACATGATAGTGCTCACAATAAAGCTAGACAACATTATGAGGCTTTCAAAAATCAAAGGCAATGCGTGGCACATGTGATGGATCGTGGTACCAAAAAGAGTGAAGAAGAATATAGAGCTCGTCTTATCATTATTTTGGGTGTTATCAGATTTCTTCTATTACAAGCTCTTGCTTTTCGTGGTCATGATGAGAGTTCGAGCTCAAAGAATAGGGAAAACTTTTTGGAGATGATGAGTTGGTACAAGAAGAAGGATCCAAATGCTAGGACTTTGCTTGATAGTGCAGGGGGGGGACCATTTGATGACTTCACATGAGATACAATTGCAATTGTGCCAAGCTTGTGCAGAAGAGACCACCAAAGCCATTATTGCTGATATTGGAGATAGAAATTTTTCTTTACTTGTTGATGAGTCCAGAGATGCATCTATAAAGGAGCAAATGGCTATGGTTTTAAGGTTAGTAACTTAGTATCTTTTATGTTAATTGTTGTTTTGTTCTTTACTAATAGTAATACCTAATTGTTGGTTACTTGTAGGTATGTCAACAAACATGGGTATACGATCGAACGATTTATTGGGATTAAGCATGTTGGTGACACAAGAGCAGCTTCTTTAAAGATAGTTTTGGATGGTATGTTTCTTAAATATGGCTTATCTATGTCTACATTGAGAGGGCAAGGGTATGATGGAGCTTCTAACATGAGAGGGCAATTTCGTGGGTTGCAAAGGTTGATACTAGATGAAAATCCTTATGCATTTTACATTCATTGTTTTGCCCATCAGTTGCAGTTAGTGGTTGTTGCTGTTGCCAATTGTTGTTCCTCTGTATTGAATTTCTTTAACCACATAACTTTAATTGTCAACACTGTCAATGCTTCTTGTAAGAGACATGATGAACTAGCCCAAGAACAACATGACACTATTGTGAGCCAATTGGAGTTTAGGAAAATTTTTTCAGGAAGAGGGAAAAAACCAAGCAACCAATCTTGTAAGACCTGGGGATACACGGTGGGGCATGCATCATAAAACTTTGTGTCGGTTTATTATGCTATGAAAATCTGTTTTGCAAGTATTAGAGAACATTCATGATGATGCAGAAAATTTAACACAAAGAATCACAGCAGGTGGCTTGATTTCTCAGATGGAAAGTTTTGAATTTGTTTTCATATTGCATCTTATGATCAAACTATTGGGCAAGACTAATGAGCTGTCATAATGTTTGCAAAGAAAAGATCAAAACATTGTTCGTGCAGTGAGTTTGATTGGGATCACATTGCAGAAACTTCAAGATATAAGAGAAAATGCTTGGGATCAACTCTTGAAAGACACAAATGATTTTTGTGTTAAACATAATATTATATTGCCTAACATAGACGATACAATACCCCCTCGAGGTTGTTCAAGGGGGCGTGGTGGTAAAATGGTAACTTACTATCATCGCTTCAGATATGAAATATTCAATGTTGTGCATGACCAAATTATTACTGAGTTAAATAACCGTTTTGCTGAAAGATCTACTCAATTGTTGAGATGCATTGCTTATCTTGATCCAAGAAATTCATTTACTAATTTTGATGAAGACAAACTTGTTGAACTTGCTGAGCTGCATGCTGATGACTTCTCCATATATGAGATTTCTTTTGTCCTTAGAAACCAGCTTGAAACATTTATTGCTGATGTGAGAGCTGATCTGAATTTTGAGAGTTGTAATGACCTTGGTAATCTTGCTGTGAAGATGGTTCAGACTGATAGACACACCGTGTTTCCTTTGGTATATCGCCTCATTGAGTTGGCATTGATTTTGCCAGTTGCAACCGCATCAATGGAAAGAGCTTTCTCAGCTATGAGTATTATCAAGACGGAGTTGAGGAATAAGATGGGTGATGATTGGATGAATTCTAGCATGGTGTGCTATATTGAGCGAGATGTATTTGCAAGTATTGATGATGATGCTATTTTATATCGCTTTCAATCCTATAGGTGTCGCAAAGGGGTTTTACCTCGTCATAGTAGTAAGTTTTTAGTTTTGTATCAATGTTAATTCTTTCACTTGATATTTATGCCTTCTCTTATGAAATTATATTTTTGATGTCTTGAAGGTGTTGGTTCTTCTTCTACCGTTGATCAGGTTATGGGAGGCACCGATGAAGCAAACCATTGATTTGGTACTCTTTTGTATCTCGTACTGTTCTTTGTAGTTTTTGTCATGTTTTATCTATTTTGTTGGATCGTTAAGCATTGAGTTCAAATTCTAAATTTATTGTGCAGTTGAGCCATATTTTGTATGTTTTCGTATGGGGTATATTTTGAGGTAGTTATAGCCTTATAGACGCTAAGTTTTTTCTTGTGCTGGAATTTTTTTTGGCCCGGGGCTTGCCCCAATCTTGGCTCCGCCACTGCCCGTACGAGTCCGTGTCACACACTCAGGCGCTTATAAAAATTCGCAGCCCAATTACAAGTGAAGTGACAGCCCAAATGCAAGCTCAAACCCCAACGTCGCAACCTGATTTTCTACCAAAACCACCCACTAGATATCGGGCTCCAGTTTAAGCGAGCTATAAGCTCGGATCGGCATATAAAAAATATTCCTGCAACTAACAATAACTGTTCTCTTGTTCATTCAAAAATGTTCCTGCAAATTGCAAAAGGGTTCCCATGTAAAAATGGTTTCATCAGTTCTGACAAATTGTTCTTCTGGTACTAAAAAAATGTGCTGACATGATATTAAAAAGTGACTACAAAGAACAAAAATAAAAACATATTAAAAATGAAAAATTATACGGTAAACCGACGTACTACAGCATGTGCCCTAAAAATATATAAAGAAAAGAAAACAGAAAAAGAAAATAGAAAAGGAAAGGGACAAACATACTGGCCCATATCACCTGTTGCTCCATCCCGGGTAGCCGAGGAGAACACGTGCGCACGGCTCAATAGTTGGGCCGGCCCATGAGCAATGCACGCATATCAGCTATCTATATGAAAACCGTTCTTTGTAATAAACTATGATTGTGTGTACTCACGAAGTCACGAGTACAGAGCTTCTCTTTCATTATCTAAAAGAAATATGGAAAGCGTTGGACATCCATTGACTGGGATGAACAGGCCTGGCTGCGTCGAGAGCACCAGTGGAAGTGGAATTTTGTATCCAAATGCACGTAATCAGCAGAAAATTTTGCTTTTGCACGGAATGTTTTCCTTACATCTCCTCCGCCTTTCATGACATTCATATTACTCTTTCTGTTCCCGTATTAGCTGTCGCTGGACACTTGCATGCATAGTTCACAAAAAGTGGTCGCTGAATGATTTTTGGCTCGATTTAATCAATTTTTCCCTTGGGGCAGTTATGGAGCCCGTGCAGGCATACATTTAATCGTATGATTTGTTGCACTTCTCAAAGCTATGCATGCATGGGCTTAAATGAATTTAATTTAATTGGAATTCTCAAAGCTACACATGGATTACTACTTCCACTCATCCTATTACTAGTACTCCTGTGGAGTAGCTCGTCCATGGAGAAGCAATAGAAGAGATTAGAGAGCACATGAGAATATGAAAAGGTTGTCACCGGCACCGTTGTCGTTAGGGGTGGACATATAACTCGAAACTCGCGAGCTAAACGAGTACTCGGAAACTCGACTCGACTCGGCTCGAACTCGGTCCTTAACGAGTCGAGCCGAGTTGGACTTTTAACTCGTTAAGATAACGAGTTAAACGAGCCGAGTTACCGAGTACTCGAGCTACTCGTTTAACTCGTTTACTTGGAAAGCCCGAAAAAATCTGGCAGCCCGCCAACAACATTCGGCCCAACTTCTCAATTTGGTCCAACATTTGGCCCAACTTTTATTGGCTGCTGCATGGGCACGTCTTAACGAGTAATTAACGAGTTAAACGAGCTACTCGAGTAATTAACGAGTCGAGCCGAGTTCGCATTTTAGCTCGTTTTGTTAACGAGTCGAGTCGAGCTGGCTCGTTAACTTAACGAGTATTTACGAGTCGAGTCGAGTTGGCTCGATAGCCACCCCTAGTTGTCGTCGCTGCCCCCATGGCCGGCACCGCAGTGGCCATCATGATCGTCGCCATGGTCACTACCGCCGTCATCTCGAGAGAGAGAAGATTGAAGAACCCATGGAGAATGGTTCAGAGTTTTGGTGTTATGCCTAGGATTTCATGGAGAATCAAGAGAAGGTTTGGTGATATGCCGAGGACTCCATGGAGAAGGACAGGTTGCCTGGGAACTTCATTGAGGATTCCATGGAGAAGGATAATAAGCCTTTTGGTTATGTCGAAGACTCATGGAGAATGACAAGAAGATTTGGTGGTATGTGGAGGACTTTGTGGAGAAGGACGATTTGTCCAGGAACTTTGTCAAGGACCCTATGGAGAAGCATGAGAAGCTTTTGGGTTATGTCAAAGACTCCATGGAGAAGGAGAACTTTGGAGATGAACAAGATGCTGCTAAAGAATTTTGCTATGCAAGCGAAGGACGACGAGAATGACAAAGTAACCTTCTTTCCTACTAATATTAATTTTCTTTACAAGGCAGACGAAAAGGAAGTAAGGGACAATATGTTCAGATCCTCCTACCTGAGTATTTTAATTAGTGTTTTGACTTGCTGTATCGAGTTGGACTACTTCTTCTTGTGTGATATTTTGTTTTTTTTTGGGAGTAGGGTGTTTTGTTCCACCAATGCATCAAATGGGAATGTGCATACGGTATATGCGTGGCAATAAAACGAATAGTGTTCTAAATTGTTAATGACAAACACTAGTCAATCATACATATAATCAAAATTTTCTCGATAGTTCACATGTATGTAGCTATAGTTTCCACAAATTATTCGTTGGGCAATGCCATCGCCTCGCCTAACAATGAGTTGCTACAACTAATTTGAAGAGGAAGATGCCCTTGTCTTTCTAATCTCCACAAATTATTCGTTGAGCAATGCCATCGTCTCGCCTAACAACGAGTTGTTGTAACTAATCTGAAGAGGATGACGCCCTTGTCTTTCTAGCATTCTTTCTGGATTTGAGGAATCTTAAATCTATTACCTCTCCGTACCGTCATGGTCTCCATCATAGTGAGTTGAAGTGTCAAAAAAATTCGATTAGACTTTTGTACCGAATAATTGCGGAAGGCTCTTTATGTAAACAAGGTTATATCCAACAAAAGTGAGTACGCTATGAGCAACGAATGAAACGTAGACAAAATACCTCTTGAATAATGGAATAAGATTAGCATTGTTTTTTGCAGCCTTCTTGTATTGAACTGACTTAATAGCTCGAAAGAATCCCAATTCCAATATGTTAAAATCAAGCAAATTTGCTGGTTGACAAATGAGTCGTATATTAAAGCCATTTTGTGTAGTAGCTTCACAAAATAATGGGTCACTAGGTAAGATATGAGGTTTTGCATTGTCTTACCGGATGAAGATCAGACTGTTCACGTCTTCATGTAGCCACTTATCTCGAATAGCAGGCAAGATCTTGTTAAGCATAAAACTTCCAATGACCTCCTTTATAACCCGCCGCACGGTGAACACTTGTTCTCTATGTAGCTTCGTACGTAACAAGAGGAAAACATCCACTTTTTACATCAAAAGTGCAATTGCCATCCGTATCAAACCTTGGACGAGCAACCGCGCACAAAAACATGATTTTAGGGATGAAGTTTTTGCTTTTACATGTTTGTAAAGATCCTTCTCCGACAACAAGCATGTAATACTTCTCAATTTTTCCGTGTAATACTTCTCAGTTTTTCTTGTAGGATTAAACCTCTTTTCATCCACGAAGACAACATCAAATAGACCCTCAAACATTGGATCATTGGGTATGCTTTGTCGGTCAAGCATAGATGCACATAGGGTTGAAAACGATACGGAAACGGTCGGAAAGAGGTCTAACCGTTTCCGTTTCCGCACTCTTTTATCGGAACGGAAACGAATACGGAAACTTCGGAAACGGAAACGGAAACGGGAAGTACCGGAAACGAAAACGAGACGAATACGATCGAAAACGAAAACGATAATGAATATTTATCGGAACACAAAAACTCCTTGAACCGTGCACAAAAACACAACAAAACCAACATGACTTAAATAATATGTCACATAAACAATTAATCACAACATAATAATATGACAACAACACATCAAATAGATGTTTTAGCCATAAACAATTAACCACAATATGACAATAGCATATCAAATAGAATATATAACCTAACTAATTAACCATAACAAGAAGTTCACAACATAACAACGTCACATCAAATAGAGATTTTCAACAACAAAGAGCATCTTAAATAACCATCAATTCAGTTTATATAGTTCACCAAAACACATGGTTCAGGAAGCAAACACATAGTTTCAAAGTGAATATAAGATACAGATAGTTCAAAGTTCAAACATAAATTGAAAGGTAAATAACAGCTATGTCACTCCTCCATTTCCTCCGTCATGTCATTCTCCAAATCATTATCATTGTCATTCTCTTGCTCCTCAAACTACAAAGACAAGTATGAAATATTCATATTATCATTCTTTTTGACAAGTAGTTGATATAACAAACTAAGATTTAAAATTAGATAAGAAAAGGCAAACCATGTGCACCAAGCTTGCAAAACGTCGCTCAAGGCCCTCAATGTCCAACTCGGTAACAATGGATGCAATTTTGCCACCTAAATGATTAATCAAAACTAATTAGCCTTAATAATTCTTTCACATGATGAACAAACTATTGAAACCAAAATAGTAAATTACCTTTTGATGCCGCGGTCCAATCTTTAGTACAAACTAAAGCCTGAACAGTCTCAGGATCTAGACAGCTTCGAAATGGGTCAACGACCCGTCCACCGGCACTGAACGCCGACTCCGAAGCAACTGTAGATACTTGCATAGAAAGTACATCACGAGCAAGCTGAGAGAGAATAGGGAACTCAGTTTGTTTGACTTTCCACCATGATAAGATATCAAAATCTTTGTTTCTAGGTGCAAGAGGTTGCTCCAAGTACACTTCTAACTCAGTTCTTGCACCATGATCAGTTCCACTTTTGCTATGCAAGAACATGTCAAGATCATCATCTCCATCAACACCATCAAACTGAGAAGCCACTGGATGCACATTAGTAGCACTAGAGGTTGTATTCTTTGAAGTTGAGGCATAAGCTTGAAACAACTGGTTAACAACCATATTAAACTTCTCAATCTCTTGCATAGAAGTGCCAGGGTAAATTCTTGGTGCATAAAATTCTATCACATTTCTCTTATATCTAGGATCAAAGAAGCATGCTACAGCAAGTGCCATGTTGGACTTTTCCCAATACTTGTCATATTTAATTTTCATGGAATATGCCATAGCCTTAATTACTGGATCAGAGCTATCACACCATTCTGTAATTGCAATCTTAATCTTACAGAAGCTGATGAAAAATAGATTTGCAGTCGGATATTTAGAGCCAGAAAATATCACAGTAGCATCAGTAAATAGTTTCAAGCATGCAGATATTTTTGTAGCCATGATCCAATTATTCAAAGTAGGAGCACATTTTCTATATTTCCTTTCATGTCGAAGAAAAAGCCTATCAAAAGCATCTTTATAGTAAATTGCACTCTTCAACATGTCATATGTGGAATTCCACCTTGTAGGCACATCCAATGAGAGTTCTGAATTCACATTCAAGTCACATTCTGAAGCACACTTCTTAAATTCCTCGTATTGCAATGGAGAATTCTTCACAATTGCAACTGTATTTCTAATATTTGCAATAGCTGGTGCAATTGTCTTAAGACCATCTTGAGCAACGAGGTTCAAAATATGATTCAAACATCTCACATGAAAAAAGATGCCATCACAAACTAATGGAGATATCTTATTTAGCTTGGCTACTACCCCCTCAACACATTTATCATTGGCTGCAGCATTGTCCAATGTAAGTGCAAACAATCTCCTATCAAGATTCCAATCCACTATGCTATCATAATACTCCAAGCACAAATTCTTTCCCGAATGATGTCCTTCTACATGCATAAACTTGATAATTCTTTTTTGCATGGACCAACTATCATCTATCCAATGAACCGTGATGCACATATAGCCTTTGGTTTGATTAGATGTCCACATGTCCATAGTTGTACTAAAACGGCATTGAAGTGTTTTAAAGTACTCATACAATTTCTTCTTTTCCTCCACGAATATATTCACTATATCTTTCTTCACGGTAGGACGACTTTTAATTGGAAAAGTAAGACGCAAAGACTTGATGAAATCAACCATGTATTCATGTTCAACAATATTGAAAGGATATTCATGCATGATAATTGCAAGATAAAATTTCTTCAAACTGACAGCCTCATCATATCTATAAGTCTCTACTGATGCAGTGGAATCGTTACCTTCACTCTTCTTCAGATTAAGTACTTGCTGCCCAATCAAGATATTGTGCTGGTGTTTCAAGTGACTTCTGAAAGCTGATGTGCCTCGACTACTCTCTCGTCGGTTCACATATTTGCATCCACTCTTGTTGCACTTAGCCCATAGCTCTACAAAATCATTACCATTTTCATCTTTCACAGTCTTATCATACTTCGTGAAATGCTCCCAAACATCAGATGTTGACTTCTTTGATCTCTTCGCAGGAGGAGGCTTGACCCTAGTTTCATCGGTTAAGTCCACAGTTGGAGTTGAAGTACGAGCTGCAGCATTTGGAGTTGAAGTGGAATTAAGGATACACACAGCCGGGGATGTCGCACTTACACTTGCACTACTACTATTGGTAGTGTCCATCTGTGAGAAAAAAGTATATGCTTTAGTACACTATAGATGCAACTAAGCAGTTCAGAAATAAATATTAAATTACTGATCAAGCATATGTTACTATTAGACCTTAGATACAATTAGTCTATGTTTCTTTTTGCAACATAACAAAAACAAGAAGTATATGTGAGCAACCTCTTTCACCCTCTTCACTCTAAAAGGTTTTACTCTAATGTCAAACAAATATCCAACAACAGCATGGAAGAAACCTAAATGTCTTGACGAGATCTATCTATACATAAAACATGTCAGCACAATTGCACAAATTTATCAATTGCACAATTGCACAAATGTATATCAGTTTATCCATCAAAATTAAAATGTATATCAGTTTATCAGATTATCAATCATAATTGAAATGTATATCACAATTGAAATGTATATCAGATTAACAATTGAAATGTATATCAGTTTATCAATTAAAATTGAAAGGGTTCTAACCAATAATAACAAAAAACGAATCAGAGTAATAAACACCAATAATAGTACATGTGTAATGTGTTGCTGTTCGCCTACTACTTGCTGTTTTTATTTTTCAGTAAGCTCCTGAACATCTTCTGTTCTTCAGCAGAGGCTTGAACAAGAGGCTTGATGGTCGACGGGATTGAACAGGAGGAGCGAGCTCGTGGCGGTCCGGTCCGGTCGGTGGTGCGTGCGTGCGCCGGTTGATGGCAGCGACGGCGGCTTCTTCCGTGCGGGGTTGTGGTCCGGCGTCGGCGGCACGGGGTCGGGGGCAGCGGGGCACCCTGGGGCGCCGGGCCGTGTCGAACCCCAGAATTCATAACAGAGAGGCTTAAGAGAAACCACCCGCTAAGTCAAAACGTCAACCCCGACCTCAACTCCTGGGTGTCAATTCCAAGAGGAGTGGAGTGATATGGCTCCGAATAGCCCGAGACGGCAACCCCGAAGCTTACTCTGGCAAGCGCACAGAGTAGTAGGGTGATATGGTCTCCTCACTCTTGTCCTACCGAGCCGGAACATCAACCCCGAACTCGTCCCGGCAAATTAATGCACGGCTGGAGTAGGGTGATATAGTTCCCAATCTCTCAGTAGTAGAGTCGCTTCACAGGGGTGATTAAACTTAATGACTCTATGATATAAACCCTAAAGTCCTACCCGCAACATGCGCTTCATCACATACACGCACGGCACATGAGCAGGCGAAAACAACCAGATCTCATAGCAGTGACTCTACGACAGAAACTGCAATACTATAAGTTTGAAACTTAACAAACATACGTACACACAAGGATCCGAAGATCTAAACACACAGCGGAAGAGTTTATAAGGCTGAGAAGCCAAAACAGTAGGGCCAAAAGTGGCAACGGAAACAAACCAAAATACCAACCCAGGGCAGGATCACTGCCTGGGATTCCCAGCGTCTAGGCGTCGTCGGTATCGATCTCTAAATAGAAACCACCCTCTGAAGGGGTAGCTTCCTCTGCAACAAAACAACAACAATAGCAGGGTGAGTACAAAATTGTACTCCGCAAGACTTACAGTGCGGAAATAGTAGTGATTGTGCCAGGTATCAACAAAAAGGGTAATTGTGGACTAATTTGCGGAAAGCCAAGTTTACCTTTTCAATAACCATAAGTAGATTGAAATTTGACTACCAGAATACCTTTTAAAAGGGGACGAGTCGACACTTCGCGAATATTCCTTACTGCAGATCACCACACCTGAAAAACCCTCGACCCATCCTCAACCACCCTGGGAGGAAGCTGTCGCTACACCATCCTTAGAGTTGGCAAGTTTTAGAGTTGGTTATAGTTGTCTAATTCGATGCAAAATCTTACCAAGTTGTCCATAACCGCGGACACGGCTGTTCAAACAGTTCTAACCCTGCAGGGGTGTACATCTTTACCTACACGTATCGATCGTCTCCTAGTGCCATCGCGATTTACACACTTTCACGAGGTGTGCTGGCGGAGGGTGATCGAACACGACCTTTACAATGCTTTCGACCTAGGTATGAGCCACCCGTACGGGCTAGTCCATGTACATCAGTCCGGCCGTAACTACGACACGGTCCCATACGTTGTAGCAGGTGATACATCCCCGGACTCGAACCGTGTGTAACCCTTACACCTATATTGAAGCACCACACCACATTCCTTTTTCCACTCACCCAATACACGAAAACGGCAAACTATGCGGCTCATAGTCTAAGTCTAGGCAAATTATTTAGTCGTGGGTGGCCCCATAATCCACCCGTGTAGAAGTACGCGAATCTTGGTTCGAAAGGACACCGGAAACCGGTCCTTGCGGGAAGACGAGACAACCCACCATGCTCCCAGCCATGGCCTCTCGTCTAAACCCAGATATGATTAAGCCAATTCATTAGTTATCCCGGTGAACACCCACCTACCACGTAACCCATTCCCAGTGTTGATTTACCTGCTATCCCAGGAATTACGACTTCTACAAGTCTAAGCACGTCTAAGCATAAATAGCATAATAGCATTCGAACAGTGGATACTAGACTATGCTAGATGGGTTAGGTTAGTGGTGGAGCTGTTTAAGCGACAAGGTGAGTCGTATTCATCGGGCTAGGGCTTTTCTTAGCGGAAAAATAGCAGTTGAACGCATGTAATAATGAATTTGAAAACAACTAATACTTTGCTATTAGTAGGAGCTTTGCAACGTGACCAAAGGGGCTGCTTGCCTGGTTGCTCTGCAACGACACCCTGCTCTTGATCGAGACTCTCACTTTGCGGATCTTCCGGCTCTATCGAGGAAAAACGAAAACACCGGAAACAAGGGCATAATCGTAATTATTAAAATGCAGAACATCGGCATGAGATGACATGTATGCCATGATGTAGAGAGTGTAAAATAAAGACTAATGCAAGTGGAATCAGTTTAATCGGAGTCCGGACGCATAAAATATCGCGATCCGAAAATCCTCCGGCTAATCGGAAACCCTAATTTGAGTTTTTAGCAAATTGTATTATTCTTAGCATGCAAACATGGATGAACATGATGTTTTTGAATAGATCTTCTTTTTCTGAACATTTTGATATATTATTTGCATTTTTCTGATTTAAAATGGATTTTCTATGAATTTTACAAGGTTTAAACCATTTTTACCCTTTGTTGTATTTTTCTCAGAAAATAATATTCAAATTAAATTTAAATACAACCAGAGGCTGACATGTGGGCCCTACTGGTCAAAGTTGACCAAATTTGACTGGGTCAATGACAGATGGGGCCCACTGTCATTCATTTTCTCATTTTACTTATTCTTTATTTTAATTCCTTACAAATGGGGCCCACAAGACATAGAAACAACTCAAATAAGCTCATTTATTCCACTGTTAAGTTATTACACATGCTCATTAAGATGTCAGATTAGTGGTTAATGCGATGATTAGCATTTAATGGAGTCATTAAGTTGTCAGAGCATTAATTAAGCATATTAATCACACTTCATTAACTGTTAACAGTTAATTACAGCCTTTAATGAATCGGTTAATCATTAATTATCCACAGATAGCATTAATCATGCCTTAACCATAATTACTAACATTTAACCACTGCAATCATTGCAGTTAGCAGCTAATGACCTCATAAATTGGTCTTAAGGACCAATTAATGGGCACTGATGCCCTTAGCAGCCGGTCGGGAGCTCGGCATGCTGCTCGTCCGGGTGGTCGGGAGAGGCCGGCGACGGGCGACGGCTTACCAAGGGGGCGGCGGGCTCCGGCAAGGGAAGGTAGCGGCGCTGGGAGGCTCGGGCGGAGAGGCTCCGGCGAGGCGACACGGGGAGGAGCAGCGGCCTCGGTCTGGTGAAGCGGCGACGGCGCGGGAGCTCCGGGGAGGCGAGCTAAGCCGGGGCGGCGATGGGGAGGCCGGGTGGGTGGCGCTCGGGAGGGGCTGGGTGGTGGGGTACGGTGGTGGGGCGGCGAGGACCCGGACGGCGGCGCTGTGAGGGGAGAGGCGAGCGGCGACCGGAGAAAGGGAGGCCGGCGGCGAGCAGCTCGAGGGTGGCTCGGTTGGGGTGGTGCGGGAGCGGAGCGGAGGGCGGCACGGCGGGGAGGTGGTGCGGTGGGAGTGGAGGAGCTCCGGGGAGGCTCGGCAGGGGAGGCAGCGCACCGAGGTGGGGGAGGCCGGAGCAAGTGGCGACCGGGAGGGCAAGCGAGGCCGAGCGGCGCGGCTGGCTCCGGTCGGTGGAGGCGAGGTGGGGCGGCGGGATAGAGATGGAGCAAGGCGGCGCACGGATAAGGATTGGGGTAGCCGAGCAAGGGGATGAGGAGGGGGGAGTGCGTCGCCAGAAGCAGGAGGTGGCCGGTTTACTCGGTGAGATGCCACGCGCGCACAGGAGAAAGCAAGAGGTGGAAGAGAGAGAGGGCGGCAGGTTGAGGATAAGGCAGCCGACGCCTTAGGAAAGAAGGCAAGGGGAAGATGGGCTGGACCGGAATAAAAAGAAGATGGGCTGGGCAGCCCATCCGGCAGGGGATAGAGCTAGGGTTTTAGAATTAGGTCTTTAGGTTTTTCTGTTTATCTCTTTTGCTCATTTGAAAGATTTTCAAACCAATTCCCCCCCTAATTCGGTTCTGGGTTCTTAATTTCGGGCCATACAACTGGACTATTGCAAACGCTTCCCAAGCATTCGGTTCAACATTAGATTAAATTGAAACTTCGAAGCTCATCTTAATCTTTTTTAAAGAAAACTTGGAAGATCACCGAATAGCTCAAAAATTTTAAAAACTTACACATTTTTCAGGTTCGGATGATCATGTTATGAGATGCAGATGATGCACATTACATGGTTAATAAAACAGGGATGTTACAGGCCGCACGGGGCACGGCGGCACGGGGTCGGGGGCGGCGGGGCGCCGGGCGCACGGGGCACGGCGGCGGGGGCGGCGGGGCGCCGGGCGCACGGGGCACGGCGGCGGGGTCGGGGGCAGCGGGGCGCCGGGGCGCACGGGGCACGGCGGCGGGGGTCGGGGGCGGCAGGGCGCCGGGGCGCACGGGGTCGGGGGGCGCCGGGGTGCTGCGTCGCCGCCGCTGCACTGGGATCTGGCCAAGGTGCCGGGTGCGCCCAATGCCCCAATGTTAGGGATTCTATGGGCCGGATGGGCTGGGACCTGGGGTGCTGGGCTTTTTCGGAAAGTTTCCGTTTTTGTTATACGGTAATTCCGAAATCGTTTCCGTTTCCGGCGGAAATAACCGGACCGTTTCCGTTTCCGTTTCCGTGTAACAATTCCGTTTCCGTTTTCGTACCGAATATTTCCGTTTCCGTTTCCGTATAACATCTTCCGTTTCCGTTTTTCCCAGAAACGACCGGAAACTTACCGTTCCGTTTTCAAGCCTAGATGCACAACACTCCAGCCTAGTCTTCTTCTTTTGCTCTACTAGTAAGCGTGCAAGTGCAACGCACGTCTCAACCAATATATATGAAATTTATATGAGTACAAAATAATGATAAATCAATGTCCTATAAAAGGTCCCCACACTTACTGTTCTGACGCTGTTTCCATAGCCAAATAGGTAGACCGTTGAGCTGCTTGCACCGTTGTAGGAGTGCTAGAATTTAGGGACCACGGCTGATGCAATGATCTCCAGGGATGTCTGATGTTATTGAACGGTCAACCAGAGCTGCTGTGACAGGAGCCATTAACTATCAGCGCAACCATCTCTGATGCATATGGAGGAGCTCAGGATGCGCATGCGTGACTAAGATTGCAGATTGCTGAGCTCATGAGCAGAGACATGCCATTGAGATTCCCAACCGATACAAATACTTCTGGATACCCTATCCTCCGCCAGCATTTTATATACTATTATATCAACATCCGATTACCAACCAGTGCTAACATAGCTAGGAAACTGCAAATCTCAGTTAATGCACACACTGAGGGCTCATAGCATTCTGTTAAGCAGTTGGACAAAGCATACCAGAGGCGGTCCTTTGGCCAATCCCACCTTTCAAAGGATTATGCACTCATTTATTCTTAAGAGTAATTGATGCTTGCCATAAAGTTCATACCACATACACCTAAAAGAAAGCAAACCAAG